>JAVIAB010000124.1:91804344-92411844 GCA_032433765.1 Megaustenia siamemsis
CTTGTTTGTGTCCTTACTAGCCCGGTTCATTAATGCTGAACTATCATAGCGTCCCTGACTCAATTACAGTATATGGGAAAGCAACAAATCGGACATGAATTATTCTTTTTATCTTTTGCTGCCTTCATCCGACATCTACATATTCTCTTCATCCATTCATAAAAACGAGGACATACGGTGCGTTGTGCTGTAGTGTATAGCGACCTGGGATATTCTTCTTTCTTCTTTCTTCTATCCTTCCTCTATTGCCGTTGGCGTCGAGGGGAGATACAATCGGCGATTCTTTGCTCTTCTGGTGTTATCCCTCCTAGTGACTCTTGTATTCCCTTTATCCATCTCTTTCTCGGTCTTCCTCTTAATTTGGCGTTTTCGTAACGTTTGTTTATGACTCTTTGAGTCATTGTTAGTTCTTTTTGTCTTGTTATGTAGCCGAACCAATTATTCTGTTGTTTCATTATGTATTCGATGGCTGTTTCAATTTCGAGTTTCTTCCTCAGGTTGGTGTTTCTTACTCTGTCCCTTAAGCTGTTTCCTGTCATTCTTCTGACACATTTCATGTCGGTGGTCGTTATCTTTCTTATTGTTCTAGAGTCCAGCGTCCAATTCTGGCACTGATAGCACACTGGGATATTTGCAGAAAAAAAAACAAATATATTGGTTGTAAACAAGGCATTTTTCATTATTTGGTTGTCTTTCCCAAAACAATAAATGTTTAGACATACTAGATGGGGTGTAACTAGATGCACAACGAAGAAGTGGAGTATGATTTGAATATCTGGTTCACCACTCTGGTACAAGAAGATAAATATGTCACTTTCCGCACTACTTCTAATTCTGCTTCTTTAGATAATTTAGAGGAAAATAACCGATTTCATAATCAGCGATTAAAAAAATACCGCTGTAAGAAAAAAAATAAGAGAAGAAACAAAAGCAATATATATATATATATATATATTGGAGAGAGAGAGAGAGAGAGAGAGAGAGAGAGAGAGAAGGGGGAGGCAGAGCCAAGAATTTTCATAATTTTGAAACAACATAAGATTAAACATTGAGAATCTATATTCGTAGACAAAATTAAATCTTTGGACTGCTGTGCAAACTATGATGGTCTAAGAGCTAAGCTAAATGAAATCATGGACGGCACAGCCATATAAAAGTAAAGATATCCCGCTTCGCCTGCTAATCGTAGGAATCAAGTATCCTTTGAATACAAAAACATTTATAAGTGGAAATAATGCAAGCTGCGTGGTAATCTATTGTTCGAGCATTGGTATCTAAACAAATGTGGGATATCGACGACCCACCACAACTGCCAAACATCATTTATAAACAAGGAGTAGACCTTGATGTGTGTTTCATTAAATGCATCATGATCTTTAATGTAAGATTGTACGAATCATTGAATAATGTACGTGAACTAAACGGAGACATGTACAAATAAAGCACCGGTTGTTTAGACCACATACATGAATATGTTATGTTATCAATTTTAATGACAATGAACACTGTAAAGTTAAGGTTTAATAACTATTTTAAATTTAACTACACATAAACTTTAGTGTATTTCAATTGTTAAACATTATTCAATAGTAGTATATCTAAGGCTGACCAAAAAGTAGTTTAAATGTAAATTAAAAATAAGTTAAATAAATTATTATTATGATGATGACTATCACTAATATTTCCACCAATTGTACATTACTCTCATTTGTGTTTTGATTCAGGTAAAAAGCATCATTGCACCCAAACGCTCGGCTGTGGTCACCGTATGTATATTCGTCGTCTTCTTATCTAGTGGAGCTCCAATGTACTTTGTCAACAAATTAGAGTTGAAATTTTCTGCATTAAGAAACAAAACCCTTGTTGGTCTTGTTTCTATGGCAAATCGAGAAATAGAGACAATTACTATTGCAATCAATAACTTCTTTGTTCCGTTTATTGCCTTCATCATCATCGTTATCTGCACGACAATACTTTCCCTTCAACTGAAAAGTAAATCAAAGTGGAGAAAGGAGACTCTAACCAGCACACAAGCAGACAGAATCTCCAGTCGCAGTCAGAAAGTAGCCAAGATGGTTGTGATGATTTCTGTTTTGTTTATTGCTTGTTTTGTCCCGCTGAGTATTATAATGTTAGCAATAGCATTTATACCGGATCTAACAATTAATATGAAATCATTTAATATAACCATAATTATTACTGGCTTTGGGTCTATGATGGAAAGCTTAAACTCGTCAATGAATATCTTCATTTACTATCGGATGAGCAGGAAATATAAAGATATCCTGTGCAAACTTTTCAAGATACCTAGTATATCTATAAACATAAATATAGAAGACACGTCAAAATAATTATAACGCTGAAATTGATCAGAATAGATCTGCATATATATATATAAAGTAAAGAGCCCCGTCACGCCAAGTCGCGTATAGGGAATATGGTGTTAGTGACCATACATTTTACAGACCTTCAGCACATGATTTTTGGGGTAATATGGTCGATATTACGCCCGTGCCGCTTTACTTTCCCAGTAAATAATCCGGTACCCATTTAAGACTGGGTGAACCCGGAAGCCGTCGGTTGGGATCGAAACCTACATCTTGTCCTTTGTAGTCCAGTTCACTAATCACCTAGCTATCGCGGATCCATATATATATATGTATATATATATTATATATATATATATATATACACACACACATGTCAATAAAATATCAATGAATATATGGAAGATACAGAGACACAGCTTCACATACACAAAATATATAAATATGGGATGTTATAGTAACAGTTAACAACTGTACGTTTGCTGGTAGCACTATCTCTCAAGTAATCACAAAATTAATAATGTTAATAATTGACAATGATATTAATAAAAATGGTAATGCACGTACTGCATTTGGGAGTCTTTGAATTGAATTGTGAGATTTACGTTATGTCTTTTATAAAACCAAGTTGAAAGTCTATGTTATGTTTGTTTTTATTGAATATGGCAGATTAGCTTGAGCTACCTACAGTCTCCATATAAGGAAGCTGACTCACTCAAGTTTCTTTGGAAACTACCGAGAGTAAGGCGGCAATACACCATATATACAGTACATATGCTATGGAAATATAGCTTCAGAACAATAACCGATTTGAAGTCGCACTGTTGAGTCTCAAATTTAAATCTGTTTGGTTAATTAACTTTTTAGCTTACGATCATCGATCCTTTTTCCTATTCGATTGTGTTTCCGAATGAGCTCAGTACGTTTATATAGATCAATTAAAAAATAGAGCGTGAAAATGTAGCAATTATCCTGTAGTTAAATATAGTTACATCAGCAATAAATCAACATATCCACAATCTGCTGCAATATTCTTTAATGAAATGAACTGGACAAAATGTTCGCATGCCAATGGACACATACCAAAAGAACTGTTGCTTGTTGTAAAGTTCACATTTGAAAAGGATAGACAGATTGTTAAGCTAACGTTAGATGTCATATTATCCCAATCGTGCATCGAACAAAAGTCCATAAACGATCCAATGTACTCTCCAACAAGAGCCGCAGTTTGAAAGGAGGACAAGATAACAGCTTATACGGGTCTCTCAATGTGTCTGTAATAGCTTCGATAAGGGGGCAACTTCTTGTAAAGCTCTTGCACTCTCACAGTGACATTTACTATTATAAGAGGTGGTTACTTCTCTTAGAAAGACCTTCTTAGCGAGGCACATAGAAAGCGCGTTGGTAGGAAAGGCGATGATCTTAATGTCACAGGACAGACACAATTTGGTATATCGTAATAAGACTTACCACAGGAATGTAACATGACTGATTTCAATGGCTTTTCTTGATTTCCAAGGTTCTGCTGGAGAAGATGATCATGTTTCTCCTAGAAGCAATTCAAAATTAGACCTTCTTTATCAACATACCACCATTGCGGAAACTACGAGCTTCATCACGTTATCCAGGCTCTCTAAGACAGACTATAATGATGATCCGGTACCAGCTGAGAAACTAAAGGAGGTTTTAGTTAGCTGTGACCTGGTGACTTTGTCGTGTCTAAACACAGAAATATATAACAAAAACACCCATATGAGGGTGTCGCTAGCTGCATTCTACCTTCAAACGCACAAGAAACTTACAATTTCTTCAGGATATAGTTGTTGTTTCTGTTGCTTTCCATTTACGGTTCTTCAATAAAGGAATAAGTAAAATGTTCAATGACTACAATATATCGGATTGTGTAAAGAGCTATTCGGAGATGGAGCAAATTTGGTGATTTGAAAATAAAAATTGCACAAATAAACAATATATAGTAACAGCTTTACGTTATAGTAAGATTCTACATAGTACTCCTTCTAAACGACGCATACACATGTTGTCAAAATGTGTTCTCCGGTAACAAATACCAATAGCAGTAAATAACGAAGTACTTTCAATATTATTTAATTATACGATATAATAAAGTGTAATTTACGCATCAACGTTCCATTTGATAATATGAACAACATAATATTGCTTATTAATTGTTTATTATCATTTATGTGTGAACACACGGCCGTTTTGTGGCTACTATTTCCGTCTATTTGTGTTGCCTATAGTGTAAAGATATAAAAGAAATGTTCCTAGTTGTCACAATATTTTCTAGCTGTTCCTTTCTCATTACATGGCCACAAATTATGATTATTTCTTCAAAATATTTGAAATTAGCTTTCTTTCTACCCTGGCCTCTTTCACAGCGTTTTCATTACTCTGCTTAGCTGTCCGTGGTATTCACAATATTCTTCTGTTTCTTGTCTGTTGTACTATCGTCCATGATTAAGACTGGCTCTACATAACATTTAAGATCTCTTTTCTTGTTTCTATTGTCAAAAATGGATTCCATAGCATCTGTCCTCAAATTTTTACAAAACTGCTTTCTCCTGAGTTATTCCGGATCTCACCTCTGTTATAAATCTAATATCCGAGGTTAACATTACTCCCACATATTAATTTACCCGTTTTAATTTTGTTCCACTTGTCATCATTGTGCATTGAGGTGAAGTCTTTTGGTTTGTTACTACCATTATTTCTGTTTTTTTGCTTTTGAGGCTGTCTTTTATTATTTTTTTTTAATTGTTGTTTTCCTTCACTGTAATGATTAACAGACAACCACCATCACAATGTCTTTGTATAGTCATAGGTCGCCACAAAAATGTGTAATAATAGAAGTATATTTACTTAATCTTTATAGAAAGACACAAATAAGTAAATCAACTAATGTCTCAGTGTCCACAGTTGTGTTTGTAGATCCTAATGACAATCTTTGTGTTTGTAGATCCTAATGACTATCTTTGTGTTTGTAGATCCTAATGACTATCTTTATCTCTCATGGGCTAGTGACTTATTTCTTCGTGTAACTGTGACAGTTATTCACCACACGTTTTTGTTGGCCATTATCTTAAATAGAGAAGGAAAAATAAATAACAGTCGCGTATCTAAACATGTACGACACTGACGATGTTTATGAAAGGTAATTTTTAACTTGCGCAATAAGTAATTTTAACTTAACAGCCCCACATTTGAAAAGCAACATTTCTTCAATAATTGAGAAAAAAATGTTAATAAATAAATCAAATAAAACTGTCGCTACAGCTTTTACCCCATTTCTGAAGTATATACTTGGTCAGATTGACGTCACTGCAGGCGAGGCAGTCCCATATCTTCTGTTACAGATACCAACAAAGTGCCTATCTTGATCGCTCAAACTGTTTCATTGAACGTGTTGCACTTGTTTTTAACACAGAGAAAAGATGCCCAGTTCATTGTGTGCTCTTCCAGGTCTCTGCAATTGTCATCGGCTGCAATTGTCATCGGCTGCAATTGTCATCGGCTGTAATTGTCATTGGCTGCAATTGACACCAGCGCCGAATCTGAGTGAACTTCGTGGTCGCCAAGAAACACTATTCCAATAAATAAAGTTGACTTTTAAAGTATTCCTGGGTTTTTAAAGGGGCTACAGAACAAAATACAAGGTAAAAGAGGCAGAGGCAGACCAAGACTAACATGGACGAGTAACATCAAAAGATGGACAAATCAGCCTATGATAACCTGCACCATCAAAGCAAGAGACAGAGCAGAATGGCGCTCCATGGTAGCCAACCTTCGTTGCGGAGAAGGCACACGATGATGATGATGAGAGAACAAAGTCCACAATGCACTGCCGGCGAGATGTTGGGGCCAGTTTTTATTTCAACCCCAATAGAATAGTTTATTTTATTTAAATCCTACGGTAATTCAAAAATAATAAAAGACCTAAGCATTGATAAGAACTTGCTTAAAAACATTTTATAGAGGAAGCTAAAATACAACGGCCACGTCAAAAGACACAGTGGATTCTATCTATTGACCTTTCGAGCCGTAACCGGCCCATAGGGCGTAGACCAAGATACACCTTCTCCTATATGGATTTTTTTGTTCTAGCAGTTTTCTTTTAAAGATATTTTATCAAATCTCGCCATCTGTCTCTGTTCTGTGCAAGCAGTTCTATCTCATTGAGGGAGATTGGAAAGAACAATAATTGAAGGCGTGGTTTCAGGAAGGCAACACAGAGGCAGATAAGAAGTTCATGTCAGCCATCAACCTTGTACATGATAGCAGAAGAAGTGAGAGATCTGGCTAGAGACAGATTATATGAGTCGGGCTGCAATGAGTGCAAAATGTTTTTTAAAAGAAATCACGACCCAATGATAATGTGGTTCTAACACCTGTCAAAATAATTTTACAGAGCGACAGGTTCCGTTCGTCAACCTGCTCTATGTTAGTGTATGCGATTATATCAAGGTTCGTCGAAGGTCTAACGGCATTCGTGTTCTGGACTAAGATCATCAGATGTGGTTAAAAGATAGGTTGAGAAACTATTGGGCACTGTCTATATAAAGTACATTATCAAAGAGAAACCACAAAGATATCTAGTAGTTTTATTTGAACTCAGTGGTATTAAAAGGTTTAGCATTCCGAGTGGAAATAATTGAACTTCTTTCTAAATTGAAATTAATTTTGAAACCTTTATAATTATAAACCCATATTAATTTGCTATTTAAAGTCATATATTAGTCATTAGGGAGCCTCGACAGTTCAGTGGTTAGTGAACTGGGCTACTAAGGACAAGAAGTCGGAATCGCTGCTGATTGACGGCTTCCGGGTTCACCCAGCCTTAAATATGTACTGGATTTTTTAACGGAAAAGTAAAGCGGAACATGCGTAATACCGACCACATTACCCCAAAAATCATGTGCCGAAGGTCTATAAAAATTATTATCTTTTACACCTATTCCCTATACCACACTTGGTGTGAAGGGGCTCTTTACTTTACTTTACGTACTCATTATCATCATAATAATAATCATCAACATCATCTTCAAATACCATGCCTGCTGGAGTAGGTGATCATGTCTCTCCACAACTTCCGATCTTGACAGTTATTTATGATTTTTGTTTTTGACCTACTGCAAAGCCATCCTCTTAAGCTCTCTGGTATCTTTTATCTTTGGTTATGGAAGGCCCCGGTATCGCTGCAAACGAATTAAAATCAATAAATGCTCAACCGCCCGTGCCAGCGTAATCATCCGAATTAATATCTCATCTCCCAAACAAAGAAAGTTAACTATAGTCCCCATCGTAGCGGTCTCAGCACACGCCAAAAGACAAGGCAAAACCGCGCAGAAAGTGAACACAGCCAACTGTTCCCTGTCATACGATATCAACATTCATCGAAAGCAATTGGAGTATCGAAACATGGTCAAAGCGGATGAGACACACAGCTCACGGTGTGCACAGAGCACTTAACTCAGTAGCTCCTGCAACAAGCCTGACTTGGAATATGAGGAAACTGCAACAAAGAACACTTTTCATGCATAGCCTTCAATTGTTCCCGCCGCCTACCCACAATATACCGGAAGTTCACGTCCTCTTGAAAATGATGATCGTCGTATTTGTTTTAATGTATAGCGCTTGATGATGTTAGGCCATCGTTGTTGACTCCAATTCCGAACATATTGACATACAGTTAGTCCTCAGATTATCTTTTATCTTTGCTTCCCACTATCTCTTCGTTCCTCAATTTTCCCAGTTATTACAATATACAATAGTATTACAATATATTTCAGCTGTTCTCTTCTTATTACGTGGCCAATAAATAATGATTGTTTCTTCCTAATATTAGAAACTAGCTCTCTTTTTGCTTTGGCCTCTTTCATAACGTTTTCATTGCTCTTCTTAGCTGCCAATGGTATTCTCAAAATTCTTTTGTTAAACCACATTTCTACAGCCTCCATTGATTTTCTTGTCTGTTGTTGTATTGTCCATGATTCACATCCACATGTTAAGACTAGCTCTACATAACATTTAAGTACTCTTTTTCTTGTTTCTATTGTCAACAATGAATTCAACAGTACCTTCCTCATTTTCTGGAAAGCTGCTTTTGCCTGAGCCATTCTGCATCTCACCTCTGTTGTACATCTACCATCTGAGATTAACTGTTCCACTTGTCTTGTTGTGCATTGCGGTGGAGTCCTTTTCTTTTCTGCTATCATTACTGCTGTCTTTTTGCTATTAAGGTTGAGTGCTTTATTTTTGCTTCCTTTCACTATAATGTCTAACATTTCTTGTAACTCATTTACACTTATTTCGTTGACTTTTTTTTTCTTTGTTTTTGTAACACATTTTCACTTTACTTTCTAGCTTTTTGTAATGACTTTAATGGAGGGTATGACAATAAATAAATCTATGTAATAATTATGATAATCTTTATCCTAGTTTATTATCATGCACTAGCACAACCATAAGATGTTTTCAATAAATGCTAAATCTGATCATTAGATATAACCAAAAGAACAGTTTTCCATAGTGTATTTTTTTAATTTCATCAAAATTCTAAAACCTGCGCTGGGAATGTCAAATTTTGATAAACATACAGAATCAAATATGCACGAAAAGTATATTAATGACTGTAATCATGGTTTGAGATGTTAACTGTAAGTGCCAGACTGAGAATCTAGACTAATGAAGAAAAGGGAAAAAAATATTGTAGAGTAAAAAAAAGATTGAAAATATTTAAAATATATTTAGAATATTTAAAATATTAAAATGCATAAACTTGTGACAGACTCATACTTTTCCATCGGATTTAAGTGAACTGCAATATTTTAGCAGGCCAGGCATCAGTACATTCAAATTGTACTTGGTTTATTCCCTGCTTGATAGTACCCATCATGTCTGTAGAGATCCCTTCTGAGCAGCTTGTGTTTGTGGTCAAGCTTTGAAGTCTCCATCCTCTAAACAGTCATTGGTCGTGTTTGCCGGTGCTTTCGAGTGAAGGAAAATGTGTTTTCACACATGAGACAGAGTTTATATAAGAACAATACTATATCAAATGCTATCATTTCATTGTGTCTACTAAATTATTTATTCATTATTTGTTAAAATGTTTACTTTCTGTTGTTGATATTAATATTTTTTATGAGCTGATGTGTTATTCTTGGTTTCACTTGAGTTGTCATCAATATCTGAACTTGAAAAGCTGCTGAATTTGTTGAAAAGTTTATATAATATATCTCTATACTTCTTGCTCATGCGATAGTAAATGAAGATATTCATTGACGAGTTTAAACTCTCCATCACAGACCCAAAGCCAGCTATGAGAACGGTTATACTGAACGATTTCATGTGAAGAGACAGTTCCGGTATAAATGCCATTGCTAGCATTATAATACTGAGTGGGATAAAACAAACAATAAACAAGACAGAAATCATCACAACCATCTTGGCTACTTTCTGACTACGACTGGAGATTCTGTCTGCTTGTGTGCTGGAGAGGGTCTTCTTTCTCCATTTTGTTTTATTTTTTAGCTGAAATGAAAGTATCGTCGTGCAAATAACGATAATGAAGAATGCAATAAACGGAACAGAGAAGTTGTTGATTGCAAAAGAAACCATCTCCACATTTTCCCGATCTTTCGTAGAAACTAGACCAACTAGAGTCTTATTTCGTAATGGAGAAAATTTCGACTCCAGTCTGTTGACGACGTACATAGGCGCTCCACTGCAGAAGAAGACAATGAATATACAGACGTTGATAACAACTGAGCGCATTGGTGTAATGATGCTTTTGACCTGTATCAAACATTAAATATAATATCTTAATAAGGACATGTTAAAATGTATTATATACTTTTTAAAATACTTTATATTATTTTTTTATTAATGAATTGTTGTAATCAACACAGTTTTAAACTATATTTTAATTAAATAATTTCAGCTAAAAGTGCTTTATCACTATTATATGGTTTGCACATGATTAATTATAGATTAACAGAATTGACATCTGTAGAATGAAAACAACTTTCTGTTTAATTATAGCGGATGTTGTATAATACACGTTACAAATAATTCAGAACTTATAATGTACTTCTAGTGACATCTCATTTCAAATCCCCGTATTTGTTCGTTGAAGAATATGATGCTCCTCATCATCATCATCAAGTACCATGCTTACTGGCGTAGGTGATCATGCCTCTTCACAACAGTCGATCTCGATAGTTATTTATCATGTCCGTTGTTGACCTTCTGTCAAGCTATTCTCTTAAGCTTTATGGTATATTTTCTCTTTGTCCCTCAATTTTCCCATTTGTCTCAATATATTCCAGCTGTTCCTTTCTCATTACATGGCTAACAAATTATGATTGTTTCTTTATAAAAGTAGTAAAGTACACCCGTCACGCCAAGTGGCGTATAGAGAATATTGTGTTAATGACCATAAATTTTACAGACCTTCGGCACATGATTTTTGGGGTAATGTGGTCGGTATTACGCCCGTGCCACTTTACTTTCCCAGATAAAAACACGTACCCATTAAAGGCTGGGTAAACGGGAATCCGTCGGTTGGGGTCGAACCCTACCTCTCGTCCTTTGTAGTCCAGTTCATTAACCACTGAGCTATCGCGTCTCCCATTGTTTCTTTACAATATTATATATTAGCTCTCACTATTGCTTTGGCCCCATTTAGAGCATTTTCAATATTTTTCTTAACTGTCCACGGTATTCTCAACATTCTTCTGTAAAACTACATGTCTATAGCCTCCAGTGATTGTCTTGTCTGATTCACATAAATATGTTAAGACTGGCTCTACATAACATTTAAGAACTCTGTTTCATGTTTCTATTTTCAAATACTAGGGGATTTCAGTATTTTCCTCCTTTTTTTGGAAAGCTATTCGTTCACTCGCCCTCAGAAATTATCATTATAATTTAACCTGAAAACTCACTTCGTTTTATACTTCACTGTTTATAGCTATAATCTGCTTAATATGGATGGATGTTTTACCTTTCTGTCATAACCTGCGTCCCTTAATGTGTGTAAGAAAGACTTACGTTCATTTTTGTTTTTTCAGTTTTGTTCTTCCTTATCAGAGACAGAGTTGTGTAATGATTTGGGCTTTCACGCATGATATAAATGTCGCCAAAAAAACTCAAATCCCCTCCCATGGAAAGCATGTTCTCTTGAATGTTGCCTCGTTAGACCACTTTCTACTAGAGGCGCCAGCTGGTGATGACCATTGGTACTACACTTTCTGGTAGCAATATAAAACATAATACTCATATTGTTCCTGTCGCTGTATAGTTTCAATAACAACATTCAATAGTAAGTACACAACACAGGAGAAGCCAAACGAAGAACAAAAGATCGCAAACTATATCTCCCCTCCACGATTAAATGCAAATGAGGAAGGAAAGAAGAATAAGCTACATAATGGTGTTTTGGAAAAAAAATTGCCTGAGTTATTTTTCACCCATTCTGTTTTTTTTTTTTTTGGTCTGCGTATGAGTGTATAATTCAAGTGTTTTTTTTTTTGTCTGCGTATGAGTGTATAAGTCAAATGTTTTTTTTTTTGTCTGCGTATGAGTGTATAATTCAAGTGGTTTTTTTTTGTCTGCGTATGAGTGTATAATTCAAGTGTTTTTTTTTGTCTGCTTATGAGTGTATAATTTATGTGCTTTTTTTATAAATACTAAAATAGTAATATTTGAAAAGCCCAACCTTTAAAGGAGCTGTTATACATAAACATCTCTCTAGTGTAATCATGGCTGTGATACAACTACTGACTCGGGTGAAGGACAAATGGGGCATTGCTGACGTTAAATAAGCAACTTCTAGTGGTTCGAAAGGTAAATCAGCTGCAATGACTCCTGGGGTAAAGCAAATGCAGGTCCAGACCATTGTGACGAGACAACAGAGATCAGAAACTGCCAAACCTGAAGATTAAATAACAAATACATATGATGATGATGATGATGCACACTTCCACATTTTTAAATGTTTATCCTTTGCTTTTTTTTTTTTTTTAGGGGGGGGGGGTTATGCATATGTGACTACATAGTGGTATTTCAATTTTTATAAAAATCAAATTTATTAATATTATTTGTTTATTTTTCATTCCTGAGGTCAAATATTTAATATTTTATCATTCATCCCATGTATGCATAGATGACTTAACTATCTGTAAGGATATTACCATAAGCGATAAGCAGAACTTAAAATACACCACGATATTATCATCATTGTTCACTTAGTATGTTTTTGTGGCACTGAATTTCTCGCTTCATGCTACACTGCATCCGTCAACAGCATGTATATGAACTGCCCTGCTCCTAACCTTCTGTTGTCTTTGATCTTGATGTAAGATAACAGTTGTTTTTAGCCAGCAGTAACTTTGCTACGAAGTCTTAAACTAATAATTAATCCGCACTATCAAAGTTCAAGTAAAGATGTGAATTAAATCGCTTTATATACAAAAAATCACATGAAATGGTAGGGACATTTCGTAAGAATGAGGCCAATCAAATAATCATCAACATCTATCTACCTTAAAACACCAGGACAGAGAGCAAGAGGGAGACGGGAAAGAGATGGAGAAACGAAATAAAAGGCATATACAAGAATCAAAACATCTCTATCTTAACAGCGTCAAAATGCTTCCAAGAACGACTCTACATCTAAAGGGAAGTAACCAAAATAACAAGCAATACAATATCTACAGGCATTAGATTATTGTATACATTCCATCGTTTTCTTGCTACTCTTTAAGGAAACTCAGAAGATTCTCAGATTAAAATCGCCTTCTTTCATGTCATTTCCTACTGTGAGTCTCCAGTCAATAATATCCACAAACAGCGATATGTCACGTATGCACGTCATACGATATGTCACGTATGCACGTGAAGCGTTGAAGCAGTCTTTCTTTGTGTTTATACCGAACGTTGTCTTATTAAAGTATTATTGTTATTATTATTATTTGAATATGTTTCATAAAAATAACCATCGTACCAAAGTGCATTATGCTGCTATATGTTTATGCGTTTATCAAATTGTGTGTAACAAGAATACACGAAGAATTTTCAAAAAGAAGTTCTTGGCCACATTTCTCACTGTATCATACAATATCATTTGATCGTATGGAAAGCAGTTTACAATCTCTCTCAGAGTAAAAGTCAGCGTCACGTGATACCGATCATCATCATCATTTAGCGCCGTCTCCGCATCCAAGGTTGGTCACCTTGGAGCGCCATTCCACTCTGTCTCATGCTTTCGTAGTGCAGGTTGTCCACAAGCTGACTTCTTCATCTTTTGAAAGTTAAAAATGAGATCGCTCCTCAATTCAGGTTCTTTTTTTTTATTATTAATTTTTTTTAAAAGTACCCCCGAAACGCCAAGTGGCGTATAGGGAATATGGTGTTAGTGACCATACACTTTACAGACCTTCGGCGCATGATTTTTGGGGTAATGTGGTCGGTATTACGCCCGCGCCGCTTTACTTTCCCAGAAAAAATCTGGTACCCATTAAAGGCTGGGTGAACCTGGAAGCCGTCTGTTGGGATCGAACCCTACCTCTTGTCCTTTGTAGTCCAATTCACTAACCACTGAGCTATCGCGGCTCTCTCTGTTATTAATTAAGCATGAACATTTAGTTATTGTAACTTTCTATATTCCTGTGTGCTACCCAGATAAAATATGACTTAATTTACATGGTTATTACTTACCTTCTGATCATTAGAACATGCATACTTAGAAAAAAAAATATATGTATAAGGTGATAAGATATAACACTACCAAAGAATCACTATGTCTAATTCGCAAATCTTTTTTGCAATAGGAGTCGGCTAATTTTCATTCCCCCCATCCCTCTCCACCCATCCCAATCAGTTTTTAATGTTGAGATGGCACTAGATGATAATGATGATGAACGATATTGTTGTGAAAATCTGCCACAAATGGGCACGTCGATTGAGAACAAGGGATGTTGGACTACCACAAATGGGCACGTCGATTGAGAACAAGGGATGTTGGACTGCCACAAATGGGCACGACGATTGAGAACAAGGGATGTTGGACTGCCACAAATGGGCACGACGATTGAGAACAAGGGATGTTGGACTGCCACAAATGGGCACGTCGATTGAGAACAAGGGATGTTGGACTACCACAAATGGGCACGTCGATTGAGAACAAGGGATGTTGGACTGCCACAAATGGGCACGACGATTGAGAACAAGGGATGTTGGACTGCCACAAATGGGCACGACGATTGAGAACAAGGGATGTTGGACTGCCACAAATGGGCACGACGATTGAGAACAAGGGATGTTGGACTGCCACAAATGGGCACGACGATTGTGAACAAGGGATGTTGGACTGCCACAAATGGGCACGACGATTGAGAACAAGGGATGTTGGACTGCCACAAATGGGCACGACGATTGAGAACAAGGGATGTTGGACTGCCACAAATGGGCACGACGATTGAGAACAAGGTATGTTGGACTGCCACAAATGGGCACGACGATGAGAACAAGGGATGTTGGACTGCCACAAATGGGCACGACGATTGTGAACAAGGGATGTTGGACTGCCACAAATGGGCACGACGATTGAGAACAAGGGATGTTGGACTGCCACAAATGGGCACGACGATTGAGATCAAGGGATGTTGGACTGCCACAAATGGGCACGGCGATTGTGAACAAGGGATGTTGGACTGCCACAAATGGGCACGACGATTGAGAACAAGGGATGTTGGACTGCCACAAATGGGCACGACGATTGAGAACAAGGGATGTTGGACTGCCACAAATGGGCACGACGATTGAGAACAAGGGATGTTGGACTGCCACAAATGGGCACGACGATTGAGAACAAGGGATGTTGGAAACATAGGACATTTTACCCTCATGTTCTTTCTCTTTTCTCTAGAATTGTGGCCTTTTAATCGCAGATTGAGAACCGCCGAATGAAATGCAAAGTTTACTCAAGGGGCACTACTCTTCAAAACTGAAATAATTAACGGGACTAAACTTGACCTCTATTAAAAGCCTTTTTTAAGAATGAGTGGGATATACCAGGCTCATTCAAACGTTCCTCCGAAAATACTGCAAACAAATATTACAACTACGAGTAGAATGCTTACTTTCGATCAAAACAAACAACAGATACTCTAACAAGGTATGGTCACAGCAAAATTCTGACGTTTGGGCCTACACCAGAGAACGAGGACAACGATAAGAAACGATGAGGCACAGATAAATACTACTTCATCTAGGATGATCAGGACTGGTAAGTGAAGGAGAAGTGGACAGAGGGATAAGAGATGAGATGATGAATCGAGAGAGATGTGTTACACGTTGGAGGATAGGTAAAATGTGGAAATATAAAAGTATAAGAAAGTAATGATTATGTATAAATAAAATCGACTTAGCTGGTAGAGTCTGTCACGCTCACATCGCTGGAAGGCTAGCAAATGCCAGCTAGACATTTAGTCACGTGGTGAGACCGAAGGCCAGAGGCGTAGTAACGTAGTCAAGCGAGATACAGGTAGGGACTCACTCTTTTTTTTTGTTTGTACTATTTATCACGCTGCACCGGTAAATCTGTAAATGTTTCTTTTTATTTCTTGACGGCATTTTTTTCTTTACTGGAGTCTGCTGAGAATTGTAGAACTGGAGAATAAGGGCCACCCCCCCCCCCCCCCCCAATGCAATCGCCGCGAGTTTTGGGGTCTGACCTTTGATTTCACCATCAAACAGAAAAAAGCGTTTGACCCTCCCGACGTTGGAACCTGCGTTCTCCTGGTTTGACGCCTGTCAAGTTATCGATTCGGCCACCCATTCTTCTATAGAGAAAACCCTAAATGGAATAAATCCTGGAAAAAAAATTTTAAAGCACAGTTTTAAACAAATAATTACAATACATGACACATACGAATATATACGACGATATATGTTGATATACCTAGCAGGCTGATGTTGACAGAATCTTGGAAGCCTTGCTGCGCAAAACAGATAATGTTGATAATGTTTGTGACGATGCCGAATATGTTGAGCATCTGACACAGAACACCAAAAGAAACATACTGGTAAATCAGTATTGCATCGTCACTTATAACGAAACCATCGTCTGATGAATTCATTGTATCGAGATTAATGGCTTTAATGCATTAATTTTTTTTTAACTTCTTTTTAAAAAATATTTAATGTCCTAATAACGCTTCTTTTATAAGATATTACATTTTCGTATATATCTTCTTCAAAGTTCATTTAATTTATGCGCAATGATTTTTCTTTTTCATCAAATTCCCATTGAAAGAAATATGGGAAATAGTGTTGAAAAAAAAAAAAACTGTTACCATACTTTATTAGACTGGAAATAACCACTTATTTACTCGTGGTGATGTCATATTCAAAGTAAGATATCCTTGCATGTTGTAAATTGTTGCCAAATTGTAGTAGGCGTATCAAATTCTCAGAAATAGTTAATTATTGGAAACATTTTTTTTATTATTTCATCGATTTTGTTCCGTTAATTTCACTTGGAAATAATTGTGTTTTTCATAATATTAAAATACAAAATAATATTGTCGAACATAGTTTGGTTTCTTAGTGTCTGAATGTAATATCAGTGTTTAATTTCCAGTAATTTCAGAAATAAAATATTGATTTAACGTCGCCATCAGTTGTCCTTCTTTGTGACGTTGTAACAAAATTGTCTAAAAAGCAATAGGATAAAGTTTACTATTTAGAACTCTCGTTTAGCGTGAGCTGAGTAAAATATAGACATCCAACGTGTAATTATTAATGTTAAGATGTGTATAATTACACACTTGTGTATAGATGTCACGAATAATGAGGTACTGAGATTGCACTGGTGCACAAAGACTCAAGCACACGAGCAATTAAGTCAAGTTAAGTAATTATTATTCGCCAGTTCTCCTCAATCTGTCGTAGGTTTTTTTTTCGAGATAATTATTGGTTAAAACAGCAGGACCATTATTTTCTCACATTTACAAAGTTGTATATAAAATTGATAATATTCACTACTCCAGGCGTTCTGTACTAAGAGTTATATGTTTAAAATAAGAATAATTATATAATTAAGTACGCATAATTTAAATATAACTATCTTGCTTTGTTTCAGAGAGAAACTATATTTGAAAATAAAATCGTACAAGGCGGTATTGAAATCAAATTAAACAGAAGACATAATTATAAAACATACTTGAAATGTCATTTATCAGAATATTACATTAAAATGAACAGTTACAAATCTTTCATAAATGTAATGATAAACTATATATTTAATTACAAATATAATTAACTGTTACAAGAGAGATTAAATATTATTTTTTTTCGAATAACTGTAGACAGTATGATTAACCATGGTAAATATCTAGAATTCGGAAAGATCTACTTAGAACACATTCTCCAAAGCATTATTGGACAGGAAAACGACAGAGCGTTTTATAGATATAATCCAAGGTCAAGCGGATAGTTCGTGCTCTTGCAGGTGTGATCTTGCACATAAATGTTGCAAAGAAAAGCTATTATGTAATGAAGCCATGAAGAAAATAGATTACTTTTGACACAACTGATTATTTAAAATAAATTGGTAGTTAACTTGCATGTTTGCCAAATGACTCATATAATCAAGTAAACATTAACTGATGTTCAACGTTGATATAATCAAAGAAACATTAACTGATGTTCAACGTTGACATAATCAAGGAAACATTAAGCGATGTTCAACGTTGATATAATTAAGGAAACATTAAGCGATGTTCAAAGTTGATATAATCAAGGACACATTAAGCGATGTCCAGCGTTGATATAATCAAGGAAACATTAAGCGATGTTCAAGGTGGATATAATCAAGGAAACATTAACTGATGTTCAACGTTGATATAATCAAGGACACATTAAGCAATGCTCAACGTTGATATAATCAAAGAAACATTAACTGATGTTCAACGTTGATATAATCTAGGAAACATAAACTGATGTTCAACGTTGATATAATCAAGGACACATTAAGCAATGCTCAACGTTGATATAATC
The DNA here is from genome assembly GCA_032433765.1 of Megaustenia siamemsis. Classification (NCBI taxonomy): domain Eukaryota; kingdom Metazoa; phylum Mollusca; class Gastropoda; order Stylommatophora; family Ariophantidae; genus Megaustenia; species Megaustenia siamemsis. The sequence goes on from JAVIAB010000124.1 coordinate 91,822,752, forward strand.
AAGGACACATTAAGCAATGCTCAACGTTGATATAATCAAGGACACATTAAGCAATGATCAACGTTGATATAATCAAGGAAACATTAACTGATGTTCAACGTTGATATAATCAAGGAAACATTAACTGATGTTCAACGTTGATATAATCAAGGACACATTAACTGATGTTCAACGTTGATATAATCAAATAAACATTAACTGATGTTCAACGTTGATATAATCTAGGAAACATAAACTGATGTTCAACGTTGATATAATCAAGGACACGTTAAGCAATGCTCAACGTTGATATAATCAAGACACATTAAGCAATGCTCAACGTTGATATAATCAAGGACACATTAAGCAATGTTCAACGTTGATATAATCAAGGAAACATTAACTGATGTTCAACGTTGATATAATCAAGGAAACATTAACTGATGTTCAACGTTGATATAATCAAGGAAACATTAACTGATGTTCAACGTTGATATAATCAAGGAAACATTAACTGATGTTCAACGTTGATATAATCAAGGAAACATTAACTGATGTTCAACGTTGATATAATCAAGGAAACATTAACTGATGTTCAACGTTGATACAATCAAGGAAACATCAAGCAATGTTGAAGATTTCCAGTAAATAGACGAATGGGATTCATGAAGCTTCGGAGAGAACACAAGAACCACCGATTTGGAAATGTTCATACAGGCAGAGCCAGCAAGACAGGACCCTTAGTTTCTAAAATTTACATTTTCTGGCCAACTTTGAGGATAAAGAAAATCCCAGCAATTTCCAAAACACAGTTTTATTTTCATCGTTTTAATTGTTTTTTATTGCAACAAATTATTAAATTACTTGATATTTCCTTTCACTATTTAAATGGCACAAACCTGGGAGTTGCATCCCTCGCGTTATTTGTGTATTTACGTTTATGGCATTTATTTATAGATATTGCGCTCTTCGCTACCGCTTCAGGTTTTGTAGCCGCGATTTCGTCTGTTTTAGGAAATACAGATATAGTAACTGTTTGTTTGAATTTGGCATTTAAATTAAGCTATACTACAAAATTGTACGCTCAGGTGATGACAATTAGAGACAGTGTTACATTATTAAAAGAGAATACAGTTAACAAAGAAAGAGTTCGAGATAGTTTTCAATGGAGACTCGCTCATTAGATGGAGTTATTGAATTAGTGTCATATAAATATGTTATCTATTTATTTTACCAAACTTCATTAAATATATGGATGGTTATTAGTCATCAGTGATCGTGGTTTCCTTGCAATGACATACTAAGGACATTGCTTTTAAAGAACTCTCTTAATCATTTTGATGCGTTCATCATCATCATCGAGTGCATACTCCGCAACGAAGGTCAGTTACCATGGATCGCCATTCTACTCTGTTTCTGTTTCTTCCAATATTAATTTTAGTAGGCTGTTGAGTCTTTTAACATGCCACAAAAATGTCATTTGTTTGAAGCGTTAGACAGGCTGAATTATTAATATCAAATACCCAAAGGACGATTTAGTAAAGTCGTAAGATGCTTGTTTTTCTGAAGGTCCCCTCAAATGGTGTAAATTTGTGTAAGTTACATGACTGCCCTTGTATAGATTATTGCACTATATTTAGCTCTGTTACCATCTGGACCCATGCAGAGCTAGCATTAACAGCAAATAACTTCAAGACGTGTATAGAACATGGCTATTTTAATGCTTTCATTACATGTTTTGATATGAAGATCTCTTTTGTAGATTGTGTTATTCATGAAGACACCATGTGTTTTATGTGGCGGTGAAGGGTTTCTAGCTTGTGACATTTAAGTGATTCACTTCAAGGATTCTGACATTGAAAGTGTTGTATTTATTATATTTGCTTTGAAGATACACATATTAATTTGTCACTTAATGAGACGGGTCTTGAAAAAACATGGTCGACATGTAAATAAATGTAAATGAATGAAAAAGCTTGCAGTTACTATTACAAAAAAAACTATCTGTTTTAGAAAAACGTGTGAGGCATCAGTGAAGAGGAAGACTCTCAAAGTTTACATCAGCATTTACCGACGTAATCAGCGTAATACCGACCACATTAACCCAAAAAGCATGTACTGAAGGTCTGTAAAATGTATGGTCACTAACACCATATTACCTATGCGCCACTTGGCGTAACGAGGGCTCTTGACTTTTTTTACGGTAAGAAAACAATTACAAAACGCAGATGAAGACAAAAACTAAACCATGACATTAGGACAAGAAGCAAAGTCAGTTGACCCTCAATGGTAGTCACACTTCGAAGCCTAGACGGCACAAGATGTTTATTTGAGTTAGAGAAATGGTTTACTATTGAAAGTTAACTAAAAAAAGTGATACAGTCTAGATGCGACTTTTTTCTCAAGTCAAGTACTATGAAAATGTGTCTTACAATAAGGATCATTCATTTCGTAAAAATATTTCACGAAAGAGTAGTTTCGAGAAGCACTCCCACCCACCAGAGTTCGAACGCTGCGGACACGGACAAAGGTTTGCTAATGCTGAGTGTAAAGTTTGTATTGATAAACCGCTTTTCTGAAACACTGAAGCGTATAGATTATCATTGATAAACCGCTTTTCTGAAACACTGAAGAATATATATTATCATTCATAACCGCTTTTCTGAAACACTGAAGAATATATATTATCATTCATAACCGCTTTTCTGAAACACTGAAGAATATATATTATCATTCATAACCGCTTTTCTGAAACACTGAAGAATATATATTATTATTATTCATAACCGCTTTTCTGAAACACTGAAGAATATATATTATCATTCATAACCGCTTTTCTGAAACACTGAAACGTAAAGATTATCACTGATAACCTACTTTGCTAACATGCTGAAGTGTAAATAGTATCATTTATATATATATATATATATATATATATATATATATATATCATATATATAACATATAAACTTTAATTTCCTTACTTCAACATATATTGTTTGTGGGTGTCTGTCTTAATGAGCCATGTGTGACTATAACAAGTCATCTTTGTCCACCACATAGCACCATTATACGTCATGTTAAGTAAGGTATATCACTTACAGTCAATTTCATTCTTCCCAAGTGGTTAAGGTTTTTATAGCATATGCCAGAGCATAGCAGTATTTTCATCATATAATGTCCTAAACTTGACACTCCCTCCAATTCCTCTAGATCCTATTTCCGTCCATCTTGCATTACGTCATCACTTTCATATTTCTCCATCAATATATGAAATCTCTCTTATATAATTCATACAAAACCAATCTCATATTTTTGCAATTTATGTCACTCTTTTACATCTATTATCTTATTTATGTATATCTGACGTCGCTGCATATTTATATTCATTCACATGTCTTGTAGTATATCTAAATAGTTCAAACCAATTTCACTTGTATCCATCTCAAGTATTTCTTATTTTTATTTAAACCCCTCACTTTCTTCATATTATGAATTTAACCTGGTTCTTATCATTCTACATAGTTCTGTTTATTTTTATTATGCTATAGTGTTTCTGTATGGACCCCATTCAAATGATTCTGTATCACTTTCCGAGGTAATGGTTGGTACATTTACTTCTAGTTGGAAATCATTCCGCCTCCTCTATTTAACTGTGATCTATTTGTCTCCATATTATTTCGTTCACTGTCCGTGCTGGTAACATCAACTGTTTCACATGTTGTTTCTGTGACCTTTCATCTTGCGAAATTGTGTCGATCCACAAAGTATCATCTTCATTCAGGTCCCTGGCATGTATTAACTGGTACCATACATCTGTGTGATCATGTAGTTCATAGGTCCAGTTCTCCTCATGATAATGTATCACTCCTTCCATTTTGGACTAAGACATGTATCTCCAATGTTGTGTTCCGTGATAACTTTGTCAGCGATCTTCGCCATATTTTTCTTCAGTAATCTCTTAATTTTTTTCTCCAAACTATCCTTTAGGCAGTATGCATTTCGTTTAATAGAATGCCATGAACTTGCGTCGTGGTTTTAAAATGTTATCAAGGGTCATCGTTGGATGTCTCTTAGTTTCCTCATCGATTATTTTGTTCATGTCAAAATGCGTTCTTATTGTGATCACCTTTATCGATTGTTAGCACCATCTATTTGATCTGCGCTTTCTCTTCTAAGTCTTCGTTTTCCATTGTGTATTGTTTCTGGACCTATCTGTGATGTCATCATCATCATTGAGTGCCTTCTCCGCAACGAAGGTTGCCTACCATGGATCGCCATTCTACTCTGTTTCTTGCTTTGATGGTGCAGGCTGTCATAGATTGACTTGTCCATCTTTTGATGTTATTCGTCCATGCTAGTCTTGGTCTGCCTCTGCCTCTTTTACCTTGTATTTTCCCCTCCAATATTACTTTTAGTAGGCTGTTGTGTTTTTTAACATGCCCCAAAAATTGTATTTGTCTTGTCTTAACTGTATTTAGTAGTTCTCTTTTTATTTTCAATTGTTTTAAAACGTCATCGTTTGTTATCTTTTCTTTCCATCCAATTCTACCTATTCTTCTATAAATCCACATTTCAAAGGCTTGGATGTAGCCTCTTTCATAAAAGTAATCAATCAATTCACAACTTTGTTCTTGTGTTATGAGTTTTGCGATTTGTTGCTTTTCTTGTATTTTTTTCCATCAACTAATCTCCTTTGACCCCAATACTCTCTCCTGATGTTTCCATCGTCGTCATTCATATTCTACTGTACATTCATCCGGATATATTGGGATGTTTATATCTTATTCTTCGTTCATCTCCATCATATCATATTTTTCAATATCTATTGCCAATTCACCCCTGTAAAATCAGTTTGTATATCACACACACTCAATGCCCACTCTACACGTTTATCGGTACACATCAATACGATAATCTTGATTTGACCAGACTTAATGCAGCATATCCTTTGCAATCGAGTTTACAGTTTCAGTGATTTGATTCGTTCCTGCAAATCATCAAGGTTGCGAGTAGTGGATGCACGTACACTCTGTCCAATCTGTCTTTCACGTACCCGCAAAGGAGAAAAGTCACTAACAGATTTGGTGTTCTCGTGAACCACTTTCAGAATACCTCGTCATTTTGTCTTTCACGCATCCTCAAAGGAGAAAAGTCACTAACAGATTTGGTGATCTCGTGAACCACTTTCAGAATACCTCGTCATTTTGTCTTTCACGCATCCTCAAAGGAGAAAAGTCACTAACAGATTTGGTGATCTCGTGAACCACTTTCAGAATACCTCGTCATTTTGTCTTTCACGCATCCTCAAAGGAGAAAAGTCACTAACAGATTTGGTGATCTCGTGAACCACTTTCAGAATACCTCGTCATTTTGTCTTTCACGCATCCTCAAAGCTGAGAAGTCACTAACAGATTTGGTGATCTCGTGAACCACTTTCAGAATACCTCGTCATTTTGTCTTTCACGCATCCTCAAAGCTGAGAAGTCACTAACAGATTTGGTGATCTCGTGAACCACTTTCAGAATACCTCGTCATTTTGTCTTTCACGCATCCTCAAAGCTGAGAAGTCACTAACAGATTTGGTGATCTCGTGAACCACTTTCAGAATACCTCGTCATTTTGTCTTTCACGCATCCTCAAAGGAGAAAAGTCACTAACAGATTTGGTGATCTCGTGAACCACTTTCAGAATACCTCGTCATTTTGTCTTTCACGCATCCTCAAAGCTGAGAAGTCACTAACAGATTTGGTGATCTCGTGAACCACTTTCAGAATACCTCGTCATTTTGTCTTTCACGCATCCTCAAAGCTGAGAAGTCACTAACAGATTTGGTGATCTCGTGAACCACTTTCAGAATACCTCGTCATTTTGTCTTTCACGCATCCTCAAAGCTGAGAAGTCACTAACAGTTAGATTTGGGGATCTCGGGTGCCACTTGTCGTTTTGCCAGTGTGGCCAATTCATCTGTTTGACTGCTTCTGGTTGAGGAATTTACTGACAGTGAGATTACCAGTGCGGCGGTGAATCATATTTCTGATAAAAGTGATTACTGCACTCAAGAGCTAATTCTGGAAGGAAACAGTTGGTTAACTTTGACCAGTTTGTCTACGAAAGGTAAACATCTCGTGCACAGACTGCTCTGATACGGTACAAAACGTATTAACCTTTGGACAGTCACGTCCAACCTCCAGGGTGGGATGTGGAAGAAATTCTTTGAGTTAATTTAACTACGGTCACAATATCTATAAACATATTGGCATTTTCCACTGATGGTATAACTACTTGAGCACATGGACCGTCAGTGTGCTCATCCTATGAATTTTTTTATAATTGAGATTGTCAGAGCAGCGGTAATAATTTGTGGATTTAACAGACAGGTCACGTGATTTTGAACATTTCTGTCACCTTCGCTGTCAATATTTTTTCGTTGGTTGACCCAGGTGTCCGACCTGTTGTATATATCATTATGTTGTTGTAATATGATGAATGGCTTGAAAGATTTCACAGTTTCGTTATGTTGTAAGTATGATATACGGCTTGAAAGATTCTAAAGCTTCATTATGTTGTTGCACTTATGATGTATGGCTTGAAAGATTTCAAAGCTTCATATTTTGTTGTTCTAATTATGATGTATGGCTTGAAAGATTCCAAAGTTTCATATTTTGTTGTTCTAATTATGATGTATGGCTTGAAATATCCTAAAGATTCATTACGTTTTTCAAATTATTATTCTTCCATTTAAATATTCCAAAGCTTAGTTATGTTGTAATTATCTCTCTCTCTCTCTCTCTCTCTCTCTCTGTCTATCTGTCTCTCTCTCTCTCTCTCTCTCTCTCTCTCTCTCTCTGCGATCAGGACTCAGTCAGAGTAGGATTCCATACTCCCACATGAACTCAGCTGTCAGGCTAAGTGTGTTGATCACCCCCACAGACAGAATGTCACATTTAGAGTCCACCAGATCCACTCTGACTGAACACCCGTTAATACGTTGCACTGTGTTCTGCGCCAGTGGCCCAGTGCAACCGATTTCAGCCTGCATTTTATTCAGGTTTGCTTTCCTTAGCCTTTGATTGTCCCCAATCTTCCTGCAAGGCAGAAGATTGTCTTTTCTATAGGGGAATTCTGCCCTTAGATGGTCTGCCCTCCCAGGTTTACGAGCACCATCTTCCCGAGTCACTAGAGGTGACTAACATAGACATGCACATAAAGATATGAGATATGACTGACTTAGACATGCACACACAAAGATATGACACATACCTAACATAGATGTAAGGCTTGAAAGATTACATAGCTTTATTGTGTTTTTGTAATTATGATGTATGGCCTGAAAGATTCCAAAGTTTCATTTTGTTGTTGTAATTATGATGTTCGGCTGGAAGATTCAAACACTTCATTATGTTTTTGTAATTATGATGTATGATTTGAACGATTCCAAGACTTCATTTTGTTGTAATTATTATGTATTGCTTGAAAGATTCTAAAGCTTCATTATGTTGTTGTAATTATGATGTATGGCTTGAACGTTTTCAAAGTTTCATTATGTTGTTGTAATTATCAAGTATGGCCGGAAAAATTTCACTCCTTCATTATGTTGTTGTAATTATGATGTATCACTTGAAAGATTTCTAAGCTTTGTTATGATGTATTTATGATGTATGGCTTGAAAGATTTCAAAGCTTCATTATGTTGCTGTAATTATGATGTTTGGTTTGAAAGATTCTAAAGCTCCATTATGTTGTTGTAATTATGATGTTTGGTTTGAAAGATTCTAAAGCTCCATTATGTTGCTGTAATTATGATGTTTGGTTTGAAAGATTCTAAAGCTCCATTATGTTGCTGTAATTATGATGTTTGGTTTGAAAGATTCTAAAGCTCCATTATGTTGCTGTAATTATGATGTTTGGTTTGAAAGATTCTAAAGCTCCATTATGTTGTTGTAATTATGATGTATGGCTTGAAAGATTTCAAAGCCTTATAGAAGATGAGATGTTGACCTAGAGACATGATCAATATGTTGAAGAGCGATATATTCCCTTTTGGTGACAGCGTATAGAAGTTCCAATGTTCAGACTTAACAGACAGATCCAGGTGTCAACTTTTCAATCCTAAGGATGGAAACTGCATTTAAATGTGATTGATAAGAGAAAACACATAACAAGTATCTGCTAGAGAGGTGACCAATAGGTAATTAGCCTAGAAAACTGCTGTTGCTATCATCAGAGACATATCTCGACATACTGTATAAAGATGCACCAGAAATGAGTTGACGAAAACATGTACTTGAATATACGTCTTTCGTATGAAAAGTATACGCAAAGAAAGAAATATGTCATTCTCGGAAGTGAGTTGATTGTTGAATAAATGTTGCTAAAATAATTAAAAAGCGTGTAACACCACATGAGTTAAATCCAATTCTCCAAGGAACCAATGAAAGTTATTTGAAACTAATATGACTCTGAGTTACTTAAGTCTACGTAATTACATTGATGTAGATGATTTTGTTCTACACATCGTAAATATGTTGGAGATTTTATCTTTAGATCTGTAGATTCAATACATGAGTCTCGGTTGTTTATGCGTTTTAGTCATTTATTATATGATTAATTTCAAGATCTATGTGTGGTGCACGGAAAATAATGGCGATGACGAGTTTATGAAAAAGTCACTGGGTTGAAATGAATGTAGCACAACTACACACAATGATGGCCTATGTGTCCGGATACGAATACGTATATATGTTGATATAAAGGCAAACAATTTACAATTTAGAATTTGTTTCATTTACGAACACCCGTAGTCGTGACATCATTTGAGTTGTCTATAATAACTGTAGGGTTGAGGCAATCAAGTATTGTGAATGCGACCTTCCACCGTCTAGAGTTGATCTGCGCTTTACGCCACATTGGTGCTGCTCATGACCGTTGTTGGAATTGCTTGACGCAAGTTATTTACATGTTAAAACTCATTAATGTGAACTGCTTCGTCAAGTCAGTCGTAGTGTTATCTCTTTAGAGAATTTGCACCGTTTTTCGTTCGTTGTAGGCTGCATTCACTAGAGTAATCAGGAATCTATGGGCGCTGCCATTGTTGTGTGTGCTTCGTCATCATAATGGTTCATCGTATATCTCAAGATCGGCCGTAAGCTAATCTTACGGTCTGTTGTTTGATGTGCGGCGGTGATAATCTGACTACTAACTGTGTTTTATATGTTCGGTATTGGAGTAAAAAACGATGTCTAACATCATCAAGAACTATATTTTTTTTTTTTTATATGACGATCATCATTTTCAGGAGGACGTGAACTCTATGTCAATATGGTGGATAGGCGGCAGGAACCATTGAAAGCTACGTATGAAAGTGTTCCTTGTTGCAGTTTCTTCATATTCCAAGTCCGCCTTGTTGCAGGAGCTACTGAGTAAATGTTATGTGCACACTGTGAGCTGTGCGTTTCATCCGTTTTGATCGTGTTTCGATATCCCGATTGCTTACGATGAGTGATGTTATCATATGGCAGTGAACAGATGGCTGTGTTCGCCTTATTTCTTTTGGCGTTTGCTGAGACTGCTATGACGGGTGCTACAGCTACCTTTCTTTGTTGTGGAGATGAAATAGTAATTCGGATGATTCCACTAGCACGGGCGGTTGAGCAATTATGGATTTTAATTTGTTTGCAGTGATACCGGGGCCTTCCGTAACCAAAGAACTAAAGAACCAGAGGGTTGCGGCAAATAATTGAAGTGCTGTAGTAAAGCTGGTAGTAAAGAACAAGCGATGAGGTGCAATGTACACTCCTACAAAGTATGTTGACAGTTTCACAGAAAGGGGACAAAACAGAATCATGACGCTTCGGGCTACGCATGGCCTGCTTTAGAAAAACAAGAGCATTATAAATTAACTACATGTTCTGAGTAACCAGAACCAGTTGATCTGAAAAAAGGAAAGTGAAATGAAGCGAGAAGACAAATTGGAAAGGAAAAATTAATATATTTTAAAAAAATATTTAATTGAAAATAAATAAATACAAAGTAAAACAATTAGATGAAAGTCTAAGAAGGGCACCAATCTACATGCGACTAAAAGTCCATTGTGAATGGGAGATAAGGCGGGGGTGGGGGGGGTGGAACCAAGCCACATGATAAGAATAGGTGGGGTAGGGGGGAGAGAAGGAAATGGAAAATTTGTTTACCAAGCGTGAGAATGAAGAAGCTGTGATATTGAGTCTGGGTGGGAACAAGATAAGAAGAGGTGGGTACTGGCTAGATAAGGGAATGTATACCACAGAGTGTCAGTCATGCATGATAGACAAAAGCGTGGACAGAAGAAAGTGACCTCATCTCGTTCCACATCGTGCGTGACAGGGATTTCAGGAGGCTGGACAGCCTAAACGGGTACTATCTAAGTCGTGATACATGATGGTAAGGCATCCTTTAAGATGTTGTCGGGTAGTAGACGTGAGGAAATAGTAAAGTAAGTAAGGTATTACTGAAAAAAACACACGGCGAAATAGAAGAATATGAAAAAAATAAGCTCTGATAAGGATTATAAATATTAGCCGGTATAAAGGGACGCTATCTTCTATAGATGTGTGCCTTCGTACATACAAATATATAGTGTGTAAACCCTGAGTACCACTTAAAAAAAACATGACAGGACACAAAAGGCCAAAGTAGGAGAAGGGGAGGGAAATGGGAGGGCTGGAAGAAACGGAGAGGGGGAAATCAAAAGTTAGAGTGTGATATAAGGAGTAATGGTAAAGGTGGACGAGAGAAAGGTAACTGGTTATCCGTGAAAAATGGATACATTGATCCCCGAGGGGGTGAGGCAAACCATACTGCCCGTATCAGGCGATTCTCTAAAGTGAATCGGCTATGTCTGTCAGATGAACTTAACACCAAGCCAGTAATTTGGACATCAGTCTTACCCATATGGCGATGATAGTTGTAGTGGGATGTTACAAGGGTATCTGCATCACGTGTAATGTCATAAAGATGTTCACTGTGTCTGTCACATAATCGGTGACCTGATTCTCAAACGTAGATCACCGTACACCCCTTACATATCATGGCATAGATGATATTGTTCGATATATGTATATATATATATATATACGGGAATCCTTCTCTGATCACGACAGGACCATATTGAAGAGAACCGTAACCGTCCGCAGAACATGGCTGCAAGTCTTAAGACTTCGAAAGACATCGCCAATAAATGCTACTTTTTTAGGTAGATGAGTTTACCCTGTGCTCTAGCGTTTGGTTCTCGAGGCAAGGCGCTGTGCTAAGATGTACGCTTCCGGTCCTCATTCTGACCGTTTATTGTTCTCTGTTTTTTTACTGTTTTGATTATCTGTGATTTTTTGAGTGTTGTAAACATGCCTCTTCCTTTGAAATTATTCGCTGCAAGTCTTACACTGCTTGTGATCGCAACGGATAGTGCCGCGACGGTTATGGCTGGAGGCCACTCTAAGGGCCCTATGTAAGGTGAACATCCAAATTACTGGCTTGGTGTCATGTTCTTCTGACAGCAATAGCCGATTCCTCTCAGATATCGTCTGATCGCTCGTATGGGTTGCCTCACCCCACAGGGGATCAATTTATCCCTTTCTCAAGGTTAACAAGTTACCCTGTCTCCTGCCCTCTTTCTCTTTACTCATTATAATTACCTCTACCTTCCAAGTTTTCACCCTCTTCGCTGCATTATTCCCTCACTTTTCGCTCCCCTTCTCCTGATTTGGACTCTTGTACTCTGGCGTATTTTTCCTATATATGTGTATGTACGTAGGCACCAATCTGTATGAGTACCTCTATACCGACTAGCATTTATAATCCGTGTCAGTACTTATTTGATATAATAGCACATTCCGGGGTGGGTATTTCAGTACTACATTACTTACTTTACTATTTCAACCTATCTACACTCGCTTATTTCCGACACATTACTTACATCTATACCTAAGCTACTTAATCTATACCCGTTGAGGCCATCAAGTCTCCTAAAATCCCTATTACCAACGATGTGGCCCGAGATGCAGCCAACTTCCTCTGTTTGTTCACCACTTTGTCTTTCCTGGTCGACTGACACTCTGTGTTATACATTCCGTTATCTAGCCAAAACTCGCATCTTCTTTGCCTTGTATCCACCTAGGCTGTGTATTACAGCTTCGTCATTCTCACTCTCGAAAGAATTTACCCTTTCATTTCCTTCTTTAACCTCCTGTCCCTCTTACTTTTATCACGTGGCTTGGCCCCCCCCCCTCGCCTTCCCTCTCATATACATCTGACCCCTAGCCCCATACAGATCTGGAGCCACTGCTTAAACTTTCAGCTAAGTGTTTTCACATTGTGTTTACTTTTTTTCCATTTTAAATTAATTATTTTCTTGTAATATAGTACTTTTCCCTTTCAATTTGTTTTCTCATTTCATTTCCTTTCTATTTCAGATTCATTAGTCCTGAGTACTGTAGCACATGTAGTTTAGTTGATCTTTATATCGTTGTCAGTTTTTGTTTTCTAAAGAAAGGCCACATATAGGCAAAACGTAATGGTTTTTTTTTTTTTTTAAGCTGTCACTATAATTTGCAGGAGTGTACATTACACCCCACCACTTGTTTCTTTCAATACTATACTTGTAGCACCACTGGATTTGTAGAAAAGTTTGCAAATGACGTCTCTGTATTTGCTGCTCATACAATAGTAAATGAAGATATTCATTGAGGAGTTTAAGCTCTCCAGCACAGACCCAAAGCCAGCTATGAGAACGGTTATACTGAACGATTTCATGTGAAGCGACAGTTCCGGTATAAATGCCATTGCTAGCATTATAATACTGAGTGGGACAAAACAAGCAATAAACAAGACAGAAATCATCACAACCATCTTGGCTACTTTCTGACTACGACTGGAGATTCTGTCTGCCTGTGTGCTGGAGAGGGTCTTCTTTCTCCATTTTGATTTATTTTTTAGCTGAAATGACAGTATCGTCGTGCAAATAACGATGATGAAGAATGCAATAAACGGAACAGAGAAGTTATTGATTGCAAAAGAAACCATCTCCACATTTTCCCGATCTTTCGTAGAAACTAGACCAACTAGAGTCTTATTTCGTAATGGAGAAAATTTCAACTCCAGTCTGTTGACGACGTACATTGACGCTCCACTGCAGAAGAATACGATGAATATACAAACGTTAATAACAACGGAGCGCATTGGTGTAATGATGCTTTTGACCTGTATCAGACAAATTTTAACATTATTTTATTAAATTATCAATAACATTAATACTATTTTAACAATGCTTCATTGTGAAATAAAATGTATATATAATGTAATTACAGACAATAGTGAGTTGTTTATAACTTTAAATACCAGGAAGGGAACTGCTGTTATGTAGATGATTACACAAAGTTATTATCATTAATACTTGGGCACAATAATAACATCACATGGAACATGCACCATTGAAATAAAAAGTAGAATAGCTCTGGCCAAAATAGCATTTCAGAAAATGAAAAAAACGTCTTATAAAACAAGTTTACGCCAATAGAAGTGAGAGCGAGAGAGAGAAAGAGAGCAGAGAGAGAGAGAGTTTATTTCTTGCTATATAGAGCCAATTCTGACCCATGGAACCGAATCATGGACAGTTGACAAACAAATGAAAAGACGATTAGAGACCACAGAGATACGATTTCACAGGAGAATATTGAAAGATTCCTTAATAGCTAAAAAGATCAATGAGGATATTCTCAAAGCGGCTAACACTAAAAGGGAGCTACTAAGAAACATCAGGAAGAAACAATCAACATTTTGGCACATCACCAGAAAAGAAAAGTTCTAATACATGGTTACAACTGGCAAAATACAGGGAGAGAGAGAGAGAGATCGTAGACGACAAAGAGAGAAAATATTGGATAGTTTGGTGTCTTGGCATAGAAAACAGCAAACAACAGAATTAATACAATGCACATAGATAGAAGGTTGTGGAAGTTGATCGTCTACGCCCACCGGTATGATACATGATGTTGATGATATATATATATATATATATATATATATATATATATGTATATATATATATATATATATATATATATATATATATATATATATATATATATATATGTATATATATATATATATATATATATATATATATATATATATATATATAAGTATTCAATCCGTTAACTATGCAATTTTATTTAATTTCAAGATGTTGACTCCTTCTAATCTACTTAAATGTATAATAGTAGATGCATGTGCATTTTATGTTTCTGAAAAGACACACATGTTTCAAAGCAACTAAAGTATCAGAGACAAACAGCTGTGAGACATATATATATATATATATATATATATATATATATATATATATATATATGGGTGTGTGTGTATATATATTGAAAGGGATGGACGTTGAGATGGGCACAGCCAGAAATTAGAAATTTATTGGGCGTATAGAAAGACTTATTAATCAACACAGAACTGGAGTCGACAGTCGCTGGACACTGCGGGACTTGGCTGAGGATAGGATTTGAGAACCTACGGACATTTTCAGAGTACAAAGATGATGAACCTCAAATGACTCAATAACTCAATAAATATGTATAACTATATAGGGAGCGCGATAGCTCAGTGGTTAGTGAACTGGACTACAAAGGACAAGGGGTAGGGTTCGATCCCAACCGACGCTTTCGGGTTCACCCAGCATTAAATGGGTACCGGATTTTTTTCTGGGAAAGTAAAGCTGCACGGGCGTAATACCGACCACATTACCCCAAAAATCATGTGCTGAACTTCTGTAAAAATATATATATATATGTATATATATATATATGTATATATATATATATATATATATATATATATATATATATATGTATAACTATATATTTATATATGGGGTACTCAAGCATACATGGTTAGTCAACTGGACTTCAAAGGACAAGAGGTAGGGTTCGATCCCAAACGACGGCTTCCGGGTTCACCCAGCCATAAATGGGTACTGGATTTTTAGGGAGCCGAGATAGCGCAGTGTTTAGTGAACTGGACTACAAAGGACAAGAGGTAGGGTTCGATCCCAATCGACGGCTTCCGGGTTCACCTAGCCTTTAATGGGTTCCGGATATTTTTATGGGAAAGTAAAGCAGCACGGGCGTAATACCGACCACATTACCCCAAAAATCATGTGCCGAAGGTCTGTAAAATGTATGGTCACTAACATCATATTCCCTTTATGCAACTTGGCGTGACGGGAGTACTTTACTTTTTTTTTACTCAAACATACATACATATACATGAGCATGCATGTTTGAATACTCCATATAAAGTGAAAAAAAACGTTATGAGCAATATTAAAATGGTAGAAATTTCACTAACCTTTAGTGGAGCAATTATACACAAGCATCTCTCCAATGTAATGAAGGCGGTCATACAACTACTGACGCGAGTAAATGACAGATGTGGCATCGCCGATACTAAATAAGCTACTTCCAGTGGTTCAAATGGCAGTTCAGCTGCAATGACTCCTGGGGTGAAACAAATGCAAGTCCAGACCATTGTGAGGAGACAACAGAGATCAGAAACTGCCAAACCTGCAAGTAAATTCAACGTATAAAAAAGTAAAAGTAAAATACCCCCGTCACGCCAAGTGGCGTATAGGGAATATGGTGTTAGTGACCATAAATTTTATAGACCTACGGCACATGATTTTTCGGGTAATGTGGTCGGTATTACGCCCGTGCAAATTACTTTCCCAGAAAAAAAAATCCGGTACCCGTTTAAAGGCTGGGTGAACCCGGCCCCGTCGGTTGGGATCGAACCCTACCCCTTGTCCTTTGTAGTTCAGTTCACTAACCACTGAGCTATCGCGGCTCCCTAACTCAACGTATATCTCACCTAAATTGTTAGTCTAGATAAATCAGCATTCTGGATTCAGCAATTTATTTTACTACTCAGTTCATTGAAAAGCAATTTTCTTATAATTTCTCTTGTCATTTTATCATCTGTTCTCTGGACGAATTCATTGTTTCCATCAGTTTTCTGAGCAGTCATTTTTCTCCTCAGGTCTCCTTAATGGTATTCTTTGGCGTGGCCATTTCTCTCATTACGACTCTGCAGGCAGTCATTTCTCCCATCAGTGCTCTGGACGTAGTCAGTTCTCCCATGAAGCATCTGGACGTAACAATTTCTCCAATCAGGCCTCTGGACGTAGTTATCTCTTCCATCAGGCTTTTGGGCTTAGCCATTTCTTCCATCAGGCGTTTGGGCTTAGCCATTTCTTCCATCAGGTTTTTGGGCTTAGCCATTTCTTCCATCAGGCCTTTGGGCTTAGCCATTTTTATAATGAATCATCCGGACAGCCATTTCTCCCATCATCTTTTAGACGTGGCCATTTTTTTCCTTATCATATAAACGCGGTTGCTTTCTCAGAAGTTGGTGATCAAAACACAAAAATCCAGTTCCTTCTCACACAAGCACCACAACGTTACAAACACCCAACCCTCAAACATATACTTTACCTACCATATACAACTAAAGCGGCACGGGCGTAATACCGACCACATTACCCCAAAAATCATGTGCCGAAGGTTTGTAAAATTTATGGTCACTAACACCATATTCCCTATATGCCACTTGGCATGACTGGGGTACTTTCCTTTTTTTTTTACCACATACAACTAACCAAACAGTCACGAAAAACAGCCACGAAAAACACCCACAAATATACCCACACTATACAAACCCACATGCAGCAATGAATCTTAGCCAATTTTTCCATATTAGAAGTTTGAACTGAGCTGTTTTTTTTTTAAATCGGTCCTCTGGACAGTTTTTCCTGTTAGGTCTTTGTGCTTAGTTATTTCTCCAATCAGCCATCTGGACTTTCCCATTTTTTCCACATTGTAATTGCTATAAATTGTAATATTTCAAATATCCTCAAGTTTTATTCCATTTGTTAATTACAATTATATGATATAGGCCGTGCATAAAAAAAAAAGAAAGTTCACATTTAATTATTTATAAACTGCAACACAAAATACTCATGTATAACAAAAACAAGTGATATACCTAACAGGCTTATGTTAACCGATTCTTGGAAACCTTGTTGTGCGAAACAAATAATATTTATAACATTTGTAACGATGCCGAAGATGTTGAGTAACTGACACAATACACCAAAAGAAACATATTGATAAATCAGTATTGTTTGGTCACTTATAAAGAAAAAATTATCATTTGATGAATTCATTGTCAAGATGTCAACTTGTTAACTGCTTTCACACTTATTTTGTATAAATTATATATCTCTTAGTAGTTAATTTTCGAATTTTTCCAATTGTTTATATAAGACATTATAAGGGTGGTGATTTTCCTTTAAGATTTAGTTTAATTACGTGTCATAAAAGTATGTTCTTGTTTGCTATTTACATATAGCTTTCAAATCTGATAAAAGTGATACATTGTGACATTTCTAGAAAAAGTGAGTAATGTAGACTACATTTATTCACAATAGTAAAACTCCAACATCTTATCACGCGATGCAACATTTATATGATTTTCATTGTGCACTTCATCGCACGTTTCACTAATGCTAGAGTTTAATATTTATTATCCAGGATGTTCTTTATTCGAACTTAACACTTTCTTGATACACGGTTGGTCATTATTGTTATTCTTTTATAAATTATTTTGGGAAGTTAACATTTTAGTAATATAATAATTATGATTAAAATATAAGTGTTAAATTAATTCATCGATGCAAGAGCTGATGCTCGCTCATACACGTTTTCTTCATATGTCTCGCTCAAACACTTTTCCTGTCTTGTGATGTAATTCACATGTAGTGTAATTAACACTCTTACAGTTACCTTCTCATCAACATGTTTTAAATTGCTGGCATCCGCCTGAAAAGAAAAGAGATAGATGGAGCTGTTGTATAAAGATTGTCATAAGATTTGCAGGTCATAATTTTGTAATTGCCGTGATAACGTGTAAGAAAACACTAACAGGTGTACCAGTGAGTAGAGAACTACTGTTTAAGATGGATCTACATACATTTTAGGTTTCAAAATGTAATATCTATTTAGACAAAATCAATGACTTTCTATTGTCGACGGTAGCAGTGTTATGAATATGATAATCTAAAATTATATAACAAATCCCGACTATTAGTAATAAATCATAGATGAAATTACATTTTGTGGCAAGTTATGCAACAATTATAAGATCTGTTCTGTATATGTTTAAAGTTATAAATGTCTACAATGATAATTAGTTGTTAGAATATAAATTTGACTAATCTAATTTATAAACGTATGTAAATATATATTTATTCTCTGTGTTCTGGAGGCGTTATGTTAAAGATTATATATTTAAATTCAGTAGTAGTGGGAAGAGAGTGTGAGTGCAAGATAGTAACTAAGAGTATGTGTCAGTAGTGTAGTAGTTAGTGTACTGGTGTGACGATATAATCATAATTCAACTACAAGACTAGATTGACCAGGCGAACTGAATGAAATACGTTCAAGGAAGATCACTCGGTTACCACTTTAGAACACTTCGGCTTATCATGATGATTTTTAATACATCACCTCCCTACGGCATTATAGATGTCACTGGTTTTCTCTTTTTAGGTTTTAATAATCAAAATATGTGCAATATAGATATAGCTCTTCATTACTAGATAAATCAAATATTTGTTATAAATTAATTATCACTAAAAATATGTATTGTATTTAACACTTACGTGTAATAGGACATGAAGAAATGTGACCACCAGAAGCGGTCCTCTGTGGAGCAAGTGTTTCAGCCTTTCAGCTTCTTGACACTCGAGCTTGGAGTTGGGGACTGTGCCAGTCTGTGCCATGCCTCCCCTGCTTCAATAGGCATGGAGGCTCACACTATATTTAGCATATACCCCTCTATGACTCCCGCACATGGAAAATGTAAAACATAGCTGTGATGTATATCCATCACATGCAATATAAAGTTTATAAATCGGAGTGAATTAAGTAAATTAGCAGTGTTCGTGTTTAAAAGTACTCCGTCCGTGACAAGAAATGGCTGAAGACGTTAATTATGTGTAGAAAAGTGTAGTATGAAAGATAGGGGATAAGCACAGATATTAAATGTAATAAATATGAAATACTAAAAGGGTGCGTGTATAACTGCAGAAAACAAAGAAAATAAACATAAAATAGTATTGAGCTGAAAGAAAAACTAACAGAAAAACAAGACAGGCTACAACGTTTCGACAAAATCATTCATCAGGAATAGCAAACTAACTGTAGACACTAAACACAAAATTCCGAGTAAGAATACACAACTACACAACTCTTTAATATTATATATATATATATATCTTATTCTCCATTTCAGCTCCCTGTGGAATATAGGTCTTCAAGAAACACTTCCCAAGACGTTCTCTTTTCTGCCATTCTTCAAAGCCCGTTCCATGTTTTCCACATCCTCTTCATCCTCGCCTCTACCTGTCTACCCCAAGCATATATTTAGGTCTACCTTTTTGTCTTCTCCCCTGGGGATTCCAAAAAAATTTGCCTGTCTTGTACTTCTCATAGTTGGCTTCCGCAGTGTGTGTCCTGTCCAGCGCCATCGTCTTCGCTGTATCTCTATATCCACTGGTATTTCACTGGTACATTTCCATAATTCTATGTTAGTGATTTTGTCCTAACATTTCCATTCTTTTATATTCTGCGACAGCATCCAGTAATAAAGGTCTGTATATTTGTGATTGTTGTTGTTATCCCTGTTGCGTTGTCATATAATGGTACTGATTTAACATTGGAGTTGAAAAAAAAATATTTTCGTATTTAACCTAACTTCTTTGGATTCCCATACATTTCCCAACGCAATGAAGATACCTCTTGCATTTTTGTATCCTTATTTTGATACCATTCTCTATTCCTCACTTTTTGCCTATATATTACTGCCTATATATATATATATATATATATATATATATATATATATATATAAGATATGTGCATATAACTTTAGCGACAAAGTTTATTGTAACTGTATGTTCATATCGAGTGACAATTGCATGCCATTCAAATGGTTCCACTCTCCGTGTGATCGCCATCATCGATCTACATTCAAAACCTGTGTTACTGATTCATGTAAGTTTCTTTATCATCCTATAGCCGTCAGAGTCGTTGGGGAACTGCTGAGGCCGTCATCAATCTTCTCTATTGATACACTCACAATGAAATACTCTCCTTCAGTCATTCTTTGGAACTCTGCGATCAAGGCCCGTCCATTCTTTTACGGTATCTCGAAATATAGTTCTCTGTCTATCTCTTCTTCTTCCTCCTTTCATATGATGTATGGTAATAAATATTAAAAAGTGATGTTCTTGATATAATTTGTCTGTAGAGATGGTGACCTTGAATATAAGCCACCAGTCAATAAATTACTGATGGATGCATTTACAGAATTAATCTTCATTTGCATTATTAAGTGAACGAAAGTTATTGGTACAATTTAAAACAAAGATTAGATAACGTACACTGCCAGCCAAAAACTAAATAAGAACGCCAGACAAAATAGTATAGTTATATTGTGTCTAATCATTTGTTTTAATTGTATAATTGTTTCTTGAATCATGTATCATAAAACGTCTATCAAAATGATTATTTCATTACAATATGGATATTTAAATTTTTGCATATTACTTTGTATAATTTATTATTGTTTGTGTAATGAAATTATCTATACCTGTTTTGCCACGTTTTCCCATAGCGACAATTACGATTAGAAAGTCTCTGTCTAGCAATACAAAAGTAGGTTTATTCCTAAGGGTTTGTCGGGTGTGCAGGGATATTGATCATTGCCTACCATAACATAACATAACGTAAGAAGTTAATTTTGTCTCTTAATTTTATAACTAAATCAAATAATATTTCATAGCGTGAAGTTTATGTTACGAACGCATGGTTAACTTCTAGCACTTTTTTTTTTGGTCAATTCTTTATTTCTTTTCTATCTCTCATACAATTTTCTGTCAATTTTCTAGCACATTTTATTTCTGTGTTTACCCTTTTAGAGCATTATTATATGTTTAGTGTATGCTTTAATAAGAATGATCCTATCAGTGGTGGCTAACACTATTAGCCTCAAAATAAAACGTGTGTGGTTCCAACCTTGCCTATTGGTTACTAGTCGAAGAAGCCGAGCAACTTCATCCACAGCAATCAATTTATGATAAGGTGGAGTGTGTCTCGAAATGAGAGGTGAGCTTGTCTCCGACAGAACTCCTTTTTTTTTGAGAGAGAGAGAGAGAGAGAGAGAGTTGCGTATATTTTATTTGGGGCTTTGAGAACTATGCAGTCCTATAGGATGAGCTCTGGATAGAGTCTGCGTGCTACACAGTCGCATTGCGCAGTGTCACTGAGCTCTATTTTGTTGAAGTGTTACTGAGCTCTATTTCGCTGCAGTGTCACTGACCTCTGTTTCGCTGAGCGTCAGCGAGCTATATTTTGTTGCAGTGACACAGAGCTCTATTTTGTTGAAGTGTTACTGAGCTCTATTTTGTTGAAATGTTACTGTGCTGTATTTTGTTGTAGCGTTACTGAGCTCTAATATGTTGTAGTGTTACTGAGCTCTATTGTGTTGAAGTGTTACTGGGCTCTATTTTATTGCAGTGTTACTGAGCTCTATTTTGTTGTAATGTTACAGAGCTCTAATTTGTTGTAGTGTTACTGAGCTCTATTGTGTTGAAGTGTTACTGAGCACTATTTTATTGCAGTGTTACTGAATTATATTTTGTTGATGTGTTATTGAGCTCTACTTTGTTGAAGTGTTATTGAGCTCTATTTTGTTCAAGTGTTACTTAGCTCTCTTTTGTTACAGGGTTACTGAATTATATTTTGTTGAAGTGTTACTGAGCTTTACTTTGTTGAAGTGTTACTGAGCCCCAATTTGTTGCAGAGTTACTATGTTTCATTTTGTTGCAGCGTCGCTGAGCTCTTAATATTGCAGTTTCACTGAGTTCTATTTTTTTGCGGCATGACTGAGCTCTATTTTGTTGCAGTGCCACTGAGCTCTATTTCGTTGCTGTGTCACTCAGCTCTGTTTTGTTGAAGTGTCACTGAGCTCTGTTTTGTTTATGTGTCACTGGGCTCTCTTATTGTTGCAGTGTCACTGAGCTTAATTTTGTTGCAGTATCGCTCAGCTCTATTTTGTTGCAATACCACTGAGCTCTATTTTGTTGCGGTATGACTGAGCTCTATTTTGTTGCAGTGCCACTCAGATCTAAATTGTTGCAGTGTCGCTGAGCTCTATTTTGTTGTAGTGTCGCTGAGCTTTTTTTTGTTGCAGTGCCACTGTGCTCTATTTTGTTGCATTGTCACTCAGCTCCATTTTATTGCAGTGTCACTAAGCTCTATTTTGCTGCAGTGCCACTGAGCTCTATTTTGTTGTAGTGCCACTGAACTCTATTTTGTTGCAGTGTCACTGAACTCTATTTTGTTGCAGTGTCACTGAACTCTATTTTGTTGCAGTGCCACTGAGCTCTGTTTTATTGCAGTGCTATTGAGCTCTGTTTTGTTGCAGTGCCACTGAGCTCTGTTTTGTTGCAGTGCCACTGAGCTCTGTTTTGTTGCAGTGCCACTAAGCTCTGTTTTGTTGCAGTGCCACTGAGCTCTATTTTGTTGCAGTGCCACTAAGCTCTTTTTTGTTGTAGTGCCACTGAGCTCTATTTTGTTGCAGTGCCACTAAGCTCTGTTTTGTTGCAGTGCCATTGAGCTCTGTTTTGTTGCAATGCCACTGAGCTCTATTTTGTTGCAGTGCCACTAAGCTCTGTTTTATTGCAGTGCCACTGAGCTCTATTTTTTTTGAAGTGCCAATAAGCTCTCTTTTGTTGCGGTGCCATTGAGCTCTATTTTGTTGCAGTGTCAGTGAACTCTATTTTGTTGCAGTGCCACTCAACTCTATTTTATTGCAGTGTCAATGAACACTATTTTGTTGCAGTGTCAATGAAATCTATTTTGCTGCGGTGCCACTAAACAATATTTTGTTGCAGTGCCACTGAGCTCTATTTTGTTGCAGTGCCACTAAGCTCTGTTTTATTGCAGTGCCACTGAGCTCTATTTTTTTGAAGTGCCAATAAGCTCTGTTTTGTTGCGGTGCCACTGAACTCTATTTTGTTGCAGTGCCATTGAGCTCTATTTTGTTGCAGTGCCAGTGAAATCTAATTTGTTGCAGTGCCACTGAACTCTATTTTCTTGCAGTGCCACTGAACTCTATTTTGTTGCAGTGCCATTGAGCTCTATTTTGTTGCAGTGCCACTGAACTCTATTTTATTGCGGTGCCACTCAACTCTATTTTGTTGCAGTGCCACTGAACTCTATTTTGTTGCGGTGCCACTGAACTCTATTTTGTTGCGGTGCCACTCAACTCTATTTTGTTGCGGTGCCACTGAACTCTATTTTGTTGCAGTGCCACTCAACTCTATTTTGTTGCGGTGCCACTGAACTCTATTTTATTGCGGTGCCACTGAACTCTATTTTGTTGCGGTGCCACTCAACTCTATTTTGTTGCGGTGCCACTGAACTCTATTTTGTTGCGGTGCCACTGAACTCTATTTTGTTGCAGTGCCACTGAACTCTATTTTGTTGCGGTGCCACTGAACTCTATTTTGTTGCGGTGCCACTGAACTCTATTTTGTTGCGGTGCCACTCAACTCTATTTTGTTGCGGTGCCACTGAACTCTATTTTGTTGCAGTGCCATTGAGCTCTATTTTGTTGCAGTGCCACTGAACTCTATTTTGTTGCAGTGCCATTGAGCTCTATTTTGTTGCAGTGCCAGTGAACTCTATTTTGTTGCAGTGCCACTGAATTCTATTTTGTTGCAGTGCTACTGATCTCTATTTTGTTGCAGTGTCAATGTCACTGAACCTTATGTTTTTTTTTTTTTTAATTGTTCTTTAAGACAGCTTCTCTGTATTGATTGATGTCTACTTATGCCTACAGAACTTCCTTATAACTTGCATGTTACGGCTTATATAATGCATACTATTCTTTTCATATTTCTGTCTTGACATCCATATTCACGAAATTGTGGCTCTTTAATAGTCAGGGTTGTTAAAATTCCCCGACCTCATTTTACAAGTTATTAGTGTGTTTGCATTTCATGGAAATTCACACTATACTGGTATCATTTGTAGGACTAGTACTTTGTTTTCAGACAGCGTAAGTAAAAATAAAGTAAAGTACCCCCGTCTCGCCAAGTGGCGTTTAGGGAATATGGTGTTAGTGACCATAAATTTTACAGACCTTCAGCACATGATTTTTTGGGTAATGTGATCGGTAGTAGTAGCGGTGGCTGTGAACTCACAGAAAAGTGGAATAACATGCACCGAAATACAATAGATTTGGCACCGACTTTGCACCGACTTTGCACCAAAACGGTGCCAAATTTTTTTTTTCGAATTCGCGATTTTTTCGAACTTCATTATTTTTTGGGGGAATTTTTTTTTTTTTTTGGTGTTCGTCAGTTTGTCGAATCACTGAGAGCTTAACTCAGGTAAATTCAATAGAGACTCGGTGCTAATCCGTGTCCGGTGATCGTCTCTCGCTGTGTGTTAGAAATTTGTGAAAGAGTATTTTAAAAGAGTATGTGAAAGTAAAAATTCAGAATTATTTAAAAAAATATGTATTTGTGAAAGTAAACTCAGAATTATTAAAATAAAAAAATAAAAAAATAAAAAAAACAGTCTCCCTTCAGGATTCGAACACGGGTCTACTACGTGACAGGCCAGGCAACATGTAAAAAAAAATGCTGACAAGCAATAACATTGAAAGGTTAGTTTTGTCGAACGGTCTCCTGTGTTTCTGAGAGCTTAACCGCAGGTAAATTCAATAGAGACTCGGTGCTAAGCGGCTTATTGTCCGGTGATCGTCGCTCGCTGTGTGTTAGAAATTTGTGAAAGAGTATTTTAAATTCCGTTAGCCACTCAGGTAGAACCCCGATTGAAAAGAAAACGGACTTATGTTAAAAATAGTAAAATATAAGTGGTCGTGTGTGTTATCGCTACCAACATCATCATGTGTCGTGTAGTAAGGTGTGCTAATATTAAATAGTGACGCTCGCTCTTTCTCATTCAATGAAAAGCAAAACAAAATTCTATATTTCACAACTTTATTAATACATCATATATATATTACTGTCCGGTCGTTGATAATTTTAAGCGTCTGGGTTTCCTCCCTCCTGTTTTGGTGGTACTGTTTGTTAAATGTCTATCAAACACGGGTGCATAGGAAGTTTCATTAGCCTTCAAAACACAACCGCCCTCCATTTTGACAAAACCTTGATCAAAGCTGGAATAGGTAATCGGTGACTTTGCTGAAACATCCTGGGCATCCATACTGGCTGCCGGAGCTGTCGTCTGATTAACAAGAGTGAGGTCCCCTTGGTTAACAAAAAAGGGCGTGTAGTTGATGTTAGCATAAGCGTTTTCGAGACTGCCTTAACGCCATCTATAGACAATGGAACTACCCCCTCTGCCTTCATGTCCTATCATCATCATGTGCCACCCTCAACACCATCACCCCTTAATGTCCTATCATCATCAAGCCACACAAAGTATCAACCCCTTCATGGCCTATCATCATCATGTGCCACCCTCAACACTATCATCATCATGTGCCACCCTCAACACTATCATCATCATGCGCCACCCCCAACACCATCATCAAACCGTCATATCCCATCATCATCTTGTGCCCTACCATTAAATAGTGACTCTCTCTCTCTCTCTCTCTCTATCGCATATCCAAGCTAACTCAAGTCAAATAAAAATCATCACCAAGCCACACAAATTGACACATCATCATCATAGGCCACCCTCAACACTATCATCATCATGTGCCACCCTCACTCTCTCTCTCTCTCTCTCTCTCTCTCTATCGCATATCCAAGCTAACTCAAGTCAAATAAAAATCATCACCAAGCCACACAAATTGACACATCATCATCATGTGCCACCCTCAACACTATCATCATCATGCGCCACCCCCAACACCAGCCCTTCATGTCCTATCATCATGTGCCACCCTCAACACCATCATCAAACCTTCATGTCCTATCATCATCATGTGCCACCCTCAACATCAAACCTTCCGGCTTGGACGGAGGAACTGTTTTCCATCAGTCGAGTAAATGAAACAAACCCCGTTACATATGTGTTGAAAGACGATAAGGGCGATGAGATAGAGGGGTCATTCTACACACCGAAAATTCAAAAAGTTGGAGACAAACTCATCATCCCTGCATGTCCTATCATCAACCCACACAAAGTATCAACAAGCGAAATTCTCTCTCTCTCTCTCTCTCACTCTCTCTCTCTCTCTCTTTCTCTCTCTCTCGCTCTGTCTCTCTCACATTCATGATAAACCAAAACAAAATAGGCTCATATTAAAAAAGTCGACCTAAAACCGTAAAATATTCCACTACAACACAGACCGCTAGACTGAACAGTACTATGAAAATAAACGTCCGTGAATCAAGCGCGCTTATAACACGAAGTCTCACATCCGACTAGTTTAAATATAATCCGGTAAATCAAAGTTAGGAGGCAAGGGCAGAAACTTAGGAGGTAAGGGCAGAAACCAAAGAGGCAAGGGCAGAAACCTAGGAGACAAGGTCAGAAATCTAGGAAGCTGTGTTAGAAAACAAGGAGGGGAGGTCAGAAATCTAGGAAGCTGTGTTAGAAAACAAGGAGGGAAGGTCAGAAACCTAGGAGACAAGGGCAGAAACTTAGGAGGTAAGGGCAGAAACCAAAGAGACAAGGTTAGAAAACAAGGAGGGAGGGTCAGAAATCTAAGAGGCAAGGGCAGAAACCTAGGAGGCGAGGTCAGAAACCTAGGAGGCGAGGTCAGAAACTTAGGAGGTAAGGGCAGAAACCAAAGAGGCAAGGGCAGAAACCTAGGAGACAAGGTCAGAAATCTAGGAAGCTGTGTTAGAAAACAAGGAGGGGAGGTCAGAAATCTAGGAAGCTGTGTTAGAAAACAAGGAGGGAAGGTCAGAAACCTAGGAGACAAGGGCAGAAACTTAGGAGGTAAGGGCAGAAACCAAAGAGACAAGGTTAGAAAACAAGGAGGGAGGGTCAGAAATCTAAGAGGCAAGGGCAGAAACCTAGGAGGCGAGGTCAGAAACCTAGGAGGCGAGGTCAGAAACCTAGGAGGCGAGGTCAGAAAACAAGGAGGGAAGGTCAGAAACCTAGGAGACATGGACAGAAAACTAGGAAGCAAAGGCTGAAAACCAAAGAGGCAAGGTCAGAAATCTAGGAAGCTGCATTAGAAAACAAGGAGGGAAGGTAAGAAACCTATCTACTTCCATACTGATACTAGTTAGACACAACGAGCAGGAAGTTATATTCTAGGTCCAAAATGTTGGACCAAATCACAACGAACCACGAACCACAACCCCACGATCCATGGACTTAACGAACCATCAACTCACGAACGCGCCGATGAACGCATCGGGTTTCGTGTATAACCCAGGCTCCAATGTCACGTTGACATCAAATCTAGCGTCGCAAATATCGTCGTTATCGAGAGATTCGTAGCGAATCCAGACATCACCCTCTATTACATTGAAATAATTTAGTGGAAATTGTATCTCCACCAGTGCGATCTCATACTGCGTCGAAAATTGCCTCCAGCGTTCTCTAACATTGCCTCGATCGTTCTTTAACATTACCTCCAGCGTTCTCTAACATTGCCTCGATCGTTCGTTAACATTGCCTCGATCGTTCTTTAACATTACCTCCAGCGTTCTCTAACATTGCCTCGATCGTTCGTTAACATTGCCTCCAGCGTTCTCTAACATTGCCTCCAGCGTTCTCTAACATTGCCTCCAGCGTTCTCTAACAAAGCCTCCAGCGTTCTCTAACATTGCCTCCAGCGTTCTCTAACATTGCCTCCAGCGTTCTCTAACATTGCCTCCAGCGTTCTCTAACATTGCCTCCAGCGTTCTCTAACATTGCCTCGATCGTTCTTTAACATTGCCTCCAGTGTTCTCTTCACAAGTTTCGTAAGGGAAACATTTGTCGTACTGGGAGAAAAACTCGTTTACCCTATCCATTTTAACGACCCCTTCTAATGATGACTCGCTGAGTGCCAAGTACAGACTATCTGTATCCATTTCACAGAGTCGAAAGTCGGACCTCTCTACGAATCTATCCAGGAAGTCATAGTAAAATTCCAACATTCCCAATTTGGTGTACTGGTAGACGAAAAAACCAAGCTGTGAAGGAAGATCCCACAGGATACTTCGATTTCCAAGCGACACCTCATACAGGTCTTCACCAATAGGCGTCATGGTTTTAAACAGGGGTTAATTACCAACTTTGTTGTATTGGCCCCCTCTTTAACATAGGTCACGTTCACATGTTTCCCCAAATTCGTCAAGGTCTTCCCATAGGCCGAGAAAAATATTACCACCAGATCACAAAAATGTAGGCAGAAACCTAGGAGGCAAGGTCAGAAACCTAGGAGACAAGGTCAGAAACATAGGAGGCAAGGGCAGAAACCTAAGAGGCAAGGGCAGAAATCTAAGAGGCAATGATGGGGGCTATTCCTAACTTTCTTCTCAGTTCTTCATTTCTGAGCTTATCTCTCAGACTGTTTCCTGTCATTCGTCTAACACATTTCATCTCTGAGATCACAAAAATTTAGGCACATACTCAAAAAGTCGACCTCAAAACCATAAAAAGCTACTCCCACATTCATCTAAAAGTTACACCAAAACCGCACCAGATTTGCACCGTGCAAAAACATGCACAAGTTTGACACGCGCACCAGTTTGGCACAATGCACCAATAGACATCCCCATACCAAAAATTTACTTTGATAATCACTTTTATGATTGATACGCCCCTTACGAAGGCTGATTGTTACGCCCCTTACGAAGGCTGATTGTTACGCCCCTTACGAAGGTGCATTGTGCCAAACTGGTGCGCGTGTCAAACTTGTGCATGTTTTTGCACGGTGCAAATCTGGTGCGGTTTTGGTGTAACTTTTAGATGAATGTGGGAGTAGCTTTTTATGGTTTTGAGGTCGACTTTTTGAGTATGTGCCTAAATTTTTGTGATCTCAGAGATGAAATGTGTTAGACGAATGACAGGAAACAGTCTGAGAGATAAGCTCAGAAATGAAGAACTGAGAAGAAAGTTAGGAATAGCCCCCATCATTGCCTCTTAGGTTTCTGCCCTTGCCTCTTAGGTTTCTGCCCTTGCCTCCTATGTTTCTGACCTTGTCTCCTAGGTTTCTGACCTTGCCTCCTAGGTTTCTGCCTACATTTTTGTGATCTGGTGGTAATATTTTTCTCGGCCTATGGGAAGACCTTGACGAATTTGGGGAAACATGTGAACGTGACCTATGTTAAAGAGGGGGCCAATACAACAAAGTTGGTAATTAACCCCCTGTTTAAAACCATGACGCCTATTGGTGAAGACCTGTATGAGGTGTCGCTTGGAAATCGAAGTATCCTGTGGGATCTTCCTTCACAGCTTGGTTTTTTCGTCTACCAGTACACCAAATTGGGAATGTTGGAATTTTACTATGACTTCCTGGATAGATTCGTAGAGAGGTCCGACTTTCGACTCTGTGAAATGGATACAGATAGTCTGTACTTGGCACTCAGCGAGTCATCATTAGAAGGGGTCGTTAAAATGGATAGGGTAAACGAGTTTTTCTCCCAGTACGACAAATGTTTCCCTTACGAAACTTGTGAAGAGAACACTGGAGGCAATGTTAAAGAACGATCGAGGCAATGTTAGAGAACGCTGGAGGCAATGTTAGAGAACGCTGGAGGCAATGTTAGAGAACGCTGGAGGCAATGTTAGAGAACGCTGGAGGCAATGTTAGAGAACGCTGGAGGCAATGTTAGAGAACGCTGGAGGCAATGTTAGAGAACGCTGGAGGCAATGTTAGAGAACGCTGGAGGCAATGTTAACGAACGATCGAGGCAATGTTAGAGAACGCTGGAGGTAATGTTAAAGAACGATCGAGGCAATGTTAACGAACGATCGAGGCAATGTTAGAGAACGCTGGAGGTAATGTTAAAGAACGATCGAGGCAATGTTAGAGAACGCTGGAGGCAATTTTCGACGCAGTATGAGATCGCACTGGTGGAGATACAATTTCCACTAAATTATTTCAATGTAATAGAGGGTGATGTCTGGATTCGCTACGAATCTCTCGATAACGACGATATTTGCGACGCTAGATTTGATGTCAACGTGACATTGGAGCCTGGGTTATACACGAAACCCGATGCGTTCATCGGCGCGTTCGTGAGTTGATGGTTCGTTAAGTCCATGGATCGTGGGGTTGTGGTTCGTGGTTCGTTGTGATTTGGTCCAACATTTTGGACCTAGAATATAACTTCCTGCTCGTTGTGTCTAACTAGTATCAGTATGGAAGTAGATAGGTTTCTTACCTTCCCTCCTTGTTTTCTAATGCAGCTTCCTAGATTTCTGACCTTGCCTCTTTGGTTTTCAGCCTTTGCTTCCTAGTTTTCTGTCCATGTCTCCTAGGTTTCTGACCTTCCCTCCTTGTTTTCTGACCTCGCCTCCTAGGTTTCTGACCTCGCCTCCTAGGTTTCTGACCTCGCCTCCTAGGTTTCTGCCCTTGCCTCTTAGATTTCTGACCCTCCCTCCTTGTTTTCTAACATTGTCTCTTTGGTTTCTGCCCTTACCTCCTAAGTTTCTGCCCTTGTCTCCTAGGTTTCTGACCTTCCCTCCTTGTTTTCTAACACAGCTTCCTAGATTTCTGACCTCCCCTCCTTGTTTTCTAACACAGCTTCCTAGATTTCTGACCTTGTCTCCTAGGTTTCTGCCCTTGCCTCTTTGGTTTCTGCCCTTACCTCCTAAGTTTCTGACCTCGCCTCCTAGGTTTCTGACCTCGCCTCCTAGGTTTCTGCCCTTGCCTCTTAGATTTCTGACCCTCCCTCCTTGTTTTCTAACCTTGTCTCTTTGGTTTCTGCCCTTACCTCCTAAGTTTCTGCCCTTGTCTCCTAGGTTTCTGACCTTCCCTCCTTGTTTTCTAACACAGCTTCCTAGATTTCTGACCTCCCCTCCTTGTTTTCTAACACAGCTTCCTAGATTTCTGACCTTGTCTCCTAGGTTTCTGCCCTTGCCTCTTTGGTTTCTGCCCTTACCTCCTAAGTTTCTGCCCTTGCCTCCTAACTTTGATTTACCGGATTATATTTAAACTAGTCGGATGTGAGACTTCGTGTTATAAGCGCGCTTGATTCACGGACGTTTATTTTCATAGTACTGTTCAGTCTAGCGGTCTGTGTTGTAGTGGAATATTTTACGGTTTTAGGTCGACTTTTTTAATATGAGCCTATTTTGTTTTGGTTTATCATGAATGTGAGAGAGACAGAGCGAGAGAGAGAGAAAGAGAGAGAGAGAGAGAGAGTGAGAGAGAGAGAGAGAGAATTTCGCTTGTTGATACTTTGTGTGGGTTGATGATAGGACATGCAGGGATGATGAGTTTGTCTCCAACTTTTGAATTTTCGGTGTGTAGAATGACCCCTCTATCTCATCGCCCTTATCGTCTTTCAACACATATGTAACGGGGTTTGTTTCATTTACTCGACTGATGGAAAACAGTTC
This sequence comes from Megaustenia siamemsis, assembly GCA_032433765.1. NCBI lineage: Eukaryota > Metazoa > Mollusca > Gastropoda > Stylommatophora > Ariophantidae > Megaustenia > Megaustenia siamemsis. The sequence continues at coordinate 91,854,382 of JAVIAB010000124.1, forward strand.
CTCCGTCCAAGCCGGAAGGTTTGATGTTGAGGGTGGCACATGATGATGATAGGACATGAAGGTTTGATGATGGTGTTGAGGGTGGCACATGATGATAGGACATGAAGGGCTGGTGTTGGGGGTGGCGCATGATGATGATAGTGTTGAGGGTGGCACATGATGATGATGTGTCAATTTGTGTGGCTTGGTGATGATTTTTATTTGACTTGAGTTAGCTTGGATATGCGATAGAGAGAGAGAGAGAGAGAGAGAGAGAGTGAGGTGGCACATGATGATGATAGTGTTGAGGGTGGCCTATGATGATGATGTGTCAATTTGTGTGGCTTGGTGATGATTTTTATTTGACTTGAGTTAGCTTGGATATGCGATAGAGAGAGAGAGAGAGAGAGAGAGAGAGAGAGAGAGAGAGAGTCACTATTTAATGGTAGGGCACAAGATGATGATGGGATATGAAGGTTTGATGATGGTGTTGGGGGTGGCGCATGATGATGATAGTGTTGAGGGTGGCACATGATGATGATAGTGTTGAGGGTGGCACATGATGATGATAGGCCATGAAGGGGTTGATACTTTGTGTGGCTTGATGATGATAGGACATGAAGGGGTGATGGTGTTGAGGGTGGCACATGATGATGATAGGACATGAAGGCAGAGGGGGTAGTTCCATTGTCTATAGATGGCGTTAAGGCAGTCTCGAAAACGCTTATGCTAACATCAACTACACGCCCTTTTTTGTTAACCAAGGGGACCTCACTCTTGTTAATCAGACGACAGCTCCGGCAGCCAGTATGGATGCCCAGGATGTTTCAGCAAAGTCACCGATTACCTATTCCAGCTTTGATCAAGGTTTTGTCAAAATGGAGGGCGGTTGTGTTTTGAAGGCTAATGAAACTTCCTATGCACCCGTGTTTGATAGACATTTAACAAACAGTACCACCAAAACAGGAGGGAGGAAACCCAGACGCTTAAAATTATCAACGACCGGACAGTAATATATATATGATGTATTAATAAAGTTGTGAAATATAGAATTTTGTTTTGCTTTTCATTGAATGAGAAAGAGCGAGCGTCACTATTTAATATTAGCACACCTTACTACACGACACATGATGATGTTGGTAGCGATAACACACACGACCACTTATATTTTACTATTTTTAACATAAGTCCGTTTTCTTTTCAATCGGGGTTCTACCTGAGTTGGCTAACGGAATTTAAAATACTCTTTCACAAATTTCTAACACACAGCGAGCGACGATCACCGGACAATAAGCCGCTTAGCACCGAGTCTCTATTGAATTTACCTGCGGTTAAGCTCTCAGAAACACAGGAGACCGTTCGACAAAACTAACCTTTCAATGTTATTGCTTGTCAGCATTTTTTTTTACATGTTGCCTGGCCTGTCACGTAGTAGACCCGTGTTCGAATCCTGAAGGGAGACTGTTTTTTTTTATTTTTTATTTTTTTATTTTAATAATTCTGAGTTTACTTTCACAAATACATATTTTTTTAAATAATTCTGAATTTTTACTTTCACATACTCTTTTAAAATACTCTTTCACAAATTTCTAACACACAGCGAGAGACGATCACCGGACACGGATTAGCACCGAGTCTCTATTGAATTTACCTGAGTTAAGCTCTCAGTGATTCGACAAACTGACGAACACCAAAAAAAAAAAAAATTCCCCAAAAAATAATGAAGTTCGAAAAAATCGCGAATTCGAAAAAAAAATGTGGCACCGTTTTGGTGCAAAGTCGGTGCAAAGTCGGTGCCAAATCTATTGTATTTCGGTGCATGTTATTCCACTTTTCTGTTGAGTTCACAGCCACCGCTACTACTATCGGTATTAAGCCCGTTCCGCTTTACTTTCCCAGAAAAAAATTCGGTACCCATTTATGGCTGCGGGAGCCGTGATAGCTCAGTGGTTAGTAAACTGGACTACTAAGGACAAGAGGTAGGACTCGATCCCAAACCGACGGCTTCCGGTTCACCCAGCCTTTATAGGGTACCGGATTTTGTTCTGGGAAAGTAAAGCGGCACGGGCGTATTACCGACCACATTACCCCAAAAATCATGTGCCGAGGGTCTGTAAAATGTATGGTCACTAACACCGTTTGGCGTGACGGTGGTACTTTACTACTACTTTTTTTTTACATTTAAGGCTGGGTGAACCCCGAAGCTGTCAGTTGGGATCGAACCCTACCTCTTGTCCTTTGTAGTCCAGTTCAATAACCACTGAGCTATCTCTGCTCCCTTTCAGACAGCATGCTTACTTTATTAATTTCTTGGATGAACTTGTCCTGTTTTCAGCTTGGTGTGAATTGAGCCAGTCTAGACATATGGATGCGAATCATGGAAAATAGGACAACAGACAAGAAAATCACTGGAGTCTGTAGAAATGTGGTTTTACAGAAGAATTTTGAGAGTACCATGGACAGCTAAGTAGAGTAATGAAAAAGTATTGAAAGAGGTCAAAACTTAAAGAGAACTAATTTCAAATATTAGGAAGAGACAATCATCATTTTTTGCCATGTCATGAGAAGAGAACAACTGGAATATGTTGTAACAACTGCAAAAATTGAGGAACGAAGAGATAGAGGGAAGCAAAGAGAAAAAAATTAAAGACAGCTTAAGAGAATGACTTGGCAGAAGGTCAACAACAGAAATGATAAATAGCTGCCGTGATCGAAAATTTTGAAGAGACATGATCACCTACGCCAGTAGGCCCGGTACTTGATGTGTGATGATGTGATCTGAAGGACTGGCCATGCATCGCTGAGGATACATGTTTATGGAATCGAGACTTCTAAAGTGTTGCTGTATGGGTTGTATTTGCCTCTGCTTAAAAATGTGTGTGATTGTCTCCAGTTGAAAGGACTTGAGTTTAAATGTTTCCATTTGAGTAAGTTATGCAGGCACCACATCCTATCTTGTTTGCTGCTTCATTGACCGAGCTATTTATGAATACCGGTGTCGAAATAAGTGTGTGTGGTAAGTTAATGAATCATGAAGACTGACATGATTTTTATTTATATCTAGAATTGCTTAATGGGAGGTTATTCCTGGAAAATCTAGAATTGTGTTAGATTTCTTTGGGCGGTTGATCTAAAGTTCGAGCGTTAGGGCTTCACATAGATTCTTGTCGTGTTCTAAAACGTCTTTGAACAACCAATGGATGCACACTTCGTCACAGTTGAAAAGGTACTAAAAGTGTTTATTAACCTTTCCGCTCTCCATGTTCATTACATTACCATCTATACAATTACTAAGCTAGGCGGGCTGAAAGAAATAACCAAACGTTTGTGGTGCTTTCAGCCTTTCGGGCATGGGCGGTTGTGGATAAAGTAACGTCATCGGTCTAAATGTTACATAGATAAAGTCGTGAACAACCTTGGGTGATTTCTGGATTTCCCTTTCAGCCCTCAGACCATAGTAAAGATATAGATGTGTGTGGTTCAGTACCATAATTTATAACAGAGGCGTACATGTCTGGACAGTTTCTAGGGCTATGTCCTCATCAAAGTCAGTTCTAACCCAATGGGTAAACAGAAAAGGCGTTATACAAATAGACTGTACCTACAATACACATTTTTATAAAAAGCATTGTGGTTTAATATAACCAAGAAGACATACACTAGTTAAACGTATCGTTCCTTGCAAGAAGGCTGGCAAAAACCCCATGTCAACAGTAGCGGTCTCTCTCTATTTGATCAGGTCTAAAACGGTAAATGTTGAAACTTCTCTCTCTCTCTCACGGCCGTATGTGACATTGGGGATTTATTTAACCTTACCCAGAATACACTTGAAGAGTTCTGTTGAAAAAAGAAAATGATTACTTTAAAAAGCTTTAACCTGAGAACATTTGCTTTTAAGTTGGTATAAATGCGCGTTCTTTTATTTATTTTTACATTCCAACATTTTATTTCTCTTTTCTTGAGGTAAAGATAATTATCAAAATAGACATATATTCAAGTGAAAACACATATGGACATAGTAACTTGACTGTTTCTGTGAATATACATCTCAATTTGTGTGTTATATTCGGGCATATGATTAATTCATCGTCTTTTAGACCTACTTTTTCCTTTCCTCCTTTTGTTTATGAGTGTTATCGCTTTTTGATAATGAATAACCCAACTGTTTGACAGTAATCATTTCAAATTGTCCGAACCATTTTATTTATTATTTCTCAGTTTGACATAGCACTGATATTGCTCCAACTCTTTTTCTTATATACTCATTTCAGATTATATCCCTTTATCTCATATTCATGATTTTACTTACTCATCCTATCTATCTTCTTCTTTGTACCTTTCAGCTCCCTGTGGAGCATAGGTCCTCGAGCAAACACTTTCCATGTCGTTCTGTTTCTTGCCATTCTTTTAATATCATTCCATGTCTTCCCCACCATCTTCATATCTGCTACTATCTGTCTTCTCCAAAAATTCCGTGGTCTTCCTCTTTGTCTTTTCCCCTGGGGATTCCAACAAAGGGCCTGCTGTGTAATACTTTCAGTTGGCTTCTGCAGTGTGTGTGTCCTATCCAGCGCCAGCGTCTTTGCTGTATCGCTTTATCCACTGGTATTTGACTGGTACATTTACATAATTCTATGTTAGTTATTTTGTCCTGCCATTTCCATCCTTTTATGCTGCGTAAGCATACATTAATGAAAGTATTTATCTTCATGATTGTAAATTTTCTTGTTCTCCATGTTTCACAGTCATATAATAGGACTGACTTAATATTGGAGTTGAACATTTGTATTTCCTATCTAATTTTGACGATGTGTGTCCCCCCCCCCCCCAACCCCTCCCCTTTTTGCTGTTAAAGAACTAGTTTGGCTTTGGTAGGAGAGTTTTATATCGAACACTCACTGTATTTGTAGAAAAATTGATTTGTATATTGCTCTTTTTGCTTCCGTGGTTATTGCTTTGTTTTTCAATAGTGTTGATACTTGGCCTCTAACTTGGCATGCTTTGTTACACCTTATATCTATCTCGGTCTCTTGGTTATTGTCTTGTGTTAACGTGCTACCAGATATTTAAAATTGTCTACTTGCTTCAAAGTTGTATTATCTATTATGATGTTTAGTTTTTCTTTCTTTCTCGCTATTGCCATTACTTCGGTTTTGCTTATGTTGATATTCATGTTGTATTGTTTACAAGTGTTGTTTAGCTTATTGATATATATATATATATAAAGAAACGTATCACTTAAAAAGAAAATAAAAACGAAGTACTGCACCTCTGTTTCCGTATTTGTTCTGTTGACATAAAAAAGGGCGACAAGAAAAACAGATCATACCTTTTACTTAATTGCTGGTTATGTTCACATAAAAAATTATATAACATTAAAAACAGGCGATTGCTTATTTAATTTTAAGTTAGCTTCAAAGATATCTGTGAGTAGTGAGACTTATCAGTGAGCAGAATTCATTCATGGAAGGTAGGTCAGAACTACTAGATAACAGTATCATAGAAATGATTCGATCGACTATGTACTCCTTTACTTTATAATCAATTCGGGTCAGAGATTAGAGGAACCAATACGTTTACTTAGAGCAACAAAACTGTAATCATAGACAGATCGATGACAATAAAACTAGTCACTATAGCTGAAGTAGACCACCGACGGTACTCCAAGTACTCAGCGACCTAACCTACTGAAGATTAAACAGTCAGTAGATTGTACATCTATATATGATGCATCGTCTTAACTATTCGTCACTTGTATAATATATATATCAAAAACCTTTTGTACTTAACTTCATCGACTTCAAAAAAGCATTTGATAGTATTCATAGAGATTCTTTGTGGAAAATTCTGAAGCAATATGGTTTACCATCAAAAATCATAAACATTATCAAAGACATGTATGATGGTTACACATGTGCAGTTCGAACAGAGGAAGGACTGAGCGAATGTTTCCCAATAGAAACTGGGGTTAAACAAGGATGTATTTTATCGCCCTTGTTATTTGGAATTGTTATGGACTTCATAATGAAGAAATGCTGCACTGGTAATAAAGGCATCGAATGGATACAAGGAGACCATTTGGAGGACCTCGACTTTGCTGATGACATAGTTCTCATCAGCAGTCAGATAAAAACGATGCAGGAAAACACAAATGAACTATCATCAATAGCCAGCAAAATTGGGCTTGAGGTCAATCATGAAAAGACTAAAGTCATGAAAAGTTTAATTCCAACAAGTGACAAAATATACATGGAAAACAAACCAGTAGAAGAGATCGATCACTTTATCTATCTTGGAAGTCACATTGATCGAGAAGGGGATACGAGCAAAGAAATTAGAATCAGACTGGCTAAAGCAGCAATGTCTTTCAGAAGCCTTGAAAAGTTGTGGAAATCAAAACTCATTAGCACAAACACAAAACTTAGGCTATTCAAATCAAATGTACTATCAACCCTTACGTATGCGTGTGAAAGCTGGAAAACAACAAGAGATATAGAAACAAAGTTGAACGCATTCGAAAATAAATGTCTAAGGAAAATACTTGGTATAGAATGGAACGAATTCAAAACAAACGAGGAAATTAGAGAAATCGCCAATCAACCACTAATATCTTCAGTAATAAAGAAAAGACGATGGTCATACGTTGGACATGTGATGAGAAGAGATAATAATCGAATAGCAAAGCAAGCCCTCATATGGGAAACAACAGGTAAAAGAAAAAGAGGAAGACCCAGGGAGACACTGAGAAGAACATTGATGAGAGAGGCAAGAGCAGCAGGAATCGGCTCCCTCAATGAGATAGAACTGCTTGCACAGAACAGAGACAGATGGCGAGATTTGATAAAATATCTTTAAAAGAAAACTGCTAGAACAAAAATTCATATAGGAGAAGGTGTATCTTGGTCTACGCCCTATGGGCCGGTTACGGCTCGAAAGGTCAATAGAATAGAATAATATATATGATTTCCATTTAATGCTTCAAACATTGTTCAATCTTCAGCTGGTGGAGTTGTGTTTGTGCCAAATAGTATGAGAGATGTTGAACCTAAATGTGAGCATAATCTTTGTAGCATGACTCAGATAAAGCAGCATTCTTTATTCTTCTTATGCCTTCTTCTTTTCATCTTCATTTGCCTTTCAGCGTCGAAGAGGCATATAATGTGCCGTCTTTTGCTCTTATGTTCGTCTCCGTTGCTGTTGTGTTTCCTAGTGCTTCTAATATTTCGTCAATCCTTTTTTTTGTGATCGACCCTTGAGTCTGGTGTTCTCGCAACGTTTATTGAGGGCTCGTTGTGTTGTGTTTTGATCGTTCTGCCTTGTCACGTGGCCGCACCAATTTATTTGTTGTTTCTTTATATATTTTATGGCGGGGGCTATTCCTAGTTTTTTTCTCAGATCTTCATTTCTGATCTTGACTCTCAGGCTGTTTTCTATCATTCGTCTAACACTTCATCTCAACCTTGATATTCAAACTCGAGAACAGTTCTAGTAACATTAAATGACAGGAGCAAGGAATGCAATACGTTTTATTACACTAGGCAGGTTACACAATATGAATGTGAGGGCGCTAGTGCTTCTGCTGGCTAATAATATCTTCCCGAACTCAGATAATCAACAACTTGTTTAATTTGTGTTAAACTCATTAAACTTGAGACAGTTAGCGTTTGGTATTACCCCAACACAAAGTCGTCGATATACCAAGCGTGTAACACCCCCGATAAAGTGCTTTAAATATGAATGGTGAAGTATAGCTTTTCATAGCTTGAATATGTTTTACTTTTTCTCTCGAAACAATTTTAAAAATGTTTCCCTATATTTACTGCTCATGTGATAGTAAATAAAAATATTCACCGACGAATTCGTACTTTCCATTACGTACGCAAGGCCACACATTAACAGCGATACTTTTAAGTGAGATCCATTAACCGACATGGATGGAATAAAAGCGATAGCTAACATTATGACGCTAATTGGTACAAAACAAACAATAAACAAAGTAGAAATCATCACAACCATTTTAGCTACGTTTCGGTTTCTGCTGGAAACTCTGTCAGCCTCGGACTGTTGTGTTGCCTTCACTCTCCATCTCGTTTTGTTACGTAATTGAATGACGAGTACTATCGTGCAGACAACAATGATGAAAAATGCTGCAAAGGGAATGCAAAAGTTGTTGATTGTGAATGTAATCATTTCTACGTTTTCCCGATATTTTGTGGAAACAAGACCAATGACAGTTTTGTTTTTTAATGGAGAAAATTTCATGTCCAGCTTGTTGACAGCGTACACTGGAGCGCCGCTACAGAGGAAAATAATAAATACACAGGCTGTGATCACAGTTGCTCGCCTTTGTGTAATGAGACTTTTTATCTGTAAAATTGAAAGCAAAAAGTAGTGGTTGTATAAAATGTGACTATTTAATAGATATGTAAACAGTTGTATTATATAGCTCAGATACAGGATGCTAAATATACACAAAAAGTTCAGTTTAACCGTCTATCATATTTATCGCACAACAGACAAAACACTAGTGCTCAGATCCCCATCTCAGCACGTTCCCTAGTAAAAAAAAAAGCGTCCCGTACCTTAACGAATGCAATGAAGATGGTTTCACCTCAGATGCATGAACTCCGTAGCACCTGCGACGGTGACCCAACCTCTTTAGTCGCCTCTTACGACATTCGTGATAGGTGACAATCGCTCCATTCTTTTCTCCCATGAGAGAGCCGCGATAGCTCAGTGGTTAATGAACTGGACTACAAAGGACAAGAGGTAGGGTTCGATCCCAATCGACGACTTCCGGGTTGACCCAGCGTTAAATGGGTACCGGATTTTTTCTGGAAAAGTAAAGAGGCACGGGCGTAATACCGACCACATTGCCCCAAAAATCATGTGCCGAAGGTCTGTAAAATTTATGGTCACTAACACCATATTCCCTATACGCCACTTGGCGTGATGGAGCTCTTTACTTCTTTTACTTTTTTTTCTCCCCTGACTGAGGTCAGGAGTCATGTTTCTTACGAGGTTACATTTCTTTTTTAAATCACAAACATGTGTAACCAATTTGTAATCTGAACATGAGATAATATGACAGGTTATAAATACAAATATAAAGGAAAGGATAAAGCAAGAGTATATCGAGCAATATATTCTTCCTCTTACTTTCAGCTCCGTGTGGAACATAGATCATCAACAGACACTTTCAGCTCCGTGTGGAACATAGATCTTCAACAAACACTTTCAGCTCCGTGTGGAACATGGATCTTCAACAAACACTTTTAGCTCCGTGTCGAACATAGATCTGCGACAAACACTTTCCATAAAGCCGTTCTGTTACTTGCAATTCTTTTAATCTCATGTCTTCCACATCCTGTACATCTCTGTGTACACCTCTCTTATCCATGAATATTATGGTCTTCCTCTTTGTCTCCTCCCCTGGGGATTTCAGAAAAGGGTTTCTCGTGTCACACTCACAGTTGGCCTTCGCAGAGTGTGTCCTATCCAGCGCCATCGTCTTCGTTGTATTTCTTTGGCCACTGGTACTAGACTAGTAATTTCCCATGGTTTTACGTTAGTGATTTTGCCCTGCCCTTTTCATCCTTTTATTCTTTGCAAGAATCCATTACAGCTGTACTTTCTGGATTGACACTTTTGTTGTTCTCCGTGTATCATAGCCATATAATACACCTGATATAAAGTTGCAGTTGAAAAAATGTTTTTTTTTTCCGCATTTAATCTGATTTATTTGAATTTCCATGTGTTTCCTAGTGCAATGAAGGTTCCTCTTGCTTTGTGTTTCCTTATTTTTTTTTATCATTATCACTTTATCCTTCATTGTCTGTATTAAGGTCTAGATATACATAAGGTTTTATGTCTAGTAGAGGTATTTCTCAAATTGTTATTTGATTACTGCCAACTTCAATTATTATCATGATTTTGGTCTTATCTCTGTTTATTTTCAGTTTTATCTGCTGTGATCCCTTTTTAATTATATCAAAAGATTCAAATTAATTTACACACTTGAGCGATTGATTATCCATTGAAAATGAAGATAGATTGGAGACAAAATAAGCAAATGTGATGTCAGCATAACAAGACAGTAGGCCTACAAGGAAGGACCATGAGTAGATGGAAATGTTAAACCATGTCAACTCTGAAAAACATTGACTGGAGAGAAGTAGACAAAATGTCCCTGAATATTAATGGATTGAGAAGCGTTATTCATTTTCTACGCTCCAAAAAGAGGTCTTAATGGCTTTGATTGATGGGTAATTTGGTAAGCATTATTTATATCATGGGCAAAATACGAAACAATTTTGTTTACATTTCTATGATTTCATTTAATTAAGCTAAAATACAAATAAGACATATAATACGCAGATAATACAATAAGCACATCTAATAAATAATCATATTTAATTCCTTAATACTTGTCTTTATTTATTTGCTTGTTTCAGTAACATTATCACTATATTGAAATACTGGTCTATAGCACCTAGATCTCCTTCGTGATAACAAAGAATCTCCCAGTGCACGAGCTTGAGCTCCGGTCAATCATCGACGCGAGGAAGAAAACCGGTTAATTCTTGTTATTGATGCTAGAAACCATTATTTCTCCCTTTTCAAATTTTTCTTTTGTCATTTGTCAAATATGTTTTTCCGTTCACACTCAGTCTACATGTTATCGCCCGGCTCCTGTAAAACTAGGTAGTCGATCTAACTAAACTTGAGATCAGGTTATGAAAAGCATAATCTTTCTAAACATGTTTTGAACCAGGCCCTTCTAATTGTAAGGCCAACACTTTAACATCAGCATTGCTAGAATATCCAATAATATGTGTGTATGTACTTCTCATAATAATCCTACTGGCGTATGATAAATATATTCCTAGTGATTATTTGGATGATGTTGTTCGTAGCTCACAGGACCATTCATAAAAACCATGCCGCTTAAAAAATCAGGGTCCCTAATTGAGCCCCATGTATTCAGTCATGTATTCAGTCACGTATTCAATCATGTATTCTACTCTCTGCTCAGCATTTTGTTGCAGTTTGAAGTTGAACCAAATTCCAAATATTAAGAGAGATCATTGTTTACATTTTTTTTTTTAATCTGATCTCAACCTGGGACATTTACTAAAACACCTCACTGTACAGGAGTCTCATCATCATCATCAAGTACTGGGCCTAATGGCGTAGGTGATCATGTCTCTCCACAACTTTCGATCTCGGCAGCTATTTATCATTTCTGTTGTCCACCTTCTGCCAAGCCATTCTCTTAAGCTGCCTGTTATTTTTTTCTCTTTTTGCTTCCCTCTATCTCTTCGTCCCTCAGTTTTTTTCCAGTTGTTACAATATATTCCAGTTGTTCTCTTCTCATTACATGGCCAAAAAATTATGATTGTTTCTTCCTAATATTGGAAATTAGCTCTCTTTTTGTTTTAACCTCTCTCAGAACATCTTCATTACTCTTTTTAGCTGTCCATGGTACTCTCAACATTCTTCTGTAAAACCATATTTTTACAGACTCCAGTGATTGCTTGTCTGTTATCCTATTTTCCATGATTCGCATCCATATGTTAAGACTGGCTCTACATAACATTTAAGAATACAGGAGTAGCCGCCCATTAAATCATTGTTTAATACTAGTGAGTTTTGTTTTAATGTTACTCCATATTACTTGCGCTACAATTGTATGGGTATACTTTAGAGACTATTTTGAAAAAAGTTTACAACAAAGGCTTTTCGCTCTATGACATGTACTTTTAGTATAACTTCGAGTGAAAATCTTCTTTTTCTGCATCCTACTTGCTCCTCTTGTATACCTTTATCTGCATATTTGTTATGTGGTTCTTACTATCTTAAACAATAATTTAGAGACGTTTGATAGAAGCTAATACCCGTGGTACAGTACAACTCTTTGATCTGTACTTTATTTCTGACCTTTTCTGCAAGTTTCTGGCGGCGGATATAATGCTCCTACATAACTCTCGAGTAGACAATCACTGCTGGACACTACTTAGTCAAACAGCACTCACTGCTGTTCATCAGAGCTGCAAGAATGAAATCGCGGTTCGTATCTCCATAGGTCGAAAATTTTGGGTTTTTTTTCATTATTGGTGGCGGCGGGGCGAATTAAAGACTCAGACCAGAACAATTCGTTGCGACTGCACAGTCAGAACCAGCAGCCACTATTCTCCAGTCCCATATGTCCTAAAGGCAGATCCCATAAATGGATCAATGTTGTAAACATAGTATAACTCTGCAAGAAGTCTGGAATATGTAAATATAAACTTTAGCTGGAGGAGAAGTAAAAAAAAAAAGTAAAGTATCCCCGTCACGCCAAGTGGCGTAAAGGGAAATATGGTGTTAGTGACCATATATTTTACAGACCTTCAGCACATGATTTTTGGGTAATGTGGTCGGTATTACGCCCGTGCTGCTTTATTTTCCCAGAAAAAAAATATGGTACCCATTTAAGGCTGGGTGAACCCGGAAGTCGTCGTTGGGATCGAACCCTACCCCTTGTCCTTTGTAGTCCAGTTCACTAACCACTGAGCTATCGCGGTTCCCTGGAGGAGACGTAGTGAAGATAAATTGTCGTATGGCTGTACGTCGGTACTAGGATAAGGGTCCTTATGTCTATCGACCCTGGAAGATCGGCGTGTAAAGCTTCGTCTGATTCAGGTATCCTGTAAAGCTTAGAAATTTTGAAACAAAACAATGCCGAAGGAAATAGTAAACAATGTAAGTGGACAATCACATACGAGTGAATCTGTGAAGCAAACTAAAGTCATACATAAGTTGAACATAGTGGTAATCATGCAAATTAAACCACTTGATGATGTCGTGCAGAAAGTAACATCATTATCATCATCATCATCATCAAGTACCATGCCTGCTGGCGTAGGTGATCATATCTCTTCACAACTTTTGATCTCAGCAGTTATTTATTACTTATGTTACTGACCTTCTGCCATGTCATTCTCTTACGCTGCCTGGTATCTTTTCTCCTGGCTTCTCTCTATCTTTTTGTCCCTTAACTTTCCCAGTTGTCATAATATATTCTAACTGTTCCCTTCTCATTATATGACCACAAAATAATGATTGTTTCTTCATAATATTGGAAATTTGCTCTCTCTTTGCGTTGGCCTCTTTCAGAACGCTTTCATTACTCTTCTTAGCTGGCCGTGGTCTTCTCATAATTTTCCTGTAACACCACATTTCTACAGCCTCCAGTGACTTTCTTTTCTGTTGTCCTATTGTCCATGATTCACATCCATATGTTAAGACTGGTTGTACATAACATTTAAAAACTCTTCTTCTTGTATCAATTGTCAAAAGAGGACTGCATAGTATATTCCTTTTTCTTTTTTATTGAAAGCTGCTTTTGCAGGAAGTAACATATATTCCAAAAACACAGACAAGTTTACCTTTAAAGGAGCGGTTATACACAAACATCTCTCCAGTGTAATTATGGCTGTGATACAACTACTGACTCGAGTAAATGAGAAATGTACCATTACTGAAGTAATATAGGCTACTTCATTGGGATCGAAAGGCAAATCAAGTGAAGTGAACGAAGCCGTGATAGAGAAACATGTCCAAATCATGGTAATCAGACTGCCAAGATCCGATGCTGTCAAACCTGAAAGAAAATGTCTAATGTTGAGTGTTACTTGCATCGTTTTTTATCAATTAATAGTTGTGGGTCCCATGTATTGTAGAAACTAACTCATGGAACAATTGCATTAATCCTCATTGTGATGTTCAGCTTGTAATGTAAGATTTGATTTCTTGTAATTTAACTCGATATCGTCTGTCAATTCTGCCAATTAGTTACCAGTCGTATCAAAACTGACTTTATTTGTTGCAGTTCTTCAATCCACGTTGGGAGATGGGAGGACCAATTGTGTTTATTATGTAGTGTGAGGTGGGTTAGAATTTGGGAGTTGTATCGCTATAGACCGTCTCTCTTAGTTGCGTCGATTGTGAAGTTATTCTATTCTGTCGTCTGTCTTACCTCATTGGTAACGGTTTATTATTAATGTGTACGTTAAATCGTATAATAATTTACAAGAAAGTATGTAACGCAAATCAATAAGCTTAGACATTTTCTTTTTTTCTCTTTACATGACTACATTGACTAGTTTTCGTGTGTGTCTGACTGCGGTAAATGAAGTTTGTTAAGTCTTCTGAATCAATAGAGCCAGGTTGTATACAGAAGCAATTGTAGCCTATTCCTGTTAATCTAGGTGTATGCCTTACAACTCACAATCTTCATTTCTTTCTTTCTTATCATTGATTCTATATTTCTTTCATATTCTGATGCACCCTTACTTGATATTATACATTTGCTTCCGGCTTCAATTTTGGCGAGATGTTATCATCATCATCACCATCATCATGTGCCATACCGGTTGGCGTGGGCGATCATGTCCTTCCACAATCTTCTATCCACTGTGCATCGTATCATTTATGTTATTGACTGTTTTCCATGCCATGACCCAAAGCTATCTAATATTTTCTCTCTTTGTCGTCCGCAGTCTCTCTTGACCTGTATTCTGCCAGTTGTAATCAAGTATTCCAGCTTTCCTCTTCTCAAGTCGTTCCCTAAAAATGTTGATTGTTTCTTTATGATGTATTTAATTGCTACATTTTAGTATTGGCCACTTTGAGAATGTCGTCATTGGTATTTTTAGATGTCCATTGAGCATTCAACATTCGTCTGAAAAAAAATCCTATCTCTGTGGCCTCTAACCTTTTTTTCATTTGTTTCTCTACTGTCTATGATTCGCTTCCATAGGTTTGATTTGGCTCTATATAGCACCGACGAATGATATTTTTTCACTTCTTTTAATATAGATTTGATGCATATGACGAGTTTCGTTTTCTGAAATGCTATTGTGGCCTCATCTATTCTGCTTTTTATTTATGTGATGCAACATAAATAATTTGCGATATGCGGATGACACAGTCTTAATATCAGAGACAAGAGAATTAACTACATGAGATGATAACTGGCAGACTAGCAGACTTCGACAACCTCCTACATTTCTCTCTATCGCAAGTTATTCTTTGGGACTCTGCAAAGTCGAGGCCTGTTCGTTCTATGATGTTATGGAGATCTCAAAGGTATAAATATATAATGTATATTTATGTTTTAAATATATTTATTATATACATATATATATATTTTTTTGTTTCTGCAAAGCCATATTTCTATAGAATCCAGTGATTTTCCTGTCTGTTGTCCTGTTGTTCATGATTCACATCCATATGTTACGACTGACTATACATAACATTTAGGAACACTTTTTCTTCTTTCTACTGTCAAAAATGGATTTCACAGAATCTCCCTAATTTTTGGGGAAGCTGCTTTTGCCTTAGCCATTATGCATCTCACCTCTGTTGTACATCTACCATCTGAGCTTAACATTGTTCTCAGATATTTAAATTCATTTACCTGTTTTAATATTGTTCCACTTGTCTTTATTGTGCATTGCGGTGATGTCTTTTTCTTTGTTGCTACCATTACTTCTGTCTTTTTGCTATTAAGGCTGAGTCCTTTATTTTTGCTTTCTTTCACTATAATGTCCAACATTTCTTGTAACTTATTTTCACTCTTAGCGATTAAAACTTTAACATCAGCATAGCTTATATTGTTTATATTATGACCTCCAATTGTTACTCCAGGCATGCACCTTATGGATCTTAAAAGAATCACTATAAATATATTGAGTAAATCTGGTGAAAGCACGTAAATTTGCCTAACAATCTGTTTTATTTGTTGAAACATTCCCAATTGATATAGATTTCTTATGGCTGATGTTTGTTGCCATTTTATGTACTTTATTATTCTTAGATCTATATATATATATATATATATATATATATATATATATAATTACCATTGAGTGCCATCTCCGCATCGAAGGTTGGCTACCATGGAGCGTCAATCCGCTCTGTCTCTTGCTTTGATGGTGCAGGTTGTCATAGGTAGACTTGTCCATCTTTTGATGTTACACGGCCATGTCATTCTTGGTCTGCTTCTGCCTCTATTACCCTATATGTTCCCTTCCAATATTACATTTAGTAGACTGTTGTGTCTTTTACCATGACCCAAAAATTGTATTTGTCTTGTTCTAATTGTGTTTAGTAGTTCTCTTTTCATTTTTATTTGTTTTAAAACTTCATCATTTGTTCTCTTTTCTTTTCATCCATTTCTACCTATTATTCTATAAATCCACATTTCAAATATATATATATATATATATATATATGGGAGCCGCGATAGCTCAGTGGTTAGTGAACTGGACTACCACGCACAAGGGGTAGGGTTTGATCCCAACCGACGGCTTCCGGGTTCACCCAGCCTTAAATGGGTTCCGGATTTTTTCTGGGAAAGTAATTCAGCACGGGCGTAATACTGCCCACATTACCCCAAAAATCATGTGCTGAAGGTCTGTAAAATATAGGGTCACTAACACCATATTTCCCTATACGCCACTTGGCGTGACGGGGGTACTTTACTTTATATATATATATATATATATATATATATATATATATATATATCATCATCATCATTGAGTGCCGTCTCCTCATCGAAGGCTGGTTACCATGGAGCGCCATTCCACTTTGTGTCTTGCTTTGAAGGTGCAGATTGTCAGTATATATGTGTATATATATATATATATATATATATATATATATATATATTGACGTGAAAATGTGTTCGTTTGTAACATTTATTTACCAGGGGTTGGGGGGGGGGAGAATGGATGGTTTGGAGGCAAGACGCCGGCCTCGAGACTAAGAGGTTGGTGGTTCAAATAACGGCTGCACAAGTTGGGATTTTTAAAAATGTTTTCACTCTGCGGCAACCACACCTGGTCTCAGCAGCGAGGCCCGGCTTGAAACTTCAATTACTCATGGACGGAAAAAATATGAGTACCTCCGAAGACGGAGTTATCTGCATGTGCGGCGAGAGACCCCTGTGCACATGGCAGCCAGGGAAAAATGGATTATTGCGGGAAATTCAGTTCCTAGTTTCTAGGGACTTCAACAGAGGCAAAGCTGGCGAACGAAAAAAAAATGTATAATAAACGTGAAGTAAATTATTGACTGCTTACCCAGTAGACTGATATTAACAGAGTCTTGAAATCCTTGCTTGGCAAAACAAAAGATGTTGATAATGTTAGTGACGATACCGAAAACGTTGATTATTTGACACACAACTCCATAGAAAAGCCAAACAAAAATTACAATTTCCTGGTCACTTATACCGGTACCATCGTCTGATGTCATTGCTTTAGATGAATAGTTAATATATGTTTTATATTCTTTCTGCACACATTTTGATAATGTATTTTACTCTGTATCTTTTATATTTGTTACCATCTCTCTTTATCTATGTTTTTAACATTTTTTTTCTTTCAACCTTTTCTTTCAATGTGTTATTTTCTCTAAGCTTAGAAATTAGAATTAAAACTATAATTTATAGATACAGGCGTCATATTGAACGTATCCAAACGAGATATGTTTCGTTTTGCTTTCTTTTGTGCTTGAAATCATGAAACTTTACCATTAGACGGATACACAAATCAGTTGTTTACATTTATGTCATGACTTATTGTACATTCCTTATACTCTAAAGTTAATATTAAATCCCCAAGTCTTTATATTTATTTTCAAGTAATCACAGTTCCTACGGGTTACTTTAACTTTTAATATACTATTGCATTTATATTCATCATCATCAAGTACCGAGCCTGCAGGCGTAGGTGATCGTGTCTCTCCACAACTTTCGATCTCGACAGTTATTTATCAATTCTGTTGTTGACCTTCTGCCAAGCCATTCTCTTAAGCTGTCTGTTATTATTTCTCTTTGCTTCCCTCTATCTCTTCGTCCCTCAATTTTTCCAGTTGTTACAATATATTCCAGTTGTTCTCTTCTCATTACATGGCCAAAAAAAATGATTGTTTCTTCCTAATATTGGAAATTAGCTCTCGTTTTACTTTGACGTCTTTCATAATATTTTCAAATGTTCAATTTCAGAGCATTTTATATTTTATTTATATTATGGACATTAATAATGATTATACACAATTCCAACTAATCATCACCTTCTCTTCTTTAAAAATATCGCAGATAAAACTATCGAATACTACTTTTAAGAGAAATTGCAGTAGAATAAAGGTAGAACTTTAAAATAATTGTTCCGTTTGTATATTGCTATAGCGCAGATGAATTTTAAAAAGAGCTAATTACATGATCTTAAAAAAAAACAAATGTGTATCGTTCGTTATTGAAGGTAATCGCAAAGTCGAGAAACATTTCAAACCACCACATAGCAATTAAATGTAACATTTCTTTTAAACGCCACTATTTACAATTTAATATTACTGTAACAGAGTAAGCTAAGGAAGCATAGAGAGAGCAGGTAATTTAGTCGTTACCGCTCCTTAAATAGACGATAGCAGTATCATATAGTGGCGACCAGCAGATCTTAACTACAATGATGGTATTTCAGTATCACTAGTGAGTCAGAAGTTTAGTTACAGTAGAGGTTATAGGAGAAGGGTAGTAACCTGGAGGAAGGAGTCAGGTTCAGAGTAATTGGACAAAGCGATGGGATTTTCCATGATCCCCACTCACCTGTTGTAGAGGGTGGGTAGTGACACGCACCGAAGGAGAGGTCCAGAATAGTGGAACGACACATACGCCCAGTTGTTGTGAGGATGACCATCACGAATCGACCTCGTGACGTATTGTCAAATCTCCACGATTGTCCATGCAAGTTAGTTGTTATTCTAAATGACCATCACATGATACCATGCACTAAACTCATGGTGTTACTCTGCCAGGTAATTAGCTACCAGGAGAGGCCAGTGTCATGAGGTAATGTTATTCCAAATAGGTCGTAGAGATTCGGGGAAACAGGATGCTTTGCCCAAATTTGGGAAAGTCCAGGTGTGAGTCACAGATAGTGGACACTGGACACGTAAACGTAAGTGACGAACACTTGTGATCATAAGGGTCGCAGGGGCACTCAGCAGCAGCTGATTGGCTGCTGAGCCTCAGGTAGAAGAGAGTTGTGTGAGTACTTAAGGTTTTGCACAACAGTTTAAGACACAGAAGTTGGAAGACCAGAAAGACAGTTAGGATGTAGGCTTAGCAGTTAAGCAGATTAGAAACAGTAGAGTCAGAACAGTTAGAAGTTAAGAGTAGAAGTCTTGAGTAGTCAAGTCAGTAGGAATTGACATTGATAGAAACTAGATAAAGAAGTTGACAAGAATATTATGACAGTAGTAGTCCACTTTCAAGTGTTTCAAGAATTGTGTTTCATATATTCATCTTACATGTCGTAAGTAGATAGATTATAACAAATTGTGTGAAATGAATGAAACATTGCATCCAAGACTATAGATCATGTGTGCCAGCAGAAAATTCAATAAACGTGAATATCATTATATATTAAGAAAAGAAAGACTCTGTCATGATCTTAATTGTTACATGTAGTAACATCAATGTAATGTGATGTGTTGTCAAGATATATACAATACAACAAAGAACAAGACGACGCTATAATATTTATTAATTTGGTGTCCGAGACACAGCACGAACCTGAGTTTGTCGCGGAGAGAAATCAAATAAATGAATGACAGAAAGTTAATGGAAGAATAAAAAGCCTGCCCAGTCTTCAACTTAGAAATCAAGGAGAAATCACTGTGTACCGTCTACTGGGTCAAAAGTTCAACACGACCACAATTCTACCTGTGTTGCACTCCTGCCAGTTGAGATTGTCATTTTACCAATCAAGAGTACCTGTCCTTCAGGTCAAAAAAGTCAAATTACAAGTCTGAAATTTACCTGTGTCAAGTGTCTAAGAGAGGCACTAAAATTTTATTCAGCACAAATCATTGTTTCGTCCACCTGAGATTCAAAGTTCATCAATGAGGCCGACCTTTGAACTGTGACCCACCACAGTGTTTATTTTGAAAGTATTCAGGAAGAGGCATCAGGCATAACTCTCAACAGAATATCGTCATCGTCAGATAACTCCCGACACATTTGTCATTGTCGAACGTGTCGAATTTTCTCATGTGGCAATTTATTGAGGAAAATTGTGAATTGTGATTGATAATTAATAATTTCAAGTGGTGTAGTCTTTATTTAGAGAAACAAGTCAAGTAACAAGTAAGAGTGTTAATAGATAAATATTACAATGGCCATTCACGTGTGTTAGAAATTAAAATAAATTAACATTAACATTAGACATTAGAAGACCAGAAGGCAAGGAAGAAGACCGATTGTCAGCACAGCTGAGAAACAATAATTAATTAATTAGAGTTATTAAGTAGTTAATTAATTTATTTATTAAGTAAGTAGTTAAAGATTGTATTCTTTTAAATTAGTATTGTAACCATTTTTTTTTTCAACAGCTGGTGGAATTTGTTTAAATAGTGTTCTGTTAGTTTGGTTAAGTAATTATTAATTTTAAATTAGTATTCTTGATAAATTGACATACCCTATTTTATATTGTTCTGTAACCATTTTTTTAAATTGTACTGGATGTATTTTTAATAGTGTTTGAAATACTACATTGTTTATCCCACAGGGAAATTAAATAATAATAATCATTTTTATACTACATTGTTTTATTCCACAGAGAAATTAATAATAATTTCTATTTATTTCAGAAACTGAGGCCAGAGTAGAGCTCATAAAGTGCTGATAATTAGTACATGTAAAATAACATATAATAAATTGTAATTGTTGTTCTATCAATAGAAGGGAGAGGTAGGTATTATAGGAAACATGGCAACCACAGTAGACCCCACAACCGAAACACTGAGGAACTGCGACTGACGATAAACCTGCCATCAAACTTAAGAGGACGGAGGGAGAGTGTAGAGAAATTGCAGACTTAACACTGAACTGGAGAGACCGAAGAATATAACTTTCAAGAATTGATCGGATGAAGTATCCACATTCATGGGAAGGTAAGGTAGAATTAATGCCTGTGTGTATATACGGAGACAGAGTATTGGTCTAACGGAAAGGGCATTTGTGAGATCTGGTGGAAGAGGTGATATCCAGTGACAGATCATAAATATTTTCATTGAAGGACTAGCCAACAGAGGACAGATGATTAATTATATTGACTTAGGAAGGACCTTACGACAATGAATGGAACTTTAGATTTAGCCAGCAAGGAAGAAATCATAGGAGAAGATGTGATTCAAGTATGAGACTAAACGGGTCTTACGCTTCAATAAGAATTAGATGGAACTTGTATAAGACTAAACGGGTCTTATGATTCAATAAGAAATAGGTGGAACTTGAATGAAGGAGACTAAACGGGTCTACGCTTCAATAAGAGAAGTTAATGTATACTATGTAAGCAGGAAATAAATTATAAAGAGTTAAGTTTACCTGTGATGACTGACTAATGAGAAGCCAGAATGTAGTTAAGCCATATAGGTGACCACTTGGGGAGTGAGTCACCCGAAGTAACGAATAAAAAATGGTGATAACCATGTTTACATTGGCTTAATAAAGGCTTGAGTCGAGTTGAGAGGACGCTATTTACAGACGCAGAAGTCTTAGCGTAACTGGAGTTAAGAGAACTCAGAATTGACAAACAAGAGATGATTTATAGAGAATGTCTGGAGATGATAGTAGTGTCAAGAGAATATAGAAGACGAGAGATGATTTATAGAGAATGTCTGGAGATGATAGTAGTGTCAAGAGAATATAGAAGACGAGAGATGATTTATAGAGAATGTCTGGAGATGATAGTAGTGTCAAGAGAATATAGAAGACGAGAGATGATTTATAGAGAATGTCTAGAGATGATAGTAGTGTCAAGAGAATATAGAAGACGAGAGATGATTTATAGAGAATGTCTAGAGATGATAGTAGTGTCAAGAGAATATAGAAGACGAGAGATGATTTATAGAGAATGTCTAGAGATGATAGTAGTGTCAAGAGAATATAGAAGACGAGAGATGATTTATAGAGAATGTCTAGAGATGATAGTAGTGTCAAGAGAATATAGAAGACGAGAGAGCTGAGGAAATAGAGACTACCTCAGAAGAACTAGAAGTTAAGAGTTACCAATGTGAAACATATGGTACTAACTACGAGTTGGTCAGAGTTCTTAAACTTGCGAAGTTGGATGGTAATCCAAGGAACGACTGACCAATATAAGTGTGTAGCAAGGAGATGAGAGTGTTATTGAAATTTAAGAGTTGTTGAAGAATGAGAAGTGAGAAGCAAGGTGATGATAACCTGTGCTTATTGAGACCTAAGGAAATTAGGTTATAAATGTGATACTAGGAGAAGTATCATGAGAAAAGGAGTCTAGAAGAGACTCATGTGAAATTATGTAACTGAGTGATAACTCAGAAAGGTTACATAAGAAAGTAAGAGTGAGTCTAGAGGAGACTCATGTGAAACATGTAACCAGAGTGGTAACTCGTAAAAGGTTATATAAGGAGAAATGGAACTTGAGAGAGAGTTTCCAGAAGTTATAGAGACTAAATGGTAGTCCTGTGAGTATGAGATGTAAATAGAAATATCTGAGTCGAATAAATGAATATGACTGATAGATACTGTCAAGTGGACGGTGTCCAGATAATTCTGATCTTGAGTCTAAGATGATACTAGAAGAGTATCAGGAGAAATGAGTCTAAAGGATGGACTCATGGGTAATTAATCTGGAGCTTGAGAGAGAGTTCCAGAAATTATTGATTGATGATGACTTACAAGAAGTCATATAATATATAGAGAAATGAGGCTCAGAGAAAGAGTATGATGTAAATAAGTCTGAAGTATATATGTATGTATATTGATATATTGTTGCTCAAACTAAGTGTTGTTTGTGATTTGTAGTCTCCGGAGATATGTGAATTGTCTACGTATGGTCATATATGTTCTATGTGAATTGAGCAAATATGTGCAAATTTTTTTATCACGAATATTTTTATTTCAGACTTCCTTGACAGTCTGTCAGAGGTTTCATTTGTAAAATGTTGAAGATAATGTTTAATGTTTTATTAATACCTTACAAATGCGTGTTGTACATGGTTTGTCTTATGAGTTTATTTATAGGATATTGGGATCACAGATGCCAGTCGACAGATGTCTGGTGATGCCTGTGATGTAGCCTCAAGAAGCTGACAAACAGTCATTGTCAAGAATTAGTTAACATTTTCAATAAGACTTGCATTATAGTAAATGGTTGAGTTACTCATTCAAGGGGCACAACTGGACATATTTTCAAAAATTAAGTCCCTTGGAAATGTTAAAGTTTTTTGGTTACAAATAAGTTTTATTGCTCAGTACCTTATTGTCTCCTAGATTGTGTTGATGCTTATGTATTATTAAAGAATGAATGTTGTATGGTGACAATTATTTAGAGGAACATTGTACTGAATTTTTTTTAGGTAACTTAGAATTTTTGATTGACTATAATGATTAATAGTCATATATTATTGATGTTCCATATAACTCTGTTACTATTTTATGTAGATGATACTAAGATTTATTTACTTAGAAATAAATCTGATATGTAATAAGGGAGGAATATGTAACAGAGTAAGCTAAGGAAGCATAGAGAGAGCAGGTAATTTAGTCGTTACCGCTCCTTAAATAGACGATAGCAGTATCATATAATGGCGACCAGCAGATCTTAACTACAATGATGGTATTTCAGTATCACTAGTGAGTCAAAAGTTTAGTTACAGTAGAGGTTATAGGAGAAGGGTAGTAACCTGGAGGAAGGAGTCAGGTTCAGAGTAATTGGACAAAGCGATGGGATTTTCCATGATCCCCACTCACCTGTTGTAGAGGGTGGGTAGTGACACGCACCGAAGGAGAGGTCCAGAATAGTGGAACGACACATACGCCCAGTTGTTGTGAGGATGACCATCACGCATCGACCTCGTGACGTATTGTCAAATCTCCACGATTGTCCATGCAAGTTAGTTGTTATTGTAAATGACCATCACATGATACCATGCACTAAACTCATGGTGTTACTCTGCCAGGTAATTAGCTACCAGGAGAGGCCAGTGTCATGAGGTAATGTTATTCCAAATAGGTCGTAGAGATTCGGGGAAACAGGATGCTTTGCCCAAATTTGGGAAAGTCCAGGTGTGAGTCACAGATAGTGGACACTGGACACGTAAACGTAAGTGACGAACACTTGTGATCATAAGGGTCGCAGGGGCACTCAGCAGCAGCTGATTGGCTGCTGAGCCTCAGGTAGAAGAGAGTTGTGTGAGTACTTAAGGTTTTGCACAACAGTTTAAGACACAGAAGTTGGAAGACCAGAAAGACAGTTAGGATGTAGGCTTAGCAGTTAAGCAGATTAGAAACAGTAGAGTCAGAACAGTTAGAAGTTAAGAGTAGAAGTCTTGAGTAGTCAAGTCAGTAGGAATTGACATTGATAGAAACTAGATAAAGAAGTTGACAAGAATATTATGACAGTAGTAGTCCACTTTCAAGTGTTTCAAGAATTGTGTTTCATATATTCATCTTACATGTCGTAAGTAGATAGATTATAACAAATTGTGTGAAATGAATGAAACATTGCATCCAAGACTATAGATCATGTGTGCCAGCAGAAAATTCAATAAACGTGAATATCATTATATATTAAGAAAAGAAAGACTCTGTCATGATGTTAATTGTTACATGTAGTAACATCAATGTAATGTGATGTGTTGTCAAGATATATACAATACAACAAAGAACAAGACGACTCTATAACAATTACAAGTTTACTTATGACAAGACGTGCTTCGAAAAAAAAATATATTTTAAGAAAAGCTGCAAAGCGACTAAGATCTTCTAATTGATGCTGTGTAAACTAATATCTACAGTTACAATATTTAATTGCATGATGTCGCTGTTTAATAAGTCCACAACTCTTTCTTTCTCTCTCTAGATGTTCAGGTATGTACCTAAAGTGCGATGCATCACTTGTGACATATAAATAATTTTGTGACGAAATCATTGATCACATAATTACCAATAGTTACCATAAATTAATCTGACATTTTCTGACTGTTGAAACTAACTACATACACGGAAATGATTATTAAATTATATAAGTTTGTAAAAGAAATGGAAATGTGCATTGTTACTACAAAGAATGGCAAACACTATATTTAAAAGAAAACAATGATGTGTTAGAAATAAATGCTTTATTACTTCATAGATATAATATTACATTCTGTCCCCTCATTCTTTAGACTCAACTAAATTTAATTATAACATCAGCGTAACCAAATTTAAAATAGTGTATTTACAAGACAATTGATTTACTACGGTTCAGATTTATACTTACATTGTTCTACAGCGCTGCCCAGATACGACGGCACAGATGTATATTTATCGCTCATATATCATGTATTTGACAGTACAGAATTATAGATACATAAATCTATGAGGTGCCAGATATAGGGCTATTAATAGTTTTATTGCAGGGAGATCTTACAATCTGTTTGATATCTTCTTCTTCTATCTTTCAGCTCCCTGTGGAGCATAGGTCTTCAACAAACACTTTCCAAGTCGTTCTGTTTCTTGCCTTTCTTTTAAGATTATTTCATGTCATCCCCATCATCGTAGTCTCTGCTTCTGTCTGTCTTTTCCAAGAATTTCTTGGTCTTCCTCTTTGTCTTTTTCTCCTGGGGATTCCAAAAAGAGCCTGTTGTGTAATACTCTCAGTTGGCTTCCGCAGTGTGTGTCCTATCCAGCACCATCGTCATCGCTGTATCTCTTTATCCACTGGTATTTGACTGATACATTTCCACAATTCTATGTTAATGATTTTGTCCTACCATTTCCATCCATTAATTCTGCGTAAGAATCCATTAATGAAAGTATGTATCTGCATACCTGATGTTATTTATATTATGACCTCCGATTGTTATTCCAAGTATGTCCTTTATGGATCTTAAAATAATCTTACCATACATATTAAGTAAATCTGGTGACATCAGACAACTTTACCTAATACTTTGCTTTCAGATTTATAATACCAAGGGATATAACCGGTACAAAATAAAATATCACAAATTAGGTTCAGAGTTATCGCGACTCAAATTGATAGGCTGGTTAAAATACAAATTGAAGCCATGCGCATTATCTAGGGATGTACAAGGGACACTCCCTGTGTAGCAATGAGGTATCTTCTTCACTTTCCAACCATGGATGACAGAATCAAGATCTGGAGAGCACGAGCATACCTGAAGATTAGTACAGATAAAGAGCATTCATTGCACCACATGCTCAACACAGTGAAAGGTGCCAGGCTAAAAAGAGACAAATCATGGGTGGGCCGGGCAGGAGATGTCATCAAACAGGTCTGTGGGCTTACCAATATCAGCGTTGGTGAGGAGTGGATACCGGTGCCTACGTCATTCAATGGGACTTTCTCGTGTATTGTCACACTCGACAGGAAAAGTAGGGAACAGAACCCTGTCGTGGTTAATGCTGAGGTCAACGGTCTCATCTGCGATAATACCGATGAGAAAGATGCAGTCAGCTATACAGACGGATCTGTAAGACGACACCAAAGAAGTGCAATGGCATTTACAGCACGCTCGGCAGACAGAAAAGTCAAAGAAGACAGTGGTGCATACGTCATGACCACGAGTAGCATGACACTGGAGGTGATGGCAGTGACCAAGGCAATTAAATGGTTAGAGTCACAAGACTACACCCACGCATGTATACTGAGTGATTCGATGAGCATGATAAAAAAAAGTGGAGGCAGGCTCTGTACGCATGCAATGGGTAGAGTCGTTGCAGAAGTCCAAAATACGTAAGGTCACCTTTGTCTATGTCCCTGGACATGCGGGAGTGCGGGGAAATGAAAGAGCGGACAGGTTGGCTAGCGGCACTGTCGTTGAGGACGGGCAACCAATGGATCGGGCAGACATCGTCACTGCCCTCCGAGATGTGGGAAGAGCACAGGGCTCCGATAAACACATATCCACGTCACTTCTTTGGATGATGGAAATGGAAGTTAAGATGGGCACAGCCAGAAATGAGAAACTTAGTGGCCGTGTAAGAAGACTTATCAACCAACACAGAACTGGAGTCGTCAGTCGCTGGACACTGCCGGACTTGCTGAGGAGGGGATCTGACCACCTATGGACATGTACGAGTGCATTGATGATGACCCGCAAATAACTCAATAACTCAATTATTGCGACTTATATTAAAACAACTATATAACTGTTTTCATCATCATCATCATGTACCCTGCCGGTTGGTGTAGGCGATCATGTCCCTCCACAATCTTCTATCTACAGTGCATCGTATCAGTTCTGTTGTTGACTGTTTTCCATGCCATGACACCAAGCTATCCAATATTTTCTCTCTTTGTCGTCCGCGATCTCTCTTTCCTTTTATTTTGCCAGTTGTAACCAAGTATTCCAACTTTCCTCTTTTCATGATGTGCCCAAAAAATGTTGATTGCTTCTTTCTGATGTTTTTTAAGAGCTCCCTTTTTGTGTTGGCCTCTTTGAGAACTTCATGATTGGTCTTTTTATGTGTCCAGGGAACTTTCAACATTCTTCTGAGAAATCCCATCTCTGTGGCCTCTAACCGTCTTTTCATTTGTTTGTCTACTGTCCATGATTCGCTTCCATAGGTCAGAAATGGTTCTATATAGCACTGATGAACTCTCTTTCTCATTTTTATTGACATAGATTTGTTGCATAAGATATTTTTCATTTTCTTAAATGCTATTTTGGCCTGAGCTATTCTGCTTTTTATTTCTGTGGTGCATCTCCCATCTGATGTAATTATTGTGCCCAAGTATTTGCAACGTTCCACTTGTTTTAGATTTGATAACAGTTTTATCAAGTATAAAAAAAAATGTATGTATGTATATATATATATATATATATATATATATATATATATATAAAAGTAAAAAAAAAGTAAAGTGCCCCCGTCACGCCAAGTGGCGTATAGGGAATATGGTGTTAGTGACCATAAATTTTACAGACCTACGGCACATGATTTTTAGTTTAATGTGGTCGGTATTACGCCCGTGCCGCTTTAATTTCCCAGAATAAAATCCGGTACCCATTAAAAGCTGGGTGAACCCGGAAGCCGTCGGTTGGGATCGAACCCTACCACTTGTCCTTTGTAGTCCAGTTCACTAACCACTGATCTATCACGGCTCCTATACATATATAAATATATATGTATGTACAGTGTTTATGATAGATCGTATTACTATTAAGATTTCCTAGTGTAATTGTAGTAACTATTAATGTTAACTGCCAGAGAGAGATCAAAATAAGATTAACAATAGGAACATACACATTAAACATCATGAAGAACATACAGCACAATACCAGCAAGACAGTAAAATTAAAATTACTGAAGACATGCATCTTCCAGATAGCAAGATATGTTGTAAATCACAGACAATCTCGAAAACAGCAAAACAGAAAATCGATTCTTTCAAAAAAAATATGCTATAGAAAAATTATGAAGATACCATGGATAATGAAAAAGACCAACGAAGACATACTAAAAATTCCAAACATTAAAAGGTCTAAACATTAACAGTTCTAAACATTAACAGTTCTAAACATTAATAGTTCGAAACATTAACAGTTCAAACGTTAAAAGTTATAAACACTACAAGCTCTAAACATTAAAAATTCTGAACATTAAAAGGAATTGGCTTGAAAACACCATTACTGGGGATATTAAGATACTATGACAACTTCTGGTCAAAAAGCCTTTCAGAAAATGAAAAATATCTTATGCAACAAATCTATGTCAATAGAAATGAGAAAGTGAGTTCATCAGTGCTATATAGAACCAATTCTGAGCTGTGGAAGCGAATCATGGACAGTAGACAAACAAATGAAAAGACGATTAGAGGCCACATTGATGGGATTTCTCAGAAGAATGTTGAAAGTTAACTGGACAGCTAAAAAGACCAATGACGAAGTTCTCAAAGAGAAAAAGGGAGCTCTTAAAAAACATCAGAAAGAAGCATTCAACATTTTTCGGCCACATCACGAGAATAGGATAGTTGGAATACTTGGTCACAACTGGCAAAATAAAAGGAAAGATAGATCGCGGACGACAAAGAGAGAAAATACTGGCTAGCTTGGTGTTATGGCATGGAAAACAGTGAACAACAGAACTTATACGATGCACTGTAGATAGAAGATTGCGTAGGGACATGATCACCTACGCCAACCGGTACGGCACGTGATCATGATGACGACTTTAAAAGAAACGGCGGGCTGGATAAAGCAATAATTGGAAGCATGGTTTCAGGACGACGAGACATGGGTAAAGCAAGAAGTAGGTGGTTTCAAGACACACTAAAGTCCTTGAACATAACAACAGCAAAAGTGTAAGATCTGGCTAGAGACAGATTTTCTTTAAGACGAGCTTTCAGGCGAATATAACGTTTTGCAAAGGACCTGATGATCATTCTACTATTCTATTCTATTCTATTCTATTGAATTAGTTTCCTTGCAGTCATGACATCCCCATACACGTTTCATCGCCCTGTTCCAGCATTTCTCGAAGCGTACGAAGACTGTTCCTGTAAGGTTTTGGTAGTGGATACGTCTTTTTTTCCGACTAACCGACCCGGATCAGCCAGACCTCCTTTCCACCTTTTAGACTCCTCACTCTTTCAATGTATACACCATTGTCCCACTCATTATCCTCTCTCTTCTCTTAAGGAATGAAGAACAAACTTGGCGATGACCTCTTTGCACAGAGTATGGCCTTACTCAACCACATGCGAGAGAAAATGAAGGGGGCAGAATTCAGTCGTGGTCACTGCGGAGGTGATTGCTCTCAGCTGGGATAACACCGACGAGAAAGGATGTAGTCATCTTTACAGATGGATCTGTAATAAGCCACCAAAAGAGTGGACGGACGTTTACAGCAGTCAGAATTGTCAAAGTAAACTGTGATGCATAAGTTATGACTACGAGTAGCATGATGATGGAGTTGATGGCAGTGATCAGGACATTAATCTGGTTGGATTCACAAGACTACACCTACGCCTACATGCTAAATGATTCGATGAGCATGATAAGAATAGAATAGGCGAGCTATAACGCAGGCGACGGGTAGAGTCATTGCAGAAGTCAACAACAATACGTAGAATCGCCTTTGTCTACGTCTCTGGACATGCTGGAGTACGGGGAAATAAAAGAGCGGACTGGCTGGTTAGCCGCACTGTCGCAAACCAACGGTCATCAATGTCCTGTGAGATGTGGGAAGGGCACAGGACTTCGACAGCCATAAGTCCACGTCAACCTTGGATGAAAGAGATGGGAGTTAGGATCGGCACAAACAGAAACGAGAAAATTAGTGGGTGTATAAGAAGACTTATCAAACAACACAGGACTGGAGTCATCAGTCGCTGCTAACTGTGGGACCTGCTGAGGAGGGGATCTAAGCACCTACGAACAGTGATGATGACCCACAAATAACTGAACAACTCAAGGCCATACTCAGTATCTGTGCTGCCAGCGAGCTTACAGGCTATTTCATTGTGTGTGCACCTGCGTGACCTGAACATCATCATCATCATCATCATCGTGAGCCTTCTCCGCAACGAAGGTTGGCTACCATGGATCGCTATTCTACTCTGTTTCTTGCTTTGATGGTGCAGGCTGTCATAGATTGACTTGTCCATCTTTTGATGTTACCCGTCCATGTTAGTCTTGGTCTGCAGCTGCCTCTTTTACCTTGTATTTTCCCTTCCAATATTACTTTTAGTAGGCTGTTGTGTCTTTTAACATGCCCCACAAATTTCATTTGTCTTGTTTTAATTGTATTTAGTAGTTATCTTTTTTATTTTCAGTTGTTTTAAAACTTCATCGTTTGTTTTCTTTTCTTTCCATCCAATTCTACCTATTATTCTATAAATCCACATTTCAAAGGCTTCAATTTTCTGTTCTGTTTTCTTGTCTAATGTCCATGTTTCTGCACTATACAGGAATATTGAGAAGATGTAACATTTTGTCATTCTTAGTTTCAGCCCTGATGATATTTGTTTTGTTGTTTGTATATTTTTCATGGCATTAAAATTACTTTTTGCCATACCTATTCTTTTTTTTTTTTTTTTTTTCAATTTTACATTTTCCATCATTGGTTATAGTATGTCCCAGGTAGTTGTAGCTCTGGACAGTCTCCAGATGTGTTCCCTCAACTGTGATATTTAATTGTAGGTCTTGAGAATTTTCTTTGTTTATGATCATAGTTTTAGTCTTTTTGATATTCATATCTAGTCCATATTTGTTGCTTGTTATGTTTATAACATTAAGCAATTGTTGTAGATCTTTAGACTTTTCTGCTAGTAGAACAGTATCATCAGCATATCTTACGTTATTGATTATCTTTCCATTAATGTTTAGGCCTGGCATCTCTGAGATGTTTTTAAAGATTTGCTCAGTGTATAGATTGAACAAGCTTGGTGATAGGATGCATCCTTGTCTTACTTCTCGTTTTATGTCCATGGGTGTAGAGTTCTCCTTGTTTTTTTTTTATTATTGCTCTTTGCTCCCAGTACACATTACATATTAGTCGTATTTCTGTGTCGTATAAATTTGTATCCTTCAGGCAGTCTATAAGTTGGTTATTGTGTATTCTATCGAAAGCTTTGGTGTAGTCTATGAAGCTGGCATATATTGATTTGTTTACTTCTATGTACTTTTCAATCAATGTTCTCATGCTAAATATGGCTTCTTTTGTGCCACTGTTTTTCCTGAATCAAAATTGTTGCTCATCTAATTCAGTATTGATTTTATTCTGAATCCTTCCCTGTATAACTTTTAGTAAAATTGTTGTTACCTGGCTCATTAGGCTTATTATTCTGAAATCACTGCATTCAACTGCACCATTCTTTTTAGGCAATGCAATGAAAGTTGATGTTTTTAGTTCGTTTAGTATGTATCCTGTATGGTATATGTCATTGCATATGTCTGTGATCACTTCGATGCCCAAATCTTCTAGAGCCTGTATCATCTGTATCTGTATATTGTCCAGTCCTGTGCCTTTCCCTTTTTCATTGTTTTTATAGCTTTTTCTACTTCAGATTTCAGGATTTTATAGTTATATGTACATTTTATGTCTGGAATTGTGTCCCTTTCGTCACGAAATAATTCTGTTATATATTCTTGCCATCTATCTATTATATCTTTGTTGTCTGTTAGTATTCTTCCCTCTTTGTTTGCAATACATCCGTTTCCTGTAGCTTTTTTGTCTTTATTCGTCATCCTCTTTATTTCTGTGTGCATCTCTCTTAAGTTTTGTTTACTTTCCATAGTTTCGACTTCTAGACATCTTTGGTTGAGCCAGTCTTCTTTTGCCTTTTTGCACATTCTCCGTATTTCATTGTCAATATCCTTGTATGTGGCAGCGTTTTTCGCTTGTCTTCTTTTTTCCATTTTTTCTAAGATTTTGTCAGTTATCCATTTTTGTTTTTTGTTACTTTCCTTTTTGGGCAAGGTGTTGCAGGATTCGTGCATGCTGTTTTTTATGCATAGTCATTTTGTTGTGACCTTTTCCTCAGGATTGTCTCTTCTGTACTGCTCAATTTCCTCTTATAGCAGCTTTTGATATGTGTTCTTTACTTGTACAGTATAAGTATCTTGTAAATCTGTCTGGTTTAACGCTGTTATATCTATTTGTGTTGCTGAATTAGCTTTTTGTTTGTTTCTTTTTAATTTGATTTTCATTTTTATTATTACAGGATTGTGATCTAATTTAATATCTGCTCCTGTGTAGGTTTTGGCTTTTTTGACGCTGTTCCAGAATCTGTCTTTTATCGTTATGTAATCTATTGATTCCTCTTCCAGTCTTCAGGGCTTATCCATGTGTATAATTTCCTTTCCTCTTGCTCAAAGGTGTTGCATATTATCAGTCTGTTTTCTTCACAAAATTGTATTAATCTTTCTCCTCTGTTATTCCTTTTTCCTAAACCATGATTTCCTATAATGGTCTTATATTTACCTTTTCCTACTTTAGCGTTCATGTCACCCATTATAATCAAGGTGTCTGATGATTTCACTTGCTTCATAACTGTGTTTAGATCTTCATAGTATGCCTGTATTTGTTCGTCTGTATAGTCTTGAATAGGTGTGTATGTCTGTATTGCTATATCAAATGTTTTTGCCTTCATTTTTAATAGTATAATCCTATCGTTGTATGTCCAATGGGTATTTATATATTTTTGTAGCTCTCGTTTTATTAGAATGCCTACTCCTCTTTGATGTTCTGTTGTCCTACCTGAAAATATAAATGTATATTTATCGTCTTGTATGTATCCACTTTCCTTCCATCTTGTTTCTGATATGCCTAAGATATCTATGTTTAATCGCACTGCTTCTACCATTAGATTTTCTAATTTTTCTTGTTGGTATAAGGTCCTAACATTCCATGTAGCTATTTTTAAGTTGTTCTTAAAACAATAGTTAGAATTTCTCTCCATGGCTTTCTTTGGAGTGTTACGTAATGAGGCTCCAATCTCTTTCACGGTGGTCTGCCATATTCGTCTTTCGTGTTCTGAATATACTTCATGTGTACCACACACTTTGCTGTTTTCGCATTCGCTTTCTGGACCTGAACAGCGCACCGAAATTAACGCGCTCACTTTATAGCCATCCGAGAGCTGAAATAGTTGCTGCCTGTAATCTCCTGCAACATACTGTGCGAGTTCATCACCAAGGCTTCGTGATCCACGTTCAGTGCAACCAAACATGTTATCGTGGCCGTTACTGCTTCTATCACCATTTTGATGCTGGACACTGCAATACCAAACTTGTCAGATTCTCATACCCCTTCTCTGCCATTTTGGTATGCCACAAAACCCCAACCAATGCGCAGTAGCGGGACACAGAACCATCCATGTAGATGACACGGTCCTGGGGCGATGACACTAGAGATAAATAATAATAAATTAATATTATTATAGAAGGAAACTCCTGAGGCGATAATCAGTGAATCAATTCAGAGGAAGAGTTACGTTAACAGCACTCGGAAAAAATGACAAATAATCAACAACAGAAAATAAATACAGCGCCTTGCCACGAAAAGCCAAACGCTAGGAAACACTGCCACTCAGCTAACTAAACTTTATTGAACAATCTGAAATGATTCCGCGATGACACTACTTCGATGGAGACCATTGCCGAACTGAACAATTACTTTCGCTAGCTCCTTTTTTTTTTTTTGCTAGATGATGAGTGTTACTTTAATTACAGTGTTACATCCTTGAATGTTGAAGGTTCCCCCGGACAGCTAAAAAGACCAAGGAGGAAATCCTCAAAACAACTGAGATAACGCGGCCCCGTAAGCGGTGAGGTCATGACCTTTTTATGTCATACTACTCATAATACCAAGACATAGGTTGTACTTCATTGATCGGTTGCCGTCTTCACATTGAAGGTTGGCTATTTTGCAGCGCCATTTCACTCTTGTCTCTTGACTTGATGATGCATATTGTCGTAGGTTTACCTGTCTACCTTTTTATATTATCAGTCCACTTTGATCTGGACCCTAGATGCAAGAACAACAAGAAAATAACCATAACAGAGATGAAATATGTTAGACAAATTACAGTAATTAGCCACAGAGATACGAAATCAGAACTGAAGAACTTAGAAATAAGCTATGAATAATTCTCGCATTTTAGTACATAAAGAAACAACAGGGAAAATGATACTGACACGTCATAAGACAGAAAAATCAAAACACAACACAACGAGCTTTCAATAAACGTTGCGTGTCCACCAGATCAAAAAGGTCGACAACGAAAAAAGTGGATTAAATATTAGAAACACTAGAAGACATATCAGCAAGAGAGGCCAAAGGAGGAGCAAAAAGCAAAAGACCGAAAATTATATTTCCCCTTGCCGCTTAAAGGCAAACGAGGAAAGAAAGAAGCCCACATTAGTCTTGGTCTGCCTTTGCCAAGTCTACCTTGCAGTTTCCCTTTAAAAGAGAGCTTTTAGTAATGCATTGTGTCTCTTCACAGATCCAAAACATTTTAGTTGCACTTTTTCAAATTGTGTTAAATAGTTCTTTTTTTTTTTCATTTTCATCTGATGCAGATGTACATCACCAGATTGTGTAAGGTGTATAAAGAGAGTATACTTAAGTCCCGTAAAGACCTGTAATATCTGTTGCTGATCATGACATACACAACATTAGTTATGATGATGATGATACCGTCTGTCTGAATCGTTAATAATGACAGTAGATTCAAGAAAATTATTGACATTGTAATGATGTAAAGTAAAAATAAAGGTTTCATCAGCAACAAAAAGACAGAGTTTGTGTTAATAACAAATAAAGAAAAATGGCTCACACAAGCAGAATTAAAGTAAATGGGGCAGTGTTGGGAATTTTTAAACACTCCAAGGTATGGTGACAGCTTTACAAGGAAGGTACACAACACAATACTGACGTTTCGGCCTGTGGCCTTCTTCAGAATACAGGGACAACGACAACAAACGATGAAGCACAATTATCTATAACTACATGTTAAATGATCCGGTGAATGGAGAGGTGGACAGAAAAGAAGAAATAAGATGTTGAAATAGAGAAGTGGAAATTCTTCTTTCTAAAGTACACAGGCCGAAACGTTAGTATTGTGTTGTGTTCCTTCCTTGTAAAGCTGTCACCATACCTTGGAGTGTTTAGCACTCCCCACCACTGGTTCCTTGCTACCAGTTCCACCGCAGCATTGCAATTATTTGCCTGTTCCCCAATCCAGTTCACTAACCACTCGGCTAACTTCGAAGACAGGCTTAAGTTGAATGGATCGTGCCTTCCAAGAAGTTGACGAAATCGCAAGGCAGCGTGACCTACTTTAAGTCAGTAAAAAGACGGCGACTCGCTTGAAAGGGAAATAATGTTCTAACGCGTACAACAAACAGGAAGGCCAAGGTCACTTACATGCTAAATGGAAGAGACGGAGCTGGAGATGTGGGGAGGGAGATAATGAATGGAGGGAGGGAAGAACAGAGAAAGAAAGTTAACAAATTGTAATGTGTGATGGGGCTTTGAGTCGAATTGGCAAAGTGAGAAAAAGATAGCCGAATAGAGAGGCTTTCAGCAAAGTAGGAGAGAGCAAGATTCTGTGGGTACGTTTATATATAATATAAATACAGAGACAATCAAATAAAAAGTATTCGAGAGAAAGAAACAATATTAGAAGGAATATAGTGGAGATATAATTAAACAATCTATTAGAGAGAGGGGAAAATATTAGAAGGAAGATATTGGAGATATAAATAAACAATCTATTAGAGATAGATATAAATATTAGAAGGGAAATATTTGAGATACAATAAAACAATTTATAAGAGTGAGAGAGTGAAAATATTAGAAGGAAGATAGTAAAGTAAAGTAAAGTACCCCCCGTCACGCCAAGTGGCGGCGTATAGGGAAATATGGTGTTAGTGACCCTATATTTTACAGACCTTCAGCACATGATTTTTGGGGTAATGTGGTCGGTATTACGCCCGTGCTGCTTTACTTTCCCAGAAAAAATCCGGTACCCATTTAAGGCTGGGTGAACCCGGAGCCGTCGGTTGGGATCGAACCCTACCTCTTGTCCGTAGTAGTCCAGTTCACTAACCACTGAGCTATCGCGGCTCCTACTAATTTTTAGGGAATTAGTAAAACCCAGGTGTCCTCGCCAGGGTACGAACCCCGGCTGTTGCCGTGGTAAGCCAACCGCCTATCGATTGCGCTAACCGGACACCCTTAGAAGGAAGATATTGGAGATAAAATCAAACAATTTATTAGATAGATATATAGATAGATAGATAGATAGATAGATAGATAGATAGATAGATAGATAGATAGATAGATAGATAGATAGATAGATAGATAGATAGATAGATAGATAGATAGATAGATAGATAGATAGATAGATAGATAGATAGATAGATAGATAGATAGATAGATAGATAGATAGATAGATAGATAGATAGATAGATAGATAGATAGATAGATAGATAGATAGATAGATAGTAGCAGGTGGAAGAGATTAGAGTAGAAGAACATTTTATCAAAGTATTAGAGAGACGTAACAGGTGGAGCATATTTGAGTTGATAAACTTTTTATCAAAGTCTTATTATATCATACACATCAAAGAGACAGTTTTGGCAAAGTAAAAATGAGCAATCGAGTGGGGCTTGGGGGGGGGGGGGGGGGAGAAAGAGAAAGAGAGAGAGAGAGAGAGAGAGAGAAAGCTGAACAGAAGAAAGTTACTGTTGAAGTTAGATAGCTAAGAGTCAACGATAAATGGAATCTAAAATGGAGATCGGGTATGTTCAACCCGAATGTGAAATGTCTGGGACGTTGGATGGGACGGAAGAATCAGAAATGATCAACGGCGCAGAAAGCGAAAACAGTAAAGTGTGTGGTACACATGAGCCATGTTCAGAACACGAAAAACGAATATGTCAGACCACCGTGAAAGAGATTGGAGCCTCATCACGAAACATTCCAAAGAAAGCCATGGAGAGAAATTCTAACTATTGTTTTAAGAACGAATCAATGGACATTAGACAAGAAAACAGAACAGAAAATTGAAGCCTTTGAAATGTGGATTTATAGAAGAATATGTAGAATTGCATGGAAAGAAAAGAAAACAAACGATGAAGTTTTAAAAGAACTGAAAATAAAAAAAGAAAACTACTAAACACAATTAGAACAAGACAAATGACATTTTGGGGGCATGCTAAAAGACACAACAGCCTATTAAAAGTAATATTGGAAAGGAAAATACAAGGTCAAAGAGGCAGACGCAGACAAAGACTAACATGGACGAGTAACATCAAAAGATGGACAAGCCAATCTATGACAACCTGCACCGTCAAAGCAAGAAACAGAGTCGAATGGCGATTCATGGTTGCCAACCTTCGTTGCGGAGGTGGCACTCGATGACGATGATGAAAATGGAGGAAAAACGAGGTCACAGAGGTTTAGAGAATAAAATAAAATAGCTGACGTGATGTATAGCGGACCGCAGCTAAAATATAAATTTAACATCTACTGTATTTTCACACATTGATCAGTGAGGCAAGAGTAGCAGGAATCGGCTCCCTCAATGAAATAGATTTGCTTGCACAGAACAGAGACAAATGGCGAGATTTGATAAAATATCTTTAAAAGGATTGGAAACTGCTAGAATAAAAATTTAGATAAGAGAAAGAGTATCTGGGTCTATGCCCTATGGGCCGGGCCGGCCAGCTTGAAAGGTCAATAGATAGATCGATAGATATGTTTACACAAAGGCGCATGCATTTGTATAGAGCACTGAGGATTGTGGGGAAGAGGAAACAGGTGTGGTGCTAGCCACATGACCGCTTTCCCAGCCTTTAGATTTTTTTTACCTTCCTGCGAATTATCAGCTGTCTGTGGTCAGATGAGTCTCTGAGGAAATTAAACTAACAAATAAGGAGCTGTGTGGTCTAGAGGTAAGACGTCAGGTTAGCTTGGTGGTATAGAGGTAAGACGTCAGGCTAGCTTGGTGGTATAGAGGTAAGACGTCAGGTTAGCTTGGTGGTATAGAGGTAAGACGTCAGGTTAGCTTGGTGGTATAGAGGTAAGACGTCAGGTTAGCTTGGTGGTCTAGAGGTAAGACGTCAGGTTAGCTTGGTGGTCTAGAGGTAAGACGTCAGGTTAGCTTGGTGGTCTAGAGGTAAGACGTCAGGTTAGCTTGGTGGTATAGAGGTAAGACGTCAGGTTAGCTAGGTGGTCTAGAGGTAAGACGTCAGGTTAGCTTGGTGGTCTAGAGGTAAGACGTCAGGCTAGCTTGGTGGTCTAGAGGTAAGACGTCAGGCTAGCTTGGTGGTCTAGAGGTAAGACGTCAGGCTAGCTTGGTGGTCTAGAGGTAAGACGTCGGGTTAGCTAGGTGGTCTAGAGGTAAGACGTTAGGTTAGCTTGGTGGTCTAGAGGTAAGACGTTAGGTTAGCTTGGTGGTCTAGAGGTAAGACGTTAGGTTAGCTTGGTGGTCTAGAGGTAAGACGTTAGGTTAGCTAGGTGGTCTAGAGGTAAGACGTCAGGTTAGCTTGGTGGTCTAGAGGTAAGACGTCAGGTTAACTTGGTGGTCTAGAGGTAAGACGTTAGGTTAGCTTGGTGGTCTAGAGGTAAGACGTCAGGTTAGCTTGGTGGTCTAGAGGTAAGACGTCAGGTTAGCTTGGTGGTCTAGAGGTAAGACGTCAGGTTAGCTTGGTGGTCTAGAGGTAAGACGTCAGGTTAGCTTGGTGGTCTAGAGGTAAGACGTCAGGTTAGCTTGGTGGTCTAGAGGTAAGACGTCAGGTTAGCTTGGTGGTCTAGAGGTAAGACGTCAGGTTAGCTTTGTGGTCTAGATGTAAGACGTCAGGTTAGCTTGGTGGTCTAGAGGTAAGACGTCAGGTTAGCTTGGTGGTCTAGAGGTAAGACGTCAGGTTAGCTTGGTGGTCTAGAGGTAAGACGTCAGGTTAGCTTGGTGGTCTAGAGGTAAGACGTCAGGTTAGCTTGGTGGTCTAGATGTAAGACGTCAGGTTAGCTTGGTGGTCTAGAGGTAAGACGTCAGGTTAGCTTGGTGGTCTAGAGGTAAGACGTCAGGTTAGCTTGGTGGTCTAGAGGTAAGACGTCAGGTTAGCTTGGTGGTCTAGAGGTAAGACGTCAGGTTAGCTTGGTGGTCTAGAGGTAAGACGTCAGGTTAGCTTGGTGGTCTAGATGTAAGACGTCAGGTTAGCTTGGTGGTCTAGAGGTAAGACGTCAGGTTAGCTTGGTGGTCTAGATGTAAGACGTCAGGTTAGCTTGGTGGTCTAGAGGTAAGACGTCAGGTTAGCTTGGTGGTCTAGAGGTAAGACGTCAGGTTAGCTTGGTGGTGTAGAGGTAAGACGTCAGGTTAGCTTGGTGGTCTAGATGTAAGACGTTGGTGTCTAGAGATGAAGGACCAGAGTTCGATCACCACCACAATGTGAACTTTTTTTTAAAAATCGAATCTGTGGTTTCTTCGTGGCTTTACCCTTCCCTGATCTCTGGATAGTGAGATTCGATGTCTAGACCTCTCTGGATAGTGAGATCCTATGTCTAGACCTCTCTGGATAGTGAGATCCAATATCTAGCCCTCTCTGGATAGTGAGATTCGATGTCTAGCCCTCTCTGGATAGTGAGATTCGATGTCTAGACCTCTCTGGATAGTGAGATCCTATGTCTAGCCCTCTCTGGATAGTGAGATCCAACATCTAGCTTTCTTTGGATAGTGAGATACGATGTTTAGCCCTCTCTGGATAGTGAGATCCTATGTCTAGCCCTCTCTGGATAGTGAGATCCAACATCTAGCTTTCTTTGGATAGTGAGATACGATGTTTAGCCCTCTCTGGATAGTGAGATC
The DNA here is from genome assembly GCA_032433765.1 of Megaustenia siamemsis. Classification (NCBI taxonomy): domain Eukaryota; kingdom Metazoa; phylum Mollusca; class Gastropoda; order Stylommatophora; family Ariophantidae; genus Megaustenia; species Megaustenia siamemsis. The sequence goes on from JAVIAB010000124.1 coordinate 91,894,786, forward strand.
CTATGTCTAGCCCTCTCTGGATAGTGAGATCCAACATCTAGCTTTCTTTGGATAGTGAGATACGATGTTTAGCCCTCTCTGCATAGTGAGATCCGATGTCTATGCTTCTCAGGATAGTAAGATACGATGTCTAACCCTCTCTGGATAGTGAGATCCCATGTCTAGCCCTCTCTGGATAGTGAGATCCCATGTATAGCCCTATCCTGCATAGTGAGATATGATGTCTAAAAAAATGTAAAGTACCCCCGTCACGCCAAGTGGCGTATAGAGAATATAATGTTATTGACCATAATTTTTTACAAACCTTCAGCACATGATTTTAGGGGTAATGTGGTCGGTATTACGCCCGTGCCGCTTTACTTTCCCAGAAAAAAAATCCAGTACCCATTAAAGGCTGGGTGAACCGGAAGCCGTCAGTTAGGTTGAACCCTACCTCTTTCCTTGTAGCCCAGTTCACTAACCACTGAGCTATCGCGGCTCCCGATCCAATGTCTAGCCCTCTTGAAAAAATAGGTCTCATCTGCACTCGCGCTCTTGGCAGTAAAAATTGAAAAGTTTAGGCTAAACATGGCGGCTATTCGGGCTAAAATTGTTCAACAAAATCAACTCATCCATGCCGATGACGGATGTGTCGGGCCGAAAGGCGCAGAAATAAAGATGTTGCCGAAGACTAGCAATACAACACATCCGCGCCTACTTAACTGGTGAACGATTGGAAGAGAGAAACTAACGAGTGTTTCCCAATAACGTTACTTTCAAGTTATACTTTTCTAATGTGGAATATCCACCAGAACCATTGAAGGCTACGTATGAAAAGTGTTCTTTGTTGCAATTTCCTGATATCCCAAGTCCGGCTTGTTGCAGGAGCTACTGAGTTAAGTGCTCTGTGCACTCCGTGAGCTGCGTATTTCATCTATTTTGATCATGTTTGGATATTCAAATTGTTTCCGATGAATGATGATATCGTATGACAAGGAAAAGTTGGCTGTGTTCATTTTCTGTGCGGTTTCGCCTTATGTCGTTTGTCGTGTGCTGAGACTGCTGTAGTGGGGACTACAGCTAACTTTCTTTGTTTGGGAGATGAATTAGTAATTCGGATGATTCTACTGACACGGGCGGTTGAGCAATTATTGATTTTAATTCGTTTGCAGTGATACCGGGGCATTCCAATACGATAACCATAACTCCACCTACATTTTCCTTTTCAATAACTGAGTCCCCAACATTTCCTTCACTGTGCGATGTGCTGCATCGGGTATGGTCTAGACGTGAGAATTGGTTTCCTGGTAATTGCTCATAATTTTCTGGAAATGAGTGGATTGTTATGTAAAAACAGATCACATGGCATTAAACCGAAATAGATGGTGCAGACATAAACGAGAAACAAAACGCAACGTAAATATGTGTGTACATGTATAGTATAGTATAGTATAGTATAGTATAGTATAGTATAGTATAGTATAGTACAGTACAGTACAGTACAGTACAGTACAGTACAGTACAGTACAGTATAGTATAGTATAGTATAGTATAGTATAGTTTAGTATAGTATAGTATAGTATAGTATAGTATAGTATAGTATAGTATAGTATAGTATAGTATAGTATAGTATAGTATAGTATAGTATAGTATAGTATAGTATAGTAAAGTGTAGTGTAGTGTAGTATAGTATAGTATAGTATAGTATAGTATAGTATAGTATAGTATAGTATAGTATAGTATAGTATAGTATAGTATAGTATAGTATAGTATAGTATAGTATAGTATAGTATAGTATAGTATAGTATAGTAGTGGATAGTATAGTATAGCATAGCATAGCATAGCATAGTATAGTATAGTATAGTATAGTATAGTATAGTATAGTATAGTATAGTATAGTATAGTATAGTATAGTATAGTATAGTATAGTAAAGTGTAGTGTAGTGTAGTGTAGTGTAGTGTAGTGTAGTGTAGTGTAGTGTAGTGTAGTGTAGTGTAGTATAGTGTAGTATAGTATAGTGTAGTATAGTATAGTATAGTATAGTACAGTATAGTACAGTATAGTATAGTATAGTATAGTATAGTATAGTATAGTATAGTATAGTATAGTATAGTATAGTATAGTATAGTATAGTATAGTATAGTATAGTATAGTATAGTATAGTATAGTATAGTATAGTATAGTATAGTATAGTATAGTATAGTATAGTATAGTATAGTATAGTATAGTATAGTATAGTATAGTATAGTATAGTATAGTATAGTATAGTATAGTATAGTATAGTATAGTATAGTATAGTATAGTATAGTATAGTATAGTATAGTATAGTATAGTATAGTATAGTATAGTATAGTATAGTATAGTATAGTAGCCTCCGTCACTAATAGTTGATTATGGATTTTTCACCGCCCCTAGAAATGTTATTTTTTCTTTTCTTTCCTTTCGCCGTGTATTCTCTTTCTCTATGAATCTGTCTGCTTCTTCTTTGAGGTGAACCTTTAGAGTGTGTTTCCAGAGATTGCGGTCTGCAGCTATGTCTTCCCATGCTGTATGGTTTATGTTCAGAGTCTTCGTGTCGCGTTTACACCCATCTACAAATCTATGTTTTGGGCGCCCCATAGTTCTTTTACCATCTGCCAGTTGTCCGTAGAATATATCTTTCGTTGTGTGAGGCCATCTTTCATACGGTATATATATAACTGCATACACAGTCAAATGATTAGTACGGGAACATATAAATGTTTTTTGTTCTCGTTCGCCAGCTTTGACCTCTGACGAAGTCCCTAGAGACTAGGAACTGAAGTTTGCGTGTTAATCCAGTTTTTCCCTGATTGCCGTGTGCACAGGGGCCCCTCGCCGCCTAGGCAGGTAACTCCGACTTCGGAGGTACTCATATTTTTTTTCTGTCTTTGAGTAATTGACGTTTCAAGCCGGGCCTTGCTGCTGAGACCAGGTGTGGTTGCTGCAAAGAGAAATCATAAATAAAAATCCCAACTTGTGCAGCCGGGATTTTAACCCACAACCTCTCTGTCTCGATGCCGGCGTCTTGCCTAGAGACCAACCAGTACCCGATCATAGAAATGAACACATTTAAAACTGTATTCCTGCAAATCTTACATTATCGACTTAATCGAGCGTAAAATGAACAACACTTGTTTGTCGCTTTATTTCCATTCAACAGCATTCATGTATGAAAAATGGCGCCGAAAAGCCACACTTTAACAAGTACGATTCTCATGCATGTCAACTCTCGAAATCTCAAGCCCCATTTCCTGTCATGCGAAGAATCAGCAATAACAATTTTACCTGTTGTGACAGAATGGTTTTAGAAAAGACGAAACCATATCATTTTATTGAAAGAAGACTTCGACATGCCGTGTGGTGTTTGTAACAACTTCATTCATTCATTTTGTGCCGTCTCCGCATCAAAGGTTGGCAACCATGCAGCGCCAATCCACTCTCTTGATTTGATGATGCAGGTTGTCATACGTTGACTTGCCCATCCTTTGGTGTTACTCGTCCATGTTATGCTTGGTCTGCGTTTGCCTCTGTTACCTTGTATTTTCCCTCCCAATATTACTTTTACTAAGCTGTTGTATCTTTTAACATGCCCCAAAAGCTAATAACAACTTCATACCACTAAAAGAGCTCGAGTTCTCAATCAGAAACTAGGATCTATCTATCTTTCGTTCGCTCGAAGTATTGTCTATATCAGCAATGTCGTTTCCTGTATGAATTTTACTGTCTTTTGTAATTCTTGCAGTGGCCCATATAAGAACCTAGGATGAAATCAATTAAGAACTCACAACTGACTGCTTAAGCCATTATCAGTGAAACTTACCTAATTAAGATCCTGCTCTTTCTCCCTGTAGTTGCTCGCTCTGTTAAAGTACTGATTCTTCTCTTTCTTCTTTCCTTCCTCAATTGCCTTTCAGCTTCGATGGGAGATATTATTTACGGTCTTTTGATTTTCTGTTCGACTCTCCTGCAGCTATGTTTCCTCTGTCTATCTATCTATTGACCTTTCGAGCCGTAGCCGGCCCATAGGGCGTAGACCAAGATATTCCTTTTCTTATCTAAGGTTTTATTCTAGCAGTTTTCAATTCTTTTAAAGATATTCTATCAAATCTCGCCATTTGTCTCTGTTATGTGCAAGCAGCTCTATCTCATTGAGGAAGCCGATTCCTGCTGCTCTTGCCTCTCTCATCAATGTTCTTCTCAGTGTCTCTCTGGGTCTTCCTATTTTCCTCTTACCTGTTGTTTCCCATATGAGCGCTTGCTTTGCTATTCGGTTATTATCTCTTCTCATCACATGTCCAACATTTGACCATCGTCTTTTCTTTATTACTGAAGATATTAGTGGTTGATTAGCGATTTCTCTAATTTCCTCGTTTGTTTTGAATCTGTTCCATGCTATACCAAGTATTTTCCTTAGACATTTATTTTCAAATGCACTCAACTTTGTTTCTATGTCTCTTGTTGTTTTCCAGCTTTCACACGCATATGTAATGGTTAACAGTACATTTGATTTGAATAATTTAAGTTTTGTATTTGTTCTGATGAGTTTTGAATTCCACAACTTTTCAAGGCTTCTGAAAGACATTGCTGCTTTAGCTATTCTGATTCTAATTTCTTTACTTGTATTTCCTTCTCGATCAATGTGACTTCCAAGATAGATACAGTGATCGATGTCTTCCACTAGTTTGTTTTCCATGTATATTTTGTCGTCTGTTGGAATTAAGTTTTTCATGACCTTTGTCTTTTCATGATTGATCTCAAGCCCAATTTTGCTGGCTATTGGTGATAGTTCATTTGTGTTTTTCTGCACCGTTTTTATTTGACTGCTGATGAGAACTATGCCATCAGCAAAGTTGAGATTCTCCAAATGGTCTCCTTCTATCCATTCCATTCCTTAATTACCAGTGCAGATTTCTTTTCATTATGAAGTCCATAACAATTCACATAAATAAGGCGATAAAATACATCAATGTTTAATCCCAGTTTCGGAGGCGAAGGCGCGCCACCCAGCACCAAAGCTGGAAGTTGTCACCGACCCACAGCTGATGGCTTGCGCCAGGATCGATGAACCAAAACCATCCAGACCCTGCTCCACCTCTCCGTGGTGCCTCCAGTAACAGACTAACCTGTCTAGTCTGGCCAAGCGCGCAGGGATCGAAGAGGGAAGACAACCCGGTACTCAAAAATGTCGTGCTGAAGTCGGATGTGTTGGGCCGAAAGGCGCAAATATAACAGGTATACTGCAAACCACAACACAACGCAGACACGCCCACTACGTCCTTGTAAAGGCAGGTGATGAAGTAGAATATTCTAGTCTACCACGATACTCTAGAATACTTTAGTCATCGGGCGAACGCAACCAACCAACCCCAGTTTCTATTGGGAAACATTCGCTCTGTTCGAGGAAGGACTGAGCGAAAGCTATGTTTCCTAGTGTTTTAATATTTCGTCCATCCATCTTTTTCATGGTTGGCCGTTGGGTCGGATGTTCTCATAACGTTTATTCGTTGAGTTGTATTTTGATCTTTATGCCTTGTCACGAGGCCAAACCATAGTATATGTTGTTTCTTTATATATTCTATATTCTATGGCGACGTTAGGGCTGGACCCTAGATGCAAGAACAATAAGACAAATAACCTCTGCAGAGATGAAATGTGCTAGACGAATGACAGGAAACAGTCTGAAAGATAAGATCAAAAATGAAGAACTGAGAAAAAAGCTAGGAATAGCCCCCGCCATAGAATATGTAAGGAAACAACAGATAAAATGGTTTGGCCACTTGACAAGGCAGAAAGAACAAAACAAAACACAACGAGCTTTCAACAAACGTTGTGAGAACACCAGAATCAAAGGTCGACCACGAAAAAGATGGATCGATGGAATATTAGCACTAGGAAACATAACAGCAGTAGAGGCGAACAGAAGAGCAAAAGACCGGAAATTATATCTCCTCTCGACGCTGAAAGGCAGATGAGGAAGGAAAGAGGAAGAGGAACGAGAAGAAGATATTCTATGGCGGGGGTTATTCCTAGTTTTTTTCCCCGTTCTGTATTTCTGATCTTATCTCTCAAGATGTTGCCTGTCATTCGTCTAACACGTTTAATCTCAATAGAGGTTTTTTTTATTATTGTTCTTTCATCTAGGGTCCAGGTCTGGCATTGGTAACACAATGTTTGGATGCATATTGGATTGTAGAGGGCCCATTTTACCTCTAGAGCTATTCCCTTGGTGTAGTTGTACTAATTAGCATTGGGTAAGCTAGTAGAGATTGAAGTGATAAAGAAATACAGTATATATAAATGCATATATATATATATATATATATATATATATATATATATATATATATATATATATATATATATATATATATATATGACAATATATACAAGACATGTCGAGATCAGATGTATTTAACCGAAGGGAGCTTGTATTCTAGTTATTTTGCTATACACCACACCCGTAAAGCATTTACACCCATATATCATCATTATAGGGGTGGAAAGTTACAAGCATCCGTTGAGTGAGCACAAAATAAAGTTTAGCACTGCAGTAACCTATAATTAGCAATTTTAGCATTACCTTACCTAACAAAAAACTAAATTGTATATTTAACTAGCAAACATGTGTGCATTTTTATTTGTTCACTCCATTTTAATAATCTAGTACTATGCAAGACCTATGCAGACTAAAGAAGATATTATTAATTGCACACGCTATATCTTTTACAGTGAAGTGTAGAAAAGTGTTTATTACCGTTTTTATAAATCGGTCATCACTTCCCACTTTGTTCTCTACATAAACAATTATTTTAACGTTCATTAACTTCACTGTTTGCAACAAAAGACGAAATGTGGGCGTTTGATATATCTCCACACACTTGACTAAAAGAGGCGTGCATCGTTAAGTTGAGCAGCGGTTGGATGTGTGGTGGGTGTGGGGGGGGAGGAGGGAGGGGGGAGGGGGAGAAAAGAGGAAATGAAAACAAAGTTTGCCGCCGAGATTGAATGCGACCCGTCCGTCACGGATGGTCGCTCTTGAAATTCATCAAACATTTATCACGTGGCGACAAGCTTTGTGGGCAGCGATAGCTCGCTGGTTAGTTACTGGACTAACCAGACAAGGGTTCGAGTTCGATCCGGATCGACGTATTCTGGGTTCACCCAACCTTAAATGGGTACCGGATTGTTTTTGGGCAATATCTCTCAATATATATATATAGTTTCTATCAATAAAGCGGCACGGGCGCCGACCACATTACCTAAAAAATCAAGTTCTGAAGGTCTGTAAAAAGTATGGTCACCAACGCCATATTCCTTATACGCCACGTGGCGTGATGAGGTTCTTAACTGTGTCACGCTTTGTAAGGGGACAACTGTTTTATCTGAACTTTGCATTCTACAAACATCCGCAGTCTTTTCCATGGCCCACTAGTCTCAGGAGGTGGTACTTCAGTTATGCCATTTTCACATGTAGCTCTTCTGGAATATAGTGTGGCCCACAGAAAACCATATGGTCGCCGGATGAGAAACGCTCTCAACCAATCTTCCTCTTGTTTGGCCATCATCCACCAAGTAATATGAGTCACTAAAAGACAAGTAATAATAAATGAGTTTTATTATAGAGGGAAGAGAGAATTGAAGGAAACAGAACATAGAATTGAAGCCTTTGAAATGTGGATATATATGGAAGAATAGGTAGAATTGGATGGAAGGAAAAGAAAACAAACGATGAAGTTTTAAAACAACTAAAACTGAAAAGATAACTACTAAACACAATTCAAACAAGACAAATGCGATTTTGGGGGGCATGTTAAAAGACACAACAGCCTACTAAAAGTAATCCAGGAGGGCAAAATGCAAGGTAAAAGAGGCAGAGGCAGACCAAGACTAACATGGACGAGTAACATCATAAGATGGACTGGTCAACCTATGACAACCTGCACCATTAAAGCAAGAGACAGAGCAGAATGGCGCTCTATGGTAGCCAAACTTCGTTGCGGAGATGGCACTCGACGACGATGATGATTATAAAGGGAAACAACTTCCGAGGCGATAGATCAGCGAATCATTTCAGGGAAAGAAGTATGTTTTCAACACTCGGAAAAAAAATCACAAATAATCAACAACAGATAAAAAGATCAATAAATGATCCAAAGCAGGATCGAACCGCTGAGTTGGCCGTGTGCTCTAGCGTTTATTTCTTGTGGCAAGGCGCTGTGCCGAGGGGTACGGGTTCGATTCTGATTCGGACCATCTACTGTTCTTCAATTGTTTTCTGTTGTTGATTATTTGTGACTTTTGTACGAGTCTTGTAAACATACCTCTTTCCCTGAAATGAGTCGCTAACCGATTTCTGTCGAGATTTTGTTTTGCGTTTTATTTCTATAGCATAATTGAATCTGATCCGCTTTGGCAACTGTTTTGAAATCCCGCATTGAAAGCACATGTTCATGGCATTTTAAAGCATGACTAAGTCATATTGCAGCTGAATCGGATTTTCACTTCATGAAATGAACCTTACTGGTTGTAATGGCATGAAATGGTTGAATGATCATTAGCTCAAATAACATGACACTAACCCTCTCTCATGAAAAACAAAAAAATGGTGACACAAGGACTTCTCAGCTCTCAGTGATTTGATTTTGATTAAGTTTGTGTTATTGTAGTTTATTCAAGTTCCTGCTTTCTGCTTTTGATGTGGGATAGGCGGTGGGCGTGGTACGCCAACAAAATATAAAAGACTGAGTGATATCAATCTAAATGTTTACCTATTATTCGATACAAAATTCATCTTTCTTAAAAAAAAAAAAGAATAATGCGCTTGACGACAAATGATTGAATGCTTGAAGAAACAATTAAGTTTGTTGTTCCTTGATGGTTTGTTGAAATGCACATACATTATGTTCAAATATGTATTTTTTAGTATCATCATCAAGTAGCGGGCCTACTGGCGTTGGTGATCATGTCTCTCCACAACTTTCGATTTCGACAGTTCTTTATCATTTCTGTTGTTGACCTTCTGCCAAGCCATTCTCTTAAGCTGTCTGGTATTTTCACTCGTTGCTTTCCTCCATCTCTTCGTACCTCAATTTTTCCAGTTGTTACAATATATTCCAGTTGTTCCCTTCTCATTACATGGCCAAAAAATGATGATTGTTTCTTCCTAATATTGGAAATTAGCTCTATTTTTGATTTGGCCTCTTTCAGAATATTTTCATTACTCTTCTTAGCTGTCCATGGTATTCTCAACATTCTTCTGTAAAACCACATTTCTACAGACTCCAGTGATTTTCTTGTCTGTTATCCTATTGTCCATGATTCACATTCATATGTTAAGACTGGCTCTACATAACATTTAAGAACTCTTTTCCTTGTTTCTATTGTCAAATGTGGGTAGTATATTTTAGTATAGAAAAACCGTAAAACTACAGTTGTCATATGCAGCAGACAGAGATAAGGTTCGTAATGATTGTGAGATTATGAAAATATGGGAGGAGTTAAGTTTGAATATTTTGAAAATAACGTATTTTGAAAGAAAGCTTGATTCTATGCTTAATTGTTGATATTTAAAACAAAAATAAGGCATTTGAAGGAAATTAATTCTTCGAGTTTATTGTTTGATTTCTTGAAGTACAGATTAATGAGAAAAGAATTAATTCTATGGTTTAAATGTTGATATGTTGAAAGACAGTTGAGAAAAGAATTAATTCTATGGGTTAAATGTTGATATATTGAAAGACAGTCGAGAAAAGAATTAATTCTATGGGTTAAATGTTGATATGTTGAAAGACAGTTGGGAAAAGAATTAATTCTATGGGTTAAATGTTGATATGTTGAAAGACAGTCGAGAAAAGAATTAATTCTATGGGTTAAATGTTGATATGTTGAAAGACAGTCGAGAAAAGAATTAATTCTATGGGTTAAATGTTGATATGTTGATATGTTGAAAGACAGTTGAGAAAATAATTAATTCTATGGGTTAAATGTTGATATGTTGAAAGACAATTGAGAAAAGAATTAATTGTATGGGTTAAATGTTGATATGTTGAAAGACAGTTGAGAAAAGAATTAATTCTATGGGTTAAATGTTGATATGTTGAAAGACAGTTGAGAAAAGAATTAATTCTATGGGTTAAATGTTGATATGTTGAAAGACAGTTGAGAAAAGAATTAATTCTATGGGTTAAATGTTGATATGTTGATATGTTGAAAGACAGTCGAGAAAAGAATTAATTCTATGGGTTAAATGTTGATATATTGAAGGACAGAGTTGAGAAAAGAATGAATTCTGCGAGGAAATGAGAATAATAGATTTTGTGAGTTAATTGTTGGTATGTTGAAAAAATTGTAATTGCAGGAAAATAAAATCCTGTAAATTCAGTATTGATGTTTTGATGTGACGTATTGATGTGATGATAATTGTAGGGGGAATTTATCGTAAAATATTTATTATTGACAAACTTTAGTGATGGAGACACATACACCCCATTTGGAACTCAAGTATCTGGGTTCAGACTCACAAGACTTCCGATGCGTGACTGTGCTGGCAACATGACGCATGCTTTGCGATGGGAGTCAAATTTACATTATAAATTAATCTCATTGCCCGTAGTAAAAAGACATTCAAGTTTTTTTTGTGTGTGATTTCTAACGGATTTATTTGTGATTACTTTCTAAATCACATTTAAGAAAGATCAATACATGTGATATGCGATGCTTGAGAAAAGTAACTAACAACACAAGAAGAGATAGAATACCAAATGAAACCATAAGAACAATGGTAGGAATAAAATCCTGCCAAGAATATATAGAGGAACAACAACTTAAATGGTTGGGCCACCTGGTCAGAATGAATCCTCACCAATCACCATTAAGGGCGTTCTTCACGAGAATGCATGGAAAAAGACCAAGAGGAAGACCTAGAGAAGATGGATAGATGGGATAGATGGTATCAGTGAAAAGAGTTAGAAAGAAGAAGACAAACTTAAAATTGATATAATAAAATATGCTGTGCTCCCTTTTCCCACTCTTAAAAGGTATGGACACTATTGATGCCGACGATAACTCATTGTCCTTGTTATTTCCTTTATATTGTAGATCTTCCAGCGTTTCTTGATCTTGATCCTTGCAGTGCAGTCGGACGATGCATCGTTGTACTTTTCACCCCCCCCCCTCCATCTCTTATCTGGATGAGATGCTCGATGTTATCAAATGAGTAAATGCTTGCCAACTTTGCTTCTCTTATCAGTGTTAGTTACAATGTCTCTCTTCACCATCCGTTTTTTTCTGCATTATGTTTACATTAAAATAGCCTGTTTTGAAATTATTGTGTTTGCTCTTTCCAACACATGACCGACATATGCCCATTTTTTCTTCTCAAATTGTTAATTTTCAGAATTTTCACTTCATTGTGAGCTTTTGAGAAGTTTAACAAAATGTATAGCCTTTTTGTTGCTGCCATTATTTGTTTTAATCAATGCGTTCCTTCCATCATTTCTTACCTTTGTCTGTTCTTTGGTGAATAACTTTGATATAATTTTGTTGTTGTTGTTTTTCCGTTCGCCAGCTTTCACCTCTTACGAAGTCCCTAGAGACTAGGAACTGAATTTTGCGTGTTAATCCCTTTTCCCCTGGCAACCGTATGCACAGGGATCCCTCGCCGCACAGGCAGATAACTCCCTCTTCGGAGGTACTCATAATTTTTCCGTCCATAAGTCATTGACGTTTCAAGCCGGATCTCGCTGCTGAGACTAGTGGTGGTTGCCGTAGAGAGAAATCATAAATAGAAATCTCAACAGCGCAGCCGGGATTTAAACCCACAACCACTCTGTGCTAGGGCCGGCGTCTTGCCTCGAGAACAACCAGTCTGCATTAAATAAATTTTGTTAGCGTTTATTGTGATATGCTTCTAAAGCATCTAGTTTTACTTTTGTGAACAAATTTACGAAGTATATCCTTTTCCTTTTTTATGATAAGATAAAAGATAGAGCTGGAGAGCCCGCGTGTTTTATGGAGGTCAGGAAATAATTACAATGGCTGCCATACTGTGGGCATAAGGGAGCTCTATAGAGATACCGAAACAAATACAATAGCTGTCTATATGCGGTCCTCAAGCTGCGCTGATGAGATACTGAAATAATTACAATAACTGCCTTACTGTTTGCCGCGGGGAACGGTGAAAAATTTGGCGGGTTAGAGTTGAATAATGTTGAATAGAGTTGAATAATGTTGAATAGAGTTGAATAATGTTGAATAGAGTTGAATAATGTTGAATAGAGTTAAATAATAATAAAACAGCTGAATAGTGTGTGGCTCGATCTTAATGTGTCTTGAAAGGTTATTCTGTTTGTCTGCAATGCAAGTATCCAGGCCTACGGAGATACTTGTCTTTATATGAAAATACAGATATACAATTTAATCCCAAGTTGTGTTCGTATGTGTGAAAAGGACCAATTTAAAAAAAAAAACAATGATAAAATGTACGTCAAGCTATAAAATCTTAAAATCTGAATTGGAAAAACTATACAAACAAATAAAACGGGAAAAGCAGCAGGACCTGACAGCATACATGATACCGGAACTAACAGTTTTGGCATTGAAGTGATCACAGACACATGCAACGACATATACCGTACAGGATACATACCAAACCAACTAGAAACATAAACTTTCATTAGCATTGCCTAAAATGAATTTTGTAGTTGAATGTAGTGACCTTTGAACAATAAGCGTAATGACCCATTTAACAAAAATCTTGCTAAAAGGTATACAAGGAAGGATTCAGAATAAAATCAATATTGAATTAAACAATCAGTAATATGGGTTTAGGAAAAAAACTGGAACAAAAGAAGCCATTAAACTGCCTGAGGACATTAATCGAGAAGTACACAGAAGTAAACATACCAATACATGCGAGCTTCATAGATTACACCAAAACATTTGATAGAATACACCATAAACAACTTAAATATTTGCCCAAAAGATAAAAATCTAGGTGACACGGGCATACGACTAATATTTATTTATGTTGCGAGAAAACAGCAAAAACAAAAATATAACAAAGAAAACTCTACACCTTTTGATATAGAAAAGGAGTAAGACAAGTATGCATCTTATCACCAAACTTGTTAAATCTATACACTGGGCAAATCTTTAAAAACATTACAATTATGCCAGTATTAAACATTAATGGAAAGATAATCACCAACCTAAAATATGCTAATGATACTGTACTACTAGCAGAAAATTCTTAAGATCTACGAAAATTAATTAATTAAATAAATATAACAAGCAAAACACATGAATTAGATATGAATAACAAAAAGACTAAAACTTTGATCATAAGCAAAAAAAAAAATACCCAAAACCTACAAATAAATATCAATATTGAAGGAATAGATCTGGAGTTAGTTCAGAGCTACAACTACCTTGGACATACTATAACCAGTGGTGGAAAATATCAAATTGAAATACATCAAAGAATAGGAATGGTAAAACGTAATGTTTATGCCACGAAAAGTATACTACTAAACTATTAAAGTACCCCCGTCACGCCAAGTGACGTATAGGGAATATGGTGTTAGTGACCATACATTTTACAGACCTTCGGAACATGATTTTTGGGGTATTGTGGTCGGTATTACGCCCGTGCCGCTTTACTTTCCCAGAAAAAAATCCGGTACCCATTAAAGGCTGGGTGAACCCGGAGCCGTCGGTACTAATATCTAAATAAATAACACCATGGCTAAAATTAAGAAACGCAAAATGTTATATCTTTTCAATGTTCCTGTAGAGTGCAAAAACATGGACACTGGACAGGAAAACAGAACAGAACATTGAAGCCTTTGAAATGTGCATATAGAGAAGAATAGGTAGAATCGGATGGATAGAAAGGAAAACAAATTATGAAGTTTGAAAACAGCTATAAAAAAAAAGAGACATACTATAGCAGCCTACTAAAGGTAATCTTGTGAGGGAAAATACAAGGTAAAAGAGGCAAAGGTAGACCAAGACTAACATGGACGAGTAACATCAAAAGATGGACAAGTCAGCCTATGACAATCCGCACCATCAAAACAAGAGACCGAGTGGAATGGCCCTCCATGGTAGCCAACTTTCGATGCGGAGACGGCACTCAATGATGATGAATGCTAATAAATATTATATTTTCGTCACGTATGTGATTTAAGCTAAGTTATTAAGCTTTTAAGAAGCTAAGTGTTAAATTATTATTATTCTTACGTCAATAGACGTGAGAAAGAGAGCTCAACTGTGTTATATAAATCCAATTTTGATATGTGGAAGCGTACCAATGACAGTAGAAAAACAAATGAAGAGACGATTAGAGGTCTCAATGATAAATTTTAAAAGAATGTTGAGAGTTCTCTGGACATCTAGAATAACCAACAAGGACATTCTCAACGATGATAAAACAAAAAAGAAGAGCTCTAAAATACGTCAGAAAGAAACAATTGAATTTTTAAAAACACATTATGAGATTTCCAATACTTTGTTACAACTGGAAAAATGTCGGTAAAAAAGAATACAACGACAAAGAGAAAACATACTTGGTAGCGTGGTGTCGTGGCACAGTAAACAGTCAACTTCTACCTCTTCTTCTTCTGTTCTCCTTTCATTGATACCAAAGAGGTGTCGTGGTTATATCATTTGTCGATCTTGAGCTGCTCGAGCTGTCTGAAGTAGTGATTTCCCTTTGTTGTTACATGTCTCTATCACTGCATCTATCCATCTTCGTCTGGGTCTTCCTCTTGGTCTTTTTCCATGCATTCTCGAGAAGAACGTCCTTGATGGTGATTGATGAGGATTATTTCTGACCTGGTGGCCAAACCATTTAAGCTGTTGTTGTTCTATATATTCTTGGCAGGGTTTTGTTCCTACCATTTTTCTTATGGTTTCATTTGGTATTACATCTCTTCTTGTGCTGTTTGTTACTTTTCTCAAGCCTCGCATCTCACATATCCTGTATTAATCTTTCTGAAATGTGATTTAGAAACAGTCAACAACATACGTTGTACGATTAATCACAGTATTGTGAAAGGACATGATCGGATACGCCAACCGACATAGCACACAAGGATGTTGATGAAGTAAGTAAGAATAAAATCATCTGTTTTGCTGCAATTCCTATTAATCGGAGTGAAAAAAATATCTCTAACATTTCAAAAGTAGTTCAAATATTTACCTACTTTGCTATATTTGTCTGGCAAACAAAGTAAGCGCAGAAATGCACTAGTTTACAGAGAAATATAAGACGACATTCTAAATGTAAATTGTAAAAAAAAAGGAAATGTTTCACCCTCGAGTATTGCAAATAGGTAACTTGGCATAAGTAACAAAGCTTTTAGGTCAAATGTCTCATCTTTACATGTGTTGTTTCAGCATTTCTCTAGGCTGTTTATTTTTCTATATAAATTTGTTACCTCTAGAAGCAATTAAACAAGCTACTATTATTTTCATGGAAATAGTTTCATTTCGGTTAAGAAATCTCCATAACGCTCCAACGCTTGTCACAGAGTTTCCTAAAATGCATCGGTAATTTCTATTGAGAAGGTCGCTCCGTTTACGTCCTACTCCACTGCACAGACGATGATTTCAAACCTCCTTAGACTTTTACTACTTGCCATACACTTGACTCCACATGGCAAGCGAAAGAAAGCTAAACCATTGAAAACCTCACAGGATAAACAAAAACCTGTAAGTAGATTTATAGTGTGGAGCTAATTTGGGGCACTCTATATAAAGTGTGCCTCAGGTATAGTCCGTTCAGAAATTCATAATCACACCTGAATTAGTTTTGCGTGATAACCGCTTGTTATTTTAGTTTCACATTTTGCATGGAATCTTAGAATATTGATGACATTATATAAATATTTTTTGCTCAGAGAAATTTGATCAAGTTTAAAAGTTTTCTTCTTTAGGGTATATTAAATTCACCCGGTTCGAATTTGACACCATTTTAGGATATATATACATTAATTTGGTGCGGTCGTTCACGTAAAATAGTTTGGCTATTGCAGAAACACTAACTTCAGGAAAATCCCGTGCACAAAACTGAATTGTTATTGAACGACATGACGCACCACGGCCTTGGCATTAATTACCGAAGGGAAGGCGTATCTTTATTAATTTTGTGAAGACTCAGTAGACAATTTGTTGACTTTAAATACCAACATTTATATCTAAATTACAATGAGTTTGAAATGCAAATTTATAACTATGCAAAAGGTTACTGTTTTACTATATTAGCACTTCCTTAGTGAATCCAAGATGGGGCATTTATATTGTGATATTCATGACCCAGAGAGACGAACGCAACTCGCGCTTGGTCGTAATAGATCGTCATTTTCTCGTTGTATTAAACAAGACTCAGAGTGCACTCATGTCAATCAAGAAAGTAAAAGGAAAGTCGACAGCTTTGACATGGATGTCATAAAACGTGAGATATTGAGAATGTTTGCTAATAATGTACTTGTTACTCTCAGGAATTTGAAATTAAAATTGCATGCAGACTGCAATATTGACATTTCTAAAAGTACCCTATTGAAGATTGTGCGAGGAGCCGGCTTCACTTTCAGAAAAACTGTTGGTGGAAAATGAGTACTGGAAACGAGATGGATTACTATTTGTCCAGCCAGTAATGATTATCAACCTCTTGGAATCGTCAGATTCTGAATGATTAAAATTAAGATGAATTCAATTCCAGCTGCAGTTAAGACGTCCTGGGGGTCTAATGGTGACCGAAGGACAAGACTAATTGTAACCAATTGAATTCATGTTTGCTAATACACATAACGAACAACACCCACAATTAAACACTATGTAGATACGCCTCTGACAAGAATTGCAGTAAACTGGACAATTTAACACGATAAACTCTAAAATTTGAATCAACTTGTGTGATATCGTCATAAAAGATCAAAGGAATTCGCTGATGTGCAAAATCTGTTGTGTTTGTGGAATAAAAAATACCAACATCTTTGCGTCATCAATATTCTAAGATTGCATGCAAAATGTGAAACCAAAATAACAAGCGGTTATCACGCAGAGCTAATTCAGGTGTGATTATGCATTTCTGAACGGACTATAGTAGTATTTAAGAGGCGACTGTGGTTAATCTCGACTACTGTGTTTTGGCAGGAGCGGTCCCATGTCATAGTGGACGTCACCCTCGATTACGCCCCTGGTTCCGGTGACCTACTGTCCCTAATAGTGGCCACGGTAGTTCCGACATAGCTGGTGTAACGTGACGTAATCCTGTTAGCTGACCTGGGAAGTCGGCTATTAACTACTATTTCGTTGCCCGGTTGCCGAGAAGCCGTCCAAGCCTCACAATTGAAAGCAGTCTTTTGCAGAAAAATGGACGAGGCCTATGGCGGCCCGCTTTAACGGGAGTCGCGATAACTCAGCGGTTAGTGAACTAGACTACAAAGGACAAGAGGTAGGGTTCGATCCCAACCGACGGTTTCCTTTTCACCCAGCCTTTAATGGGTACCGGATTTTTTTTCTAGGAAAGTAAAGCGACACAGGCGTAATACCGATCACATTACCCCAAAATTCATGTGCTGAAGGTCAGTAAAATGTATGGTCACTAACACCGTATCCCTATCGCCACTTGGCGTGACGGGGGGTCTTTACTTTTTTAAAAACAATATAAAGTATGGTCAAGGACGTGACGAAGTGATGCTTTATTGTACCCTACAAGACATATCATCATGTCCACAGCAGCCAGTTCGCTAATTGCTCTCCTACAGCATTTTATTTTATTCTTCATTTTAGCGCTCACACATTAAAAGGGAGTAGCTGCGACGTGTCGCTAGTTTACGGCAAAGCCTCGATATTTGCGTATCTGGGCCCGACACATGCCACTTCGGCAAAGGTAGATATGCTTAACAATTTAAGATAATCTACTTTAATTTGAAATAACCTACTTTTTTCGACAAGTGTTCTTTACCATGCGCGAGTGAATACTGGACCTCCAGTTTTTCACCGTTTTCCGAGAGAACTAGACATCGGAATGGAACTACCCGGAAACCGGAAAAGGGTAATGCCACGAGAAAAAAAAAACAATTATTTTATATAGCAAAAAACCAAAAGTCCACCACCTCTAGTTTGATTTCAACCTGGGAGCTTCCTGTCCAAATGTCAACATCACTCATCTAGACCACCCAGACCTGTCTTTTATGACACACTGTGATGAACGAAAGAGGCAAAAGAAACCACCTGTTCGGGTAAATAGATCTGTATTCTCTTTTAACTCATTGTTTCCCTTACTTCTGAGCTGGTCATCTAGTCCCTTATTTATTAACGTTAATCGCGTAACTGGCAGTTATCACTAAGTTATTTAGTGTTCCCGCTGGGAGCAGTGTGAATTGTACTCGTGGTTGGAAAAAAAAAAATACCCCTACGGTCGACCCAGCCGTTGGCAGAAATGGGTACCAGGATATTATCCTGGGAAGGTGAGGAATGTCGCTTCGCATCTGAGTTTCGATGCTTGAGGCTACACTATACAGAAATATCCGAACATTTCTGGATAGGCGGCCGAGCACATATGGGTGTAAACTCGCGTGCTAAGACGCCGGTTCAAGTCTCGTACTTTACCTTACCTTTACTAAGTTATTTGAGTAACGTTTATTGTTTAACACGCAGTTATCACTAAGTTATTTGAGTAACGTTTATCGTTTAACACGCAGTTATCACTAAGTTATTTGAGTAACGTTTATCGTTTAACACGCAGTTATCACTAAGCTACACGATACGCTGCCTCATTAAAGTTAATGTTTTGGATCATGACTCCCCGGCGTGGACCACCTCCCGCTGTTTTGAATTCCAAGGCTTACGATAAGTTAACTAAACAATGACTACATTTACACGTATTCTATGCCACACCTCTGATCGACTCTAATGTCTATCATCTTCATCATCAAGCACCGGGCCTACTGGCGTAGGTGATCATGTCTTTCCACAACTTTCTATCTCGGCAGCTATTTATCATTTCTGTTGTTGACCTTCTGCCAAGCCATTCTCTTAAGCAGTCTGTTATTTTTTCTCTTTGCTTCCCTCTGTCTCTTCGTCCCTCAATTTTTCCCTCTTCGTGGTGGCAGAAGTCTAAATTGACGTCGTTCGTTTTGGGTTTACGCCTCTGCTTTTGGCGAGACACGATCTGTTCAACCTCACACTGTGTCTTCCAGGTTATATTAGACGATAATTACCATTTGAAAGACAGTGGAAATTATTTTTTTCATTCTCTTGGGATTACATATTTGTTTCTTTGAGTGAAACGTTTGCAGTGAGTTTTTCTTCATAGATTATTTTAGCTGTGTTGGTCATTGATTCTATTTGTGTTTTAAATGTGATCTCTTGTGTGAAAACTCTAAGGTAGCTTTCATCATTTATTTATGTGATTCGGAATCACTTAGACTTTTTGGACGTTAATGCTCTTGCAGATTTAAATACATGACCTCTTTTGCTTTTTCATTATTTTGTTTCTGTGATTTGAGATCACTTAGCTTTGTTGCTTCTTTTGAACTTTTAAATGTTTAGCCTCTTTTGTGAAAACTGTTGTTTTTTGTTAAATTATTTATGTGGTCCGTGATCACTTTAGCCTTCTTGGTTATTGTATCACTTGGAGTTTTGCATAATTTGCCTTTTGTGTAAAACTCTTTAAGATTATTCTCATTTTATTATGTGATCCGAGAACACTCTAGCCCTGTTTGTCAAATTTCTTCTTGAGGTTTAGCTTGGCTTCCTCTTTGGAAAGGTTTGCAGGTTCTCTTGAGTTATTGAGTTATTGCAGGTTCTCTTGAGGTTTTCTCTATTCCTTTAGTTTACTCCTGCTATCTAGTCACCCAAAATGGCAAATATATTTAACGTCCTTTTATATACACTCGCACAAGTGCTGCATCTATTCATTGGCGTAATTTGGCACGATGGTGTGGATCGATAACTAATAATAAGTGACAACATTACGTTGGGCTCGGAACTCCACTTCTATGAACTGTCTGTATTGCAAACGTGGGCTGTGGTATGATGTAACTTCTTATCGCTTATCGTCGCGCCTTGGATATTCAAGAATTAAACTGTAGAAGTACTTCACTTAAATGGAAGTTTGGAGTGGTCGATGTGTAAATTCGCCTAATCCTCTGAGTCTCGGATTATTCTGGGACTTTTATGTGTCTCAGCTGTGCAAGAGCCAGCATTAAACTCTTTCGGCAGATTCAGCAACAGCCTTCATTGCTCTTGCTCGCATTACTCAATTAATACATAGCTTCTTTAATAGTTCGTAGTGAGATGAAGTCGCGTGCTCTCTGATACCGCCTTTCACAGCGTATATTCTGACCTGGAATCCCTATTGTTTCAGCTCGGCGGCGAGATCCTTATATTAGGCTATTTTAAATATATGATGTTCCTCTATTCTGGATTGTAATTTCTCTGTGAGCTTTATCAAGATGATATGGTTATATCAGTTGTAAAAAGTGCAATGCCCGGACTCATTTTAGATCTAATGCACTATTAGTACTTTCCACGCCCTGAGAAGTAAACAGCCACCTCCCAGTCAATCGCTATGTCCAGGATTGTTGAGTATTTTCAGCTATTTTGCTTGAAGGGTGCGGTATGTCCATCTCTCAAGAAACAGGTGTTTGTTTTAGGTGGTCGAACTTTACTGTTGGCCTTTATTCTAGTCCCGTCTACGACTGTAGCCAGCTATTGTAGCACTTTGTTGTGTCGCCCTTGGCCTAGCGCTGTCTTGTATGAGGAATGAACATGCTCCATCGTCTGCCTTCCATCTTCACAAGTTTGCGGGCTGGTGGTAGCAGATTACGTAGCTGACCCGTTAGCGGTGCCATATGCCATTTGTCATTCCATTTTAGCGTCCTCAGAACGGCCTCATTATGTGTGGTACATTGATATTGGTGCACCTGTGGTGCTGCCTTTTAAACACATTTGTTCTCCTTGTGTCTCTGATCTCCCGGACTACCATGTCCCTCCGTTTTCTGTTGGATACTCTTGACCACCATTGGATGTCGCCGTGACCCAAAATCTATGTCTGTTTGTCTCCTTGTAGCCCATAGCTTACTTCATTTGGACACTTCACGTGTTTTGTTTACTTCTACACACTCTTGCCATTTTCTAGCACCTTCAATGTAAGTTGCACTGTTCGGACTGCCTCGTCTGATGAGTTTGTAGCATAACTGCTAGTCTGGTTTTTTCCGGCTTTGTATTCTTCCAGGACTGACTTGAATGGGAGGACCAGCTATAGCTTCTTTGCAGTACAGCGCAACATCCGTCTGTCCAGATGGTACTCCCAGCCATTTTCGCATATAACTTGCTAATCTTGCTTTCCATCGCTTCCACCGTACTTGGGCTGATCTCGTGTATCAGAAGAGGCCATAATAGATTAGGTATCAACATGGACTGGATGCACCAGATTTTGAACTTTCCTAAACATCTGCTCCGGTCAATGATCTCTTGTCTTTCGTCTGCCATTTCTCTTACTCTCTGGACGGCTTTCGCGTCGTTCAACGAAGCGTCATATAACCTGCATAAGAAGAGATTCTTGGCTCCTAGAGGAGGGTTGGATCCTTTTGTTCGCTATAATTGCTTACTTGCTTACTTGCTTACTTGCTTTCGCCCGATGACAAAAGGAGTACACCTCTTCATCATCCGTCATTAAAAGGACGTTAAGTGGGCGTGTCTGCGTTGTGTTGTGGTGTGCAGTATAACTGTGATATCTGCACCTTTCGGCCCAACACATCCGACTTCAGCATGACATTGTTGAGTACCGGGTTGTCTTCCCTCTTCGATCCCTACTCGCTTGGCCAGACTAGACAGGTTAGTCTGTTACTAGAGGCACCACAAAAAGGTGGAGCAATTCTGGATGGTTCTGCTTCACCGATCCTGGCGCAAGCCATCAGCTGTGGGTCGTTGATTACCTCCAGCCCTGCTGCTGTGAATCGCTACACTTAATATAACTTCGTTATTTTCCCCTCATCTGATTGAGAGGTTGCGCAACTTCTTCGGTTTGAAGCTTATCCAGCATCACACGATGAGCTCGTCTAGGCGTTCGAGCATCCTCCGGACGTTGCGCTTTTCTGATGCTAGAACGTGGTGTCATCCATGAATACTTTAAGTGGTAGTATGTGGTAGACATCTTCAAAGTCTGCTCTTTGTAAAACCCATATAAATGTGTGTGTGTGTGTGATTATCATCACCGTGACCTGCCCAATGAGCTATTCGTAGCTGCGTAATTAACGTTTCGTTCCCACTTCGATCACAACATAGGGTTGTTCAGACTTCACCTCAATGCGTGAAACAGATAATAAGTTATTTACATTCTCCTTTGGGCGGATAAATCATGTAAATGATAGTAAAGCGAGAAACCTCAATCCATTTACCTCGCACTCGTTCTCTAATGATAGATAAATCACTATTTAAATCTATTCGTGTTATCAGCCATCTATCTCTCACTTGACTCGCTTGTCTTTTCCTCGTTGTGTAGTCTACGGACAGACAAGAACAGTAAGGAGAATGATCATAAAAAGAAGAATAAATTTATAGATTGAAACAGAGAGAGGGGAAAAAATCAGATAGTCTAGAAGAATATTTTGGTAGAAAGTTAACAATCTTCTACAATCTAACAATCTAATGTTGATGAGCAACATTATAGACATAAATTGGTGGTCACATCATAAGTAGTATAGCAGGAAGGATCTGATTATTATTTGGCCCGTAAATTAACAAAGATATATAGTAGGCGCGCGGCGCGCCTAATGTACTGTAGGCGCAGGGGGAGTTAACCGTGACAGCTGGTCCCAGTGACCCCGGAAGTGACCTGTTTATGTCTGGTGTATGCTGACTTTGGAGTTCTTTATGTACTTGATCGTTAGTGATAGGTTAGTAGATTATACAACATCAATGAAAAACAATCAATATAAAACAGAAGACAAACATATATTTTATTCTTTTATTATCTCAATAGGTGTATAACATACATTGATATTATATAACATTACAAAAATATTCAGTACACGAAGTAAATATATATTACAAGGATAACATTTAGTTATACCTATGTAGTTGGGTGTCTGCTTAGCTAGGGTGAAACTGTTAGAGATTGCTGGGTAGTCTAAACTGGTAGTGTAAAGAGTTAAATATCTAGAGGTGTAGTCGAGACATTATCATCAGCTACCTTTCTTTTTATATAGAAATAGGAAAGAGCATTTCTTGTTTGACTATAGGAAAATATGGAATTATTTAAGACTTTGAAACCTACATTTTTCCCACCCTTGGCCTTTTGCGTGGCGAGAACCTCTAAAAACATATCTTTATCTAAGTTGTTGTGTTGCTTGCTTAGCCCTTTACAACTGATTTTATCATAATCCCCACTACAATGGTACGTCTTACTACATAAGCTAACAAGAGCTGTCCCTTCGTACTCTAGTTTAAAAAGCCCGGGCGTTCGTTTGGTGTATGCTTTAACACCCTTACAGTTTATACAGTCTGTTTTACTAGTATGTTCATCGCAGCAATGGGTGTATGGAGGTCGCCTAGTGTGTAATAAGGGCTGTATAGGGGTCGGCTAGTATGTCGTGATGGGTGTACGGAGGTCGTCTAGTGTGTCATTTTGGGTGTATAGAGGGCGTTTAGTGTGTCATGATGGTTGTATAGGGGTCGTCTAGTGTGTCATGATGGTTGTATAGGGGTCGTCTTGTGTGTCATGATGGTTGTATAGGGGTCGTCTAGTGTGCCGTGATGGGTGTACGGAGGTCGTCTAGTGTGTCATATTGGGTGTATAGAGGGCGTTTAGTGTGTCATGATGGTTGTATAGGGATCGTCTAGTGTGTCATGATGGTTGTATAGGGGTCGTCTAGTGTGCCGTGATGGGTCAATGGAGGTCGGCTAGTATGTCGTGATGGGTGTACGGAGGTCGTCTAGTGTGTCATATTGGGTGTATAGAGGGCGTTTAGTGTGTCATGTTGGTTGTATAGGGGTCGTCTAGTGTGTCATGATGGTTGTATAGGGGTCGTCTAGTGTGCCATGATGGGTACATGGAGGTCGGCTAGTGGGGTATGATGGGTGTACGGAGGTCGTCTAGTGGGGTATGATGGTTGTATGGAGGTCGTCTAGTGTGTCATATTGGGTGTATAGAGGGCGTTTAGTGTGTCATGATGGTTGTATAGGGGTCGTTTAGTGTATCGTGAGGGGTGTATGGAGGTCGTCTACTGTGTCGTGAGGGGTGTATGGAGGTCATCTGGTGTGGTATGTAGGGTGTATGGAGGTCATCTAGTGTGATATAAGGCTGTATGCCGGGCGTCTAGTGTGACATGAGGGCTGTATACCGGGCGCCTAGTGTGGTATGTGTGGTGTATGGCGGTTGTCTGGTATATCATACTTTAATCAACCAATAAGAAAAATGAAGGAACATTACATTCAACATTACTTATCTTAACTACTTTACATCAATACAGTTGAATAACGTGTTATCGTTAAGTCTTACCATACTTTAAGAGAAAACATTCAAACTTACAGCGTAAAATATAGTCTCAAGCATCTACACCGAATATAACCTGTTATCGATAAGCCTTAACATACTTTAAGAGAAAACAAGCCAACTTACGGTGCAAAACTCCGCTAGTGTGAACAGTAACTTTCCTTGAATCAATCAAACTTATAACGCCGTCTAGTTTAAATATAACCTGGTAAGAAATGAATAAATTAGCCAATCAGCGAGTGAGTACGTCAACATCGCTTGAAAGCGGGATTAACCAATCAGAAAAGAGTATTAACATAGGAGGCGGGGCGAAGAAATGGCTGACAGGTGGATTAACCAATCAGAAAAGCGCGTTAGCCCAAGCGTAGGTAGTAGCTGTCGGGTCAGCAGTGGGGGAAAAATGCGGGGTGGTGGGTTACTTGAACTCGTTTTGACCCCTGAGGCAATTCCAGAAGAGTTCTATGATCTCATTTTGACCGCTGAAGGCTTTAATACCAATGTTTCCCACTTCAACGAACGACATACATCATTAAAGGTGATTACTTCAGCTCTTAGACTTTGGAGTTCCATATCTTTATCACTTCAACGAATGACAGACAACAGTAAAGATGATCATTTCAGGTAAGAAAACTTAGTTCCAAACCCTAAAATTTTGGTTCATACTCACAAAGTTGAACACAAACTCTACAAATTTAGGCCCAAAGTTGTAATTGTTAGACACGAAAGTCGTAAATGTTATATGCAAAGTCCAAAAGTTTGTCAAAAAGATAACCTAAACTCAAAATAGTTAGACACAAAGCCCAACAATTTATATGCAAAGTCTAAAAAAGTTACTCTAAAAGACAACTAATGTAATACTTAACCCCAAAATTTCGTCACATAACCAAACAGTTGAACACGAACTCTACAAATTTAGTCCCAAAGTCGTAATTGTTAGACACGAAAGTCGTAAATGTTATATTCAAATCCAAAAGTTTGTTAAAAAGACAACCCAAACTCAAAATAGTTAGACACAAAACCCAACAATTTATAGGCAAAGTCCAAAAAGTTACTCCAAAAGACAACTAATGTAACACTTAACCCCAAAATTTCGTCTCATAACCAAACAGTTGAACTCAAAACCATAAAAATTTAGTCCCAAAGTGATACTAGTTCGACACAAAAGTCGTAAATATTATATACAAAGTCTAAAAGTTTGTCAAAAAGACAACCCAAACTCAGAATAGTTAGACACAAAACCCAACAATTTATAGGCAAAGTCCAAAAAGTTACTCCAAAAGACAACTAATGTAACACTTAACCCAAAATTTCGTCTCATAACCAAACAGTTGAACTCAAAACCCTAAAAATTTAGTCCCAAAGTGATACTAGTTCGACACAAAAGTCGTAAATGTTATATACAAAGGCCAAAACTTTGTCAAAAAGACAACACAAACTCAGAATAGTTAGACACGAAAGTCATAAATGTTATATGCAAAGTCCAAAATTTTATCAAAAAGACAACCCAAACTCAGAATATTTAGACACAAAAGACCAAATAGTTACATTCAAAGTCCAAAAGTTTGTCAAAAAGACAACCCAAACTCAAAAGTTTGTCAAAAAGACAACCCAAACTCAAAATAGTTAGACATGAAAGGTCAAAAAGGTATACTCAAAGTCCAAAATGTTACTTCAAAAGACAACTAATATAACAACAAGCCCCAAAACTTCGTCTCATAACCAAAAAGTTGAACTCAAAACCCTAAAAAGTGTCCACTTATCAACCAAAGTCTTTAATACAGCTGAGAAAACCCTAATAAATTATTACAATTTACTAAAAAGGTTGCCCTTGATGATAGTTGCGACTGTGTCTAAATCATTATTGAAAATATTCATAGAACTCTAGTAAAAACCAAACACACTAAAACACCACATTGAAAGAATGAACTTAAAGTTCACGCCCCTGTCACAACTCTGCTAAGAAAAGTACTGCAAAGCATGAAAGTTATGTCCCCTGCTATAACTCTACTAAACGAAAGTATTACCAAACACGTAGGTTACACTCCTACCATAACCCACTAAGAAAAACAAGATTTTGACCTATGAGGCAATACCAGGCAATTTTATGATAGTTACGCCCCTTGACCCTTTATGAGGGGACGCCCATGAAACTGTTAGAAATAGTAAATTTAACCTAGTGGCATACCCCAGATGTTATATTAGACACCCCCATAGCAAAAGTTTACTTAAAACTCACTTTTATGGTGGTTACCCCCATACCCATTTTTGGCGGTTACGCCCATGAAACTGTTAAAAATAGTCAATTTAACATCTAGACATACCCCAAACTTTATATTAAACATCCCCATATCAAGAATTTACATAAAAACAACTTTTGAAATTACTACCCCTGTACCCATTTTTGGCGGTTACGCCCATGAAACTGTTAAAAATTGTCAAGTTAACATCTAGACATACTCCAAACTTTACATTAGACATCCCCATAGCAAAAATTTGCTTAAAAACAACTTTTGAAATTACTACCCCTGTACCCATTTTTGGCGGTTACGCCCATGAAACTGTTAAAAATAGTAAATTTAACATATAGACATACCCCAAACTTCATTTTAGTCATCCCCGTATCAAGAATTTACATAAAAATCACTTTTGAAATTACTACCCCTGTACCCATTTTTGGCGGTTACGCCCATGAAACTGTTAAAAATTGTCAATTTAACATCTAGACATACCCCAAACTTCATTTTAGTCATCCCCATATCAAGAAGTTACATAAAAACAACTTTTGAAATTACTACCCCTGTACCCATTTTTGGCAGTTACGCCCATGAAACTGTTAAAAATAGTCAATTTAACATCTAGACATATCCCAAACTTTATATTAAGCATCCCGATATCAAGAAGTTACATAAAAACAACTTTTGAAATTACTACCCCTGTACCCATTTTTGGCGGTTACGCCCATGAAACTGTTAAAAATAGTCAATTTAACATCTAGACATATCCCAAACTTTATATTAAGCATCCCGATATCAAGAAGTTACATAAAAACAACTTTTGAAATTACTACCCCTGTACCCATTTTTGGCGGTTACGCCCATGAAACTGTTAAAAATAGTCAATTTAACATCTAGACATATCCCAAACTTTATATTAAGCATCCCCATATCAAGAATTTACATAAAACAACTTTTGAAATTACTACCCCTGTACCCATTTTTGGCGGTTACGCCCATGAATTCGATAAAAAAATTGAAGTTTAACCTATTGGCATACATCAAACATAATATGTGACACGCCCATGTATCAAATTTGCCTAAAAAATCAACCAAAAATTAGTAGTATAGTATGTCAATTAGGATTAGACTCTCATATAAGGAAAAACGGTAGACTCTCATATAAGGAAAAATGAAGACTCTCATATAAGGAAAAACCGCACCAAAAAATGTGTGGCCATGTACGGGTAGACTAATTATATAAGGATTTATGAGCGGCTGGCCGCTCTTTCCACGGTCCTAATTGACATACTATACTACTAATTTTTGGTTGATTTTTTAGGCAAATTTGATACATGGGCGTGTCACATATTATGTTTGATGTATGCCAATAGGTTAAACTTCAATTTTTTTATCGAATTCATGGGCGTAACCGCCAAAAATGGGTACAGGGGTAGTAATTTCAAAAGTTGTTTTATGTAAATTCTTGATATGGGGATGCTTAATATAAAGTTTGGGATATGTCTAGATGTTAAATTGACTATTTTTAACAGTTTCATGGGCGTAACCGCCAAAAATGGGTACAGGGGTAGTAATTTCAAAAGTTGTTTTTATGTAACTTCTTGATATCGGGATGCTTAATATAAAGTTTGGGATATGTCTAGATGTTAAATTGACTATTTTTAACAGTTTCATGGGCGTAACCGCCAAAAATGGGTACAGGGGTAGTAATTTCAAAAGTTGTTTTTATGTAACTTCTTGATATCGGGATGCTTAATATAAAGTTTGGGATATGTCTAGATGTTAAATTGACTATTTTTAACAGTTTCATGGGCGTAACTGCCAAAAATGGGTACAGGGGTAGTAATTTCAAAAGTTGTTTTTATGTAACTTCTTGATATGGGGATGACTAAAATGAAGTTTGGGGTATGTCTAGATGTTAAATTGACAATTTTTAACAGTTTCATGGGCGTAACCGCCAAAAATGGGTACAGGGGTAGTAATTTCAAAAGTGATTTTTATGTAAATTCTTGATACGGGGATGACTAAAATGAAGTTTGGGGTATGTCTATATGTTAAATTTACTATTTTTAACAGTTTCATGGGCGTAACCGCCAAAAATGGGTACAGGGGTAGTAATTTCAAAAGTTGTTTTTAAGCAAATTTTTGCTATGGGGATGTCTAATGTAAAGTTTGGAGTATGTCTAGATGTTAACTTGACAATTTTTAACAGTTTCATGGGCGTAACCGCCAAAAATGGGTACAGGGGTAGTAATTTCAAAAGTTGTTTTTATGTAAATTCTTGATATGGGGATGTTTAATATAAAGTTTGGGGTATGTCTAGATGTTAAATTGACTATTTTTAACAGTTTCATGGGCGTAACCGCCAAAAATGGGTATGGGGGTAACCACCATAAAAGTGAGTTTTAAGTAAACTTTTGCTATGGGGGTGTCTAATATAACATCTGGGGTATGCCACTAGGTTAAATTTACTATTTCTAACAGTTTCATGGGCGTCCCCTCATAAAGGGTCAAGGGGCGTAACTATCATAAAATTGCCTGGTATTGCCTCATAGGTCAAAATCTTGTTTTTCTTAGTGGGTTATGGTAGGAGTGTAACCTACGTGTTTGGTAATACTTTCGTTTAGTAGAGTTATAGCAGGGGACATAACTTTCATGCTTTGCAGTACTTTTCTTAGCAGAGTTGTGACAGGGGCGTGAACTTTAAGTTCATTCTTTCAATGTGGTGTTTTAGTGTGTTTGGTTTTTACTAGAGTTCTATGAATATTTTCAATAATGATTTAGACACAGTCGCAACTATCATCAAGGGCAACCTTTTTAGTAAATTGTAATAATTTATTAGGGTTTTCTCAGCTGTATTAAAGACTTTGGTTGATAAGTGGACACTTTTTAGGGTTTTGAGTTCAACTTTTTGGTTATGAGACGAAGTTTTGGGGCTTGTTGTTATATTAGTTGTCTTTTGAAGTAACATTTTGGACTTTGAGTATACCTTTTTGACCTTTCATGTCTAACTATTTTGAGTTTGGGTTGTCTTTTTGACAAACTTTTGAGTTTGGGTTGTCTTTTTGACAAACTTTTGGACTTTGAATGTAACTATTTGGTCTTTTGTGTCTAAATATTCTGAGTTTGGGTTGTCTTTTTGATAAAATTTTGGACTTTGCATATAACATTTATGACTTTCGTGTCTAACTATTCTGAGTTTGGGTTGTCTTTTTGACAAAGTTTTGGCCTTTGTATATAACATTTACGACTTTTGTGTCGAACTAGTATCACTTTGGGACTAAATTTTTAGGGTTTTGAGTTCAACTGTTTGGTTATGAGACGAAATTTTGGGGTTAAGTGTTACATTAGTTGTCTTTTGGAGTAACTTTTTGGACTTTGCCTATAAATTGTTGGGTTTTGTGTCTAACTATTCTGAGTTTGGGTTGTCTTTTTGACAAACTTTTAGACTTTGTATATAATATTTACGACTTTTGTGTCGAACTAGTATCACTTTGGGACTAAATTTTTATGGTTTTGAGTTCAACTGTTTGGTTATGAGACGAAATTTTGGGGTTAAGTGTTACATTAGTTGTCTTTTGGAGTAACTTTTTGGACTTTGCCTATAAATTGTTGGGTTTTGTGTCTAACTATTTTGAGTTTGGGTTGTCTTTTTAACAAACTTTTGGATTTGAATATAACATTTACGACTTTCGTGTCTAACAATTACGACTTTGGGACTAAATTTGTAGAGTTCGTGTTCAACTGTTTGGTTATGTGACGAAATTTTGGGGTTAAGTATTACATTAGTTGTCTTTTAGAGTAACTTTTTTAGACTTTGCATATAAATTGTTGGGCTTTGTGTCTAACTATTTTGAGTTTAGGTTATCTTTTTGACAAACTTTTGGACTTTGCATATAACATTTACGACTTTCGTGTCTAACAATTACAACTTTGGGCCTAAATTTGTAGAGTTTGTGTTCAACTTTGTGAGTATGAACCAAAATTTTAGGGTTTGGAACTAAGTTTTCTTACCTGAAATGATCATCTTTACTGTTGTCTGTCATTCGTTGAAGTGATAAAGATATGGAACTCCAAAGTCTAAGAGCTGAAGTAATCACCTTTAATGATGTATGTCGTTCGTTGAAGTGGGAAACATTGGTATTAAAGCCTTCAGCGGTCAAAATGAGATCATAGAACTCTTCTGGAATTGCCTCAGGGGTCAAAACGAGTTCAAGTAACCCACCACCCCGCATTTTTCCCCCACTGCTGACCCGACAGCTACTACCTACGCTTGGGCTAACGCGCTTTTCTGATTGGTTAATCCACCTGTCAGCCATTTCTTCGCCCCGCCTCCTATGTTAATACTCTTTTCTGATTGGTTAATCCCGCTATCAAGCGATGTTGACGTACTCACTCGCTGATTGGCTAATTTATTCATTTCTTACCAGGTTATATTTAAACTAGACGGCGTTATAAGTTTGATTGATTCAAGGAAAGTTACTGTTCACACTAGCGGAGTTTTGCACCGTAAGTTGGCTTGTTTTCTCTTAAAGTATGTTAAGGCTTATCGATAACAGGTTATATTCGGTGTAGATGCTTGAGACTATATTTTACGCTGTAAGTTTGAATGTTTTCTCTTAAAGTATGGTAAGACTTAACGATAACACGTTATTCAACTGTATTGATGTAAAGTAGTTAAGATAAGTAATGTTGAATGTAATGTTCCTTCATTTTTCTTATTGGTTGATTAAAGTATGATATACCAGACAACCGCCATACACCACACATACCACACTAGGCGCCCGGTATACAGCCCTCATGTCACACTAGACGCCCGGCATACAGCCTTATATCACACTAGATGACCTCCATACACCCTACATACCACACCAGATGACCTCCATACACCCCTCACGACACAGTAGACGACCTCCATACACCCCTCACGATACACTAAACGACCCCTATACAACCATCATGACACACTAAACGCCCTCTATACACCCAATATGACACACTAGACGACCTCCATACAACCATCATACCCCACTAGACGACCTCCGTATACCCATCATACCCCACTAGCCGACCTCCATGTACCCATCATGGCACACTAGACGACCCCTATACAACCATCATGACACACTAGACGACCCCTATACAACCAACATGACACACTAAACGCCCTCTATACACCCAATATGACACACTAGACGACCTCCGTACACCCATCACGACATACTAGCCGACCTCCATTGACCCATCACGGCACACTAGACGACCCCTATACAACCCTCATGACACACTAGACGATCCCTATACAACCATCATGACACACTAAACGCCCTCTATACACCCAATATGACACACTAGACGACCTCCGTACACCCATCACGACATACTAGCCGACCTCCATTGACCCATCACGGCACACTAGACGACCCCTATACAACCATCATGACACACTAGACGATCCCTATACAACCATCATGACACACTAAACGCCCTCTATACACCCAATATGACACACTAGACGACCTCCGTACACCCATCACGGCACACTAGACGACCCCTATACAACCATCATGACACACAAGACGACCCCTATACAACCATCATGACACACTAGACGACCCCTATACAACCATCATGACACACTAAACGCCCTCTATACACCCAAAATGACACACTAGACGACCTCCGTACACCCATCACGACATACTAGCCGACCCCTATACAGCCCTTATTACACACTAGGCGACCTCCATACACCCATTGCTGCGATGAACATACTAGTAAAACAGACTGTATAAACTGTAAGGGTGTTAAAGCATACACCAAACGAACGCCCGGGCTTTTTAAACTAGAGTACGAAGGGACAGCTCTTGTTAGCTTATGTAGTAAGACGTACCATTGTAGTGGGGATTATGATAAAATCAGTTGTAAAGGGCTAAGCAAGCAACACAACAACTTAGATAAAGATATGTTTTTAGAGGTTCTCGCCACGCAAAAGGCCAAGGGTGGGAAAAATGTAGGTTTCAAAGTCTTAAATAATTCCATATTTTCCTATAGTCAAACAAGAAATGCTCTTTCCTATTTCTATATAAAAAGAAAGGTAGCTGATGATAATGTCTCGACTACACCTCTAGATATTTAACTCTTTACACTACCAGTTTAGACTACCCAGCAATCTCTAACAGTTTCACCCTAGCTAAGCAGACACCCAACTACATAGGTATAACTAAATGTTATCCTTGTACTATATATTTACTTCGTGTACTGAATATTTTTGTAATGTTATATAATATCAATGTATGTTATACACCTATTGAGATAATAAAAGAATAAAATATATCTTTGTCTTCTGTTTTATATTGATTGTTTTTCATTGATGTTGTATAATCTACTAACCTATCACTAACGATCAAGTACATAAAGAACTCCAAAGTCAGCATACACCAGACATAAACAGGTCACTTCCGGGGTCACTGGGACCAGCTGTCACGGTTAACTCCCCTGCGCCTACAGTACATTAGGCGCGCCGCGCGCCTACTATATATCTTTGTTAATTTACGGGCCAAATAATAATCAGATCCTTCCTGCTATACTACTATCATAGTTTATGTTTCAGTTTGTATGTTATGTTTTACTATGTTAGGTTAGGATCGTCATCACTGCACACTGGAATATCCCACAGGTGCTATTTTTTCCCCTCGAAATTTTGATAATTTCCGAGGAAACTCCCGACCCACGTGCACGAACTCCGTAGCACGGCCTGGGATCCATCGGTTTGGGTAACCTTCTATTTTCGATTTTTAAATGCCAAGGATTCTTTAACGTACCTGCGTGTTAACTGGACCATATGTTTTTTGCCGTTATCCAAGATGGCTGGACATCGAATCTCACTACCCAGAGACCAGAGACTAGAGACCAGAGACCAGAGACCGGTGACCAGTGACCAGAGACTAGAGACCAGAGACCAGATACCAGTGACCAGAGAATAGAGACTAGAGACCAGAGACCAGAGACCAGAGACTAGAGACCAGGGACCAGAGACCAGAGACTAGAGACCAGAGACCAGAGACTAGAGACCAGAGAATAGAGACTAGAGACCAGAGACCGGTGACCGGTGACCAGAGACTAGAGACCAGAGACCAGTAACTAGAGATCAGAGACTTGAGACCAGAGACTAGAGACCAGAGACTAGAGACTAGAGACCAGAGACCAGAGACTAGAGACCAGAGACTAGAGACCAGAGACTAGAGACCAGAGACCAGAGACCAGAGGCTAGAGACTAGAGACCACAGACCACAGACCAGAGACTAGAGACTAGAGACCACAGACCACAGACTAGAGACCAGAGACCAGAGACCAGAGACCAGAGACCAGAGACCAGAGACTAGAGACTAGAGACCACAGACCACAGACTAGAGACCACAGACCAGAGACGAGAGACTAGAGATCAGAGACTAGAGACTACAGACTAGAGACCAGAGACTAGAGACTAGAGACCAGAGACTAGAGACCAGAGACTAGAGACCACAGACCACAGACTAGAGACCAGAGACAAGAGACTAGTGACGAGACTAGAGACCAGAGACGAGAGACTAGAGACCAGAGACTAGAGACCAGAGACTAGAGACCAGAGACTAGAGACCAATGACCAGATACCAGTGACCAGAGCATAGAGACAAGAGACCAGAGACCAGAGACTAGAGACCAGGGACCAAAGACCAGAGACTAGAGACCAGAGACCAGAGACTAGAGACCAGGGAATAGAGACTAGAGACCAGAGACCGGTGACCGGTGACCAGAGACTAGAGACCAGAGATAAGAGACCAGAGACTAGAGATCAGAGACTTGAGACCAGAGACTAGAGACCAGAGACTAGAGACTAGAGACCAAAGACTAGAGACCATAAACTAGAGACCAGAGACTAGAGACCAGAGATTAGAGACCAGAGACCAGAGACTAGAGACTAGAGACCACAGACCAGAGAGCAGAGACTAGAGACTAGAGACTAGAGAGACCACAGACCACAGACTAGAGACCAGAGACCAGAGACTAGAGACCAGAGACCAGAGACTAGAGACTAGAGACTAGAGACCACAGACCACAGACTAGAGACCACAGACCAGAGACAAGAGACTAGAGACCAGAGACTAGAGACTACAGACTAGAGACCACAGACTAGAGACCAGAGACTAGAGACTAGAGACCACAGACCACAGACTAGAGACCAGAGACAAGAGACTAGAGACGAGGCTAGAGACCAGAGACGAGAGACTAGAGACCAGAGACTAGAGACCAGATACTAGAGCCCAGAGACTAGAGACCAGAGACCGGTGACCAGAGACTAGAGACCAGAGACCAGAGACTAGAGACCAGAGACCAGAGACCAGAGACCAGAGACTAGAGACCAGAGACCAGAGACTAGAGACCAGGGACTAGAGACCAGAGACACGAAGAATTCTCTGATTGAATGTTAATTATTTTGAAAAAAATATTTCACTGATGGAATTGAACATGGGAACTTCCTGTCCAGATGTCGACGTCTTACCTCTAAACCACCTGTCATAATGATTATTGTAGCCAGATTGCCCAATACATGATTATGATGGTAAAGTAATCTTTATTTTACTTTCCCTGTCAACCTATATTACACTGATATATAATTTGCAACAAAGGAAAGTAATGTGACTATATGCTCTTTGTTAGGACAAGATCGAATTCATGATAAATACATTTCCACTTTCAAACAATGCATACAACCAATAACATTATTTGTTTTAGTGCACGTCTCTGGTAACCCTGTCAGTACCTCATATTGACCCTGCTAGCGCCTTGATTTTCCACTAGAGCCAAGCATAACTTATTAAAACAGTTATTGATTCTTCCTACCTCGTCTTCCATAGGGTAAAACAAACAAAGAACGATGGTCTCACCAGTTATGATTACATCCGTCAGTGAAGAGTGTTTGTGCCGCATTCTCTGTAGGTGAAATCAGAACGTGAGGACTGAAAGTTAACCAATCATAACCCTTCTTGCTGTCATCTATATTTATATGAATAATACATTACCTGCACCATATCATTACAGAGCTATATAGAGCAATGATTCTCAACATGTTGTACTATGGCTGAATAAATACAGCACCCATCACATATTAAGTTACAATTTACAACGTTGCAGCATGAAGTGTCCATAATTATAAAGAAAGAAAGAAAGAAAGAAAGAAAAAACAAAGAAAGAAAGAAAAAAGAAAGAAAGAAAGAAAGAAAGGAAGAATGAAAAAAAAACAAGAAAGAAAGAAGAAAAGAAAGAAAGCAAGAAAGAAAGAAATAAAGAAAGAAAAAATGAATGAAAAAATGAAAGAATGAAAGAACAAGAAAGAAAGAAAGATTGAAGAAGAAAGAAAGAAAGAAGAAGAAAGAAAGAAAAAAGAAGGAAAAAAGAAAGAAAGAAAGAAAGAATGAATGAATGAAAGAATGAAAGAACAAGAAAGTAAAAAGGAAAGAAAGAAAGAAAGAAAAAAAAGAAAAAAAAAAGAACGGAAGAAAGAAAAAGAAAGAAAGAACAAGAAAGAACGAAAGAATGAAAGAACTAGAAAGAAAGAAGGAAAGAAAGAAAGGAAAAGAAAGAAAGAAAGAAAGAAAGAAAGAAAGAAAGAAAGAAAGAAAGAAAGAAAGAAAGAAAGAAAGAAAGAAAGAAAGAAAGAAAGAAAGAAAGAAAGAAAGAAAGAAAGAAAGAAAGAAAGAAAGAAAGAAAGAAAGAAAGAAAGAAAGAAAACAACTAAAACAATCACATAACAAATGTACACGACCACACTAAACGCTGACAAAACGAAACAATTCTTGCTTTTGAAATGGGGATCAGTTCACTTTACTGGCAGGTGATAATTTATTCTCTATTATTTTTTTCTTTTGTCTCATCGTTTTCATTATTCCTTTGGCCCGTTTAATTTTTCCTTTTTTTATATTCTTTATCTACCTTTTTCTGGTAACGTTATTATCACTCCTACATTTCTATGTGGACACTCCACAAGACATTAGAGACCCCTCATTTGTAAACACTACTCTATGCTATGTACTGTGTATGTCACATTAACTGCGAAAGACTTTCGCGAATTTGATTATAACTGTTTAAAAAAAAAAAAAAAAAAAAATAGCTTTACGGCATTTTCCCATTACTGGGGTCTGCCGGGGTTGGGGGGGGGAGGGATTGCAGGAGATTATAACTAACTATCAGTACTACACAACAGGTCCTTTCATGGAATCACCAGGGAAAAAGACAACGAGGAGGACCAAGGAATTCTTGGAGAAAACAGTTAGAAGCAGAGATGAAGATGATGGGGAAAGCATGGAATGATCTTAAAAGAAGGGAAAGGAACAGAACGGCTTGGAAAGTGTTTGTTGAAGTTATTCTCCACATGGAGCTGAAAGGTAGAAGAAGAGAAGAGATAACTATCTAAACTGAAACAACTTTAGCTAAAGTGGCCCCTACCGTGAGGTCACGTTCTAGCCAATGTTCTAGCCCACGTTCTAGCCCACGTTCTAGCTCACGTTCTAGCCCACGTTCTAGCCAACGTTCTAGCCCACGTTCTAGCTCACGTTCTAGCCCACGTTCTAACCCACGTTCTAGCTCACGTTCTAGCCCACGTTCTAGCTCACGTTCTAACCCACATTCTTGCCCCTGTTCGAGCTTATCTTCTAGCCCACGTTCTAGCCCACGTTCTAGCTCACGTTCTAACCCACATTCTTGCCCCTGTTCGAGCTTATCTTCTAGCCCACGTTCTAGCTCACGTTCTAGCTCACGTTCTAACCCACATTCTTGCCCCTGTTCGAGCTTATCTTCTAGCCCACGTTCTAGCCCACATTCTAGCTCACGTTCTAGCCCACGTTCTAGCTCACGTTCTAGCTCACGTTCTATCCCACGTTCTAGCCACCGTTCTAGCTCACGTTCTAGCTCACGTTCTAGCTCACGTTCTAGCCCACATTCTAGCTCACGTTCTAGCCCACGTTCTAGCTCACGTTCTAACCCACATTCTCGCCCTTGTTCGAGCCTATGTTCTAGCTCACGTTCTAGCTCACGTTCTAGCCCACATTCTAGCTCACGTTCTAGCCCACATTCTAGCTCACGTTCTAACCCACATTCTCGCTCTTGTTCGAGCCTATGTTCTAGCTCACGTTCTAGCTCATGTTCTAGCTCACGTTCTAGCTCACGTTCTAGCTCTCGTTCTAGCCCACGTTCTAGCTTATGTTCTAGCCCACATTATAGTCCACGTGCACAAGCTCAGTAAAGCCACGATGTGGAACGGTTTTTGGAAACAATTATGTCCAGGTAGCGACCAAGTCTATGGCCTATCAATGGTTCTTTAACGTGCGCGAGTTCACTCGGGATCTCCTGTTTATTGCCTTTAGCCGTGAGGGCTAGATATCGGATCTCGCTACCCAGATATAACAGAAGGTTAAGGTCACCAACAATGCAGGGAAATTATGTTCCTGTTCCAACTGAACCCAAGTCCTTCGTGTACAGACGCTAATTGTATGCAGAAGAAGAAGAAGAGGAAGAAAGGAGAGGAATAAGAAACAAAAGAAGAGGAAGAAAGAGAAATAAGAAACAAAAAGGAAGAAAAGAAGATGATAAAGAAGAAGAGGAATACGAAGACGAATGAGAAAAAGAAGAAGAAAGATGAACAAAAAAATAAAAGAAGAACAAGAAGAATAAAAAAAAAAAGATTGAAACTTATTAGATTTTTTTTCCCCCTAACTTTGCATAACTTCAGGATGTATTTATTCAATTGTTTGTAAAGAACAAACGTGCATTTAACCGTGAAACTAAACCGGAAGCCGTGACACAGACATTGCGATTACACACAAAGTATTGAGGTTTATGCACGCACTACCAAGGATAATAAACAAAATACAATTACAGTGCGTCATCTGGTATGTTTGTTAATCACTGCCACAGTTGTTGCGTACAAAAACTCGTCAGACTAAATTATTGATCGCATTGAGAGATCTACAGACGTAATAACAGTCCACATGAAGAATTTTCTTGTCAAATACAAAAGATACTTCTTATATTTCTTCAAGTTTGCAGACAATTGTGGGTATTTCTTCCACTTCCTTTTTCATCATTTCAGCTTCTTTTTCTCTTTTTACTTCTTCGTCTACTTTCCTTCTTTTTTCTTTAAGCCTAGAGGGGATATATATAATTTGCGGCCATTTGCTATCCTATTGGTCTCTACTGCTGTTATAATTCCTAGTGTTACTAATATTTCTTCAATCCATCGTTTTCGTTGTCGGCCCATTGAGCCTGGTTTTCTCGCAACGTTTTATTTTAAATTCTTGGTATGTTGTCTTTTAGTCTTTCGTCTTATAGTGTGGCAAAACCATTTTAGATTTTGTTTCTTTATGTATTTTTTGGCGGGAATTATACCTAGTTTTTATTTTAATCTCAGCTCTTAATTTCTAAACCTATAACTCAGGTTGTTTCCTGTCATTCGAGTAATACACTTCATCTCGGTGCTAGTGGTTATTTTACTTATTGTTCTTGCGTCTAGAGTCCATGTCTGGCATTGATATCACAACGTTGGAATGAAGATTGTATTGTAGAGTGCCCGTTTTTCTTCTCGTGTTATTTCCTTGTTTGGCAATCGTCATCATCATGTACCCTGCCGGTTGGCGTAGGTGATCATGTCCCTCCACAATCTTCTACCTACAGTGCATCGTATCAGTTCTGTTGTTGACTGTTTTCCATGCCATAACACCAAGCTATCCAGTATTTTCTCTCTTTGTCGTCCGCTATCTCTCTTTCCTTTTATTTTGCCAGTTGTAACCAAGTATTCCAACTTTCCTCTTCTCATGATGTGCCCGAAAAATGTTGATTATTTCTTTCTGATGTTTTTTAAGAGCTCCCTTTATGTGTTGGCCTATTTGAGAACTTCCTCATTGGTCTTTTTATCTGTCCAGGGAACTTTCAACATTCTTCTGAGAAATCCCATCTCTGTGGCCTCTAACCGTCTTTTCATTTGTTTGTCTACTGTCCATGATTCGCTTTCATAGGTCAGAATTGGTTCTATATAGCACCGATGAACTCTCTTTCTCATTTCTATTGACATAGATTGTTTGGCAATAGTAGTGATAATTGTCTATTGATTTGACAAGCTTTTTCGCATCTTGAATCTATTACTGCTGATTGTGGGTATTTTGGAATTGATAATATCATATAACAATATGTATTGCATATTTCATGATATGCTATTTATCTCTTCTCATTTGTGAACATCTGACCTTTGAAATATACAGTATATCATGGCATTTCTGAGTCCCGGTTAGAATAATTTGAAAATCCCTCTTTTTTCAATTCTGTGTTCTCCTTTTTTTAAAGGAAAGAACTGAGTAAATTTAATTCTAACTTTTTCACTGCATTGCCTTCTTTATCTTTATCTAATACATTTTACATTTTCACACATTTTTCACACAAGAAATTCATAATTTAATCCCGGTTTACTTTATTCAATTGGAAAGCCATTACCATCCGGCATATCAATGAGTAAAAGGGCACCCTGACCCCATCAACTCCTGACATTACATCAACAAGAACAATAATCCAGCTTTAAAAACGTGTGTACGTGTTGTAACTAGCTCGTACACATATATCCTGATATTAGAGGCTTCAGCTGAAGAGTGAGCCCTCGTTGAGAGGGCTACTGATTGTTGCTGGGGCGACTCGACTTGTACATGGATAGTGCTTGAAACTGGCGTGTACTGACTGTTAGTTACTACAGCCCTTGTAATGTGGTAGATGGACTAACCGGTACACTGTTCTTGGTACGGTGGAAATTGAGTGGTACACTGGTGGCCTGTGTACGGCGCTCGTTTCTGTATTGCTGGTCGTGGACTGTCTTGTCCTCAATTTTCGCGACAACTCTAATGTTCGGTCCACCGCGTATACCTTCCGTTGTCTGAGTGGTTTTGTATTGTCTTGCGTATTTCGTGTTGTCTTTGTCTTTGAGCTGTTACTCAGACTTCGCTACCACATACACACTGACTTGGAAAATAATTGCATACACAAGTCTAAATTTTGAATAAAACTATGGAAACGCTTTATTACATAAAGTCCAACATGACACTCATGTGACAAATTACAATGCCCAGCAGTTTAGCTATTCCCGCTCGGGGACAACGTAAAACTAATACTTCAGCTCTGGCACTTC
This sequence comes from Megaustenia siamemsis, assembly GCA_032433765.1. Taxonomy (NCBI): domain Eukaryota; kingdom Metazoa; phylum Mollusca; class Gastropoda; order Stylommatophora; family Ariophantidae; genus Megaustenia; species Megaustenia siamemsis. The sequence goes on from JAVIAB010000124.1 coordinate 91,935,733, forward strand.
CTCACCCTACACCCCATAGTCCGCTATGTCTCTAAATTCCAAGTAGTAACTAGTCTAGCGGAAAGATTTTGTGAATATCTACGTGATGTCCAACAAAATACTGTTACTCCGGTGTCCTCCCACTTCAACTCCCCTGATCACACGGGAAAAGACGACATCCGTGTCACTGGTATTGTCCTTTGTCACTCTGGCGACCGCAGCCGCTATACTTTGGAAAATCGCCTCATAGTCCAGTATGGTTCGCTGACCGCGAGAGGTATGAATGTATCAAACTCATACGCATAGTTTCCTTTTGGTTGCTCCTTCCCTTTTGCATAGCCTTCTCTACTACACATATTTGGGTTCTTTGGTCTACTTACTATGTCATGCTTTTTATAGTTCTTCTCCTCTAGTCCCTTATGAGACACTTCGGTTTTCTCCTATATACCTTTTTTTCTGTGCTCCTCACCCCTCATTTATTTTTATTGTACCCCACTCTCAGACATCTCACTCTTACCGTCTTTTGAACACCTGTTAGTCTACTATTCGATTCTTTCTCTTTCGTGTTGGCACACTGACCCCTGTGTTAACTCCTCTGGTTCTGTGTGCATTTGCGCACATTTTTGCACGTTTCTCTTCGTTCACGACAGCCGCGCTTGGTTGCTATCTCCTTTTGGTTTTGACAGGAACATTTTGTTTTCTTTAACACATTTCGATTGTTTTTGTTTTGGTTGTTTCGTTATTAGTTTTTTGTGTGTTCTTTTTTTGTTCCTGATGAAGGCCTATTGAGCCGAAACGTTGTTTAGTCTATGTCGTCCACTTATAACGTAAAGTTTCTTACATAGCATTTTTTTTATTTTTTTAATTTTTCCTCACATTTAGATTTACTGCAGCTTCGCATTTTTATGCCTTAACCCTTTACTAGTAACTAGTCTCTGTGACATTCCATCTAGCTGGTACAAGACTATTTACATGGACAATATCCCTTCTAACAACGTAGTTTCTCCAACTTCTCCCTCTAATCTTCAATGATCTTCCCTGTAGCTAGTTGAAACATTCCACCTACTAGCGCTATCTAGCACAGAGCTTGTGCTCATGACTCTACCTAAGTTCGAACATTCCACCTACTAACGCTATCTAGCACAGAGCTTGTGCTCATGGCTCTACATAAGTTCGAACATTCCACCTACTAGCGCTATCTAGCACAGAGCTTGTGCTCATGGCTCTACCTAAGTTCGAACATTCCACCTACTAGCGCTATCTATCACAGAGCTTGTGCTCATGACTCTACCTAAGTTCGAACATTCCACCTACTAACGCTATCTATCACAGAGCTTGTGCTCATGGCTCTACCTAAGTTCGAACATTCCACCTACTAGCGCTATCTATCACAGAGCTTGTGCTCATGACTCTACCTAAGTTCGAACATTCCACCTACTAACGCTATCTATCACAGAGCTTGTGCTCATGACTCTACCTAAGTTCGAACATTCCATCTACTAGCGCTATCTATCACAGAGCTTGTGCTCATGACTCTACCTAAGTTCGAACATTCCATCTACTAGCGCTATCTACGGAGCGACTGCTCCCTGCTGACCAGCGGGCATTAAGCCCTCGAGGCGTAGCCACTCTGCTGACACGTGAGTTCTACGTCTGATCTGCTATCTCGAACCCTCTACAGTCCTGAATGCATCTCCTCTTCCATCCAATTCACAGCTACTTCCTTAATTTCTCATCCAATGTGTTTTTTCACGTCATCATACCTATTCACCTTAACCCCCACCTGACTCACTATCTCCGTTTTTATCTCTTGCCTTCTAAGACCCGTGAGTCTCTTCCTACTCCGATTACAGTTGACTCCACTATCTCGTGTTTGACACCACTTCACCCATCCGGTGTTTGCCACACTCTCTCCAGACCGTTCCCCCACCTTTCACTTCCCTACATTCACTGCCACAGACGTACCTGATTTTCTGAGAAGGTATGTCAACCTGACATGATACCGACCCCATCATCTGCAGACTGTACATCTGATTGATGATAAAAATATACTAGACAACACTATATTGTTCTTATACCTTAACCCCCCCCCCCCCCCACAACAGCATTCTAATTGAGTTGATTTCTATTTTTTTTATTATTACTTTTTTCTGCAATAATTATGGTCTTCATTGTACCTATACTATGGTTGTAATAGTACACGCCCCTGTAATGGATTACGCTCCTGCATAGAAGACATCACTGACACTGGAGGTAGTACCCAAATAGGGATACGAAAAAAGGGGGATCACTCATGCAGCTTCAGGGTTACGCACGTCAAGGACTGTTCAAGAATTGTGATCAACTGGCCCTTGTATCCACCATAACGAAATATAGCCAGTGAATGAAGCTGGGAACCACTAGAACAAAAGGATCACAGGGTCGCGTCATGTTTGACACTGCACAGACTCCCAGTTGATCGGCGGATTTAACAATGCAGTCTGAGGCCTCAGTAGTTTCCCATGGTTACATTATCATCATGTGCCATACCTGTTGGGGTAGGCGATCATGTCCTTCCACAATCTTCTATCTACCATGCATCGTATTAGTTCTATTGTAGACTGTTTTCCATGCCATGACAACAAGCTATTCAGTATTTTCTCTCTCTGTCGACTGCGATCTCTCTTTCCTTTTATTCTGCCAGTTGTAACCAAGTATTCCAACAGTAGTAAGGCAGGGATGCCTTCTGTCTCCATTTCTCTTTCTACTGGTCATAGATTGGATTATGAGAATAATTCAAAACAACAGAAATGGAATCCAGTGGTCACTGACCAAGCAACGTGATGATTTAGACTTTGAAGATGACATAGCTCTCCTTTTACAGAGCCATCAACGGATGCAGGATAAAATGACCATATTTGATGAGAGATCACAACAGCTAGGACTGAAAATTAATAGAGATAAGACCAACATTTTGTGAATAAATTCAGTTGGCAAAAGCCAAATAAAATTAGGAGAAATACCTCTACTAGACGTACAATCTTACATATATCTGGGCAGTAATATAGATAAAGAGGGAGGAACATAAAATGATACCAAAATAAGAATATCAAAAGCAAGATAGCTTTTGTTGCACTGGGGAACATATGGAAGTCCAAAGAAATTAGGTTAAATACAAAAATAAAAGTTTTCAACTCCAATGTTAAGTCAGCCCTATTACATGGCTGTGAAACATGGAGAACAACAAAATTGAGAATCATGAAGATACAGACTTACATTAATGGATGCTTACGCGGAATAAAAGGACGGATATGGCAGGACAAATAATCACTAACATAGAATTATGGAAATGTACAGTCAAATACCAGTGGATAAAGAGATACAGCGAAGATGATGACGCTGGATAGGACACACAATGCGGAAGCCGAGAGTATTACACAACAGGGCTTTTTTTGGAATCCCCAGGGGAAAAGACAACGAGGGAGACCAAAGAATTCTTGGAGAAGACAGATAGAAGCAGAGATGAAGATGATGGGGAAGATATGGAATGATCTTAAAAGAATGGTAAAAAAACAGAACGACTTGGAAACTGTTTGTTGAAGACCTATGCTCCACTGGGAGCTAAAAAGGTAGAAGATGAAGAAGAAAGAGATACAGCGAAGACGATGGCGCTAGATAGGACACACACTGCAGAAGCCAATTGAATGTAGTACACAACAAGCCCTTTTTGGAATCCTCAAGGGAAAAGACAAATAGGAAGACCTAGAAATTCGTGGAGAAGACAAAGAGAAACAGAGATGAAGATGATGGGGGAAGACATAGAATGCTCTTAAAAGAATTGCAAGAAACAGAACGACTTGGAAAGTGTTTGCTGAAGACCTATGCTCCACAGGGAGCTGAAAGATAGAAGAGGAAGAACCAAGTATTCCAACTTTCCTCTTCTCATGATGTGCTCGAAAAATGTTGATTGCTTCTGTCTGATGTTTTTTAGGAGCTCTCTTTTTGTGTTGGCCTCTTTGAGAATTTCCTCATTGGTTTTTTTAGTTGTCCAGGGAACTTTCAACATTCTCCCCATGTGTATCTGATGACTTCAAATTACCATACGAAAGAGAACCGCTCTGAAATTAGTGTCCAGGAGAGAAGGTTTAGATAGTAATACTTTTGGCGGGAAGACCCGGGGTAAGGCTGATGTATATAATTGTCCGCACACCAGAAGCTTCAGTCAAAGCGGCTGATCAGCAATGGTGTAGTTTGGTAGAGCTCAAACAGTACATAGTAAGATAATAGAATCTCCCAAAGGGGATTGTGATCCCGTGTTTAAAGTTATGTGTAATTAGTAATAGGGAGCAATAGGTCAGCCATGAATTGCGGGAGCTGTAACAGACAAGGATGTATTTCACAATACTTTATAGTCATAGTCCATGTATCGTAAAGGATTATAGTTCATCGGCACAGACAGAATATTTAGTGACAGTAACCAGAGTGACAACTATATTTCATGGCATGTTGATAATTTTCATGCCACATATTGATGCATGGAAGCTAATAAAGTGTCTGTTGGTTTAACTAGACTTGATCAGTCATTTTCGGCAATGGGTTATTAGTACAGTTTACAACAGCGACATCATCATTAATCTCTGACACCAACGCCTCCCACTCAGGATGATGCTGCATCACGGAGGCCGCTTCATCGAGGTCGCCTCAAGGCCTAGTTTGTAAAGGAAGGCCTGATACCTCCAAAACAAAATTATTTTCGCTGATTGCAACATCACCAAAGAGACACAGTCGGCTGGAAAGAACAATAATGGAAGGCATGGTTCCTGGGCGATTCACCTGGGGCCGACCATAAATAAGGTGGTTTCACGACATCAAGGAGACCTTGAATCATGGCAAGAGAAGAATTGGAAGATTTGGCTAGAGACATGTTCTTTCAGACAGGTTGTGGTGAATGCAATGTTCTGTGGGAGATCTGTCTAGAGATAGAGATTCTTTCAGACAGGTTGTGGTGAATGCAATGTTCTGTGGGAGATCTGTCTAGAGACAGAGATTTTTTCGGACAGGTTGTGGTGAATGTAATGTTCTGTGGGAGATCTGTCTAGAGATAGAGATTTTTTCAGACAGGTTGTGGTGAATGCAATGTTCTGTGGGAGATCTGTCTAGAGATAGAGATTTTTTCAGACAGGTTGTGGTGAATGCAATGTTCTGTGGGAGATCTGTCTAGAGATAGAGATTTTTTCAAACAGGTTGTGGTGAATGCAATGTTCTGTGGGAGATCTATCTAGAGATAGAGATTTTTTCAGACTGGTTCTGGTGAATGCAATGTTCTGTGGGAGATCTGTCTAGAGATATAGATTTTTTCAGACAGGTTGTGGTGAATGCAATGTTCTGTGGGAGATCTATCTAGAGATAGAGATTTTTTCAGACTGGTTCTGGTGAATGCATTGTTATGTGGAAGATCTTGCTAGAGACAGAGATTCTTTCAGACAGGCTATGGTGATGTAACGTTCTGAAACGGACATGCGACATGATGATCAATTTTAAAGCAACGGTGGTCGCACTGAAACTGCGTTCGCTTACTAAGCACACGAGTATGTGCTCAATTTTCATCAGTGGCGAATTGTATTTCAAACTGAAGGACTGATAATTAGTTCATATAAAAAAAATTAAAATGTTCAACTTCAATGTTAAGTCAGTCTTGTTATATGACTATGAAATATGGAGCACAACAAAAATGACAATCATGAAGATACAGACCTTCATTAATGGATGCTTACGCAGGATAAAACGATGGAACTATCAGGACAAAATAACTAACATAGAATTATGGAAATGTACCAGTCAAATACCTGTGGATAAAGAGATATAGCGAAGACGATGGTACTGGTAGGACACACACACTGCGGCAGCCAACTTAAAATATTACACAACAGGCCCTTTTTTGAAACCCCCAAGGAAAAATACATAGAGGAAGATCAAGATATTCTTGGTGAAGACAGATGTAAGTAGAGATGAAGTTTATGGGGGAGACATGGAATCATCTTAAAAGAATGGCAAGAAACAGAACATCTTGGAAAGTGTTTGCTGAAGACCTATGCTCCATATGGAGCTGAAAAGGTAGAAGAGGAAGAAGAGAGACTGATAGACTGGACAGACTGATTTGCTGCTGATCATATCAACCATACAACTATGGTTTTAACATATAAAAAAAAGTAAAGAGCCCCCGTCACGCCAAGTGGCGTATAGAGAATATGGTGTTAGTGACCATCAATTTTACAGACCTTCGGCACATGATTTTTGGGGTAATGTGGTCGGTATTACGCCCGTGCCGCTTCACTTTCCCTGAAAAAAATCCGGTACCCATTAAAGGCTGGGTGAACCCGGAAGCCCTCGGTTGGGATCGAACCCTACCTCTTGTCCTTTGTAGTCCAGATCACTAACCACTGAACTATCGCGGCTCCTGGTTTTAACATATAGATGCTTATAAGATTTTCCCCATGAGTCACAAGAATTTGCAGGTACTATTTTCTTAAGAAAAAAATATGTCTGTCTGCTTGTCCGTCAGCCGTCCGTCTGGCTCTCTGTCTGTCTGCTTGTCCATCGGCCGTCCGTCTGACTCTCTGTCTGTCTGTCTGCGTGTCCGTCGGCTGTCCGTAAGCCCGTCCGTCCACACGATGATGACGAGTTTTATTTTAGCATTTCTAGTTTTATTTTATATGGAAAATCTAAATTTAAATACGAAATTGCGAAAGGTATCCCTGTACCTGCAACTCATGTGGAAGTAAATAAAGACATTCATTGAAGAATGTATACATTCGACAACGTAGAGCAGAGCTCCAATTTTTAACTGATTTATTAATATATTTACCGTTAATGGACATATCCGCTAAAATCGATTTTTAAGATAATAGCGTTAATTGGGACAAAGCAAACAATAAACAAAAAGGATATTATCCCCATCTTAGCTGCTTTCTCATTACGATTCAAAACTCTATCAAACTGCGGTGTGGTCTCGGTTTTCTGTCTCCATTTTATCTTATTCCGAAGTTTAACTGAATGTATTGCTGTGTATTTCTTAAATGTTATGTAGAGCCAGTCTTAACATATGGATATGAATCATGGACAATAGGACAACAGACAAGAAAATCACGGGAGTCTGTAGAAATGTGGTTTTACAGAACAATGTTGAGAATACCATGGACAGCTAAGAAGAGTAATGAAAATGTTCTGAGAAAGGTCAAAGCAAAAATAGAGCTAATTTCCAATATTAGGAAGAAACAATCATCATTTTTGGCCATGTAATGAGAAGAGAACAGCTGGAATATATCGTAACAACTGGAAAAATTAAAGGGCGAAGAGATAGAGGGAAGCAAAGAGAGAAAATAGACAGCTTAAGAGAATGGATTGGCAGAAGGTCAACAAAACAGAAATGATAAAGAACTGTCGAAATCGAAAGTTTTGGAGAGACATGATCACCTACGCCAGTAGGCCCGGTACTTGAAGATGATGATTGCTGTGTAGACAACAATAATGATGAACGTACTAAAAGGAATGCCCAAGTTATTTAATGCAAAGGAAATAAGTTCGACGTTTATACGGTGCTCATTAGAAACTAGACCAAAAATATTCATATTTCGTAGAGGCGAAAATATGATTTCCAATCCGCAGACAGGAGTTCCACTTGAGAAGAAGACGGCGAATAAACAGACGTTGATTACACTGGCTCGTTTTGGTGTAATTAGACTTTTAATCTGCACAGAAAAACACAAATATATTGATTAGCACAACGAGCAATAAATTTATTATTTCTTTTTTTACAAAGCACATGAAAATAAAATCGTTAAAATGAAAGGGAAATGTTAACAGTCTTCATTTCGGTAATAGTTGATTTTGTATACATAAGACTAGGGGGACTGTTATAACGTAAATAACTGGAGTAGAAAGAAATACAGAAACGCATTATCAATTCTGTATTGATAATTACCCAGACAAGATCGATGATTTGCATATTAGACAAAAGCAAGAGACGCCGTCCTGCAATTGCGAAACTAGAAAAGAAGCACACAAAAAAAAAAACTATATCAAAACAATAGTTTCGTCGTGCACCGAGGCGATATGATATACTGGAAAAAAATAATAATTGCTTTTCTTTTCTTTTCAATTGTTAATTTAATTTGCTTTTGCTGAGCAAAATGAAAATGGTAAGAGAAAAACAAAAGAAAAGCAAGTTACATTAAGGACAGTGCTAGTCGCTAACGGGCTACCAGTGATGTTAAATTGAAACATCACACCCCACTACTGGACCCTTGAGACATTGACAGTTTAACGTGGAACTGACAAGCGATATAAATTTGCACTGACTCTCCTCGTTCAAATTTTGTTGCCTAGTACACATAACAGTACGCACTCTAAAGGCTGTAATTATTTTTTAAAAAGTGTGTCTTGAATATTTTTTTAATTCGGCTATTTCCGTTATCTTTATTTTTTTTTTATTGAGGCTACTTTTGTTATCTTTATTTTTTAGTGAGGCTATTTACGTTATCTTTATTTTTTTTAATTGAGGCTACTTCTGTTATCTTTATTTTTTAATGAGGCTATTTCCGTTATCTTTATTTTTTTTATTGAGGCTACTTTTGTTATCTTTATTTTTTAATGAGGCTATTTCCGTTATCTTTATTTTTTTTATTGAGGCTACTTTTGTTATCTTTATTTTTTAATGAGGCTATTTCCGTTATCTTTATTTTTTTATTGAGGCTACTTTTGTTATCGTTATTTTTTATTAGGCTATTTCCCTTATCTTTATTTTTTAATGAGGCTACTTTTGTTATCTTTATTTTTTAATGAGGCTATTTCCGTTATCTTTATTTTTTTTTAGGCTACTTCTATTATCTTTATTTTTTAATGAGGCTATTTCCGTTATCTTTTTTTATTGAGGCTACTTCTGTTATCTTTATTTTTTAATGAGGCTATTTACGTTATCTTTATTTTTTATTGAGGCTACTTCTGTTATCTTTATTTTTAATGAGGCTATTTTTTTTATCTTAATTTTTTTATTGAGGCTATTTCTGTTATCTTTATTTTTTAATGAGGGTATTTCCGTTATCTTAATTTTTTTATTGCGGCTACTTCTGTTATCTTTATTTTTTTAATGAGGCTATCTCCGTTATCTTTATTTTTTTATTGAGGCTATTTCCGTTATCTTTATTTTTTAATGCGGCTACTCCTATTAACTTTATTTTTTAATGAGGCTGTTTCTGTTATATTTATTTTTTAATGAGGCTATTTCTGTTATATTTTTTTTTATTTAGGCTATTTCCGTTATCTTTTTTTTTGCGGCTACTTCTGTTAACTTTATTTTTTTTAATGAAGCTGTTTCTGTTATCTTTATTTTTTTATTGAGGCTATTTCCGTTATCTTTATTTTTAATGCTGCTACTTCTGTTATCTTTTTTTAAAATAAGGCTATTTTTGTTATCTTTATTTTTTAATGAGGCTATTTTTGTTATCTTTATTTTTTAATGAGGCTGTTTCTGTTATCTTTATTTTTTAAATTAGGTTATTTCTGTTATTTTTATTTTTTATAAGGCTATTCCTGTTATCTTTGTTGTTTAATGAGGCTATTTCTTTTATCTTAATTTTTTAATGTAGCTATTTCTATTATCTTTATCTTTTCAGCCATATAACAGAGGTTCCCGAATTTTTGACATCTGTGACTCCCTTCTCTGTTGATCATGAGCTAGGACGCCCTTATGGCTGCGACGGTCGTAAAAGTCGGGAAAACTCTTATAAGTTGATAGGATTTGTTATATGATAACTACGACATAATTTACGCTATTCTGTAGATAGGACTATTTATGTACTAAAAAATATCAATTCTATTGCTGTCATTTTATGATTTCTGAGCACTGAGTATGAGCATTACAATATTCCCGGTGCAGCGTCGTTGTCAATGTTTGGCCGTGCCCCAAGTTATTGCGGAGCATTCTTTGGGAACTACTGTTATATAAGAAAATTGTACGTCACACTATAAAAAATAGATCAAGACCAACTAGAGGACTACAGACCAGCAACTCTCAAATTAGTTTCCAGAAGAAAAGAAAGTGTGTACTGATATCTAATCAAAATCTATGTGTATCTTCTCAACATTTCTGTATGGTGTAGAAACATGGACATTAGACACGAAAACGGAACAGAAAATTGAAATTCTTGAAATGAGGATTTATAGAACAATAGTTTGAATTGGATGGATATAAAAGAAAACAAACGATGAAGACTTAAAACAACTAAAAATGAAAAGAGAGCTACTAAATACAACTAAAAATAGACATGAGATTATTGGGGCATGTTAAAAGACTCAACAGCCTACTAAAAGTAATCTTGGAAAGGAAAATACAAGGTAGAAGAGGCAGAGACAGACCAAGACTATTATGGACGAGTAACATCAAAATATGGACAAGCCAGCCCATGATAATCTGCACCATCAAAACAAGAGACAGAGCGGAGTGGCGCTTCATGGTAGTCAAACTTCGATGCGGAGACGGCACTCAATGATGATGATGTGTAGCGTTAGTACACAAAGATTAAACTTTGTATCAAGTAAAGAGAAAACGACTATGGGTGAGGCTAACTCATCATCATCAAGTACCGGGCCTGCTGGCGTAGGTGATCATGTCCCTCCACAATTTTCGATCTAGACGGTTGTTTATCATTTCTGTTGTTGACCTTCTGCAAAGCCATTCTCTTAAGCTGTCTGGAATTTTTTTTTTCTCTTTGCTTTCCTATATCTCTTCGTCCCTCAATTTTCCCAGTTGTTACAATATATTCCAGTTGTTCTCTTGTCATTACAAGGCCAAAAAATGATGATTGTTTCTTCCCAATAATAGAAATTAGCTCTCTTTAGACTAACTACATACAGGTTAAACCAACATGTAACCAACTTATGTAAGTGTCTCTACATCAGAAACAGCTGCACAGTAAGACCAGCAGCAGGGGACAATTTGTAGTTAGAACATGAGCTGAATAAAAGTGCATACTAACAAACCTATGATTAATTACTTGCATGGGCGACATATGTAATATAAACTAACGCATATGTGAAGATAAACACAAAAACATACAAAAACATATAACACGTGACTGGATGACGAAAGGCAGCTTCAGGGTTAACCTAATCTCTTAAAAATGGGTATCATATGGTTTTGTTTTTCTCGCTTTAAAACGTGAGGCGACATGGCGCAATATCGGTTGCATTACTCATAAAATGTGAAGGAGAAATGAAATAAATAATACAAATGTTATGATTAATGCCTTACCTAATTAATGGAAAGCTGTAACCATTCATTTTTTTTCTCATTACTTCTTTACAATAAGCATTACTGAAGCTTCGCATTTTTATGCATTTATATCGAGTTATTGAGTTAGTTGTGGGTAATCATCAGTGCACTACGAACATGTCCATAGGTGCTCAGATCACCGCCTCAGCAAGTCCCAAAGTCTCCAGCGACTGACGACTACAGGTTTGTGTTGATTGAAACGACCTCTTATACGCCACTAAATTTCCCGCAGACGAAAGATGTACAAAAGAGGTGAGATGCAGAATGGCTCAGGCAAAAGCAGCTTTCCAAAAAATGAGGAAGATGCTATGCAATCCATTTTTGACAATAGAAACTAGAAAAAGAGTTCTTAAATGTTACGTAGAGCCAGTCTTAACATATGGATGCGAATCATGGACAATAGGACAACAGGCAAGAAAATCACTGGAGTCTGTAGAAATGTGGTTTTACAGAAAAATGTTGAGAAGACCATGGACAGCTAAGAAGAGTAATGAAAATGTTCTGAGAGAGGTCAAAGCAAAAAGAGAGCTAATTTCCAATATTAGGAAGAAACAATTATAATTTTTTGGTCTTGTAATGAGAAGAGAACAACTGGAATATATTGTAACAACTGGGAAAATTGAGGGACGAAGAGATAGAGGAAAACAAATAGAAAAAAAATAACAGACAGCTTAAGAGAATGGCTTAGCAGAAGGTCAACAACAGAAATGATAAATAGCTGTCGTAATCGAAAGTTGTGGAGAGACATGATCACCTAAAGCAGGCCCGGTACTTGATGATTATGATAAAGTTTCTCGTTTCAAGCTGTGCCCAACTTAACTCCCATTTCTGGCTGTGCCCAACAGTAACTCCCGTTTCTGGCTGTGCCCAACTTAACTCCCATTTCTGGCTCTGCCCAACAGTAACTCCCATTTCTGGCTGTGCCCAACTTAACTCCCATCTCTTTTATCCGAAGGAGTGACGTGTATTTAAATGCATTTCTTTGCCTTGAACCCTCATAAAATGTGAAGCTGGTCATTGGTAAATATGGACATTAACACAAGTTTTCATATACACCTCTAGATTGTATGGACCCTTACTCCCTTATATCTCAGGTTTGTGATTACTCGTCTTTCTCATAATTAATCATTCCTAGTCTGTCTCTATAGTATGTTAATATAACTGTTAAAGGTTTGTTTTCTTTTTTTTTCCCTCTAAATTTGAGAGTTTGTTGCTTGCTTTCGTTGACTTTGGTTGTTAAATGACTGCTTGCTCTCCCTGATAGTTCTGGCTCAACGATCCAAACGGCAGCTGTTTCTCTTAGTTGCCTACCCTTCAAAGGACGTTAAGTGCGCTGGGGAGTCTACATTTTCGACCTAGGTACCTGGACAGGAAGGACCTGAGAACAAATCCCAACCTAGTCGCTGGATATTTCTCTCTCTCTGCGATCAAGATTCAATCAGAGTAGGATTCCAGACTTTCACATGAAGACAGCTGTCTGTTTAAGTGAATTGATCGACCCCACAGTCTTTATCCACTGGTGTTTGACTGGTACATTTCCGTAATTCGTACGTCCGTCATAATTTTACGCCCGTGCGCTGCCGGGGCCCGAAAGGGGAGTAAAGAATAGTGGCGCTGTACCCTACCAGGCATGTTCGTAAGAGGCGAGAAAGGAGGGTTGGGCATGGAGCTGGCTATCCCATAAGCCGAAAAAACTTCACAAACATGGACAATTCCGTTGGGCTTTGTTCAAACGCAAACAAGCGTCCATCTTGGTGGCATCCATCTCCCGCTGGAGATTAAAAAAAAACACAATTAATCTGTGCTCTCTTCGTGATGTTACCTCCCTCTGTTATTGTAGTAGTGAGATCCGAAACCTATACCTCCCGGTCATTAGACAGGACATCCCGTGTGCATAACGCTCACGTTAAACAACTCACGGCTGTTAAAATTGAAAGGAGTGGGCTTAATATTTTACCACTGCATAGAAACAAATCGACAGCAAAAACCTGTCCGCACCGTAGATCCCAGACTGTGATATGTAGTTTGTGTACGTGAGTCATGTTCTCCTAGGATCTACCTGAGATTCTCGAAAGGGATTTCGGAACATTTATGGATTCGTCCGGCGTGTAGTGATGATAATTTTAATACAAACAAACAAACATTAAGTTTGTCTATATGCGTTGTATTGCTGTTTACAGTAAAACTTTTATAGTTGTACCTTTCGATCTAACACATCCGTCTTTAGCATGACGTTTTTGAATACCGGATTGCCTTCCCTTTCTATTCCTACTCACTTGGCCAGACTAGACTAGTTTGTTACTAGAGGCACCGCGATAGCTCTGGTTTACCGATCCTGGCGCAAGTTATCAGCTTCAGTAATTATGTTGTTGTCGTCCAGCTTTGCCTCCACACGAGAGACTAACATGGCATCCGTTGTCACTAAAATGGCTTGCAGAGGATCTACAAAAATTTGAATAAATAAAACTGTAATTCTTTATGGAGACAAATAATAATAAATAAATATTATTATATAGGGAACCTTCCGAGGCGATAATAGGGAATCATAAAAGGAAGAGTTATGTGTTAGCACTCAGAACAAATGACAAATCGGTTGTTGTTTATGTGTCATTTTTTCTGAGTGCTAACACATACCTCTTCCTTTTATGATTCTCTGTAATTCTTTATCCCAGCCTTTAAGGGAACAGTTACACACAAACATCTCTCCAGCGTAATCATGGCCGTGATACAACTGCCGACTCGCGTGAAGGATAACTGTATCATCCAGGACTGATTACCCTGTTTTCAGTCATACCACGGAGATTTGGATTACGGTCTTGATCAGTTTTATTTCCCTGATTCTGATACAACTATCATCTAGTAAACCGCATTCAGCATAGACATTGTAAAATTTCTTTGCATCGAAATGCATAAAGGTAAAAAAAAGTAACATATACTCTATATAGTATCATATTCTTTGGATAAAGACCTGAAAATATAAACTTATTCGTTCCAAGTGAGGGGTCGTATGCTCATCATTTCTATTAATACATCCAAAATGTAACGAGCGAAATACTCATTATTTCCTCTGCCCGCCCGAAGAGCTGTCTGTACATTGTTGAAGGTACATTAATATACACGTCAAGGTGCAATAGTTAACGACACAGTTCTTTAACTAACAAACTGATGTTTATCGCATCTTGGAAACCTTGTTTCACGAAACATAATGATGGTAACCGTTTGTGACGATGCCAAAGATGTTAATTATCTGACACAACCGAGCATAAATAAGAAACGAATATATTTATATTGCGTCAGAACTTATACTGGACTCGTCTATTGATACTACCATTGTATACTTTGTAAAATGACTTCCGGTCAATATGGCGGATAGGCGGCAGGAATCATTGAGGCTCAGTCTGAAAAGTGTTCCTTGTTGCAGTGTTCTCATATTCCAAGTCCCGCTTTCTGCCGGAGCTATTGAGTTTAGTGCTATGTGTACACCGTGAGCTGTGTTTTTTTTTTATCCGGATCGTGTTTCGGTATTTCGATTGCTTACGATAAACGATGGTACCGTATGACGAAGGAAAGTTCAGCTGTGTTCACTTTCTGTGCCGCTTGGCTTTATGTCTTTTTTACGTGTGCTGTAGCTGCAATAATGGGGACTGGAACTGCCTTTCTTTGTTTGGATCCTTCGATGAGATCAGTTTTAATTCGGATGATTCCACTGGCACGGGCGGTTGAGCAATTATGGATGTTAATTTGCTTGCAGTGATACCGGGACCTTCGACTAACTATAACCTTAACAATAATTATAAAAATGTTCATGTATTTTTATAATGAACGATTAAAGATCAAGATTTATATACCATGCTTTGTAATAAATAATGCTCACTCTCACTCTTCTCTCTCTCTCACTATATATATATATATATATATATATATATATATATATATATATATATATATATATATACATGTATATATATATATATACGGACGTTGTTTTACATATAATATAAGCGACCTCAGACTAAAATTCTATAATTTCAAATTAAATAATTTTATAGTTAAAATTTAAACTTATGATAGCTTCCATAATGTGGCGTTCTGAAATTATACGTTTCTCTAATTTGTTTGTTCAGAAATCTACTTTTAAACCTTTTTTTCTCTCTATTACAGAGAAAAATATGTAAATATATATTTAATTGCATATACGTTTAAGATATAGCAATAAGTTTAAAGTATTAAAGGTAAAAAAAAAGGATTAACAAAAATGAGTATTTTACAACAAACATGATACACGTAAACTGCATCATTGCTTGCTTATTAAGTATTTTTTTTTTTCAAATGAAAGAAATAAAATGTCAGAAATAAACAGAGTTCTTGCATAAAAGGGATTAAAAAATCAGAATCCTAAATTTAAAAAAAAGTGAATTTAAATGTTTATCAATTTAAAGTCACTAAATATTGACCACGCGACATTGCAATGTAGAGTTTAGTGTATAATATGTAGGAGAACAGAAGTAGTTTCTCTAATTATTTGTATTAATGTTTAACATATCATTACGCATATTGCATATTTGTTTTGGTAGACTCTTCTTTGTTGCCACTGGTTAAAAAAATTAAATGTACATTGTATTACACAATCGCAGTAATTGTTTTCACTTTGCTTATGTTGTCATTAATTGCATTCATGGGGAAGGGAAGTTCATTGACTTTTCTTATATATTTATATACTTCTTTCACAAAACAGACAAGAAAATTACTGGAGGCTGTAGAAATGTGGTTTTACCAGAAGAATGTTGAGAATACCATGGACAGCTAAGAATAGTAATGAAAACGTTCTGATAGAGGTTAAAGCAAAAAGACAGCTAATTTCCAATAGTAGGAAGAAGCAATCATCATTTTTGGCCACATAATGAGAAGAGAACAGATGGAGTATATTGTAACATCTGGAGAAATCGAGAGACTAAGAGGTAGAGGGAAGCAGAGAAAAAAGATGTAAACGCCGTTAATGAAGATTCATAATGATTACCAATATATAAATGTAAACGACGATCATTAATACGTCGCCGATGTAACTTTCACATGAAGATACTATAAAGTGTTCTAATTTTCTGCCCGTATCGTGATCGACATAATATCGAGGCCGTACCGACTCTGCTCTCTTCTTGACCGACCCACTTTATGCGTGATGCGCTGCAGTGGTTGAGGATGCGTCGTCAAGACGTGATCTTGCCGTTACCCTTGTGAGAAACCTCGGATGATAATTCCCTACCGTTTTTAACAAGTACCCATCGTACACTAGACGTACTTCGCGTTGATGTTGAAATTATTCTGCACTGCAGAGTCTGGTGACACTGACTCTCTTTCGCCGCGACACTCACTCTTCGTTCTTCACCACAGCGTCAAACCACGACAAAGTGATAGTTTTTGATTAACTGCACACATAATTCTCTCGTGGAAGTAACAATAAGTTTATTTACACGTAACATGTCCAATGAAACAAAGTATATACAAGCCACCGATGTACAATTCGCTCGGCTGTTCACACATTAATATCCTGAATGCACATCTCTCTACTGCAGGCGTGCCTCAGTTCGTCTCTCACACACAATCGGTCGAACACTGAATCACTCTAGTCTGGATCCTAATATTTACTCCCTATACTAACACAATGATCTGTTTCGTCAATATATTCGAGACCTACTTCAACAACTAGTCTAACTCTCTATTATGATTTGGGCTCCAAGAGCTATTGGCTTACGCCTAACTACTGGATGTCTACAGCGCCCTGTCTGCCAATTTTCTCCACATCCCCCATGTGAATCCTCAATACTAACTATGGATGTCGGTAAGCATGCTATAATACCGTTTTCATGCAGTCCTCATGTGTGGATTATCCAGCCTCATACATGGGACTATATACTTCGTTTCTGAACCAATCAAATTACTCTACGTTATCTCATGCTTTGTCCCTTAACCAATCACAACTCTCCTACGTCATCTCCTACTCTCCAAGTTCACACACTCAATCAGTCATGAGATTTCTGCTATCCTGCCTGAACATTACTCTATTTACATTTCCCGTGACCTCTCCTCGTGCTATATCACTCGCTCACCTCAACCATCCCTTACTCTCCTTCACATTCTCACATTCACTGTTACAAGATACCAGACAGCTTGAGAGAATGGCCTGGCAGAAGGTCAACAACGGAGAGGATAAATAACTATCGAGATCGAAAGTCGTGGAGCGACATGATCACCTACGCCAGCAAGCACGACACTTAATGATGGTACTTCTTTTCCTAAAATAACAGACATGATAATAATGAGTAATAAGTGAATACCATAGCAAAGGAAATGCTATTTTTGAACTACAACAGGTAACATGTTTGTTTAATTTACTTGATCAAAACTGAACAAACACAGAAGCTCAGAGTAAACCCCGGTTATAAGAATAAGGAAAAGATTGGATGGATGGATGCGTTCGCCCGATGATTAAAGTATTCTAGAGTATTCGTAGACTTTAGACTTCCTCTTCGTCATCCGCCCTTAAAAGGACGTTAAGTTGACGTGATTGCGTTGTGTTGCAGTTTGCAGTGTAACACTGTGATATCTGCGCCTTTCGACCAAACACATCCGACTTCGGCACAACGTTTTTGAGTACCGGGTTGTCTTCCCTCTTCGATCCCTGCTCGCTTGGCCAGACTAGACAGGTTAGTCTGTTACTGGAGGCACCGCGGAGAGGTGGAGCAGGGTCTGGATGGAAAAGATTAATATTAGCGAAATTAAGTTTACATACAACATTTGCCTTTTTAGGTGACATAAACGTGCCACCAGCATATCACTCTATGATTATCGGCCACATATTTGAATTTAATGTTTTTTAAATGCTAAATTTTTTCGCAAAGATATCTGAATCCCACTTTCTGATGCTATGATAAACAACGAAAGTGTGTTGCTTTGAAAGAAAGAAAAACAAATTGGCAGGCATATGTTCAACATAGCTAAAACACGTTCACCGTAATAAGAAGCTGTGTTCTAATAACTTGGTTAACAGACGTGTACTCCTACATATGCTAACATATTCTTCGTGAAGTATATTAATAACTGCTTCTTTAGCATGCATTTTTGCAGGGAGATTTAACCTAATTAGGAAGATAAGGATATCCCGTATCATGTTTATCCTTGAGAAGTTAAGTTTTGGGTCTTACATTTTCTACTTGGACATATATTTTAAGGCAATGTGGACCAGTGACTTCTCCCCATGCCTTACCATACCAAACGTCAGGTACCCATTTTTTTAAGTTGTGTCGGCTAAAATAAACTGATACTGAAGCAAAAGTGATAAATGTAGATTTTAAATACCTACATAATACACATATAATACATATATAATGCATATATTATACATATATTATACACATACAATCAGCTAATTAAGATTGAATCCATGAAGCCATACATACATGAAGTATGATCCTTATTAATTTTATTTTTCTTTCACTGATCCTGACGGAAATTGCTGATTATGAGCTGTTGATCTCTTTCTTCGTTGGGGTCGGTGTGTGTGTGTGTGAAGCTTGAACCCCCACACAGTACTAATTCACAGCGTTTTGAGGTGAAGTGAACAGTACATTTCACCTCTAGCATTTATCTTCCACAACTTATCGGACCTGATAGTATGTCAACTGGCTAACGCAAAACTGCGATCCTAGTACAAATTTATCCCTTTCGTAAAAGAGAACTTAAAATGAGGTTCTCGGTAGATCAGTTTACAATTCAGTATACTTCGTTTAATCTAAGTAAATGAAAGGTCATGCAAGAAAGAACCCCGTGCCGCCAAATGTCGTATTGGGAATACGGTGCTAGTGACCATAAATTTTACTGACCTTCAGCACATGATTTTTAGGGTAATGTTGTCGGTATTACGCCCGTGCTGCTTTACTTTCCCAGAAAAAAAATCTAGTACCCATTTAAGGCTGGGTAAACCCGGAAGCCGTCGATTGGGATCGAACCCTACCAATGCAGGAAATACTATGCGCTAAAATGCAGAGAATGGTACGGCTGTAGCTTTATGTATATTATAGTCGTCTCATAACAAACCGATGTTGCCGACTGATACGCGCCTTCTGCAAGAAGCATGTCTTCTTACTATCAGCATTACTGCATTTTAATGCATAAATATATGAGAAAGAATTCACTGAATGAAAGATACATGAAATTGGTTTAAAGCTATTGGTTCAAAATCAAAATTAAAATATGTTTTATTCATATTATATTTTTATAAAGGAATCGTTCGTTCGTTCGCTTTCGTCAGCTTTGACCTCTGACGAAGTCCCACCCACTCAATTTTGTGGGACTGAATTTTGCGTGTAAAGTCTGTTTTATCCCATTACAGGATGCCCCTCGCCATGCAGGCAGATTTACTCCGACTTCAGAGGTACTAATTTTTAGGGAATTAGTAAAACCCAGGTGTCCTCGCCAGGGTACGAACCCGGCTGTTGCCGTGGTAAGCCAACCGCCTATCGATTGCGCTAACCGGACACCCTTTATAAAGGAATAATTTAATTCGTAATGTACTTCCATTCATGTATAAATCGACCGTTTTGAAAAGGGAACTCAGATCAGGTTATTGTAGATCAGGTTATTGTGATCTCAGAGCATGTCCACACAGGATAGTGGCTTAGTAAAATGTAAATGTGGATCATACCGACAAATTCCGGATCATATCATACATGACCACAACACTTTTAACACCAAAAAAATTCAAACGTGGCCCACAAAAAAAAGAAAAAAAAAACCTACATTACAAGTTATGGGAAACCGGCGAAGTATTCAAACGCACGGTCTTGTTCGTGACCCAAGCTGGCCTGATTGCCTAAACGCATAACAATAGCTGATCGCTGAAGAGGAAGAATACATAGGAAGGAAACAAAACTGGACTCAAGCCTTATGCAAGCACACAACAGAATGTGAAATACTTACAGTGGTAAATCATAAATTGTCAGAACAAATTCATCGTACGGCATTGACATCATTCAGTTTATCAGTCAATCCTATTACCTGACAATACGTGACAGTATAACTCAGTAGAGATTTTACTATTAAATGATGGCTTGTGTCCTAAAGTAGGCTGGTTTAGTTTAGTCGACAAATCATCTTCATTGTAGATTGAACAACTTCATGTTGCTCAGATCCCCTCTGTAGCACATCTCCCAGCGTGCACCACTACAGGCACGCGCCAGATAAAGTCCTCAAGACGGTGTTTTCGTTCAGATGCACAAACTCTGTAGCACCGGTGAAGATCTAGAAAATGGAGGGTATGGCAATTTGGTAGATTTTTTTTTTACCTTACAACAATTTTTGCCCGTTGCAGCAACAATATTTAACCTTCTCCTTTGGATTTTTACCTATAAATTGTGTGTTAACGTGCGTAAAGTTCACACATGTTCTCTCGTTTATCGCCTTTATCTGATAGACATTGAATCTCTATACCCAGTGACCGGTGAAGGGTAAAAGCAAGAAGAAGCCATAGAACCGAAAAGTAAATTCCCACCTCTTGTGTCGTGATTCGAACCCGAGACCCTCATGTTCGGAGGCAACCGTCTTACCTATAGACCACTCGACCCTCCCCTTCTACATTCCTTAAATGATACCAACATCTTATTTGTTCACGTGTATATTATTAAACAATATGTGTGCACTCACTGTGGTCGCAAATGAACTTAAACCATGAAACATAAAGATGTAGACGAAGAGTCAAATAACACTAACCGTTGGCCTATGAAAGCAAATTGCAAATGAGCAGTTACGCAGAACATAATGGATCTTTAGTCTACCACATCTGGATGGATATATATATATATACTTGGAGTTTTCTGCACAGTTGAAAGACAGTTGTTGACAATGAATGATATAAGAGAGTCCACTGTCTTGACGGGCAAAGTATTTTTTAGCAGAAAGAGGTGTCGTTTTATGAGTCAATTTTGGTTTCTGGTTCTAAATCTTGGTGGGCAGAAAATCCACAAGCGTCCCAGCATTAAGAAAATGTAAATGGACATTGATTTGCAGATTGTTGAATCTATAACTTAAATATGTCGCCTTCTATGTTTTATATTCAGCATTTTGATTCCCCCAAGTGCTGCACAATAATGTGTGCCTGTGTAACTTACGATAGCTTTGTGAAGGGAGAAGGGCAAGAGACAAACCCAGAGAAAGATGGACAGACAACATCAAAGAAACGCAACTGCAACACAACCTACAATGAAATGTGTATCTCCCTCGATACCCGAACGTGTATCAGAGGAAGTGACGCAGGAAGAAAAAAAGGAAAGAGAGAGAGATAGAGAGAGAGAGAGCGAGAGAGAGAGAGAGAGAGAGAGAAAGCCTGAAGTTTTAGATTCAATATGCATACAATTCATATGTTTATGTCTTCATGTAAGTTATTACCTATACAAAACATAAATACGCATTTTATCCTTCTTATATGCAGATTCAGCCACCAGAGAAGCAGCTCAGTAAAACAGCATCCTGCATCCAGCATCCAGCATAAGAGACTAATATTTTACCAAACTGTCTTATCTTGATTGCTTTCTACTACTCGTCTGTCAAGACGCTAAAGTCCACATACATATAATGAAAAGGATTTTATCGTATTGTAGACTTTAATAATGATTTACTGACTGCATACATTTTTGTCATTCTATTTTCTTCTGTCCATGCTCATTTACCTTTCCAACATGGATAGGATATATAGTTTTGCACTCTTTTGCTCTTCTGTCGGTTTCACCTGCTTGTTATGTTTCATGGTGTTTCTAAAATCCCATCAATCCATTGTTTTTCGTGGCGGCTTTAAATTTCATGTGTTCATTAAAGGCTCGGTTGTGCTGTGTGTTTTGGTATTTCTTTCTTATCAGGTGGCCAAACCCTTTACCTGTTGTTTATTGGTGTATTCTATGGCGGGAATGTTTTCATTACCACACTTCGTGGATGAAGCAAACAAGTGACATAAAAGAAAGTCATGCAGTTAAAACGTATTTGGAACACGCCCGACACTGTGATTTTATTTACTGCAATCCACACGACATTTTTCAAATCTGTTATTATCACGACAAATACACAGCTACTTTGTCTGAAAAAGCAAATTATGTTTATGTGTGTTATTAATCATGTTCATGTTTTTAATGGTTATTTAGAAATGCACCCAAGTGTAACTGTGTCGGCTCAACTTTATGTGTAAAGGTAGCTTCCTTGTTCAGTCAATTCTGGTTCAATGTATCCACTATTACAACGTTACAGAACATCAAGTTATATAAAGTGAAACTTGTCTAACTGTCTAACTGATAATGAAACGAAAAGGAAATTACTAGGCTCTTGGGAACACCTATCTAAGAGAGCTTAACAAGTAAAAATTAAGAGAAGGTTCACTATGTTCACTGTGGTGGTCGTGTAGAACAGTTAGAGAAGAAACAACTGCGAGAAGGTTCACTAGACTGTTTGTGATGGTCGTGTAGAACAGTTAGAGAAGAACCAACTGCGAGAAGGTTCATTTGACTTTTTGTGGTGGTCATGTAGAACAATTAGAGAATAAACAACCGCGAGAAGGTTCACTAGACTGTTTGTGGTGGTCGTGTAGAACAGTTAGAGAACCAACTGCGAGAAAGTTCATTTGACTTTTTGTGGTGGTCGTGTAGAACAGTTAGAGAAGAAACAAC
Source organism: Megaustenia siamemsis (assembly GCA_032433765.1). NCBI lineage: Eukaryota > Metazoa > Mollusca > Gastropoda > Stylommatophora > Ariophantidae > Megaustenia > Megaustenia siamemsis. The sequence goes on from JAVIAB010000124.1 coordinate 91,958,722, forward strand.
TGCGAGAAGGTTCACTTTACTGTTTGTGGTGGTATTAGTGTAGAACAGTTAGAGAAGAAACAAATGCGAGAAGGTTCACTAGACTGTTTGTGGTGGTCGTGTAGAACAGTTAGAGAAGAACCAACTGCGAGAAGTTTCATTTGACTGTTTGTGATGGTATTAGTGTAGAACAGTTAGAGAAGAAACAAATGCGAGAAGGTTTACTACACTGTTTGTGGTGGTCGTGTAGAACAGTTAGAGAAGAAACAATTGCGAGAAGGTTCACTAGACTGTTTGTGATGGTATCAGCGTACAACAGTTAGAGAAGAAACAAATGCGAGAAGGTTCACTAGACTGTTTGTGATGGTCATGTAGAACAGTTAGAGAAGAAACAACTGCGAGAAGGTTCACTAGACTGTTTGTGGTGGTCGTGTAGAACAGTTAGAGAAGAAACAAATGCGAGAAGGTTCACTAGACTGTTTGTGATGGTATTAGTGTAGAACAGTTAGAGAAGAAACAGCTGCGAGAAGGTCCACTTTACTGTTTGTGATGGTATTATTGAAGATTAGTTAGAGAATAAACAACCGCGAGAAGGTTCAATAGACTGTTTGTGACGGTATTAGTGTAGAACAGTTAGAGAAGAAACAAATGCGAGAAGGTCCACGAGACTGCTTGTGATGGTCGTGTAGAACAGTTAGAGAAGAAACAACTGCGAGAAGATTGACTAGACTGTTTGTGGTGGTCGTGTAGAACAGTTAGAGAAGAAACAAATGCGAGAAGGTTCACTAGACTGTTTGTGATGGTCGTGTAGAACAGTTAGAGAAGAAACAAATGCGAGAAGGTTCCCTAGACTGTTTGTGATGGTCGTGTAGAACAGTTAGAGAAGCAACAAATGCGAGAAGGTTCACTAGACTGTTTGTGATGGTATTAGTGTCGAACAGTTAGAGAAGAAACAACTGCGAGAAGGTCCACTTTACTGTTTGTGATGGTATTAGTGAAGATTAGTTAGAGAATAAACAATCGCGAGAAGGTTCAATAGAATGTTTGTGACGGTATTAGTGTAGAACAGTTAGAGAAGAAACAAATGCGAGAAGGTTCACTAGACTGTTTGTGATGGTATTAGTGTCGAACAGTTAGAGAAGAAACAAATGCGATAAGGTTCCCTAGACTGTTTGTGATGGTCGTGTAGAACAGTTAGAGAAGAAACAACTGCGAGAAGGTTCACTAGACTGTTTGTGGTGGTCGTGTAGAACAGTTAAAAAAGAAACAACTGCGAGAAGGTTGACTAGACTGTTTGTGGACTAGACTGTTTGTGGTGGTCGTGTAGAACAGTTAGAGAAGAACCAACTGCGAGAATGTTCACTAGACTGGTTGTGGTGGTATTTGTGTACAGCAATACAACTGTCCATTTTATGACATCGAGACGTAACGATACTCATTAACAAACTTTGACAGATTAATGTTACTGCACAACTTTCTAACTGGCCTAATAAATCTCCTTAGAAGTGTTTTCAGCAGCTACTGTCGATGTGATAAATTTCTTCTTCGAGTATCAAGGGAGATACACATTTCAGACTAATGTCAGACCCTTGCTCTTCTGTTAGCCTCAGCAATTGACACATGATGCTGTTGCAGAGTTTATTTGATGTTGTCACTTCGATGCAGTATGGGTCTGCCTCTATGTGATAATGCAATATAATAACAGCTATAAAGTCTTTCTATCTATTGACCTTTCGAGCCGTAACCGGCCCATATGGCGTAGACCAAGATACACCTTCTCCTATATGAATTTTTTTGTTCTAGCAGTTTTCTTTTAAAGATATTTCATCAAATCTCGCCATCTGTCTCTGTTCTGTGCAAGCAGTTCTATCTCATTGAGGGAGCCGATTCCTGCTGCTCTTGCCTCTCTCATCAATGTTCTTCTCAGTGTCTCCCTGTGTCTTCCTCTTTTTCTTTTACCTGTTGTTTCCCATATGAGGGCTTGCTTTGCTATTCGGTTATTATCTCTTCTCATCACATGTCCAACATATGACCATCGTCTTTTCTTTATTACTGAAGATATTAGTAGTTGATTGGCGATTTCTCTAATTTCCTCGTTTGTTTTGAATTCGTTTCATGCTATACCAAGTATTTTCCTTAGACATTTATTTTCGAATGCGTTCAACTTTGTTTCTATATCTCTTGTTGTTTTCCAGCTTTCACACGCACACGTAAGGGTTGATATAAAGTCTTTGCCTTCATAAATATCTGAATGGTGAGGAACAACATAAAGAAAATGTCAAATCTGTTATCCGTTCACACAATGTAAAAGTAAAAGTGCCCCGTCACGCCAAGTGGCGCATTGGTAATATGGTGTTTTTGATCATATACGCCCGTGCTGCTTTATTTTCCAAGAAATCCGGTACCCATTTAAGGCTTGGTGAACCTGGAAGCCGTCCATCAGGATCGAACTCGACTCTTGTCGTTAGTAGTTCATTTCACTAACTACTGAGCTATTGCGGCTTCCCGTTCACACAATATACCTAATTAAATGTATTAAAATATGTTCATCAAACTAAAACACAAATCTCTAAGAGGTACAATGAATAAGACATGCAGCCAGCTATAAGAGCAACAAAAATGTAGTTAGACAGGCCCATATACAAAGAGGAGATGTAGAAGCAGTTAGACTGTCATGTAATAATGATTTTTTGAAGGAATGAGAAAAAGAGAGACGGTGAAAGAAATTTTGTTTAGTATAGTTCAGTATAATTTATTTTAGTATAAATTAGTTAATATAGTATAATGTTGATTAGTTTAGTATAATTTAGTTAATATAATATAGTTTAGTTTAGTATAATTTAGTTAAAATAGTATAATATAGTTTAGTTTAGTTTAGTATAGCATAGCATAGCATAGCATAGCATAGTACAGTACAGTACAGTACAGTACAGTACAGTACAGTACAGTATAGTACAGTATAGTACAGTATAGTATAGTATAGTATAGTATAGCATAGCATAGCATAGCATAGCATAGTATAGTATAGTATAGTATAGTATAGTATAGTATAGTATAGTATAGTATAGTATAGTATAGTATAGTATAGTATAGTATAGTATAGTATAGTATAGTATAGTATAGTATAGTATGGTACATTATAGTATAGTATAGTACGGTACATTATAGTATAGTATAGTATAGTATAGTATAGTATAGTATAGTATAGTATAGTATATATATATATATATATATATATATATATATATATATATAGTTTGGTTTATTTCAGTATGCTTTACTTTAGTATAGTATAGTTTAGTTTAGTATAGAGAAAGAGGGTCTATGCCCTATGGGCCGGCCACGGGTGGAAAGATCAATAGATTGATATATAGTTTAGTTTGGTTTAGTCGACCTATCGTCTTCATCACACAACGAACAACACCATTGTGCACAGACCTCATCACAGCATCTTCCCCTGTACCAAGCAATTCCGTATTATTCTAGTGCAAACACTAAAGAAGGCTTCGATGCACGAGCTGTGTAACACCGGTGATGATACTGTCCCAACCTCCATAGTAGACTCTTAATGCATGTTTGGCAGGGGTCAATGATTCTATTCTTTTCTCCCCTCACCCCCTGACTACCAGGACCCCAGAAGCCACACAGGAGAATCTGATAGAAGAGCACAGTGGAACAAGAGAAGAATTACTTGAGTCAGACTGTGGGTGTTCTGCCACGGTTGGCCACTGCTGTTCCCCTACAAACTGCTGTAAGTGCATGACCAAGTTCTGAATTGTGAGTCCTCGACCACAAGAATAATTGGAATTATACACAACAGCCATGCAAACAAATATGACAATTTTATTTAAAGATAAAGAGTCTCTCTATCTACGGCTTCATTGACGTGGACAAATATGGGAAAAAAGGAGAGGGTGGGGAATGTGTTACCTGTTACTCAAATTGCCCAGTTGTTTGTTTGTTTGTTTGTTTTTTTTTTTTGTTTTTTTTTTTTTTTTTTTTGGGGGGGGGGGAGCGGGGTCGGGGAGAGAGGGGGATGTATCGCGTCAGGCCGAGTTACTTTTCTCAAAGCCTCTAGTCCCCAGTTTTAGAGTTGAGTGAACCACGAATTGAGTCTTCATGATCAAAATTAAAAATAAAAATTCTCTACATCTGGGAATTGACTCGGACTCTTCTGATCAGCAGCAAGCACGTCAACAACAGAGCTACCGGGTCTCTCAGATATCGCCGTAAGGACGGAACAAATGAAAGAGAAAAGATGCAACGAAAATTATATCAGCTTAATTGTCTGGCGTGATAAAATAATAAAGACCACGATGAACGGAATCGCGTCACTGAAAGACAGACATCCGCTACACGTAGATATCTGCTACACTCCCTTTCCATCAACTAAGAAAGTGATAGTTCTGATTACTTTTGTTGTTCTTTTGAACATGTTGAGTTTTTTTTTTTTTATGTTGTGCAGGTGAACATGCACATTATCCAGGGCGCTGTAGCGGACGTCGCCGACGGCACGACCTCCATGCGCCAACTCCTAATTCGAGTAGACTTTGTGGTCAGTGAGCTAGCCACACCAAATGCTATCCCAACAAATTCAGTCATGCCTCCACTTCAGTGATACACTCAATTCGACCATAGTCTAGCACTTTGTGTTCAAAAGCGATTTTCAGTCGACCACAGACCACATAACGAGTAAGAGATCCCCATGTGCAGGCGTCAAAACCCCGTTTAATCAGTGGTCAGGTGAATGCGACCGGACTACAGCTGTCTCCGGAAACACAAATGGAAAAAAGAGCGACATTAGAACAGGTTTATACAGTGATGGGAATATGTGGAAGAGATATATGATTGTTTAAACCCTTGGCATATTACATGATGATGCTAATAAAGACATTACTGTTTGTGATGTGATTATGACGAATTGTCTAGTTTAGCAGCCATTCAGAGTGTGTTCACGAAATTCCCGTTAATTGACATGTCGCAGACAAAACCTGCCACTAATGCCAATGCTAATTGGAGCAAAGCAAACAACAACTAGAGCGGGAATATTTCAATCATTTTGACTGTATCTTCTGGTCACGTCTTCACACTGTCAGTCTGCCTGTGATGGTTTTCTGTCTACCTCTTTTCGTCTCTTGTTCAAAGTGCTACTAAAGGTTAAACTAAACACTGGTTGTGTTAAGCGAACTTTAATCTGGTTTTACCTATTCGTGTTTTATAGGGACGGCTCACAAAGTGCGGCTGTTCTTCCTTCTGGAGAAAATGTTATGTACTATTTGTTAGAATGTAAGGTGCACAAAAACAGGACAATATCAAACATAATGAATGTGTTCACATATGTTCTCTTCGGCGTGATAACACTTTTAATCTGCGTGTAGCTAATTGAGTTTATATATAGAGAGAGAGAAAGAGAGAGATATTTAGGTAGAGGTATATATATGGGGATCGAGAGAGAAAAAGAGAGTGAGAGAAAGAGAAAGCGTGTTGTTTTATATGTATATATATATATATATATATATATATATATATATATATATATATATATATATAGAGAGAGAGAGAGAGAGAGAGAGAGAGAAAGAAAGAGATATTTAGGTAGAGGTAAATCCTAGAGCATTAACAGAGCATTCTTCTACTTTCATTCCTTATGTATGTTTTAATGAATTACCGCCCGTTATTATCTTGCAGTTTGAGAACATATCCTATTACTCCACTCTATAACCACTTTACTCTGATATTGAGAGCATCAATTAGATTACTAATAAAGCTATTAAACAACTAAATGATGTAAACAACAGCCAAAAAAAAGCCGCATTGTGTATAAACACTACACACATGTTAAACAAGTTTACACGTATATAAATTGTGGACATATTACAATTTTACCTAATAAACCAACACAGAACTGGAGCCGTCAGTCGCTGGACACTGCGAGAATTGCTGAAGGAAAAATGGGGGTGGGGGGGGGGGTTGGGGGGGGGTGAGTCTGGTGGGCATCTATGGACATGTTCGATGATGAGTCATGATGATGACTCGCAAATAACTCAATAACTATATATATATATATATATATATATATATATATATATATAAATATATACATATATATATAGAGAGAGAGAGAGGGAGAGAGAAAGAAAGAGAAAGAGAAAGCGAGAGACAGACAGGCATGAAGGCAGACGGATGGGTGGGTGTGTAGGTAAATAGGTAGGTAGGTAGGTATGTAGGTAGGTAGGTTAATAGGTAGGTAGGTTGATAGGTAGGTAGGTAGGTAGGTTGGTAGGTAGGTACGTAGGTAGGTAGGTATGGCAATATTTTGATTCGTGACAATGACAAGGCATTTGCAGTTAAATAGTAGAACCTTTTTGGAGACACTTTGGGTCATTACGTAAATCTCTCTCTTTATCCTTCTCTTTCTCTCTCTCTCTCTCTCTCTCTCTCTCTCTTTCTCTGCTATCAGGACTCCATGAGAGTAGGATTCCAGACTCTCACATGAAGTCAGCTGTCAGGTTATGTGTGTTGATCGCCCCCACAGACAGAACATCACAATTAGAGTCTGCCAGATCCACTCTGATTGAACACCCGTTAAAACGTTGCACTGTGTTCTGCACCAGTGGCCCAGTACATCCGATTTTAGCCAGCATTTTATTCAGGTTTGCTTTCCCTAGCCTTTGATTGTCCCCAATCTTCCTGCAAGGCAACAGATTGTCTTTTCTGTAGGGGGATTCTGCTCTTAAATGGTCGGCCCTCCAGGGTTTACGAGCACCATCTGCCCGAGTCACTAGAGGTGACTAATACAGACATACACAAAGATATGCGATATGACTAACACAGACATACACACAGCGATACTAGGCATGGCTAACACTGACACACATCAAGATATGAGATATGACTAACATATACATACACGCAAAGATTAGACAAATGACTAACATAGACATGCACACAAAGATATGACATATGACTAACATAGATATGCACACACAAAGATATGACGAATGACTAACATAGACATGCACACAAAGATATAAGATATTACTGACATAGAAATGCACACACAAAGATATGACACATGCCTAACATAGACATGCACACAAAGATATGAGATATGGCTAACATATACATGCACACACAAAGATATGAGATGTGACTAACATAGCCATGCACACACAAGGATATGAGATGTGACAAACACAGACATGCACACACGATGATATGAGATATGACTAACATAAACATGCACACAAAGATATGAGATATCACTAATCCAGACATGCACACACAAAGATATGACACATGATTAACACAGATACACACTAAGATATGAGATATGACAAAACACAGACACACATAAAGATATGAGACATGATTAACACGGACACACCAAGATATGAGATATGACTAACATGACACACAACAAGATATGAGCCATGCCTAGCACACACACACACAAGCTAAGATATGAGCCATGGCTAGCACTGAACACACTAAGATATGAGCCATGGCTAGCACAGAAACACATTAAGATATGAGCCATGGATTTATGGAAACACACCAACACATGAACCATGTCTAGCACAGAAATACATTAAGATATGGGTCATGGTTAGCACGGAAATACACTAAGGTATGAACCATGGCCAGAACAGACACACACTAAGATATGAACCCTGGCCAGCACAAACACTAAGATATGAGCCATGGCCAGCACCTACACTCACTAAGATATCAGCCATGGCTATCGCAGACACCCACCAAGATATGAGCTACGACTAGCACTGATATACACTGAGAATTGAGCCATTGTTCAATTCAAGAGAAGCAGAAGAGGGGGTAGAGAAGCAGCGATCGCGAAAGGTATCCAAATGCTTGGGTTTGTTGTAGTCGGCAGTTTCTTCTTAACATGGGAATCATCGACATACGAAACGCCGACCCCAGTTAACTGTTCACATGTTCCGTTCAAACAGTTGTCCAGAGATTTCAGAGTGCAGTCTGACCCGTACAACATTCCCTTGCATGGACAGTTCCCGGTTGAATGTTCACAGGTGTCGTTGAAACAGATGTCCGGACATTTGAGAGTGCAGTCTGACCCGTAGTACGTTTTCTTGCACGTACAGTCTGCACTTTCCGGGCCACATATGATGTCACAGCCATCATAACACGTCTGTTCGCACTGTAGCCCAAAATTACCATCGGGACAAGTGTCATTACAGGTATAGCCAGGATGTTTACATTGTAGGCATTTTCCGGATTTTTCTCACATAAAGGACAGACACTGAGACAAGACCTGGAGCAGTCGTATCCATAGATCCCATGTGAACAGTTGCCGTGGCACGTACCGATGATGACGTTGCAACCTTTGCTACACCCACTACACACTTCGCAAAACGACCCAGAATGCCCGTCCAGACAATAGGTGTCTGTAAATGTTTGCACCTCACACACCGTCAGTGCAATGTCGGCCTGCTAAATGGTCGGTGAGAACTCAATCTTAATGTGTGCCATTGGCGTTTGTGTTGATGACTACAATAGTATTCACAGAAACATTAGGGTATGATATATCATTATACTGGAACACTACGCCGCCACTTCAGAGAAAGCCTTTAGAGTGGCATTCTTTACCCGAATCATAGTGCTAGCTCGATGATAGATTCGAATGGTGTTAATCTTCTGGGGCTTGGCAAAGTTCATATACCAGTAAACAGGATTGATTTCACTTCTCAATTTTGTGTGTGTGCAGTCATTTTCATAGAGATTGGTCTTTGTCTTGCCATTAACTGCGGCCTCTGGTCCACATCCGTCTCCTGTATAACAAGCATTGAATGTGTCGGTCTGGTTAGTGTTCTGTTTGAGAGCCACATTCCGACCCCCGCCAATGTAGACGGAGCAGATATTTGCAACTATCGCCCTTTCAATCCGTAACTTGTTTATCAGACCAGCCCCAGAGCAAAAGATATCAATCTTGTGCTGACTAACTACAAAACTTGATTCATTGTTACATGAGGCAGAACCATTTAGTTTTACCGTGAAACTGTCCGGATTGTTAAGTCATTCACTTAAATTCTAAACCAGGAGAACGGCAAAGATTGATTGAGAGTTGCCTTAACTGATGTAGAATTTGTGTCCGAATTACATGTGGTGTCGTTGTTATCAAACAGGAAAGTAGGTTCAGTTTTTTTTTTGGCGTATTTGTACACGAGATCCAAGTACTGACACTGGGGTCCAAAATATTCGTGCTGACAACTGTCAATGTGTGGGCATGACCTGTAGTTTTGTCACAAACAGTCATTATAGCAGTGACATTGTAACGTACAATTTGCCCCAAACCAACCGTCTGCACAAGTTATTATGTAAATAAGACAGAAAGATCAAAACACAACAGAACGAGTCTTCAATAAACGTTGCGAAATCACCAGAACCTAGGTTGACCACGAAAACAATGGATTGACAGAATATTAGAAAAACCAGGAAACAGTAGCAGAAGAGGCAAACAGAAGAGGAAAAGGGTGCGAATTATATCTTCCCTCGACAATGAAAGTCAATTGAGGAAGGAAAGATAATGAAACAAGCAGCTATCCAATGAATGTAACACTACGTTTGAAAGTAATGCAATGTGTGCTAGCCTGATTGTGCTTGCAAACTTTAACTTTAGAACAGTGCTCATATTGTGTAGGTTGTTAGACCAAAGGTCACAAAACACAAGGCTAATTATACAGGGTGTTTATAAAGTCTCACTACACTTGGTATCTAGGTCAATTTGAAAAAAAAATGTTTATGACGTCATCACAATATGTGCTCCCACTGTCAATGAAATTTGTTGAATAAGTTTATTGCTACTGGAAATGTGGAAGATGCTCCACGATCTGGTAGGCCTGCTGTGAATGATGAAATATGTTTAGATATCCAAGACAGAATCCTTAAAAGTCCAGACAAGTCATTAAGAAAACTGTCGCAACAAGTGAACTTACCATTGAGCACATATTGTGATGACGTCATAAACATTTTTTTCAAATTGACCTAGATACCAAGTGTAGTGAGACTTTATAAACACCCTATATATGTGAACAATTACTGTAGCAGAAACAATTGCACATTGTAGCTTATGTTTCTTATTAATGTGACACGGAATACGGTAAATGAATACCGACAGGAAATAACCGTGCTGAACATTGTATTTTGATTATAATTACCATCATCATCAGGTGCCATTCCAGTTGGTGTAGGCGATCATCTCCTTACATCACACGGTCCTTCATAAGTAATGGTAAAGAGCCCCACCATGCACTATGGGGTATAGGGAATATAGTGTTAGTTACCATAATTTTTCCACACCTTCACACATGATTTTGGGGGTAATGTAGTCGGTATTATCAGTGCCTATTTACTTTCCCAGAAAAATTCATGGTACCCATTTAAGGCTGGGTGAAACTGGAAGCCGTCGATGGGTCCTTCAAGGGTGTCATAATTTCAGTTCCTAATCTTTTATTATACCCTTGCGAAGAGGTGTTTAATATTTTTATATTGCTTTTCCTCTGCTTTTCTTTCTACTCATGCTGCATTTTGGTACAGTATCATCAATGCCGTCGTTTCGCATTATATACCCAATAAATGTTGATTGTCTCTTCCGTGTTATCTTGATGACATTTCTGGTTTCTGCAACTCATTTTAAACATTCCTATTTAATAATTGTTGCTATCCATGAAAATTACGGGTTATTCTGATAAACCACATCTGAGTTGTGGGAGCCGCGATAGCTCAGTGGTTAGTGAACTGGACTGCAAAGGACAAGGGGTAGGGTTCGATCCCAACCGACGGCTTCCGGGTTCACCCAGCCTTAAATTGGATACCGGATTTTTTTCTGGGAAAGTAGAGCGGAACGGGCGTAATACCGACCACATTACCCCAAAAATCATGTGTCGAAGGTCTGTACAATTTATGATCACTAACACCATATTCCCTATATGCAACTTGGCGTGACGGGGGTACTTTACTTTTTTTTTTACATCTGAGCTGTCTCTAATGTTCTCTGTGTTGCCTTACTTATCTCCCATGACTCACTTCCATATGGCAGAACAGGCTCGATGTAACACTTTAGGACGGGATGTCTGACATTAATTGACAATGATTTGTTTCATATAATGGTTTTGATGCGATTGAATTATGTTTTTGCTTGTCCTATTCTGCTTCTAATTTCTGCAGTGTGTTTGCCATCTGATGTTTCTATTGATCCGAGGTTTTTTTTAAATCTATGCACTAGTTTTAGGTTTTTTCATTTAGTTTTACTCTACATGCTTGTGTATTTGTTTTCTTTGATATTATATTATTAGCTTATGTCCTTTTATGTTAAGAGTCAGGCCTTTGTATTCGCTTTCCGTCACTTTTTCATCTAACCGATTATGTAGAGCATGTTGGTTTTCTCCTATCAATGCTATGCCATCTGCATACTGGAGGATTGTTTATGTTGTACCCCACCACTTTAGTATCAGACCTGTTCGTAATTGTTCTTAAAATATTTTATCTGTGCAAAGAAAATAGGTCTGGTGACAATACACATCCCTGATGCATTCATTGTGTTATTCGTTGATATTCTCTGTGTTTGTTTTCAATTATAATGGTTGTTTCTTGTTTCCTGTATAATATATATATATATATATATATATATATATATATATATATATATATATAAAGTGTAAACAGAAAAAAGTAAAGTACCCCCGTCACGCCAAGTGGCGTATAGGGAATATGGTGTTAGAGACCGTAAATTTTACAGATCTTCGGCACATGATGTTTTTTGGGGGGTAATGTGGTCGCTATTACGCCCGTGCAGCTTTACTTTCCCAAAAAAAATCAGTACCCTTAAAGGCTGGGTGAACTAGAAGCCGTCGTTTGAGATCGAACCCTACCTATTGTCTTTGTAGTCCAGTTCACTAACCGCTGAGCTATCGCGGCTCCCATATATATAAGTGTGTGTGTTTAATAATCTCCCGATTATAATTATAGATCGCTTTTTGAAGACACCCACAATTATATCAAGGGAAATAAGAATAAATGTATAATCATGCTAAATAGCGATAGATATGGACTTAATAAACTAAAAAGCAATAGCTTTAAGAAAATGAGACAAAACGAATATATAAACATGTCGAGCACAAAGTCTTCATCAGTGGAAACGTAAACTAGACAATTCACATACATCACTACATAAGTGTGCATAGGGGAAATACTGCAGACTATAGGTTGAGGACCGCGTGCCGTGAGACTGCAACAGGATATAATAATACCGGAAATAAGTAATCTATGCTATCATGTAATTGTATAGTGGCCGTGAAGAAATGTTTGTAGCATAAATGTTTAGTTATTCTGTGTTGTTCCCTTTTCGTAAAACTATAACATAGAATACAATTGAGACAGATAGTTCGTCGGTGCTATAGAGAGCCAACTCTGACCTATGGAAGCCAATCATGGACAGTAGACAAGTATTGAAAAGACGATTATATACTACAGAGATCGGATTTCTCTGAATAATTTTGAGAGTTTCATGGACAGCCAAAAAGACCAACGAGGAAATTCTCAAATAGGCCAACACAAAAAGGGAACTCTTTAAAAAATCCAGAAAGATACACTCGATATTTTTCGGGCACATCGTGAGAAAAGGAAATTTTGAATACTTGGTTGCAACTGGCAAAATACAGGGTGAAAGTTGTGGTACTAGACAGCTTGGTGTCATGGCATGGAAAACAATCAACAACAGAATCGATGCGATGCTCTCTGGATAGAAAATTGTGGAAGGACATGATCGCTTACGCTAACCGGTATGGCACAAGATGATAATAACATACAATAGACGGTTTGTTCTTTAAAATTATATCAAACTTGTAGTAGACATATTTGATTTATTCAGTGTTATAGAAGTTGTAGAAAATGAAGAAATTCTTTACTGTTGGTCGCAAAGAAATGTGTCCTTGTCTGGACGTAGCTTGACAGAACGGCTTAGGTGTGAGTTGTACATTCGGCAGGTTGTGGTACAAACCTGTACCCGAGACCAAGAGTAAAGGTAAGCCAATAAGATCCTCGGAGCTGGATAGGACACACACTGCGGAAGCCAACTGAGAGTATTACACAACAGTCCGTTTTTGGGAATCCCCAGTGAAAAAGAGAAAAAGTAAAAGCAAGGAATTCTTGGAGAGGACAGATGGAAGCAGAGTTGAAGATGATGGGGAAGACATGGAATGATGTTAAAAGAATGACAAGAAGCAGAACGGATTGGACAGTGTTTGTTGAAGACCGGTGCTCCACTGGAAGCTGAAAGGTAGAGGAAGAATAAGATCCTCCAGCTTCTGCAGCATCACAGTTATTTGTTGATGATATTTTAGTAGTCCTAGTAAATTTTCTCAGTTCTGAAACATAATTGAAGTATAAATCTGCTATTGTATTTAAAAAAATCATAAAAGATCATAGAACGTAAATTGGTACAATATGCGTTGTTAAATTATGTTACTTTACACAAGAAGTGTCAAATTGTAATATTTATTTACATAAACGTTATTGGACTAAAATGTAAATAACATAAAAAAATAAAGTTTCTTTTCATTTAACGATATTTGTTCAGTGTCGAAAATTTGAACCACTCCAATGAAATATCATTCTCAAGAGTGAGTGAAATGTAGTTTCTTCATCTTGTAATTTATGATATATTCAGTTATGCTTGTAGCAACATATTTATGTTTATGACTACAATACTATTTGACATTAAAATAAGCAGCTACTTATAACGTTTGCAACGCGACCTACCATAATAAAAACACTCACAATAGGGATAATAATGTAACACAGTTTATGACGGCGAGGGGCACTGCGACCTCGCTTCATTTGCCGAGAACTGTGGAAGCATAGTAATGGTATGTGATATAATGCTTTAAAATATGGCAGTTGATCGTGTGTGTAATAGAACATGGAACATTAACATTCTACTCGTCATGAAGCAAATACAAAACATTTTATGTATGATATGGTCTTTCGTTAAGGAATAAGTGAGAACAAGGAAGATAACTGGCCGTTCTTTTTTTTCTGTATCATTTTTCTTTCAGTGTCGGGGAGAAAAATAGTTTTCGGTCTTTTGCTCTTGTCTTGGCCTCTCCTGCTCTTATGTTTGCCATCAGTTAATATATATATATATATATATCTCGCTCTCTGCGAACAAGACTCAATCAGAGTAGGATTCCAGACTTTCTCATGAAGTCAGCTGTCTAAGTGATTCGATTGCCCCATATAGTTGAATTAATCTGAACTTTTTCAAAGTCGGTCCTTAGGTTTGGTGTTATCACAACGTTTATTGAAGTCCTGTTGTGTTTTTATTGTTGTCTTATCACTTGACCAAAGCAATTTGTATTTTAATTATTCATGTATTCAGTGGCGAAAATTGATTTTAGCTTTTTTTCTCAGTTCTGGGAAAGTAAAGCGGCACAGGTGTAATACCGACCACATTATCCCAAAATTATGTATCTGTAAAATTTGTGGTCACTATCACCAATTCCCTATACGCCACTTGGCGTGACGGGGGTACTTTACTTTTTTTTCTGTTTTTCTTTTTTCTCTCAGTTCTTTGTTTCTGATCTGGCAGGTCTATCAATATGTTGTCGTTTCGTGCTGGAAGACGGCACATAAGGCAAAAATTCTAGACCCTTCGTGTCTTTCAATCTTTTGTTATGAAGCATCGGACCTTGCACTTAACCCACATTGTATCTCGCTACATAACTCCGTTCAGGACGAGTTAGTCTGGCTGTTGAAAGTAATATACATTTTTAACCGCCCACTTTATAAGCTCGCTCCACTGTCCTGAAAGTAATCTACCATTAGTGTCGCTTGTGAATGTTAATTTATCACTATGACTCACCATATAATATAAAGAAAGAACAGATAAAATGGTTTGGCTACGGGACAAGGCAGACAGTTCAAAGCACAACACAACGAGCCTTCAATAAATTTTGCGAGAACATCAGACCCAAGGGCCGAACACGAAAAGAATGGATTGGCGGTATATTGGAAGCACTATGAAACATAACAGCAGCAGAGGCGAACAGAAGAGCAAAAGACCGCAAATTATATCTCCCCTCGACGCTGAAAGGCAAATGAGGACGGAAAGAAGAAGCCAACTCACGCCACTGATTTAACCTGCAAGGTGTTCTCGCTGAGCGACCTCCATCACTGTAAAAAGAAATAAATCGTTACAGTTTTGACCTCTATTTATGTGTCGTACCGGAAGTTTCACCTGTAAATGCATAATTGCCTGACTGCTATTAAAATAAGCCAATGTAATGTGTTACTTTAGTAGTAAATTAGAATTTGAGTTAGTCCTAGGAACGTTGCAGCAATTATAAGGGGAAGTTACAGGGAAGCTATTACATTTTGTAAAACCGATGGAGAATATAAGTCCGAATCGCTAGCTCGTCGTACTCAAAACTGGAATATCGCGGGTTCGAATACTGGTAGTGTCAAAAGTTGTCTTTTCAATCCAAAGTGAAATAAAAACTCAGACCCGATTGTAGCGACTGCTTAGAATAATCTACCAGCAGTCTCCGCTATAATAATACAATAATATATCCCAGTAACGGGAAAATGTCATAAAGATGTTTATTTTCTTGTTGTTGCTGTTATAAAACTGATACTTTATGTCACTTTATGAAACATATTTCACTTTGAGATATCATACAAGAATGTGACATTTCAAACTTAATCAGTTTTTGTGCTATCAATATTTTAGTAGAATTATATGGATTGTTAAAAATGTTTCCTCCAATGTGACGCTTCCTGGTTTGAAATATTAATTGTTTAAAGAGAAGTGTTATTCAAGTGTGATATAATGATTATATTTAATTTATGTGAAAATTAAAAAAAAATGTAAAGTGCCCTCCCTTTCACGCCACGCTGTGTATAGGGAACATGGCGATAGTGACCATAATTTTTACACATCTTCGGCACATTATTTTTGGAGTAATGTGGTCGGTATTATGTCCGTGCCGCTTTACTTTCCCAGAAACAAATCCGGTACCCATTTAAGGCTGGGTGAAACCGGAAGTAGTCGATCAGGATCGAACCCTATCTGTGGTCCTTTATAGTTCAGTTCACTAACCACTGAGCTATCGCGGCTCTCCATGTATATTTGCAACAAGAAAAATGTATACCCCACCCTCCCTATTTTGTTTGTCACGCCACGTTACGTATAGGGAATATGGTGTTGGTGCCCATGATTTTTACACACCTTCGGCACATGATTTTTGGGGTAATGTGGTCGGTATTACGCCCGTGCCGCTTTACTTTCCCTGAAAACAAAACGTTGCCCATTTAAGGCTGGGTGAACCTAGAAACTGTCGACCAGGATCGAACCCGACATCTGGCTGTTTATAGCCCAGTTCACTAATCAGTGAACTATCGTGGCTCCCTAAAAATGTATACAATTTAATTTATATATATATATATATATATATATATATATATATATATATATATATATATATATATATATATATATATATCTGCGATCAAGACTCAATCAGAGTAGGATTGCAGACTCTCACATGAAGACAGCTGTCTGTTTAAGTGATTTAATTTATATAAGTAACATGTTAATTAGCAAGGCAACTAAATAATCAATAATGAACAGCTGTTCATACATTACTCATCCGTTAGGATTGAGGAATAAGACTTGGAACATCTGTTCATTTGTACACCTTTTTTTAATTGTTATGTATTTCTTGCAAATGTCGAGTGCACGTTTTGTTTTCGCTTTAGGCTAGACTGACGGACGCGTATTGAACTTTCAGTGTTCGTGCGAAAAACTAGTGCTCTCTACTTTGTATTGTTGGTAAATGCTACTCACAGTGGGCACACGACATGTCATTAACCCCCCCCCCCTCTCTCTCTCTCTCTTTCTCTCTTTCCATCTCTCCAAACACGTGATCACCTTCCGAGATCTTTGAGTGGATTCATCGATTCATTTCATGGTCATTGATTGCTCCTGGGTGATTCAGTAGAACAGGTGATAGTTGCACGTAAATGAGACTCACGCAGTACTTCGCTGGATCAATAACAAACAACATGCAAACTGCACAGACACACAATAACCTTTCCCTTACTCGTTCTCTCCCAATCGTTCCTAGCTTAGCTACACATTCTGTGAGTCTGAAATTATGCACCGAATCATCCTATAATCTCGCAAATATATAGTTCAATTCGAGACAAATTATAGCTTACCGAGATGGCTCTTAGGAGCAAAATTATCTGCCCTTTGGAGAGTTCGTGAGCAATAATTACGTAGGCCTAAATACAACAATCCGCTTTGGTGTCTACATTCTCCTTAAGAACAGAGTTGGTATAGAATCCGCTTTGGTGTAAACATTCTCCTTAAGAACAGAGTTGGTATAGAATCCGCTTTGTTGTAAACATTCTCCTTAAGAACAGAGTTGGTATAGAATCATTCATGAAGCTTCAGAATCATTCTCTAATTAAAATTGTGGTAACTTTGTAATAAAATAGAGACCATTGTAGATTTAACAAAAAATAATATTTTCTCTCTCTCTCTCTATCACACACACACACACACACATACTCCCCTCTTTCTCTGCCTATATATCTTCTTCGTCTTCATCATCGCAGAGCCGTGCAATTACAAGTAGGGGTACTTCTGACGAACCTCATCAATTTTCTCCATCTCTTTCTGCCTTCAGCTATTCCCTTAGACTATGCAAAGTAGAGGGCTGTGCATTCTTTTATTTCATCATCCAATTTCTTTCTCTGCTTACCTCTCCCTTCTCGCTTCTTGCACACACACACACACACATACTTACCTAGACACACACACATACAGACACAGCTACACAGGTACAAGAGACACACACAAACACACAATCACACACATACAAACATGAACATATATATACAAACACAACAGAAGTAATTGTCAGATCGAAGAAACAATCATCACCATCATGCAACATAAAAATAAACATAACAAATCTGAAACAAGTGCAACGCGTCAAATACTTGGACACAAAAACAACATCGGATGGAAGATGCACCACAGAAATAAAAAGCAGAATAGCTCAGGCCAAAATAGCATTTCAGAAAGTGAAAAATATCTTATGCAACAAATCTATATCAATAGAAATGAGAAAGAGAGTTCATCGGTGCTATATAGAACCAATTCAGACCTATAGAAGCGAATCATGGACAGTAGACAAACAAATAAAAATACGATTAGAGGCTACAGAGATGGGATTTCTCAGAAGAATGTTGAAAGTTCTCTGGACAGCTAAAAAGACCAATGCGGAAGTTCTCAAAAAGACCAACACGAAAAGGGAGCTAATAAAAAACATCAGAAAGGAACAATCAACATTTTTTGGGCACATCATGAGAAGAAGAAAGTTGGAATACTTGGTTACAACTGGCAAAATAAAAGGAAAGAGAGATCGCGGACGACAAAGAGGGAAAATACTGGATAGCTTGGTTTCATGGCATCAAAAACAGTCAATAACAGAACTGATACGATGCACTGTAGATAGAAGATTGTGGAAGAACATGACGCCAACCGGTATGGCACATGATGATGATGATGATTATCGTGTCTCTCTTCTTCCTTTAAAATCATTGTGAAGCATAGGTCATAAACAAACACTTTCCGAGCCGTTCTGTTTCTAGCCATTCTTTTTAGATCATTCCATGTCTTGCTCATCATCTTCATCCCTGCTTCCATCTGTCCTCTCCAAGAATATCCTGGTCTTCCTCTTTGTCTTTTTCCTTGGGGGTTACAAAAAAGGGCGTGTTGTGTAATACTCTCAGTTAGCTTCTGCAGTGTGTGTCCTAACCAGCGTCATCGTCTACGCTGTATTTCTTTATCCACAGGCATTTGACTGGTACACTTCTATAACTCTATGTTAGTTATTTTGTCCTGACATTCCATCGTTTTATCCTGCCTAAGCATCCATTAATGAATTCCTGTATCTTCATGATTGTCATATTTTTTGTGTTCTCCATGCTTCACAGCCATATAATAATACTTACTTAACATTATTTTAAATACAATATCTTCATTTCTTCTAACACTTGATCATTTACGTGTATCCTAATGTGCCATTCTCTTCAGCTGTGTGGTTTATTTATGTTTACAATCTTCTTCCTGAATATTGAACACAGTACGTCTTTATTGACTCCTTCTCATTTCCTGCTAAATATACAAAGGTTATTTATTACTGATGTGCGTCATAGGCTCTCTTTCTGGGCATTGTGTACGCTCTGCTTCCAACAGTGGTGGATAACCTGTCACTTTCAGGCTCAAACCGAACTGCTAAACAATTCCTCACAGACCCGAAAGTTTGATTGTAAATTACTGTATACTCAGGTCTTTAGTTGAAAATACGTTTAGAGGTATTTAAAAAAAAAAAATAAATCTGCACAGAAACAAAAAAGAAAAAGCGTACAAAATAAAAATGTTGTTTTAAGGTGAAACAATAAAGCAAATTATTTTGTCACATCTTTGATCTATCAAGACCAGTGTCATTGAGAACGATAATCATGGGCGGCAGCAGTCTTCATACTTTCGACAACTCTGCTATATGATTTGTCTTTAGTGGCATGATGAGTTAGGAGATAACACTGCACTTTTTAACATTTACATTAACATTACATTATAATGAATGCATTGAAAGTTAACAATCAGTTGTTACGATTTAGTTACACAATGGCGCTATCAAGCAAAGAGAAGCGGATAACAAACATTGCTTTAGTTTAGCTTGGTCGACATTGATCTTCATTCCACAACAAACAATTCCCTAATGCTCATATTCTTATCTCAAAAGTTCCCCAGTGGGAAGCACACTCATTACACACTAGCGACAACACTTAAAATGGCTTCAGATCAATAGCACGAACTCATCACAGACGAAAGGAGGGGGGGGGGGGGCCGCGATAGCTCAGTGGTTAGTGAACTGGACTACAAAGGACAAGAGGTAGGGTTCGATCCCAACCGACGGCTTCCGGTTCAACCAGTCTTTAATGGGTACCGGATATTTTTCTGGGAATGTAAAGCTACACGGGCGTAATACCGACCACATTACCCTAAAAATCATGTACTGAAGGTCTGCAAAAATGTATGGTCACTAACACCATATTTCCTATACGCCACTTGGCGTGACGGGGCTTCTTTACTTTTACCACAAGCGAAGACTTTGTGCCCAACCTCACGAGTCGTCGCTTACAACAAGCGTGACAGTTAACATAGAGTTCTTTGATTTTCTGCCCTCACCGTAGTCACTAGGTAGCCACACGAGCGTATAAATTCCATACTTTCCATGAAAGATTGCCATAGAAAGATGAATTACTTTATGGGATATTTCTGTTCTCTGTATCGCTCTAATTCCGTGTCTAAAAAGAAAACAGAACTCTTTCATTAAACCGGTAAATTCTCCTGTTAATGTGTATAACCTATTGTTGAATTGTGTCTTTATTTCTTTTCTTCGCCTTCATTTATACATCTCTCTCTCTCTCTCTCTCTCTCTCTCTCTCTCTCTCTCTCTCTCTCACCACTTTGCACTTGCCTTTCATATTCCATCAATAGTAATATAAATACATTGTTGTAGTTTTTGCTACACTGAGACAATTGCTGCCATATTCGACTAGTATAGCCACTGTTGTCCTGGAATAGGTTAGATCCTGGCATGTTACCTTAACCCGTTAGACACTAATGTCAGTTATGGATAGTCGATGGCCCCGGTTTCACTACAAACGAATTAAATTCCATAACTGCTCAACCGCCCGTGCCATTGGAATCATCCGATTTAAAACTCATCTCATTGAAAGATCCAAACAAAAAAAAGACAGATAATGTCCAAATCATAACAGCAACAGCACACACCAAAAGACATAAGGCCAAGCGGTATCCGGATGTGAACGCAGTCAGTGAAGGTCACATAATCTTATTTCACATAACAAGCAATGTGAAGGACATAGTATTAAGAATTGTGGGCATCTCTTACTTGGATCATGTTATGTGTGAACAAAATCGCCAAAGAACACAAGTAATCGAAGTTCGGTGTTCTTTTGATTACTGTGAAGAAAAGTATATAACACTTGTCGAGTATCTCGATCATCCGGCCTGCCATCATTAAACAAGGAGCTGTGAATGATGAGGAAGAAACGTTTAACGTGCATATTAAGTAATTACTATAGGATTTTCGTAAATGACACACTCCTGGCTTCCTCATGTTCACAATTTTTAAGATGTTCATTTAGCCATCTATCCGTCCGTCCGTCCGTCCGTCCGTCCGTCCGTCCGTCCGTCCGTCCGTCCGTCCGTCCGTCCGTCCGTCCGTCCGTCCGTCCGTCCGTCCGTCCGTCCGTCCGTCCGTCCGTCCGTCCGTCCGTCCGTCCGTCCGTCCGTCCGTCCGTCCGTCCGTCCGTCCGTCCGTCCGTCCGTCCGTCCGTCCGTCCGTCCGTCCGTCCGTCCGTCCATCCATCCATCCATCCATCCATCCATCCATCCATCCATCTATCTATCTATCTATCTATCTATCTATCTATCTATCTATCTATCTATCTATCTATCTATCTATCTATCTATCTATCTATCTATCTATCTATATATCTATCTATCTATCTATCTATCAGTAGTATACAAGAATCCATTTGATATTCATTTAGGCGCTAAATTAACAAAGATATATAGTAGGCGCGCGGCGCGCCTAATGTACCGTAGGCGCAGGGGGAGTTAACCGTGACATTTCGTGTCGGGATGTTGACCTCTAGTCCCGGTGACCCCGGAAGTGCGCTGTTTATGTCTGGTATGTGCTGACTTTGGAGTTCTTGATGCACTTGAGCGATAGTGATAGGTTAGTAGATTATACAACATCAATGAAAAACGATCAATATAAGACAGAAGACAAAGATATATTTTATTCTTTCATTATCTCAATAGGTGTATAACATACAGTGGATATTATATAACATTACAAACATATTTAGTACACGAAGTAAATATATAGTACAAGGATAACATTTATTTATAGCTATGTAGTTGGGCGTCTGCTTAGATTTGTGTCATAAATGAATCATAAGGGTGAAACTGTTAGAGATTCCTGGTTAGGCTAAACTGGTAGTGTAAAGAGTTAAATATCTAGAGGCGTAGTCGAGACATTATCATCAGCTACCTTTCTTTTTATATAGAAATAGGAAAGAGCATTTCTTGTTTGACTGTAGGAAAATATGGAATTATTTAAGACTTTGAAACCTACATTTTTCCCACCCTTAGCCTTTTGCGTGGCGAGAACCTCTAAAAACATATCTTTGTCTAATTTGTTGTGTTGCTTGCTTAGCCCTTTGCAACTGATTTTATCGTAACCCCCACTGCAATGGTACGTCTTACTACATAAACTAACAAGAGCTGTCCGTTCGTACTCTAGTTTAAAAAGTCCGGGCGTTCGCTTGGTGTATGCTTTAACACCCTTACAGTTTATACAGTCTGTCTTGCTAGTATGTTCATCGCAGCGATGGGTGTATGGAGGTCGCCTAGTGTGTAATAAGGGCTGTATAGGGGTCGTCTAGTGTGCCGTGATGGGTCAATGGAGGTCGGCTAGTATGTCGTGATGGGTGTACGGAGGTCGTCTAGTGTGTCATATTGGGTGTATAGAGGGCGTTTAGTGTGTCATGATGGTTGTATAGGGGTCGTCTAGTGTGCCATGATGGGTGCATGGAGGTCGGCTAGTATGTCGTGATGGGTGTGCGGAGGTCGTCTAGTGGGGTATGATGGATAGTATGTCGTGATGGGTGTATGGACGGCGTCTAGTGTGTCATGATGGGTGTATGGAGGTCGTTTAGTGTATCGTGATGGGTGTATGGAGGTCGTCTACTGTGTCGTGAGGGGTGTATGGAGGTCGTCTAGTGTGGTATGAGGGGTGTATGGAGGTCGTCTAGTGTGATATGAGGGCTGTATCCCGGGCGTCTAGTGTGACATTAGGGCTGTATGGTGGTTGTCTGGTATATCATACTTTAATCAACCAATTAGGAAACATGAAAAAACGAAGGAATTCAACAATATTTATCTTAACAACTTTCCATCAATACAGTTGAATAACCTGTTATCGTTAACCCTTACCATACTTTAAGAGAAAACATTCAAACTTACAGTATAAAATATAGTCTCAATCATCTACACTGAATATAACCTATTATCGATAACCCTTAACATACTTTAAGAGAAAACAAGCCAACTTACTGTGCAAAACTCCGCTAGAGTGAACAGTAACTTTCCTTGAATCAACCAAACTTATAACGCCGTCTAGTTTAAATATATCCTGGTAAGAAATGAATAAATTAGCCAATCAGCGAGTGACTATGCCAACATCGACTGATATCGGGATTAACCAACCAGAGAAGAGTATTAGTATAGGAGGCGGGGCAAAGAAATGACTGACAGGTGGATTAACCAATCAGAGAAGCGCGTTAGCCGAAGCGTAGGTAGTGGCTGTCGGGTCAGTGGTGGGGGAAAGAAAGGCGGGGTGGTGGATTACTTGAACTCATTTTGACCCCTGAACCAATTCCAGAAGAGTTCTATGACCTCATTTAGACCGCTGAAGGCTTTAATATCAGTGTTTCCCACGTCAACGAACGACATACATCATTAAAGGTGATTACCTCAGCTCTTAGACTTTGGAGTTCCATATCTTTATCACTTGATTGAATGACAGAGAACAGTAAAGATGATCATTTCAGGTAAGAAAACTTAGTTCCAAACCCCAAAATTTCGACTCATACTCACAAAGTTGAACACGAACTATACAAAGTTAGTCCCAAAGTCGTAATTGTTCGACACGAAAGTCGTAAATGTTATATGCAAAGTCCAAAAGTTTGTCAAAAAGACAACCTAAACTCAAAATAGTTAGACACAAAACCCAACAATGTATATGCAAAGGCCAAAAAGTTACTCCAAAAGACAACTAATGTAACTCTTAATCCCAAAATTTCATCTCATAACCAAAAAGTTTAACTCAGAACCCTAAAAATTTAGTCCCAAAGTGATACTAGTTCACCACAAAAGTCGTAAATGTTATATTCAAATCCAAAAGTTTGTCAAAAAGACAACCCAAACTCAAAATAGTTAGACACAAAGCCCAACAATTTATATGCAAAGTCCAAAAAGTTACTCCAAAAGACAACTAATGTAACACTTAACCCCAAAATTTCGTTCATAACCAAAAAGTTGAACTCAAAACCCTACAAAATTTAAACCCAAAGTCAAAATAGTTAGACACGAAAGACCAAATAGTTATATTCAAAGTCCAAAAGTTTGTCAAAAAGACAACCCAAACTCAAAATAGTTAGACATGAAAGGTCAAAAAGGTATACACAAAGTCCAAAATGTTACTTCAAAACACAAATAATATAACAACAAAACCTAAAATTTCGACTCATATGCACAAACTTGGGCACAACACCCTACAAAATTTAGACCGAAAGTCAAAATAGTTAGACACGAAAGACCAAATAGTTATATGCAAAGTCCAAAAGTTTGTCAAAAAGACAACCCAAACTCAAAATAGTTGTACACGAAAGACCAAAAAATGACATTCAAAGTCCAAAATGTTACTCCAAACGACAATTAATGTAACACCAAGCTCTAAAATTTCGACTTATACTCACAAATTTGGACACAAAACCCTTAAAAAAATCTAGACCCAAAGTCCAAAAGACAAAATAATTTAACCCCAAAACACAAAAATCTCATCTCATAAGCAAAAAGTTGAAAATGCAGGCTGTCTAGTATGTCTTGATCTTGACCCGATAAGTTTCTAAAAATAGATTTTGACCAGTGATACAATACCAAAGTGTCCACTTATCAACCAAAGTCTGTAATACAGCTGAGAAAACCCTAATAAATAATTACAATTTACTAAAAATGTTGCACTTGATGATAGTTGCGACTGTGTCTAAATTATTATTGAAAATATTCATAGAACTCTAGTAAAAGCCAAACACACTAAAACACCACATTGAAAGAATGAACTTAAAGTTCACGCCCCTGTCACAACTCTGCTAAGAAAAGTACTGCAAAGCATGAAAGTTATGTCCCCTGCTATAACTCTACTAAACGAAAGTATTACCAAAAACGTAGGTTACACTCCTACCATAACCCCACTAAGAAAAACAAGATTTTACTTAAAATACCACATTTATGATTGTTACGCCCCTTGACCCTTTATGAGGGGTACGCCCATGAAAATGTTAGAAACAGTAAATTTACACTCTAGGGTTACTCCAAACTTTACATTAGACATCCCCATAGCAAAAATTTACTTAAAAGTCACTTTTATGGTTGTTACGCCCCTTGACCCTTTATGAGGGGACGCCCATGAAACTGTTACAAATAGTAAATTTACACTCTAAACTTACCCCGAATGTTATTTTAGACATCCCCATAGCAAAAATTTGATTAAAAGTCACTTTTATGATTGTTACCCCCTTGACTCTTTTTTAGGGCTACGCCCATGAAACTGTTAAAAATAGTCAATTTAACATCTAGACATACCACAAACTTTATTTTAGTCACCCACATAGCAAAAATTTACTAAAAACCACTTTTATGAGTGTTGCCCCTGTACCCATTTTTGGTGGTTACGCCCATGAAACTGTTAAAAATAGTAAATTTAACACCTAAACATACCCCAAACTTTATATTAAGCATCTCCGTATCAAGAATTTACATAAAAACAACTTTTGAAATTACTACCCCCCTACCCATTTTTGGCGGTTACGCCCATGAAACTGTTAAAAATAGTAAATTTAACATCTAGACATACTCCAAACTTTATATTAAGCATCGCCATAACAAAAATTTACATAAAAACAACTTTTGAAATTACTACCCCTGTACCCATATTTGGCGGTTACGCCCATGAAACTGTTAAAAATAGTCAATTTAACACCTAGACATACCCCAAACTTTATATTAAGCATCTCCATATCAAGAATTTACACACAAAAAAAACTTTTGAAATTACTACCACTGTACCCATTTTTGGCGGTTACGCCCATGAAATCGATAAAAAATTGAAATTTAACCTCTAGACATACCCCAAACTTTATATTAAGCATCCCCATATCAAGAATTTACATAAAAATCACTTTTGAAATTACTACCCCTGTACCCATTTTTGGCGGTTACGCCCATGAAATCGAAAAAAAATTGAAATTTAACACCTAGACATACCCCAAACTTCATTTTAGTCATCCCTGTATCAAGAATTTACATAAAAACAACTTTTGAAATTACTACCCCGGTACCCATTTTTGGCGATTACGCCCATGAAACTGTTAAAAATAGTAAATTTAACATCTAGACATACCCCAAACTTTATATTAAGCATCTCTGTATCAAGAATTTACATAAAAACAACTTTTGAAATTACTACCCCTGTACCCATTTTTGGCGGTTACGCCCATGAAATCGATAAAAAAATTGAAATTTAACCTATTGGTATACCTCAAACATAATATTTGACACGCCCATGTATCAAATTTACATGAAAAAACAACTAAAAAAAGTAGTAGTATATCCAGTGATTGGACCGTGGAATGTTCCTTTGAAGGCACATAATTCCTTATATAAATAGTCTAGACGCAGATCGAGGCACATTTTTTGGTGCCGTTTTTTCATATATGAGAGTCTACCCGTACATGGAAGCACATTTTTTTCCTTATATGAGTCTTCATTTTTTCTTATATGAGGCCAATCACTGGATCTACTACTACTTTTTTTAGTTGTTTTTTCATGTAAATTTGATACATGGGCGTGTCAAATATTATGTTTGAGGTATACCAATAGGTTAAATTTCAATTTTTTTATCGATTTCATGGGCGTAACCGCCAAAAATGGGTACAGGGGTAGTAATTTCAAAAGTTGTTTTTATGTAAATTCTTGATACGGAGATGCTTAATATAAAGTTTGGGGTATGTCTAGATGTTAAATTTACTATTTTTAACAGTTTCATGGGCGTAACCGCCAAAAATGGGTACCGGGGCAGTAATTTCAAAAGTTGTTTTTATGTAAATTCTTGATACAGGGATGACTAAAATGAAGTTTGGGGTATGTCTAGGTGTTAAATTTCAATTTTTTATCGATTTCATGGGCGTAACCGCCAAAAATGGGTACAGGTATAGTAATTTCAAAAGTGATTTTTATGTAAATTCTTGATACAGGGATGACTAAAATGAAGTTTGGGGTATGTCTATGTGTTAAATTTCAATTTTTTATCGATTTCATGGGCGTAACCGCCAAAAATGGGTACAGGTATAGTAATTTCAAAAGTGATTTTTATGTAAATTCTTGATATGGGGATGCATAATATAAAGTTTGGGGTATGTCTAGAGGTTAAATTTCAATTTTTTATCGATTTCATGGGCGTAACCGCCAAAAATGTGTACAGTGGTAGTAATTTCAAAAGTTTTTTTGTGTGTAAATTCTTGATATGGAGATGCTTAATATAAAGTTTGGGGTATGTCTAGGTGTTAAATTGACTATTTTTAACAGTTTCATGGGCGTAACCGCCAAAAATGGGTACAGGGGTAGTAATTTCAAAAGTTGTTTTTATGTAAATTTTTGTTATGGCGATGCTTAATATAAAGTTTGGAGTATGTCTAGATGTTAAATTTACTATTTTTAACAGTTTCATGGGCGTAACCGCCAAAAATGGGTAGGGGGGTAGTAATTTCAAAAGTTGTTTTTATGTAAATTCTTGATACGGAGATGCTTAATATAAAGTTTGGGGTATGTCTAGGTGTTAAATTTACTATTTTTAACAGTTTCATGGGCGTAACCACCAAAAATGGGTACAGGGAGCAACACTCATAAAAGTGGTTTTTAGTAAATTTTTGCTATGTGGGTGACTAAAATAAAGTTTGTGGTATGTCTAGATGTTAAATTGACTATTTTTAACAGTTTCATGGGCGTAGCCCTAAAAAGAGTCAAGGGGGTAACAATCATAAAAGTGACTTTTAAGCAAATTTTTGCTATGGGGATGTCTAAAATAACATTCGGGGTAAGTTTAGAGTGTAAATTTACTATTTGTAACAGTTTCATGGGCGTCCCCTCATAAAGGGTCAAGGGGCGTAACAACCAAAAAAGTGACTTTTAAGTGAACTTTTACTATGGGGATGTCTAATGTAAAGTTTGGAGTAACCCTAGAGTGTAAATTTACTATTTCTAACAGTTTCATGGGCGTACCCCTCATAAAGGGTCAAGGGGCGTAACAATCATAAATGTGGTATTTTAAGTAAAATCTTGTTTTTCTTAGTGGGGTTATGGTAGGAGTGTAACCTACGTGTTTGGTAATACTTTCGTTTAGTAGAGTTATAGCAGGGGACATAACTTTCATGCTTTGCAGTACTTTTCTTAGCAGAGTTGTGACAGGGGCGTGAACTTTAAGTTCATTTTTTCAATGTGGTGTTTTAGTGTGTTTGGCTTTTACTAGAGTTCTATGAATATTTTCAATAATAATTTAGACACAGTCGCAACTATCATCAAGTGCAACATTTTTAGTAAATTGTAATTATTTATTAGGGTTTTCTCAGCTGTATTAAAGACTTTGGTTGATAAGTGGACACTTTGGTATTGTATCACTGGTCAAAATCTATTTTTAGAAACTTATCGGGTCAAGATCAAGACATACTAGACAGCCTGCATTTTCAACTTTTTGCTTATGAGATGAGATTTTTGTGTTTTGGGGTTAAATTATTTTGTCTTTTGGACTATGGGTCTAGATTTTTTTAAGGGTTTTGTGTCCAAGTTTGTGAGTATAAGTCGAAATTTTAGAGCTTGGTGTTACATTAATTGTCGTTTGGAGTAATATTTTGGACTTTGAATGTCCTTTTTTGGTCTTTCGTGTACAACTATTTTGAGTTTGGGTTGTCTTTTTGACAAACTTTTGGACTTTGCATATAACTATTTGGTCTTTCGTGTCTAACTATTTTGACTTTCGGTCTAAATTTTGTAGGGTTTTGTGCCCAAGTTTGTGCATATGAGTCGAAATTTTAGGGCTTGTTATATTATTTGTGTTTTGAAGTAACATTTTGGACTTTGAATATAACTATTTGGTCTTTCGTGTCTAACTATTTTGACTTTGGGTTTAAATTTTGTAGGGTTTTGAGTTCAACTTTTTGGTTATGAACGAAATTTTGGGGTTAAGTGTTACATTAGTTGTCTTTTGGAGTAACTTTTTGGACTTTGCATATAAATTTTTGGGCTTTGTGTCTAACTATTTTGAGTTTAGGTTGTCTTTTTGACAAACTTTTGGATTTGAATATAACATTTACGACTTTTGTGGTGAACTAGTATCACTTTGGGACTAAATTTTTAGGATTTTGAGTTAAACTTTTTGGTTATGGGACGAAATTTTGGGATTAAGAGTTACATTAGTTGTCTTTTGGAGTAACTTTTTGGCCTTTGCATATACATTGTTGGGTTTTGTGTCTAACTATTTTGAGTTTAGGTTGTCTTTTTGACAAACTTTTGGACTTTGCATATAACATTTACGACTTTCGTGTCGAACAATTACGACTTTGGGACTAACTTTGTATAATTCGTGTTCAACTTTGTGAGTATGAGTCGAAATTTTGGGGTTTGGAACTAAGTTTTCTTACCTGAAATGATCATCTTTACTGTTCTCTGTCATTCAATCAAGTGATAAAGATATGGAACTCCAAAGTCTAAGAGCTGAGGTAATCACCTTTAATGATGTATGTCGTTCGTTGACGTGGGAAACACTGGTATTAAAGCCTTCAGCGGTCTAAATGAGGTCATAGAACTCTTCTGGAATTGGTTCAGGGGTCAAAATGAGTTCAAGTAATCCACCACCCCGCCTTTCTTTCCCCCACCACTGACCCGACAGCCACTACCTACGCTTCGGCTAACGCGCTTCTCTGATTGGTTAATCCACCTGTCAGTCATTTCTTTGCCCCGCCTCCTATACTAATACTCTTCTCTGGTTGGTTAATCCCGATATCAGTCGATGTTGGCATAGTCACTCGCTGATAGGCTAATTTATTCATTTCTTACCAGGATATATTTAAACTAGACGGCGTTATAAGTTTAGTTGATTCAAGGAAAGTTACTGTTCACTCTAGCGGAGTTTTGCACAGTAAGTTGGCTTGTTTTCTCTTAAAGTATGTTAAGGGTTATCGATAATAGGTTATATTCAGTGTAGATGATTGAGACTATATTTTATACTGTAAGTTTGAATGTTTTCTCTTAAAGTATGGTAAGGGTTAACGATAACAGGTTATTCAACTGTATTGATGTAAAGTTGTTAAGATAAATATTGTTGAATTCCTACGTTTTTTCATGTTTTCTAATTGGTTGATTAAAGTATGATATACCAGACAACCACCATACAGCCCTAATGTCACACTAGACGCCCGGGATACAGCCCTCATATCACACTAGACGACCTCCATACACCCCTCATACCACACTAGACGACCTCCATACACCCTCACGACACAGTAGACGACCTCCATACACCCATCACGATACACTAAACGACCTCCATACACCCATCATGACACACTAGACGCCGTCCATACACCCATCACGACATACTAGCCATCATACCCCACTAGACGACCTCCGCACACCCATCACGACATACTAGCCGACCTCCATGCACCCATCATGGCACACTAGACGACCCCTATACAACCATCATGACACACTAAACGCCCTCTATACACCCAATATGACACACTAGACGACCTCCGTACACCCATCACGACATACTAGCCGACCTCCATTGACCCATCACGGCACACTAGACGACCCCTATACAGCCCTTATTACACACTAGGCGACCTCCATACACCCATCGCTGCGATGAACATACTAGCAAGACAGACTGTATAAACTGTAAGGGTGTTAAAGCATACACCAAACGAACGCCCGGACTTTTAAACTAGAGTACGAACGGACAGCTCTTGTTAGTTTATGTAGTAAGACGTACCATTGCAGTGGGGGTTACGATAAAATCAGTTGCAAAGGGCTAAGCAAGCAACTCAACAAATTAGATAAAGATATGTTTTAGAGGTTCTCGCCACGCAAAAGGCTAAGGATGGGAAAAATGTAGGTTTCAAAGTCTTAAATAATTCCATATTTTCCTACAGTCAAACAAGAAATGCTCTTTCCTATTTCTATATAAAAAGAAAGGTAGCTGATGATAATGTCTCGACTACGCCTCTAGATATTTAACTCTTTACACTACCAGTTTAGCCTAACCAGGAATCTCTAACAGTTTCACCCTTATGATTCATTTATGACACAAATCTAAGCAGACGCCCAACTACATAGCTATAAATAAATGTTATCCTTGTACTATATATTTACTTCGTGTACTAAATATGTTTGTAATGTTATATAATATCCACTGTATGTTATACACCTATTGAGATAATAAAAGAATAAAATATATCTTTGTCTTCTGTCTTATATTGATCGTTTTTCATTGATGTTGTATAATCTACTAACCTATCACTATCGCTCAAGTGCATCAAGAACTCCAAAGTCAGCACATACCAGACATAAACAGCGCACTTCCGGGGTCACCGGGACTAGAGGTCAACATCCCGACACGAAATGTCACGGTTAACTCCCCCTGCGCCTACGGTACATTAGGCGCGCCGCGCGCCTACTATATATCTTTGTTAATTTAGCGCCTAAATGAATATCAAATGGACCCTTGTATACTACTTCTATCTATCTATCTATCTATCTATCTATCTATCTATCTATCTATCTATCTATCTATCTATCTATCTATCTATCTATCTATCTATCTATCTATCTATCTATCTATCTATCTATCTTTCTTTCTATCTATCTATCTATCTATCTATCTATCTATCTATCTATCTATCTATCTATCTATCTATCTATCTATCTATCGGTCTATCTGTCTTCTACCTGTCTGTCCGTCTGTCTGTCTGTCTGTCTATATGCCTGTGTCTGTCTGTCTAAATGTTAACAAATTATAATGTATTTTATAGATTAGAAAATATGTGTAACTGTGGTCTTTGCTAGTGATGAGATATAGTTGAAAAGTATTCTAGTCGAATATATCCTGTATTAGGTCCGCAATACCTGCCCTACCCGGGACGCTGTAACTTACCCCACTTTTTGAAGACATGAACTGGGTTGACATGTACACTGTGGGGACGCAGTCATTCTCTTTGAGTGGGCTTTCAGTTTAGTCATTAGTCGAAAGATCATCCTCCTTGCACAAGGGGCATACCCATAAGTGCTCCGATTTCCTTTCGAGTAAATTCACAAGTGTGTGACGGCTGATCGTGCCGGTTCGCAGTTGGTTAACCATACACCTCTGGCGTCCTGAAAAATGTTCGCTCTTTGCTGTGCCAAGCCTTACACGACTATGCGTTAGTCTCGCCATTGCGTTTGAATCCTTGTCGTCTCGAAAGTCTGCTACTCTTCCCGCCTCGCGGATTGCGTGTAAAATGTCTGCGTTGTCCATGGCGTTGCCATCTGAAATTTTAGCCTTTTCAGCAAGCTTGTCAGCTCGTTCGTTCCCTTGCACTCCAGAGTGGCCAGGTACGTAGATGAAGACGATTTCTTTTAAAGTTGACAGCTGCAGGGACTTCAACCACTCTCTTCGCCTCCACCCAGCCTCAACCTTCTTAAGCATACTCATGGAGTCACTGAGAAAACATACTCCTGCGAAAGACTGTGTTTCGAGCCATGTCATTGCCTTAGTGACTGCTAAAACCTCCACTGTCATGCTGCTCGTTGTTTGCGAAAAAGCACCACTATCCTCATGCACCATTTGCCCTTTCACCTGCGCTGTATATGCCATGAACATCGTTTATTTCGTACAACCGAACCATCTGTGTAGATAATAATATTGCCGGACGTTACGTTTTCTTTGATTAAGGCCTGAATCTTATCCTCTACGACCTTGGGATTCATCGTTCTACATTCTTTATTCAGTGTTATGCAGACTTTGATAGTAATTATAGAAATGTCATTTGGCCATTGCCGCCATTCTTCTCCACGCTGCAAGTCATTTAGCATGCACACCTTTTGAATGGATTTCTCTGCCCTGCCCATCCATGACTGGCCTCGCTCGAGTCTATCACCTTTTGGTGCTATCGCTACAGAATTTAAAGGATGTCTTTCATCAGCAAGAATGTTCAGAAAAGCGCGTGCTCTACACAACTCGATTCTACTTTCTATGGTTGGAATGTCAAGTAGGTATCTTAACGCTCTGCATGACGTGTCTCTAGTGCAGCCAAGAATAATGCGCATAGCCTCGTTCTGAATTTTTCGAGCCTCTCTAACTGAAGTTTGCTGAGAGTTTGAATCGCCAAAGCGTATTCTAGAACAGAAACAACCAGTCCCTGGTATAATGTATGCAGGTGCCGCTGTTCACTGCCTGCAGCGGCCATTACTTTCATAGCAGCAAGACCCTTTTTTGCTTTCTCTATCACGTTATCAATGTGCTTTACGAAAGCAAGGCTTCGATCTAAATGAATACCTAAATATTTCATTGTCATAGATCTTGGCAAAGTGTCTGAAAACATTTCTACAGATGGAGTATCAATATTGCTTTCAGTTTAAAGTGTTCTAATCGTACAATCGTGACCTTTAGTTCTCATTTCAAGATCAGGGTACGATCTAGTGGTAATTCGATGTTTTTCAACACCTTTTTCTTCTTTGGTGATCATCTACTACTATGGAATCAGACGTTTAGACTAGCAGCCTTCATAAACAAGATGGTGCATTTAACATATAGTTAGTAAAGCACGGTTGTTTATATGGGCTGTATGTGTGTCCTTAGGATTTTGATAGTAATGTCGATCTGTAGGATATGCTCTAGATTTGTTCTAAATGTTTGCATGTTGCAAGGTCATAGAAGGTTACCTCATGTCGGTGTACCCTGAGTCCACAATGACCTTGACCTGTTCTGTGACTGAATAGTTAGTTAGCCGTTGGATTATTATCATCACTCATCGGACAGAAGAAAAAAAAACTTTCCATAAGCGCTTAGATCTCCTCTTAGTCTGAATATCTTGGCCTGGACCACCGACGTTCGGACAACGCGTGTTCGATTCCCGCTGGGAGCAGAGTGAATTGTACTCGTGGTTGGGAAAAAAAAATACACCCACGGTCGACCCAGCCGTTGGCAGAAATGGGTACCAGTGTATTACCCTGGCAAGGTGAGGAATGTTGCCTCGCATCTGAGTTTAGATGCTTGAAGCGACACTATGCAGCAATCTCCGAACATTTCTAGGTAGGCGGCCGAGCACATATGGGTGCAAACTTGCGTGCTAAGACGCCGGTTCAAGTCTCGTACTTTACCTTACCTTTACCTATCTTGGTCTGTTCAAAAATATACAAAAGAGCACATATAGGGGAGGGGGTGTGTCTTATTCTTGGACGCTTCTTCACCAGTTCTGCTACTAAACAATCGTTTACTAAACAACTATTCCCGAGAATAAAAAGACATTTTCCAGCTATCCAGTGTGAACCGCACAGGTACTGTACACTAACTTTACGAATAACAACCGTATTGTATATGTTACTTCCGCCAAGTGACAGAGATCGGCAGAGCTACATTAAGTAGGCGATCACAACATTTTGGTGCTACACACACACACACACACTTACGCGCGCGCGCGCAACCACACACACACACACTACAGACGTATGACCTTACATTTTTTCGCACGGGTTCAGTGGCAAGTGAGACACCTTATATTACCGAGAATTTGCCTATTTATGGCATAATAAAGCCCGGTCACGCTAAGTGGCGTATAGGGAATGTGGTGTTAGTGACCATAAATTTTACAGACCTTCGGCACATGATTTTTGGGGTAATGTGGTCGGTATTACGCCGTGCCGCTTTACTTTCCCAGAAAAAAATCCGGTACCCATTAAAGACTGGGTGTACCTGGAAGCGTTTGTTTAAGAACGAACCCTACCTCTTGTCCTTTGTAGTCCAGTTCACTAACCACTGAGCTATTGAGGCTCCCTGTTTATGATATACTTGTGTACAAATATATCCACTGTTTCAATAATTATCTACTAGAATTATATAGCCTAAAGCAAAGTTCATATACAATAAGGAATGTGATAATGTTAATGAAGTTGCGCCTGTCCTTTCGCTTCAATCATTCAGTAAAATACTATGACTAAAGCTAGTTTTTTCATACAAATATTATTATTACACATTTTTGGAATTGTGCGATGTTACACTCTATGTGTTATATTGTGTAGCGTTGTGTCAAGACGAAATTCAAACTGTTAGCGAGATAATCATCGCGTTCAGTGCATATCATCATCATGCACCATACGAGGTTGGCGTAGGCGATCATGTCCTTCCACAATCTTCTATCTACAGTGTATCGTATCAGTTCTGTTGTTGACTGTTTTCCATGCCATGACATCAAGCTCTCTAGTATTTTCTCTCTTGTAGTCCGCGATATCTCTTTCCTTTTATTTTGCCAGTTGTTACCAAGTATTCCAACTTTCCATTTCTCATGATGTGACCAAAAAATGGTGCTGGTTTCTTTCTGATGTTTTTTAGGAGCTCACTTTTTGTGTTGGCCTCTTTGAGAATGTCTTCATTGGTCTTTTTTGCTGTCCAGGGAACTTTTAACATTCTTCTGAGAAATCCCATTGCTGTGTCCTCTAATCTTCTTTACATTTGTTTTGTCCACTGTCCATGTTTTGCTTCCATAGGTCAGAATTGGTTCTATATAGCACTGATGGACTCTCTTTCTAATTTCTATTGACATATATTTGTTGCATAAGATATTTTTTTTCATTTTCCTAGATTCTATTTTGGCCTGAGCTATTCTAGTTTTTGTTTCAGTGGTGCATCTCAGTACTTATACAGTTCGTTTTTACAAAGTGATGAGCCGCGCGCTTTTCAAACGTAGTTCAGCTCCAGTGCATCCGCTACGATTCGGACAACTTAAACTAAGCGATAGAAATGATTGAAATAGAGTTTGTAGTCTTGTAATTTTTGACAATTTCGATAAAGAAATGCACTCAGTGAAGTAATTCTCATTATCAAAGCATTTCATGGAGCTAAACTCAAATAAAATACCTTTTCATATGGCATCATTCGAAATGCTGTCTCCGCATCAAAGGTTGGCAACAATGGAGCGCTATTCCACTCTGTCTCTTGCTTTGATGGTGCAGGTTGCTTTGATGGCTGACTTGTCAATCTTTTGATGTTACTCGTCCATGTTAGTCTTGGTCTGCCTCTTTTACCTTGTATTCTCCCTTCCAGTATTACTTTTACTAGGCTGCTATGTCCATACCCCCAAAAATGTTATTCCTTTCATATATCATGGTTCCAAATTAATGCCGTTTGAATTCTCAGAAGCCGGGATACTGTAACTCGACGTCTTTTATGATCTACAAACTGTCACAAAATCTGGAATGATTAATATTACTTTCGGTTTCCTTTATTTTACGCATTCAAACTATTTAAGATTTTGTTTTCTTATATGTGAACCTTTTTTTTTCCGAGAATCTTTTAATCTGCAGCAACGTTTATATGAATGCGGTTTTTATGTTGAAGAAAAACAAGATATTCTTTTACTCGTAGTAATAAACGTTTGAATATGAAATATGTTTTTTTTTAGAAGCTGTATCGGCATATTGCGTTGGCGAACTCTGTGGTTGATTGATGATGAATGTAGGAGGTAAACGTGATCTGAACATTCCGCAACATCTGATTAATCAATGCTTCCTGGTCTGTGTGCATTCATGCTGAGGCGTGTCTTGTTTGCAACTTCAATTTAAGACAAGAGAATGAGGCAGAAAAACAGGGCGGCTATTTCTTTTCTGGATGTGACACGGGGGAGTATAAGCGCGTGAGATCTTCCGGTCGCAAGTCCGGCTTGTTGCAGGAGCTACTGAGTTAAGTGCTCTGTGCACACCGTGAGCTGTGTGTTTCATCTGTTTTGATCATGCTCCGATATTCCAATTGCTTACGATGAATGCTGATATCGTATGACAGGAACAGTTGGCCGTGTTCACTCTCTGTGCGGTTTCGCCTTATGTCTTTTGGCGTGTGCTGAGACTGCTATGGTGGGGACTACAGCTACCTTTCTTTGCTTGGGAGATGTGTTAGAAATTCGGATGATTCCACTGGCACGGACGGTTGAGCAATTATGGATTTTAATTCGTTTGCAGTGATACCGAGGCCTACCATAACCAGATAACCAGATTCCGGTCGCAATTGCAGGGTCGGCACTTCATCAGCTGACCAAGACGTAGAAATGGTTTCCCCATGGTAACAATCTTTAGGATCGCCGTTTTCATGTAGTTATGGTTATTACTGATATAGAGGACTCAGTATTGCAGTACCTCTGAGCTGGACTAGTAGTTTCATGGGATAACCGAACTCCAACCTATCCAGTACAAGCCGGGAATGTCAAGAAGGTCATTACAACCTGCCACATTAATCAGTAAAAGGGCACAATAAACTCGCGCTTTATATCAACAGCAAGTTTCAACATAGTCCCATACAAGAATTTGCAGGAAGATCATGTCGAAGACTTGCATTTACAAAAAAGCTGAATTTATGAAAATTACTGAACCAGTTGAGAAGTAAATCGTCTATCAAAACTAGTTCAATCAAAAACTTAAAGTGGGGGCGGGATCTGTGCGTATGAAAAGGGAAGAGCCGTTTTAAAACGTTGCTGTGTTGCTATCTCGTGGTTCTTGATAAGCGTCCAGTTCCCTCAGCGCTTTCTTCCTGTACACACAAGTGACTGTAGTCACCCCGACTTAGCCGGACACTGTCTGACCTTTCTTCGCTTCTTCCACCGTAATTAGGTTCATACCTTCTCAACACTTAGCTTCTCACCTGGTCGTATAACCTGCACATGTTTATCGCCTCAATGCGTACTTCGCGTTGTGTTGATCTGGCATTGGTGGTGGTGGTATTTCTTACTTCGCGTTGTGTTGATCTGGCATTGGTGGTGGTGGTATTTCTTACTTCGCGTTGTGTTGATCTGGCATTGGTGGTGGTGGTATTTCTTACTTCGCGTTGTGTTGATCTGGCATTGGTGGTGGTGGTATTTCTTACTTCGCGTTGTGTTGATCTGGCATTGGTATTTCTTACTTCGCGTTGTGTTGATCTGGCATTGGTGGTGGTGGTATTTCTTACTTCGCGTTGTGATGATCTGCCCAATCGGCCAACTAAAACAACCTGTTACACAGCCGTACACTATTAAATTCACACAAATCATGAATAAACACAATACTTCACTTAGTTTATTTACAATGTGCTGAGTACAACAATCTATTTCCATTTGCTGGGCGGTCTGACTAACCGCTCCAGTCTATCCAGTAGACTTAGCAACGTTTTGGCTCCCTGTCGCCCTACACTTACAGGTGACTTATCTAGCCTTTCTCTAACTCCCACCTGATCTATATCTGTGTTGAAATCTCCACCTAAACTCTTATTTACGAAAGAGCGTTTGCTCTGTTCCCAATGAACAAGCCAGCGCCTAGCAGCACGGCCGCCTCCTACACTGGCTCTATCTCTAAACTGGAACTTGTCTTAAAAAGAAATAGATTTTCACTGGATGAGCCGGCGCTTAATGGCGCGGCCGCCTCCTAAACTGGACTTCTCTCTACCACCTAACTGGAACTTGTCTTTCCCTCTCTCCAGCCCTTGAAGAATCTCGTCTTCCATCCAATCACAGAACACCTACGTCATCACTCAGCCAATCAAATCAAATCAAACTCTAGAGTGAGTTGCCTTAATATGTACCCATATTAAGGCAACTCACTCTAGAGTTTCTCATCATTCACTTATTGCACGAATTTCTTACAATCTTCACTCAACACTATCACTGCCCCGGGCCACTGTCTCAACTCACGGCGGTTCTCAAATCTCACATTACCTATAATGGTTCTCCCATTGTGTTTACCCTATACACAACTACATCTATTTCCTTACATCCCTACATCTCCCGGCTGCACGTATGCAATGGGTAAAGTCATTGCAGAAGTAAAAAATACATAAATACGCCTTACTCTACGTCCCAGGACATACGGGTCTACGGGGAAATGAAACAGCTGACAGGTTGGCTCGCTGCGCTATTGTTAAGGACAGTCAACCAATGGATCGGGCGGGCATCATCAATGCCCTCAGGGAAGGACACAGGACTTCAACAACCATGAGTCCACGTAACTCCGGATAAAAGAGCTAGGATTTTAGATAGGCACAGCCAGAAACGAGAAACTTAATGGGCGTGTAAGATGACTAATTAATCAACACAGAACTGGAGTCGTCAGTCGCTGGACACTTCGAGACTTGCTGAGGAGGGAATATGAGCACTTATGGACATGTTCGGAGTGTAATGATGATGACCCGCTAATAGCTCAGTAACTTACCACAGTTGCTAACGTAAACATAGACATATGATTTTAAACATTTGGCCTTTTGAATCCGGACTGGAGACATGTCAAGATTATTTAAAGCAACAATAGTAACAAATGAATTCGTCTGACTAACATGTATGTGCCTTTATTTGGCTTGTGCACTAACTGTAGGGACGGCGGCCCATCAGCTGATCAAGGCTTAGACTCGTCGGTTTCCCCAGGCAATATCCTGTATCACAACAGTCTGGCTATCAGAAACTGAGATCGCCGTGTTCCCCGTACTGGTGCCTCTTACTGATACGGAAGATTTAATACTGCAGTACCTCATGGCAGGCAGGACAAGTGACAGGTTTCCAGCCACTGTATGGAACTAGACGAACTTCATCTTCTCCAGTTCAAGCCGGGAATGTCAAGGATGCCATCAACTCAAAGAGTCAAAGGGCCTTTGTTCGTAACAACTCGTGGCTTTACGTCAACAACAACAATTCAACGCGAAGAATTCTATAAGAAAAAAGGGTTTGAGACTATGTTTAGACTGGTCACCACGTGTGTTGATATAGCTGGTCCGTGAAAGAGATCAATTGTGTCACCTGTCTTCGATTTTATCTATCTCCTGAATAAAATATATCAAATAAGTGATCTTGCCTGTTTTCACCCGATGACGACAGAACTAGTTAGATCTTTTCGTCATCCCATCTTAAAGGATGTTAAGTAAGCGTGGATTCGTGTGGTGTTTTACAATATAACTGATCTATTTGTTCCTTTCAGCACAAAACATTCGCCTATAGCACGCTATTTTTGAATACTGGGTAACCTTCCATTTTTATATCTGCTTACTTGGCCAGGCTAGATGGTTTAGTCTGTTTTAGGGGCACCAAAAAGATGTGGAGTAGATTCTGGATAGTTCTAGTTCACTGATCCTGACGCAAACAATCAGCTGTGATTCGTTGACAACTTTTTGTCTCTCGCCGACGCCTTAACTTCCTCTAAGAGTTGTACAAAATATGTCTGTAAAGCTTACGCTGAATTAGAAAACTGTGTAACAGTGTATGGCAGATAATATGACGAGCACAACGAACCTGACAAATAATAAGAAAAGAATATAAAAAAATGAGAGAAACAATATATTTTGGTAATGTAAAAACGACAGGAATGACATTATAAGAGAAATAGTAGGTATTGGGTACTGAGCCAATCCTTAGCTACTAAGAGAAATAGAAGGACAAAATAAACTGTTTTGACCATCTGGAAAGAATACCGTGTGATTCCTTACCATACAAAGCATGTATTAAAAGAGAAGGGAGAATATCAAGAGGCAGCCCATGTAGACGTTGGGGGGGGGGGGGAAGGGGGGGAGGGGGGAGAGAAATACCACGAGAAAGAAGGAGAGGAAGGCAGAAAGCGTGATTGTCCGAAATAAATAACAAGCCATCCGGAAGTGATAACCCACGTGAAAAAAAGGTAGAAACAAATATGAAACAGACTACCTCGAGATTTGCGGGGGTGTATTAGCGTGAGTTCCGAAATAGACGACAAGCAACTGAAAAAGAAAAACAATATGAAACAGACTATCTCGAGATTTTTGGGGTGGATTAGTCGAGAAACTAAACACGTGGATCGATTTGATTGGAGGAGCCGACAAATATTTAAAGAGGAGACACAAAGAAACGAAAGGACTTTTACTAGGAGAACATCATAGATGGCACACGTGTAGTTGTAGATACAGCGGCCACATGTGTGGTCCGCCATTAGGGATAACAATAGCCAACTTTGTAAGTAGTGATTAACTAAGTGTAGACTAGGGACCGTTAGATGTAAAGAGTTCTGAACAGTCATAGATTAAACCTCGAGGATTAGGTTAGGAGTTTCCAGAGAATTAAAAGTCCACGCGACGAATAGAATAAGTAGGTTAGCATTAGATCGGAGGAAGCTGTTCAATGGGGAACAGTCTCAATATAAGTACACTAAACTAAACCGGTAGAATAAGTATATTAGACATAGACCTGAGGAGGCCGTTCAATTAGGAACGGTTTCCGCTGACATATGAGTAGACGAGTAGAGAAGTGTGTAGAAGCCTAGGGCCCAGTGGCGAGTAACATTGTTACTGGGCAGCGTGTGAATGAACTTATTACCAAACATTGGTCATGTAATGCTACACTATGAAAATTAACACAGAAAAAACAGAGGTTATAAGAATACGCAAATTAAGACACCCATTAAACATTAAGATCAAAGATAAATAAATAAAACAAGCAGAGGAATTCAAGTATTTAGGCACAATGTTCACAGAAGATGGAAAACTAGACAAAGAAATTGACATGTGAATAAAAAAAATCAAATGCTGTCACATACCAGCTTTCACCATTACTAAGACATCCAAACGTTTCTTGCCAGCTAAACAACAAATGATAAATAGCATTTTCATACCAACTTTGTGCTATGAAAGTCAAACATTGACCCTTTATAAATCACAATTAAGAAAAATCAAATCATGTGAGATGCGATGCTTGAGAAAAGTAACAAACAACACAAGAAGAGATATAATACCAAATAAAACCATAAGAAAAATGGTAGGAACAAAACCCTGCCAATAATATATAGAACAACAAACTAAATGGTTTGGCCACCTGGTCAGAATGAATTCTTATCAATCATCATCAAAGGCGTTCTTCTCGAGAATGCATGGAAAAAGAGGAGGAGGAAGACCCAGAAGAAGATGGATAGATGCAGTGACAGAGACATGTAACAACAAAGAAAAGTCACTAATTCAGACAGTTCGAGAAGCTCAAGAACGACAAATGATATAAACCACGACACCTTTTAGGTATCAGTGACAAGAGAAAAGAGGAAGAAGGTCATGTAATGTCATGTAAACCTGTTATACACGTTGCCCATGGATTGGGCTGTGAAATAAAAACTGTTCACATAAAAGTGTTCTAATTTGGTGTGTCCAACAGTTAGCAGATCACGCCTGGCGAAGAAAGACGGGAACGTTAAAGACAGAAAACCAAAAAAAGTCGCAGGCACAACACAAGTCGAAGAACAAACCACTATACTCTAACACGGGACACGTTATAACGTGTTGGGATTTCCCAAGTCCCAAGCGAGAGATCTCGTGTTTGACCAGCTCCATGTGTCAAATAAGGTCAGGGACACGGCGCAAGTGTGTCGCCTGTCTTACTGCACAGCCAGAGACCAGGGCAGGGAGCAGCTGAATATAACAGCTGATTCACCAGCTGTCCGTGTTTAAATTAACGTCAAGAAATCTCCATCCAAGCGACAGCTACTTATTTCCTGATGCACCCAGAGGACCTCTCTCATATTGTATTCACCACAGCCCGTCTTGTCCGGGACATGTTTAAAACATGGACAATCAAATTCTTATCATTTTTTGATATTAATTACCCACATTTCTCAGTTATCATGGGTGACGTCGCAGGTGCAGCCGATTTCTTTCACTCCATTGATAACTGCCTGTGCCGTCAGAAGCGAGATCGAAACGATAGTGGTGCTTTGTCCGAGTGTTTTCATGGTGGTTTTTACATAGATACATCATCAGGTTACAATTCACCACAGCCCGTCTTAAAAAAAAAAACAGCCTTATATGGGTACCTGATTGTTTCTGGGAAAGTAAAGCGGAACGGGCGTAATATACTAACAATACCCCAAAAATCAAGTGCCGAAGGTGTATAAAAATTATGGTAACTAACAC
This sequence comes from Megaustenia siamemsis, assembly GCA_032433765.1. Lineage (NCBI taxonomy): Eukaryota > Metazoa > Mollusca > Gastropoda > Stylommatophora > Ariophantidae > Megaustenia > Megaustenia siamemsis. The sequence goes on from JAVIAB010000124.1 coordinate 92,001,867, forward strand.
TATATTCCCTATACGCCACTTAGCTTGACGGGGTTCTTTACTTTACTTTTTTTAACATCTAAAAGAATCTCTGTTTCTAGCCAGATCTCCCGCTTCTATTATCATGTTCAAGGTTTCATAGATATCTTGAAACCACCGCCTTATATAAATACATAATAATCAAGTTATACTCTGTCATCTCATATCAATTTACCCTACAGCTCACACATTGCATGTCAGGCTGATTTCCCCTGTGCTCCAGATATCTTCTTGTTTTATCCGTATTGATTTTTACTTGTAATGAAAAACTCACTGTGGCCTTTCTAGAGAGAGCAGTGACGGTCGTACCATAACCCATTTAGCCAGCAGCTTTGCATTACGAACCGTGTCCAACATCAAAGGTTATCGTATCGACTTACCGAGGTAGTCCCCCGGCAGTTATTTAGTTCACCCAACAAGATATTATTGTGATGTTTCTGAATCATTTAACGCAGCATGGATTCAGTGCAGGGGCGGCACTGTTTGTGTTTTCAGTCCTATGTTACCTAATAAGAAAAGTATGTCATATAGACAGCTGTTGTGCGTCGATGTGTGTATATCCTTGTTTTTGGTTTAGTGAAATTTATTAACAGACAGATAATGTGGTTGAGTGTGTATGTAAAAGTAAAAATGTAATTATATCTTTCAACTATAAAGTTGAAGGAATACACCTGGAGACAGTTCGGAGCTACAACTACCTCGGACATTCTATAGCCAGTGATGGAAAATGTAAAACTGAAATAAATAAAAGAATAGGAATGGCAAAAAATTAATTTTAAATTCCATGAAAAATATACTAACATCTAAGGTAATACCACTAAAGCTAAGAAATACAAAATGTTATGTTTTTTCAACTTTCCAGTATTGTGCAAAAACATGGACAATCGACACAATAAAATAATAGAAAATTGAAGCCATTGAAATATCGATTTATAGAAGAATAGGGAAAATTGGATGGAAAGAAAAGAAAACAAAAAAAGTCTTACAACAATTAAAAATGAAAAGAGAACTACTAAACACAATTCAAAGAAGACAAAGAGACTTTTAGGGCATGTTTAAAGACACAACAACCTACTCTTGGAAGGGAAAATACAAGGCAAACTAAGACTAACATGGACGAGTAATCAAACGATTGACAAGTCAACATCAAAGCAAATGAAAAAGAACGGAATAGCGCTTCATGGTAGCCAACCTTCGATGCGGGGACGGCATACAATGCTGATGAATATATCTGGTCTGTTAGATTGCATGACTACTTTGTAAGTAGAAGTAAACAAATATAGAGTCAGGTAGATTGCGTGTATGTCTTGTGTTTTAGTGAACTCTAAGAACAGTCTAGTCTAGTTAATGCGTGCGTGTCTTGTGTTTAAGTATATTCTATGAACTATCTACGAAGGGAGGTCAAAAAGTAATGCACACCAATTTTTTTCTCGGCTAATAATAAAGATAGGAATATGAAATTTTGCACACTTGGAACATGACATGTTCCAATTATGTGTACCAAATTGCACAGCATTCTGATAAATATTACGCAATCTATGAACCGTTAAAATGGAGCTTGTCAACAATGTCCGTTACAAACAGCGAATTGTCATAGAATTTCTGGTTGCGGAAAAAGAAACTGTGGCAAACATTCATAAACGACTGTGTGCAGTGTAAAAATGTTCTGCAGTCGATAGGAGCACAGTTAGTCGCTGGGTTCAGAGAATTAAAGCTGCAGAAAGTGTACGAGTGGAGCTGCATGATTTACCGCGTTCTGGACGTGTTGCCTCGGCTACCAGCACAGACATGTTAAACCGGGCTGATGCCATTATTCGTAAGGATAGGCGTATCACTAGTCAGCAATTGGCATTGCAGCTTACAGTCAGCAAGGGAAGTGCAATCGCAATTTTTAAAACGCTCGGATATTCAAAGATTTGCGCTCGATGGGTTCCTCGGTGCCTAACAAATGATCACAGAGTTCAAAGGAAAACATTCTGTTCTGAATTGTTGGAGCGTTTCGGTGTTGAAGGAGAAATGTTTTTGTCAAAAATTGTTACCGGTGACGAAACGTGGGCACATTATTATGAGCCTGAAACAAAAATGCAGTCGATGGAATGGCATCATCCGCAGTCACCAAAAAGAAAAAAATTCAAAACATCTCCATCAGCCGGAAAGGTGATGATCACTGTCTTCTGGGACATTGATGGTGTGATTCTTGTTGATGTAATGACAATAGGTGAGACAATCAACTCGACAGCTTACATCAATACACTGACAAAACTCAAAAATCGGTTCCACAGAGTTCGGCCTAATAAGCCATCTGCAGATGTGTTGCTTCAACATGACAATGTACGCCCTCACACAAGTCTGGTAACACGGGAAGCAATCAACAAATTTGGTTGGACTGTACTGCCCCATCCTCCTTACAGCCCTGATCTGGCTCCCTCAGATTTCCATCTGTTTGGACCACTCAAAAAATTCCTGCGTGAGACACACTTTGACAATGATGAGGATGTGATCCGTGCAGTTAAAAAATGGCTACGCGAGCAGGACAAATTTGGCACAAACGAGGCATTCATGACCTAGTTTCGCGTTGGCGTAAGGCAATACGCTTGGACGGAGATTATGTTGACAAATAGGTAGTGTAAAGGGGATGTTCAGCTACAATCTGTGAAAATTTCACACATTTTTCCCGAATAGTTTCCGAGAAAAAAATTGGTGTGCATTACTTTTTGACCTCCCCTCGTATATAAAATACAAGCAGTACTTGTCATTGTATCATATGTGTTGTCTAGTATCTGATTGAGGCGTTTATCGAAAGATCGTAGTTGTCTCTCTACAGGTTTAGCTGCTTAATACCATTTTATGTTTATTTTACATGTCACCTGTAGCATGTGGTCATACCACTACATTTCTAGTAGCGGCGCCGTGTGGTATTTAATATATTAGATATTTTATATTTGAGCCATTCTCCGTCTAATCTGATAGATGATGAACAGTATGTTGTGTGTTTGAATAAAATATATTATATTATTATATATATATAATTACTATACTAACTCGATTTACGTGTGTCTTGTGTTTGTTATAATATATCTAACTCGATTTACATGTGTCTTGTGTTTGAATAAAATATATCTAACTCGATTTACATGTGTCTTGTGTTTGAATAAAATATATCTAACTCGATTTACGTGTGTCTTGTGTTTGAATAAACTATATCTAACTCGATTTACGTGTGTCTTATGTTTGAATAAAATATATCTAACTCGATTTACGTGTGTCTTGTGTTTAAATAAAATATAACTAACTCGATTTACGTGTGTCTTGTGTTTAATTAAAATATATCTAGCTCAATTTACGTGTGTCTTGTGTTTGAATAAAATATATCTAACTCGATTTACGTGTGTCTTTTTTTTTTTGAGAAAAATTAAATACGCATGTTGGCCTGGGGTATGTACGCCGTTGGTTTAAGTAAAGTCCTGACAGGTGCCTATGTACGATTTGTGTTTCAGGACAGTTCTCTTTATCCTGACAGGTAGGCCTACATATGTACGCCTTGAGTTTCAGTAAAGTCCTGGTCTAGCTTGACAGGCGTGTTATCAGTGATCTTCTGTAATATTCATCCAAAGAGGCTCGTGTTCTGTGGATGCGATCTTTTTCTGCCGTTAAAGTAGCAGCCCCACCGAATCGACATGTTCGACATTAATGAGATTATAACGGCGTGTTCGTTTAGGATATTGCGTTGTGATTCTCAGCACAGAAAATAAGATTATAGCAACGATCAGAGCGCACGTATTTTAGAAGCACTAACAGACACACTAAATTAAATTATGTGCTTACCTGAAGAGAGAAACTGTCTGCTCCATGCCATGCAAAACGAATGCAATGAATGGAGAATGAATTGAGCAGATACAGTGGCTGATTTAAAGAAAGATGGAGGGAAAATATAAAGAAAAATGATCAGCAATATTAAATTGTAATGTTTGGGATTGCCAGAAGAATATGAACTAGACCGTACCTTTCCCAACACCTGAAACTGTGTGGTGTTGGGGAAAATGAGGAGGGAAAATATGGAGATAGTTCTGTTAGATAATCGTAAGTCATTGTTATACTTTGCTTCAGGTGTCAAATGTCTGCATTTCTTATCCATCGCGAACTATAGAAGTATACCTGAGGGCTGAAAGTGACAGCCCAAAACATCAATACTAGGGTGACATTTTCAGTTACATGAGCTATAGACAAATCGTGTTATTGTACCCACCACACCTGCTCGTAAAGCTGAACATTAGCTATGATAAATGTCAATAAGTGTACAGCATATAATGAGGAACAGGTGTAGCGCACAAAAATATATTTAGCTTTTAAAAAGCCTGTATTTTTTCTGTAGCAAAATAAGACATAAGGGACTATTGACAGATCTGAAGAACAGTACTCAAGTGTATTTGAATTTAAGTTTTACAGAGGACCACACTCAGGACACATGGATAGAGAAAATAACTAACATGTCACATTTTAAAAGGCTTACATTTCCTGAGATATTCAATATGTTTACCGCGAGTTCAAATAGATCTACATAAACAGTGGATGTAGAATTTCATTTTTCTTTATTTTATCTATTGTCAGGCGAGTGCAGCTGTTGGAGAAACGGGAGGTAATGGGTAGTTAATGTCACTTTTAATCAATGAGGGAGAAAATAAAAATGCAAATTGCATGTAACCTTCCTTAATGACTAAAAAGTGTATATAATTTATGTTGACGCCTTCTGTGTTGTTTATGGTAGTTTATTCATGATAATATACTAAAACTGGATAATCATTATCGTGTGCCATATTGGTTGGCGTAGACGAAAAAATCCTTCCTTAATTTTTTGTCCACTGTGCATTCTATCAAATTCTGTTGTTGACTGTGCCACGGCACTCATCTATCTAGTGTCTTCTTTGTCGCCCGCGATCTCTCTTTCGCTGTATTTTATCAGCTCTAACCAAATATTCCAACTTTTCCTTTTTCATATTGGTCCGAAAAATGTCATTTGTATTTTCTGATGCTTTTATATGAGCTTTCTTGTTGTGTTGCCCTTTCTTATAAAATTCTTTTTTCCATTTCCCAGTTGATATATATAGCTGTCCAGAATGTGGAGAATATCCCATATAGTCTCTCTCTCTCTCTCTCTCTCTCTATATATATATATATATATATATATATATATATATATATATATATATATATATATAGTATTTGAGATAGAAGAGAAGAAACTCCCGTGGTACATAACAAGGACTTTACAAGAAACACTACACAATCAAGTGTTGGATTGGCAAGAATTAGAGCTTTTCATTCTAGGGAGTCTATATGTCTTCTCCCACGGGCATGCCGAAACCAAATAAAAAATATTCATTTTTGATGTGCCGGCTAGAGATAATGTATCAAACCCTGGTGACCCACGTAATAATCTAGTCTCCTACTTGTTGGCTGATCGGGCATCATGATTAATTGATGATTGATTGGTGTAAAGAATAGACATCACATCGTAACGTGCAAGCTCATATATCTCTATGTATAGTCAGTCCCGTTAGCAGACAAAATTGTGAATATTGATACCTCCCTTGGCACATTTGTGGTGAATATATCTTAAACATCCTCTTGTTTGTTTTATTGCGATCTGTTACAAATACCTTTACTGTTCTTTTTATCTAATTTTAGTGAATCGGTCTCCTGATGACAAGAATCATCCGATTTTCATGTTCACGCAGCCTTATTTGAGTCCTGACAATTCTGTCTCAGAAAAATAAGGACGGTCTGGCGTAGTTCTGAATAAATAATGTGACTAAAATATGGTCTTCTATTTATTGTGAACTTCTGTCTTCTTCTTCCAGTAACCCTGAGGTTGGTTGAGACATCACTGACAGATTTAGTCAACCGTCTACCTTTCAGTCTGGTGGCGGATAAGCGGCAGGAACCGTTACAGGCTGTGTCTGAAAAGTGTTCCTTGTTGCAGTTTCCTCATATTCTAAGTCCGACTTGCTACCAGAACTACTGAGTTAAGTGCGCTGTGAGCTGCGTTTTTCATCCGGATTTTCTTTTGATATTCCGATTGCTTTCGATGAATGATGATATCGTATGGCGCTAACAGATGGCGGTGTTAGCTTTCAGTGCGATTTTGCCTTGTATCTTTTTGCCGTGTGCTGGAACTGAGCTGCCTTTCTTTGTTTGGATCCTTCAATGAGATGAGATGTTAATTCGCATAATTCCACTAGCACGGCGGTTGAACAATTATGGATTTTAATTCGTTTGTAGTGATACCCGGGCCTTCCATAACCATAACCTTTCTAGCTACTGTCTTTCTTTCTGACAATGCAGAGTGGCCTGTTCTTTGATATTATCTCACCATCTATGTCTCTGCTTAACTATCGTTCCACAGTTCCGTGCAGAATATCCTTTGCTATGCTGGACGGCCCAAATATTTTATTCTGCGTTTCTGTACAATAGACGAAAGATCATTCTGTACTCCATTTTTATATCCCTTTGAGAACTTATACATTTGTGACACTAGAACAAGATTTTAAAAAAAATCTTACCACAATATCCCATCTCCATAGCTTAACTTTTCTGTAGTTTTGCTGTAAGGGTATACGTTTGGCAAACTTGATATAACGTTAATTGCATTGTTGTATAGTGTGAGCTATTTTGGCAGACAGTTCCATGAGACCATATCTCACAGCAATAAAAAAGTGTCGTAACCATATCCTACTTCAACTAAACCAACCCATAACCTAATTGAAGCATGAACACATCTAGACGCCCACGACGCAGGTGTTTTGTGTTTTAATGTGGTATCTCTATGCACAGAAATACTGCAACAATTAAAGGTAAACATGCCCTAGATCTACTGTATCATGTTTGCATCTTTAGAAATGGTGTGTGACGCGTGGCTCAAATTCTATACGCTAAATATAGTAACAGTCCTCTAACGTGAAACTATCTATCTATTATCGTTTTGAGCCGAAGACGGCACATAGGGCAGAACCACAATCTCAAAAACAGAAACCTTGCGTGCCAAAGTAGCACATATTGCAGAGATCACTGCTCTAAAATATATGGCGCTGTTTCCATAACAATACTTTTTACAATGACAGCTTGTCAAGCCATCGATCAACCTCCTTAGTTGCCTCTTACGACATGCCTGGAGGATCACAGTGTTATGTCGTAACGTGAAACTGCTGTAAAAATAAAAAAAAACAAACAAACAAAGTTCTGAAGGACGTAATAGAGTAAGACAACTGCGTTGTTAGCGTCATACAACAGTTTCCTTACATTTATATCACCATCAAAACATTTCAATAAACCAAACTTCCATATATGATATATTCATGTAATTTCAAAAACACATACCAATTAACCGGATTGTCATGCATACCCACTAAAATAATCATAATTAACTACTTTGTCCTGCATATTGATCAACGCCATTCTAAGTATGCAAACTGAAAAATAAATGTTCGTGTGATGAGCAGAAATATATATAAAATACCTGTTCATCATCTATACTGACAACATCATGAGAAATGTCAAACCGTGACAGATTTGTTAAAGTTCGTCCCTTTCGCAATAAACGGCGTTTCCAGAACTCAGACGCACTGATGACACATTCCTCTTCTCACAAAAGGACTAACAGAGACAATTGAGTGTGTTAAAAAAAAAACACACACATTGAAGAGCAAAACCTATATTTAAACATACATAAATCTGAGACAAAGTCCACTAACAAAACATAAAGCCAACCCAAAATCATCATCAGTGAAGAACTTGAAATTGTAAAACATGAATATCTGGGATCTTCAGTAACTAACAATGGAGACTGTCAGAAGGAGATCAAAAAAGCAGATTAGCATTAGTCGCCCTGGAACACACAAATGAAATGCCATGATGTATCCATGCACAATACCAGCCAAAATTAACATGTTATTTATATTATTATTTATTTTATTATTTCATATTGCGGATCATGGTCTGTCTCGCAAACAGCAAGGAAGAAAATTGATTCTTTCGAAATAAAATGCTAACGAAAAATCCTTAATATGCCTTGGATAATGAAAAAGAGCACTGAAGACATACTAACAGATTTAAACAATAAAAAGAACTGACCATTCTGCAGAGGAAATTAAAATAGTATGAACACGTCAAAATAATCGTGCGGGATAGAAAGAGAACTAATGGAAGGCATAGTTCCAGGGCGAGGCATCAGAGGCAGACAAAGAAGAAGGTGATTTAAATATATCAAGGATACATTGCAATTGACAGCAGAAGAAGTGGAAGATTTGGCTAGAGACAGATTCTTTCTCAGACGGACTGTGGTGAATGCAAAGAAATATATATATATATATATATATATATATATATATATATATATATATATATATATATATATATATATATATAATCTTAGAGTACCATCTCCGCAACAAAGGTTGGCTACCATGGAACGCCATTCTGCTCTGTTTCTTGCTTTGATGGTGCGGGTTGTCATGGGCTGACTTGTCCATCGTTTGATGTTACACGTCCATATTAGTCTTGGTCTGCCTCTGCCTCTTTACCTTGTATTTTCCCCTCAAGGATTACTTTTAGTAAGCTGTTGTGTCTTTTAACATGGCCCGAAAATAGCATTTGTCTGGTTTGAATTATATTTAGTAGTTCTCTTTTCATTTTTAGTTGCTTTAAGACTTCATCATTTGTTTTCTTTCCATCCAATATATATATATGTATATATATATGGGAGCCGCGATAGCTCAGTGGTTAGTGAACTGGACAACAAAGAACAAGAGGTAGGGTTCGATCCCAACCGAAGTTTTTCAGGGTTCACCCAGCCTTTAATGGGTACCTGATTTTTTTTTTCTGGGAAAGTGAAGCGGCACGGACGTAATACCGAACAAATTATCCCAAAAAGTATGCGCCGAAGGTCTGTAAAATATATGGTCACAAACACCATGTTCCCTATACGCCACTTGGCGTGACGAGGGTACTTTACTTTTTTTTTTTACTTATAAATATATATATATATATATATATATATATATATATACACACACACACACACATTCAAATTATCAATTTCTTTTATATTATGTATATAGCGATCAAAACTTTCCAATTTTTCATCCTGTTGTATTTCTATATCGATCGACATTATTCTGTTTGACCAGATTTGCAGATTCAAGATCAATAAAAACATATAACTTTTTTTACAGGTTTCGATAAAATACACTTCATGTATCTGGACTCTCATATGCAATATCCGTCATCAGCCCTCAGTAAACACTTTCCATTTATCCAGATAGTCATGCTAAATATTCGTAAGCACGCTCCAATTATCCAGATAATCATACTAAATATCCGTAAGCACGCTCCAATTATCCAGATAATCATACTAATTATTCGTAAGCACACTCTAATTATCTAGATAATCATGATAAATATCCGTAAACACACTCCAATTATCCAGATAATCATGCTAAATATTCGTAAGCACGCTCCAATTATCCAGATAACCATGCTAAATATTCATAAACACACTCCAATTATCCAGATAATCATGCTAAATATTCGTAAACACACTCCAATTATCTAGATAATCATGCTAAATATTCGTAAACACACTCCAATTATCCAGATAATCATGCTAAATATTCGTAAACGCGCTCAAATTATCCAGATAATCATGCTAAACATTTGTAAACACTCCAATTACCCGGATAACCATGCTAAATATTTGTAAACACACTCCAATTTTATCCAGATAATCATGATAACACACTCCAATTATCCAGATAATCATGCTAAATATTAGCAAACACTCTCAAATTATACAGATAACATTGCTAAATATTTGTAAACACCCCAATTACCCGGGTAACCATGCTAAATATTCATAAACACGCTCCAATTGTCTAGATAATAATGCTAAATATTCGTAAACACACTCCAATTATCTAGATAAACATGCTAAATAATCGTAAACGCGCTCAAATTATCCAGATAATCATGCTAAATATTCGTAAACACACTTCAATTATCTAGATAATCATGCTAAATATTCGTAAACACACTCCAATTATCCAGATAATCATGCTAAATATTCGTAAACGCGCTCAAATTATCCAGATAATCATGCTAAACATTTGTAAACACTCCAATTACCCGGATAACCATGCTAAATATTTGTAAAAACACTCCAATTATCCAGATAATCATGCTAAATATTAGCTAACACGCTCAAATTATCCAGATAACCTTGCTAAATATTTGTAAACACTCCAATTACCCGGGTAACCATGCTAAATATTCGTAAACACGCTCCAATTATCCAGATAATCATGCTAATTATTCGTAAATACACTCCAATTATACAGAGAGAAAAAAAAAAGGAATGAGTACTTGGCTCACTGTTTTGTGAAGATAAAAACAATTAGAGCAAGGGGATCATTGACCCACTCGCTTCAAAATGAAGAGATCTATTTGGACTAATTTGTATAATTTACTAGCCTCGAATATATGACTAGGGATAACACTCTGTTGTCACAGCGCTGTGAAAATGCAATCTTGGTACAAGGTAAACGTTAGGAAACTACACACAAATAAAAAACATTCACATATAGCATCCAATATTATTTTAACGACGGTTCAATAGTCAACATGAATATTCGAATTTCTCAAATAGTAGCATGTTGCATTAACACAATTAAAAAATAAATTGGTAAGATACATTAATAAACCGAAAAATATTAAATATGGCTGCTGAGCACAACAGGAATATTCGTCCATGTCTGCAAATCATGTACACTGAAGCACATATAACAAGTGAAAACACATGTAATTGAAATTAGGTGTTCAAGTTAGATCTTATATACCTTATACACATACCACATTACAGACAAGTTGGTAGGAGAGTTTGTAAAATTAAATACAGGTTCATAAGACGAAATGATTTCAACGTGATTTTTTATATTTTAATTTGAAACATATCTCAAAGTAAAAAGAATCAAAACAGTTATATTGAAACAGGAAAGGTAGGAGGCCTGGAAGTAAACAAAGATCAAACAGATTGATGATGTCAGAGACCCGGAGATGGGAGCGCTCCAAGAACTTCAAAAACTGATTTAGAAGTTTTTGAATAACACGCCACGATGGGGAAAAAGAGAAAAAAAAAGCCGCCAAGGCAAAGCAAGCTTATTCTACGAAACAATGATTACGAATGTATTGATAAAACCCCATTAACGTCTCCCTTTCACGAACTCTCTACAGATGAGTTGTTTCCCTCGACCTAGGTTCGGGTTTGTGATAACTTTTTTATCGTCACCATCGACAAGGTTTTGGGTTTCACCTGAAGAAATCTGTACCAGAGACGTTTTCCTGGAAGTAAACTGGCCTGGCGTGATACTGTTCGTATCGATACAAATTGTGTCCGTTAGTTATGGATAAACGTGATCACTTACACAATATTCTCCATTGGCCTAACAAGACAAGGAGGGAATTTTTACATTTACATAAACCCACATACCCTATATCTAACGCAAATTCTGCTACGCCCATTTTCTAGCCTACTCGTTCTTAAACACACCAGCATGGTGCCTAGAATCTAACACGTTTGATCAACCACGCAGCATTCATTGCCAGCTGCACGTGTCAATATCATGTCGAACTGGTTAATTTTATAATATTACTAAGCCCTTCTCTGTGACATTAGGAAACGGGGTAACATCTGCCTTTATAGCCAATGATATGAACCGTTCTAACGATTAATTGACGACTTTGTATGAACTAAGACGCCACAATGAAGGATGTTTCTACAGATCGGTATATTAGATAGAATGGATTTGTCATGAAAACAATGATTAATTTTAATTATGCAAGAAGATTAAACCTCGTACATTCCAAGGAAAACGTGTAGTTTAAAGTCATAGGATATGTGACCTCTAATCGTCCTTTATCTTGTAACCCTACTGTCCACAATTCACTTGTATATTATTATATATTATATGTATGTATGTGTGTATGTGTGTGTGTATGTGTGTGTGTGCGTGCGTGCGTGTGTGTGTGTGTGTGTGTCTTGACAGACGGTTGGTAGTAAGCAATCATGATAAGTCGTTAGTTTGGTAAAGCATTAGTGTCCCATAATGGTTGCTGCTTTACTGAACATCTTTTCTCGTGGCTGAATTTGCCAATCTTGGACAGACAGATCCATCCACAGAACGAGCAATGTGTATTTGCTGTACCCGGCCTTGTCTCTTTCCTCTTGCACCTTTTGTCTTCTGAATTTGACATCAGCACTGTCTCGAAAATTGCTGTGCCATTTTTTTTATTTTTGTTCTCCATGTGCTACGATCCGCAGCCACATTTTCCCAGTTCCTTTCACTTATAGAAAATTCCCCTCAAGGAAGTCCTGCAAACATCCTTATATCTCAGCACTAGTCTGCACTTTGGTCTCTTTCCGTCCTTAAGTTCTCACACAATATTTGTGTGGAAATAAGATCGTATTCCATTCTTCTAACATGGCCCAGCCACCTTAGTCTACGAATCCTAAGTTTTGCCATGACCGATTGGCTCGTCGTATGACATTCATATATATATATATATTTCCCCTGCAATCTTGGATCATTCAACTATGATTCTGGACACTTATGAAGGCAGCTGTCTCCTTCAGTTATTTGGATGCCCCGTACAGTTTATCTGCCAGGAAGGTGGGCGTGGGCCACATTGACCTCCTCAGGCCTGTGCACTCGGAGCAATCCTGTAAAAAATGTTGTGTATTTATGTTTCTTAAATGCTACTTTAGCTTGCGCCATTGTGCCTTTTATTTATGCGGTTAATCTTCTGTTTGTTTGTATTGTGCACAAGAATTTGGCAATTGGGCTCAAAGAGATTAGATTTCATAGAAGAAAGAGGAAAGTTCCCAGGGAAACAACAAGGCTAACACAAAAGGTGAGCTCATAGAAAACATAAGAAAGAAACAATCGACATTTGCGGGCATATCACGAGGAAAGAGAATTTGAAATACTTGGTTACAACTGACAAATACAGGGAAAGAAAGATCACGAAGGACAAGGATATGTCGTGGCTCGGTAAACAGTCAACAACAGAATTGATACTATGCACTGAGAATAGAAAATTATAGAAAGACATGATCGCCTACGCCAACCGTTATGGTGTACACCTTATTGACTCAATCAATAACCATACAGCTGGCGCAGGTATTCATTAATGTAATGTTAATGTATGCATCCTAGCGTTTTATTTCTCTATAAGTAGCCTTACCAACTACATTGCTCACAAATTGGGTTATTTATTTTTCAGTACACCGTCACATTCTCCTTGCCATCAAATGATGTAAGGACAAAAGCTAGCAAGTAGATCTATCTAACATTTGATGTCTAATATGTTTGGTGAGTGGTCAGATTTGTCTCCGGTCACGTGTGACTGGTGCGCGCGCTAGTAGTACAAGATATCAAGTGACGTGTCGAGAAGTACAACCCAGTGACACGTCAAGAAGTACCACTTAGCGTGACTGGTACGTGTACTAGTAGTACAAGATATTCAGTGACAGTTCCAGAAGTTCACCTAATGTAACTGGTGCGCCCGCTGGTAGTACAAGATATTCAGTGACAGGTAGAGAAGTACCACCTAGTGTGACTGGTGCGCCCGCTGGTAGTACAAGATATTCAGTGACAGGTAAAGAAGTACCACCTAGTGTGACTGGTGCGCCCGCTGGTAGTACAAGATATTCAGGGACAGTAGAGAAGTACCACCTAGTGTGACTGGTGCGCCCGCTGGTAGTACAAGATATTCAGTGACAGGTAGAGAAGTACCACCTAGTGTGACTGGTGCGCCCGCTGGTAGTACAAGATATTCAGGGACAGTAGAGAAGTACCACCTAGTGTGACTGGTGCGCCCGCTGGTAGTACAAGATATTCAGGGACAGGTAGAGAAGTACCACCTAGTGTGACTGGTGCGCCCGCTGGTAGTACAAGATATTCAGGGACAGGTAAAGAAGTACCACCTAGTGTGACTGGTACGCCCGCTGGTAGTACAAGATATTCAGGGACAGGTAGAGAAGTACCACCTAGTGTGACTGGTGCGCCCGCTGGTAGTACAAGATATTCAGGGACAGTAGAGAAGTACCACCTAGTGTGACTGGTGCGCCCGCTGGTAGTACAAGATATTCAGGGACAGGTAGAGAAGTACCACCTAGTGTGACTGGTGCGCCCGCTGGTAGTACAAGATATTCAGGGACAGTAGAGAAGTACCACCTAGTGTGACTGGTGCGCCCGCTGGTAGTACAAGATATTCAGTGACAGGTAAAGAAGTACCACCTAGTGTGACTGGTACGCCCGCTGGTAGTACAAGATATTCAGTGACAGGTAGAGAAGTACCACCTAGTGTGACTGGTACGCCCGCTGCTAGTACAAGATATTCAGTGACAGGTAGAGAAGTACCACCTAGTGTACCACAGTGCAATGGAGCAGTAAGTGAAGACCAAGTTCTGCTAGAAATTCGTAAAACTCATTTAAATGTTGATGCAAATATACGGGACGGAAATCTTGAGCAGAAATGGTTGCTGCAACGCATTCACCGTAAATCAACCAGAGTTGCACAAAACATGGCAATCCAGGAATTTCTGACAGCGCCTCTATGATCGATTCCTAAAGAAACCTTTGCTGACAGTGTCAACTCTATGAACGTTGCCGAAGTGAGTTCTGAATGATGACGATTATTTTGAAAACCAATAAAGATAGTGTGTTTGTATCTTCTGTTTTCTTTCTGATTCCATTCACTGAACTTTTTAGATAGACTCTGCATGTAAATGATATCAGCGAATTGCTGGAAGGCTAAATAAGGGATCATAATTAAATTTAATACAAAACATACTAGTTCATAATACATTCTTCAGAGGTTAGTAAATTATTAAATACAAATGCAAGCAAAATGTAATTTAAATAAGCATTAAAATTGTGCAACATTATACAATGAAATATACGAAAATACATAGAAGTGATTAGGAATGTGAAATTAATTGTAATAACTTTTGTTAGCCCCGTAAGTGTTGTTTTATTATAACATCAACATTTACATCCACAATTATTTATTACAACCGATGAGAAAAAACTGTTTTGTTATCCATTTGTTATATAAGCAGAGGCTGTAAAATTGCTACAGTGATAATGCTACATTATGTGCTATTTGGTCATGGAAGGCCCCGGTATCACTGCAAACAAATTAAAATCCATAATTGCTCAACCGCCCGTGCCAGCGTAATCATCCGAATTAATATCTCATCTCCCAAACAAAGAAATGTAACTGTAGTCCCCATCGAAGCAGTCTCAGCACACGCCAAATGACATAAGGCAAAACCCCACGGAAAGTGAACACAGCCAACGGTTCCCTGTCATACGATGTCATCACTCATCGTAAACAATTGGAATATCGAAATATGATCAAAACTGATGAGACACACAGCTCACGGTGTGCACAGAGCACTTAACTCAGTAGCTCCTGCAACAAGCCGGACATGGAATATAAGGAAACTGCAACAAGGAACACTATTCATGCATAGCCTTCAATTGTTCCCGCTGCCTATCGACCATATACCATGGTAGTTCACGTCCTCTTGAAAATTATGATCGTTGTACTTTAAAAAAATGTATAACGCTTGATGATGTTAGACCATCGTTGTTGACTCCAATTCCGAACATATAAACACACAGTTCATAGTCAGATTATCCCCGTTGCACATCAAACAACAGACCTTAAGATTAGCGTACGGCCGGTTATCAGGCGTGATCTTGTCAACTGTAAGTGTCTTCAAACTGTGTTGTTGGTTTTGTTCCTCAATGAGATCATAGCAACATGGACAAATACAAATTAACTTAAGTAAATTTGCACAACATGGGCCTTTTGACTTTGCTTTTAGAACGGAATCATTATGTGCTAATGATAATCTAATTTATATTTGTAAAATAACTATTGAAACCTTTGTGATCAGTAAAGTAATTGAAATAGTCCAAACTATTGTCATTCAAAGCAAAATTATCAAAAATAGACGGATTTGTTTGTTGAAAGTATAAAATATAAATATTATAAAATATAAATATAGGACGTTTACACAAATTGGTGTACTAGGGCCGAACACTACTAATTGTGAAGACATAAAATGATATTTTCTGGATTCCTTATCATTAGGGTATCAATAAACTCGATTGAATGCATGTTGACCTCCCTCTGAATGTGTAGAATGGTACACAGTGATCTGGACAGAACAATATTGGAAGACATGAGTATAGAAACGCGAGACATGAGAGGATCAAGAAGATAGTGCATTCAAGTTATTAAAGTATATTTGAGGTTGTCAACAGGAAATGGGTGATCTGATTAGAAACAGATATTCCATCAAGCAGGCTGTGATTACTGATGCAACTGTCGGCGAAGGACTAGATAATTGTGTTTATCATCTGATGTATTGCTAACTACATCATCTATATTTCCATCAGTGATCATGGAAAATAAAATATTTTTGTTGTGTTTTAAAATATTTTGCTGTGGGGCGAATCTGAGAAAAGCTGTATGTATCTTTTTTGGAGATCAATTGTTTTGTAGATTCATGAGTTGCCATGTTGAATTTGGGAATAACCATCACTTCTCTGATGCTCGGTGTGTGTTTTGACTTGTAGCCTGATGTTTCCATATTCACACTGTAGGATGATTATTTTTATGGTTTTTTTTTAAATAATTCAATTATGCTGTCTTTGATTACATTATTCCGTGTTACGACGGGTGTGCTCTCAACGACTTATATCAATTTCATATTAAACTCTTATTGTTGTGTTCTCGTTTACCCTGAACACCATGTGTGTTACTGGTGTGCTTCGCACAAGGCAGGAGGTATGACACAGCAGCAGGAAATACTAATAACAATACTATTATTACTAGTACTATGTTAATATTAACATTATGGAGAAAAATGCTCGAAATGGAATTCCGGAGCTGTTAAAATGGGAATATGTAATTCAGCAGTGCATATACCAGTGATGTAAACATCTTCCAGCCAGATAGGTTTTATTCTAAGAGCAGCTTCGTACAGGAGCTTGGCAGTTCTCAGCGGAAACGCCAATAGGCCTCCTAGGAGGTAAGGAGGTAACATAGATAAAGGATACTCTTTCTGAGACATGTAATATTTGACAATCCATTTACGAACTGGTGGATCGTCCAGTATTTTATGTCCAAGAATAAAATTATTGAATTTGTTAGCTGTTCTGTCTATCACAGGCATTAAAGAAGACACGTTAACAACGATATCATCGTCTGATCTAACCACATACTTGGCATTCGAACAATATGTGCTGATCCATCGTAACATAGAAACAGACTTAAGACGGTTATTGCGATAAATGTCTTCAAAGTCCTCCAGAACGATGTCTCCAAACTCTTGTACTTCAGCTTCAACTTTCGCCTGAATTGAATCATCAAACGTTCTTCCAAAAAGAACAACATCTTAGCCTTGTTTGACGAATTTTTTACGTAGTCTCCTCTAGCACCATTTCTCACTTTTTGACGTTTTTCAAAATTGCTTACAGCAGAAGGCACTGCAATAATAACGTCTGTATGAGTCGTGGTACATGTATTAAGAGGGTTGTGAATGTACGGAAAGTTGTGGTTGTTCACAACAGGTTGAGATATAAGATGTTTCATTGACCTTTCTTCATAATGAGTTTCCAGTTCATGTATCTGCTCCATCATATTCGAAAGGTCCCTGATGATACTCTGAGAATAAACATCACCAATGTTCTCTTCGTTAATCTTCATCTGCTCTAGCTTTGCCCGAAGTACATTATTGTTGTAGATCACATCAAGCAGCTTATTATCGTAGATGGTGATCCCTTCTTGCTCTCTTCCATTAGACAGAGTAGAGATAAGGGTAAACAGTGCCACACCAATCGTCAAAATAATCAGGAGTTTCAGACTGAGCACTTTCAGTTTCAGATAACGGAACCAGCGATGATGTTTCATTTCCTCAGGGGCTCTTTACCTGCACCAAAGAAAGAAGAAAAGTTATATTAGCAAGTAAAATGTTTTAATTTTAATTCTTAAAAAAATATAAGCTTAGTAAGAAAGTTTAATCTGTCAAGAAAGTGCCATTTGATAAGACATGCGGATAATATTTGACAAACCATAAAGCTAATATTTCATAATCATCATTAAGTATCATGCCTGCTGACGTAGGCGATATTGTCTGTCCACAATTTTCGATCTCGACAGTTATTTATCATTTCTGTTGTTGACCTTCTGCCAAGCTGTTCTCTCAAACTGTCTGGTATATTTTCTTTCTGCTTTCCTCTATCTCTTCGTTCCTCCCAGGTGTCACAATATATTTCAGCTGTTACCTTCTCATTGCATTGATAATAAAATATTATTATTGTTTCCTAATGTTTAAAATGAGCTCTCTTATTGTTTTGGCCTCTTTTATAACGTTTTTATTGCTCTTCTTAGCTGTCTATGGTATTCTCAACATTCTTCAGTAAAACCATAATTCTACAGCCTCCAGTAACTTTGTTGTCATATTATCCATGATTCACATCCATATGTTAACACTGTCTCGCGTAATATTTAAGAACGTTTTCTTATTTCTATTGTCATAAATGGATTGCACATTATCTTCCTCATTTTTTAGAAAGCTGTTTTTACCCTGAGCCATTCTGCATCTTATCTCTGTTGTTGATCTCCCATCTGAGGTTAAAATTGTTCCAATTTTTTAAAATTCATGTACCGGTTTTAATAATTTTTCACTTGTCTTTAGTGTGCACTGGAGTATGGATGTCTTCTTTCTTTGTTGCTACCAATAATTCTGTCCTTTTGCTGTTAAGCTGAACCATTTATTTTGCTTTCCTTCACTATAATGTCCAACATTTCTTGTAACTCATTTTCACTCTTAGCGATTAAGACTGTATAAGAATACCTTAGAATATTTATAGTATCACCTCCAATTATTATTCCAGGCATGCCCCTTATGGACCTTAAATGAATCTCACTATACATTTTAAATAGATCTGGTGACAGCATACAAATTGTCCAAAACCCTGTTTTATTTGTTGAAACATTCCCACTTGATTTACATTTCTTTTGGCCGCTGTCTATTGTCAGTACATGTTATTTATTATTCTTAGATCTTTGCAGTCTATGTTTATGCCTTCTAAAATTGTGATTATTTCTTGGTGCATTGCTTAGTCAAATGCTTTGGTATAATCTATGAAACATAGGTATAGATCTGTTTTCACCTCCAGGGTTCTCTGATATATAAGATCGATAAAATTAGTATTTGTTGAGACATAAAGATAATAAAATCGTTCTGCTTTCTACTGAGTTACTTTCTGCTTTCTACTGAGTTACTTTCTGCTTTCTACTGAGTTACTTTCTGCTTTCTACTGAGTTACTTTCTGCTTTCTACTGAGTTACTTTCTGCTTTCTACTGAGTTACTTTCTGCTTTCTACTGAGTTACTTTCTGCTTTCTACTGAGTTACTTTCTGCTTTCTACTGAGTTACTTTCTGCTTTCTACTGAGTTACTTTCTGCTTTCTACTGAGTTACTTTCTGCTTTCTACTGAGTTACTTTCTGCTTTCTACTGAGTTACTTTCTGCTTTCTACCGATTTTACTCGGGATTTCTCCACGTCATCGTCTGTCTTTGAAATAAACGTTAAATATTGAAAGATGCGTTCTGCAAACCGTTTGCTTTAACTGAGACATTGTGCGCCTTTAAACAGCACAATAAGCATCAGTTTGACATTTTAAGACAATATCTAGACATCATTATTCTGTCTGCGATGGTAGAAAGTCGAGGCCATACCTATACCAAGTATATGACAATAGCCAACACGTTTGCAAAGGTAATTGTTAACTGCGTTTCGTTGTTATAGACTATATCATAAAACAAGTTTCTATTTCTTCTTTATTTTATATAAACTACTATGGATATAATACTATTACAATGGTTATGGAAGGCCCCGGTATCAATCCAAACGAATTAAAATCCATAATTGCTCAACCGTCCGTGCCAATGGAATCATCCGAAATAACATCGCATCGCAATGAATATCCAAACAAAGAAAAGTAGCTTCAGTCCTAGCACACGACAAAAGACATAAGGCGAAACCGCACAGAAAGTGAACACATCCAAATGTTCTCTGTCGTACGATATCACCATTCATCGCAAGCAATCGGGATATCGAAAGATGATCCGGATGAAAAACACAGCTCACGGTGTGCATAAAGCTCTTAACTCGGTAGCTCTAGCAGCAAGCCGGACTATGAATATGGGGAAACTGCAACAAGAAACATTTTTCATATACAACCTTTAACTGTTCCTGCCGCCTATCCGCTTTATTGACCGGAAGTCCTTTCAGTACCATCCCTTTCAATACAAAGGCAGTCTGGTACAATACAAAGGTAGACTAGTAAAATACAAAAATAGACTAGTGCAAAAGAAAGGCAGATTAATACAATAAAAAGATAGAGTATAATACTATATGTACATGACTGTTTCTCAGTCTAAAAAAGTGGCATATTAGGCATAATACTAGATTTTTTGTTGCATTTAATAAGGTATCCTAGATCTACTACATTCCCTTAACATTTAAAAGCACATTTGTATAGCAGCAATTTCACTTTGTGGCACTACAGAAAATTATGAATTGCTTTGTTAACTTCAACACAGTTTATTGTAATAAAGATTAAGAGAAATAAACGTTTCAAAATTGTAAAGATTGGTCGCGTACCGGTGTAAGATTCACAAAAGTGTTGATATTGATATTGCAGCCCCTCCTAATCAAATTGAATGTAAATTAGGAAAATTGTTTTGTATATGAAATTTTTTCTTAATAACTAAATGAGCTAGTGGACTAAAATATCAGTAGAAAACGGGGGTGACACCAAAAGAAAGATTTAGCATCACGTTATCATCATCATGTACCATACCGGTTGACTTAGGCGATCATGTCCTTCCACAAACTTCTATCCATAGTGTATCGTATCAATTCTGTTGTTGACTGTTTTCCATGCCATGACACCAAGCTAAATATTATTTTTTTTTCTCTTTCTCGTCCGCGATCTCTCTTTCTATGTATTGTGCCCAAATATTCCAACTTTCCTCTTCTGATGATGTACCCTAAAATGTTGATTGTTTCTTTCTGAAGTTGAAGACATGGAATGATCGCAAAAGAATTGAAAGAAACAGGGTGGCTTTTAACGTGTTTGTTGCAGACAAATGCCCCACAGGGAGCTGATGTTTGTTGAAGACCTATGCTCCTCAGGGAGCTGAGAAAGTTTGTTGGAGACCTATGCTCCACATGAAACTGAGCGTGTTCCTTGAAGAACTTTGTTTCACAGGGAGCTTAGAAAGATTGTTGAAGACCTATGCTCCACAGAAACCTGAATGTGTTTGTTGAAGACCTATGCTCCATGGGGAGCTGAAAGTGTTTTTGAAGATCTATGGTCCACATAGTGCTGAGAGTGTTTGTTGAATACCTATACTCCACAGGAAGCTGAACATTGTTGAAGACCTATGCTCCACAGGAAAATGAACGTGTTTGTTGAAGACCTATGCTCCACAGGAAACTGAACGTGTTTGTTGAAGACCTATCCTCCATGGGGAGCTGAAAGTGTTTTTGAAGATCTATGGTCCACTTAGTGCTGAGGGTGTTTGTTGAATACCTATACTCCACAGGGAGCTGAACATTGTTTGTTGAAGACCTATGCTCCACAGGGAGTTGAAAGGAATGAGAACATTAACATTGCACACAAAAATATACATAATGAAAGACAACACACATTAAAAAAATAAATTCCTAATTATAAGGGTGAAGTTGGAACCGCTAGATTGATGTTGATGATTAGGTGCTCCGTGTTTTTGTAATTCTTTTTTTTTTTACAATTTTTGAACGACTGTTATTCCGCTATGAGAATATCTTCCGTTAAATGCTTCATGAACATGGTGTTTACTATTCATCTCATCACTTACCCAAACAGCATTCTCAATAAATTAATTATGAAATAAAACCTCTATTTCAATATTGCCTTAAAATTAGTATAGATTGAGATGGAATCCAACGCATAACGTTATTTTAAACAAATATAAATAAGCTTAATATGTGCATACTCTCTGCGATCAGGACCCAATCAGAGTAGAATTCAAGCTCCTCACATGAACTCAGCTGTCAGGTTAGGTGTGACAGAACATCACAATTACAGTCTGCCAGATCCACTCTGATTGAACACCCGTTAAAAACGTTGCACTGTGTTCTGCGCCAGTGGCCCAGTGCATCCGATTTCAGCCAGCATTTTTTCAGGTTTGCTTTCCCTAGCCTTTGATTGTCCCCAATCTTCCTGCAAGGCAGCAGGTGATCTTTTCTGTAGGGGGATTCTGCCTTAGATGGTCGGCCCTCCCAGGTTTACGAGCACCATCTGCCCGAGTCACTAGAGGTGACTAACACAGACATGCACACACAAAGATATGAGATGTGACAAACACATACATGCACATAGCGATACGAGGCATGACTAACACTGACATACATCAAGATATATGACACATGACTAACATAAACATACACATAAAGATATGAGATATGACTGACATAGACATGCACCCACAAAGAAATTACACATGTCTAACATGGACATGCACACAAAGATATGAGATATGACCAACATGGATAGGCACACACAATGATATGAGATGTGACATACACAGACATGCACACACAAAGATATGAGATATGACTAACATAAACATGCACACAGAGATATGAGATATCACTAGCCCAAACACAAAGATATGACATATGACTAACACAGATACACACTAAGATATGAGATATGACTAAACACATACACACTTAAAGATTTGAGACATGATTAACACGGACACTCCAAGATATGAGATATGACTAACATGACACACACCAAGATATGAGCCATGGCCAGCACACACACACACACAAGCCAAGATATGAGCCTTGGCTAGCAATGAAACACACAAGAAATGAACCATGTCCAGCACAGAAAGAAAATATCCAGTACACATTAAGGTATCCATATGCTTGGGTTTGTTGTAGTCGGCAGACTCTTCTTAACGTGGGAATCATCGACATACGAGACGCCGGCCCCCACGAACTGTTAACAGGAGCCATGTTGGAGCCAAAAGCACCCAATCGTTGTAAGAGGTTAGTTATTAATATTTGTAGCTAACTGCTCACAGCAAGAACAGGGAGCCAAAGCTGATCAAGAGCTTACACCTCCTCCTCATGGAAGGTCTGGAAACTAGTCTTGTAAGACGAGAGCTGTGTGCGAATTAATTCGGCCTGGCGCGAATATTACATGTTACCAGTAACTGAAGCACACAATATCATCGCATATGTGACATCGTTTTAAGAGGGTGGTTACCCGGACATGCGAAAGTAAGAGAGAGAAAACGAGAAAGAAGCAAAGAAAGAAAGAAAGAAAGAAAGAAAGATAGAAATCAATACAGAAAGAAAAAAGAAAGAAAGAAAGAAAGAAGAAAGAAAGAAAGAAAGAAAGAAAGAAAGAAAGAAAAGAAAGAAAGAAAGAAAGAAAATCTTCTCAATACTCGTACAAAGAAAATGAGTCGACTCGTGCAACTTCTACATAATAACATCATTAACATAGGTTACGAACGCCAAAACAAACAATAGAAGAGAAACACAATACTTTTGCAAACAGCAATCTAATAAGATTGCTAATTTTAATGAGACGTTTTCTGTTTGTGTTTTTCAATTGCAATTACAGTGAGGTAACAAAGTTCCGTTATCACTAGCAAGCAATAGGGGGTCATATTACAGGCTGATATAATATGAAACAAATCTGCTTCTTGCGTGCAGCATTGAGTAGATAAAATATTATGTGTTGTATTCTTGAGCAAATTTAAGTTTCAGATAAATTTAGAAATTGTTCCCCTTTTCCATATATTTGAAGACATTACATTCAATCTTCATCCCAACGTTGTACTATCAATACCAGACCTGGACCCTAGATGCAAGAACAATAAGAAAAATAAACTCTACTGAGATGAAATGTGTTAGACGAATGACAGGAAACAGTCTGAGAGATAAGATCAGAAATGAAGAACTGAGAAAACAGCTAGGAATAGCCCCCCGCCATAGAATATATAAAGAAACAACAGATAAAATGGTTTGGCCACGTGACAAGGCAGAAAGATCAAAACACACCACAACGAGCCTTCAACAAACGTTGTGAAAACACCAGACCCAAAGGTCGACCACGAAAAAGATGGATCGATGGAATATTATAAGCACTAGGAAACATAACAGCAGCAGAGGCGAACAGCAGAGCAAAAGACCGCAAATTATATCTCTCCTCGACGCTGAAAGGCAGATGAGGAAGGAAAGAAGAAGATTCAGGTGGCTTCTAAAAAGCACAGTCATCAACAAGAAAGAGAACCCAAGAACTAGTGTTTTCCAAATCATCAAGTACCATGCCTGCTGACGTTGGTGATCATGTTCCTCTACAACTTTCGATCTCCACAATTATTTATCATTTTTGCTGTTGACCTTCTGTCAAGCCGTTCTTAAGCTGCCCTGTATCTTTTTCTTTGCTTCCCCCTATCTCTTCGTCCTTAACTTTTACACACAATGTCACAATATACTCCAGTCGTTCCCTTCTTATTACATGGACAAAAAGTATGATTATTTCTTCCTAATATTGGAAATTAGCTCTCTTTTGTTTTAGCCTCTTTCCGAACGTTTTACTTAATCTTCTTAACTGTCCATTGTATTCTCACCATTCTTCTGTAAAACCATATTTCTACTGACTCCAGTGATTTTCATGTCTGTTGTCCTAATGTCCATGATTCACATCCATATGTTAAAACTGGCTCTACATAACATTTAAGAACTCTTTTTTTTCTATTAAATATTAATTTAAAAGTTTTTTTTCTATTCAAAATATTAAATGGGTAACAGTAATTATATGTTATCCATATACTGGATTGAAATATGGGGTAATGAAATGCTACATTTATGATGCATTGTGTATTACCAGCACAACAATAATAATTAGCAGTAGTTACGCTTATTTAGTAGCTGTAGTAGCAGTAGTCGTGTTTTAACTAATTAGTACATATCTTTATAGTATATCCAGTTTTTTTTTAACGTTACCCAATCATTAAGTTCTGAAAAGAACATTGATGAGAGAGGCAAGAGCAGTAGGAATCGGCTCCCTCAATGAGATAGAGCTGCTTGCACAGAACAGAGACAAATGGCGAGATTTGATAAAATATATTTTACAGAATTGAAAACTGCTAGAACAAAAATTCAGATAAGAGAGGGAGTATCTTGCGGGCCGGCTACGGCTCGAAAGGTCAATAGATAGAATCATTAAGTTGGCGTGAATGTGCTGTGTCGCTAGTACACGGAAAACTCTTTTCTGCCAAATGCATCTGTCTTTCAAAATAGGTTGATTTTTATTAATAGTCTTATAAAATTACCAGGACAGCGGCCATGTTGATTCTACTTATAACTGCCAAGTGTTCTTTAATGTGCCCACAGTGCACTCGGGACCTTCTACTCTTCATTGTTATCCAAGAGTGCCAAAAAAAAACCGTACTCGTTACTCAATGACCGTGCAAGTTGAATCCAAAAAGAAACCATGGATTTGATTTAAGAAAAAAAAGACATACACATTTACACCGTTTATTGGGAACTCGAACCCGGGACCTGCTCTATCGGAGGTCGACGTTTTACCTCCAGAATACCTCTGAAGTTTGGTTAAATCTCTTTCCATTTAAAAAAGAAACTTTCACTCCGACAAAATTCGGAGACTCAGCTTTGTTTTCTAAGATACATTGTTTGTAATCATTGAGTAAAAACTATTGTGCAAGGAAGTATGAAAAGAGCAAGAACTGATAGGCAAAGAACGACCTGTGAGGATAACATGAAAGAACGATTAGGCCTCAACTTTATAGACTCCAAACCTAAACTATGACCCGAAGATAGAAGACGAAGGCGCGCCTCATAGCACCAGAGCTGGAAGTTGTGAGCGACCCACAGCTGATGGCTTGCGCCAGGATCGATGAACCAGAACCATCAAGATCCTGCCCCACCTCTCCACGGTACCTCTAGTAACAGACTAACCTGTCTAGTCTGGTCAAGCGGGTATGGATCTAAGAAAGAAGACAACCCGATACTCAAAAATGCCATACCAAAGTCGGATGTGTTGGGCCGAAAAGCGCAAATATCACAGTTGTACTACAAACCACAACACAACGGCGGCACGCCCACTTAACGTTCTTTTAAAGGCGGACGATGAAGAGGTGTTCTTCTTTAGTGATCGGGTGAAGGCAAGCATGCCAGAAGATAGAGAGAAATGGGAACTGTTGACAAAATCTGAGAGTGGGATACCAAAGAGCCCCTGCGGTTATCTGAATAATAAGAAAGATCAAAATAACGCAATCTGGTGAAGAAAACGTGTACTATAAAACACATACAATACAATACACCGAGCCGTATATAACATAATCATATTCTTAGTCAGTCATAATAGTCACATCTGAGTTGAATCACAAGTTACAAACAGTCATGACCCATTCTAAGTTCTAATTATTCGAGTTACCAGTTACTAATAGCAATGACACATTTTGCGTTCTAGCCCTGTATGTTTCAACGGTTCCACACAAACATAAAAGATATATGAAATGAGCAAAAATAAATTTAACATAAATCACACATCTAGCATAAAAAAAAACATCCTTACTCAAGGCGCAACGTGGACTTCAAGTAAATGCACGAAATGCTGTTTTGAATAACTTTTAACTGTAATTTATTTTACTGTAATTTAATAATTTGCATATCAAATAATATGTGGTAACAGCTCCTCGCGTCATTTTCACGCTTCGATAATGTCATTCACTCCCATGCCAGTTTATAAATGGGCGGTCACAAATTTGTGAGATACAATTCCTTGAAATCATAGAATATAATCCGCTGTAATATCCTCCTGCTACTTTATATAACACATGAACACTGCATATATCATACCGTACAATCTGAAACATCTTTCCTATACTACATAACATAAACACTATATATATATATATATATATATATATATATATATATATATATATATATATATATATATATATATATATATATATATACTACTACTATTACTGTACAATCTGAAACATTTCCTTTAAAGTTTGTAATTTTAATATCTCTTCTTCCTCTTCTACCTTTTATAGCTCCCAGTGGAGCATAGGTCTTCAACAAACAATTTCCAAGTCGTTCTGCTTTTTGCCATTCTTTTAAGATCATCCCATGTCTTCCCCATCATCTTCGTCTCTGCTTCTATCTGTGTCTTCTCCAATAATTTTTGACATAATAGAGTGAATGTTTTTTACAGATTTATGAAATGCACTTTTTTTCTATATACTTTTAGTAATTATAGCTTCCCTACATAAATAAAATAATACCGACCACATTATCCCAAAAATCATGTGCTGAAGGTCTGTAAAATTTATGGTCATTAAAACACCATATTCCCTGTACGCCACTTGGCGTGACGAGGCTCTTTACTTTGTTTTACTTACATTAATAAATTCGGCTCCCTCAATAAGATAGAGTTGTTTGCACAGAACAGAGACAAATGGCGAGATTTGATAAAATATCTTTAAAAGGATTAAAAACTGCTAGAATAAAAATTTAGATAAGAGAAGGAGTATCTGGGTCTATGACCTATGGGCCGGCTACGGCTCGAAAGATCAATAAATTAGATAGATAGATAGATAGATAGATAGATAGATAGATAGATAGATAGATAGATAGATAGATAGATAGATAGATAGATAGATAGATAGATAGATAGATAGATAGATAGATAGATAGATAGATAGATAGATAGATAGATAGATAGATAGATAGATAGATAGATAGATAGATAAATAGACAGACAAATAGATAGATAGATAGACAGACAGACAAATAGATAGACAGACAGACAGACAAATAGATAGACAGACAGACAAATAGACAGACAGACAGATAGATAGATAGATAGATAGATAGATAGATAGATAGATAGATAGATAGATAGATAGATAGATAGATAGATAGATAGATAGATAGATAGATAGATAGATAGATAGATAGAAATAAACAATGATATACAGCTGTCGACGGCAAGTTGTACTTTAAGTCACGCCGCTCGTTCGTAAGTGATAACAACATCGCATATTTTAGCTTCCATGAACTGGCTTGAACAAATGTCACACGCTGGTGTGTTATACGCTTGATTTATTAAGTATGATATGTTTATGGAAATACTAAGAGTGACTCAGTAAGGTTGTAGTATTGCTTCATTCTTTCAGTACGGAAGGTTTTTATCAATTTAGCGGTAGATTTCATAGGCAAGATTTTTCATGTTTTTAAACGTAAATCTACATGTTATATATAGACATGTATATATATCTACATGTTGTATATAGAACAACAACTTAAATGGTTTGGCCAACTAGTCAGAATGAATCCTCACCAATCACCATCAATGGCGTTCATCTCAAGAATGTATGGAAAAAGACCAAGAGGAAGACTCAGAAGAAGATGGATAGATGCAGTGACAGAGACATGTAACAGCAAAGGAAAATCACTAATTCAGACAATTCGAGCAGCTCGAGAACGACAAATGATATAACCACAACACCTTTTAGGTATCAGTGAAAAGAGAAAAGAAACAATCTACATATTTATCTAACACTTAACATATATATGGATTTTAATAAAAATAACGAGGTATTATTTTTTTACCAATACCAAGACGCTACAAGACATAAAAAGTATATTGTTTGATGACAGTTTACACTAATAAAATTGAGAGTGGCGCACTGTGCGGCTAAACGTACATGACCGAAATCGGCATGGTCTATGGTGCGTTGAAATGTGCAGAAAGAGTTAAATGTAATGTACGTCAAAAAGACTACATAACAGCTTTAAATCAAAAAGAAATTAAAGATACATATCAATACAAGTAAAGAACACATATCAGAAGCTGCTAGTAGAAGGATTTGAATAATACAGAAGAGAAAATCCTGATGAAAAAGTAACAACCAAATGGCAATGCATAAAGAAAAGCATACAAGAAACCTGCGACACCTTACCCCAAAGAGAAAAGAACAAATAACAAAAATGGATAACTAACACCATCTTAGAAAAAATGAAAGAAAGGAGACAAGCGAAGAACACTGCCCAATACGATAAAATAGATAATGAAATACGCAAAATGTGCAAAAAGTCAAAAGAAGATCGGCTCAGCCAAAATGTATATTAATAGAAACTAAGGAAAACAAACAAGACTTAAGAGGAATGCACATAGAAATAAAGAGAATGATTATAAAAAAAAAAAACCACAGAAGGTGGATGCATTGAAGATAAAAAAGGAAAAATGCTAACAGACAATAAAGATATAGATAGATGGCAGGAATATATAACATAACTATTTCAGGATCAAAGGGACAAGAAACCAGTTATAAAATGTACATCAGGCTATAAAATCTTAAAATCTGCGGTGGAAAAAGCTATAAAAACAATGAAAAAGGGAAAAGCAGCAGGACCTGACAGCATACAGATAGAGATGATACAGGCACTAGAAAATTTTGGCATTGAAGTGATAACAGACATAGGCAACGACATAGGATACATACCAAATGAACTAAAAACATCAACTTTCATTGCATTGCCTAAAAAGAATGGTGCAATTGAATGCGGTAAACAATAAGCCTAATGAGCCATGTTACAAAAATCTTGCTAAAAGTTATACAAGGAAGGATTCAGAATAAAATTAATACTGACTTAGATTAGCCGCAATTTGGATTTAGGAAAAATGGTGGGACAAAAGAAGCCATATTCTGCATGAGAACATTAATCGAAAATTACACAGAAGTAAACAAACCTATGCCTGCTTCATAGACTACACCAACGCTTTTGATAGAATACACCACAAACAACTTATAGAATGCCTAAAAGAGATACATCTAGATGACATGGGCATACGACTAATATGTCATATATACTGGGATCAAACAGCAATAATAAAATATATCAAAGAGAACTCTACACCCATTGATATAAAAAGAGGAGTAAGACAAGGATGCATTCTTATCACCACGCTTGTTCAATCTATACACTGAGCAAATCTTTTAACACATCATAGATATGCCAGGCCTACAAATTAATGGAAAGTTAATCAATAACCTAAAATATGCAGACGATAATGTACTACTAGCAATAATCCTTAAGATCTACAATTACTTAATGAAATAAACATGACAAGCCAAAAATATGGACTAGATATGAATATCAAAAATACTAAAACTATGATCATAAACAAAGAAAATACTCAAAACCCACAACTGGATATCAAAACTGAAGGAATAGACATGGAGACAGTTCACAACTACAACTACTGGGACATACTATAACCAGTGATGGAAAATGCACAAATGAAAAAAACAAAAGAATAGGAATGGCAAAAAGTAATTTTAATGTCATGAAGAATATACTAACATCAAAACAAATAACACCAGAGCTAAAACTAAGAATAGCAAAATGTTACATCTTCTCAATATTCCTATATGATGCAGCAACAAGGACATTAAAACAGAACAGAGAATTGAAGACTTTGAAATGTGGATATATAGAAGAATAGGTAAGAGTCGGATGGAAGCAAAAGAAAGCAAACGATGAAGTCTTAAAACAACTAAAAATGAAAAAGAACTACTAAACACATTTCAAACAAGACAAATGCGATTTTTGTGTCATGTTAAAAGACACAACAGCTTACTTAAATTAATCCGGGGTGGGGGAGGGGGGAATACAAGGTAAAAGAGGCAGAGGCAGACCAAGACTAACTTGGACGAGTAACATCAAAAGATGGACAAATTAGCCTAAGACAACCTGCACCATCAAAGCAAGAGACAGAGCAGAATGGTGCTGCGTGGTAGCCAACCTTCGTTTGCGGAGACGGTATGTGATGATGATGAATGTACTTCAGTTCTAGTGGAGAATTATATAGGAGTGGGCACGCTTCACAATAACTTGTCTTCTTATCTATAAGAATTATATAGGAGTGGGCACGCTTCACAATAACTTGTCTTCTTATCTATAAGAATTATATAGGAGTGGGCACGCTTCACAATAACTTGTCTTCTTATCTATAAGAATTATATAGGAGTGGGCACGCTTCACAATAACTTGTCTTCTTATCTATAAGAATTATATAGGAGTGGGCACGCTTCACAATAACTTGTCTTCTTATCTATAAGAATTATATAGGAGTGGGCACGCTTCACAATAACTTGTCTTCTTATCTATAAGAATTATATAGGAGTGGGCACGCTTCACAATAACTTGTCTTTTCTATAAGGAACCCACGGTGAGTTTAGCAATAATTTGCATTTATTTTGTATCAGGCCCGACCACCGCTCCAACCCAGCCCACATTAAATAGGTGTGACGGTGGCCAAGTCAGGCGATTATCTGTCACTAAGGCGTGGTAACGTGCCCGCCTCTGATAAAAACATTATATCACCTGTCACACACGTTCCATGGAAACAGTAAAAACTTCATGGTTTACCGGCTGAAGGGTCGCATTAATGCCACAGGCATTCAAAATCCTTTTATTTCACCGACCTCCAGATTTTATAACATTTATAAGTACAAAGGTAGTCTGAATTATGCATAAATCTTTTTTTTTGTTTTGTTATATAATTTTAGGAAAATATCTAACCGTGTGCTCTAAACATTAGATTTTATTGGAAATTACGTTAATTTTTTAACAAAACTCTCAGTGGATTGCGTCTTACAAGTTACGGTTCAGTGATCGCGAGATTGTGTTAAGATTGTGTCGAGAGCACGTGAAATTTGCCTTTTTTTTAAACGGTGAGTGGATTACAACAAATGTGGGTATTGTAAAATCCTAAAAATTAGGACAACCAAGAAAATCATATTTTTATATACCTCAAAGAAGCAAAAATATTTCCTAAATGCATGACAGTTGGGGAAAAAATTAGATGTAAAGTCGGTGAAAAAATAAGATTTCATGAAAACGAATTACAGAAATTCATCAAAAAGTTTCTGAGATAATTAATAAACTGTGTGGGCACGAATTTCTGAACCAACTATAGGTTTTCCTTATATCACATTCTTTTTTCATGATATGTAAAATATGCATATTTTCTGTACTTGGCATGCTATTTGTGTGTGTGTGTATATATATATGATGTTATATATTAGTTAATTAAAATGATTCGCCTTTCACCCTTCGTCTGCACCCTTTTCTTGTTAAGATCTATAAAAAATGTTATCTGTATTAAAAGCTTGATTCAATACGTTTACATTACTCTAATCAAGAGCGAAGCTAATTTCAAAGCTCTGTAGTAGAACAAGCATATTGTTTCCGTGTTTCCAGTGTGGGGATTTAGTTTTCTTCATTATTAAACAATTTACATATAAAAGCTCATCTGAGTAGATCAAAATGACATGCTGCAGATATGATAGACTGAGAAGCACACACAATTTTTGACAACATTCAAAGAACGTATCTGCTTCCACTTCACGGCTGCTGTTTTTTTTTTTCTTTTCTTTTTAAAGTTGAGATGACGATAAAGCGGTTGAGACGAGGGGGAAGGGGAGAGGAGAGAACGAAGATGATGAAACTTCATCGTTACAATTTTTTTGCCACCCCCCCTACCCCCTTTCCTGCAAAAACGACCAACGAGGAAAATCTCAAAGAAGTCAATATAAAATGAGATCCAAAAACACACCGGACAGAAAAAATAATGAGAAGAGGAGATTTGAAATATTTGGTTACCACTGGTAATCAGGAAAGAAAGGCCCCGGACGACCCAGAAAGGAGATAATAGCTTTGTGTCGTGGCACATTAAACAGTCAACAGCAGGATAGGCACAATGAACCTTGGAAGGACATGATCGTCTACGCTAACTGGTATTGTGAATGTTGGTGGTAAATTTATGCGTAAATAAATGTTAGTGTATGGGTTACAAGAAGATGATAAGTGTATTCTCTTAGTGTTGGCATTTCCGTGTGTTACCGGGTCCTCATTATGAGGGAAGTAAAGAATAGTAACTTAGTAACTCTGTGACCTTCCAGGCATGTCGTAAGAGGCGACTAAGAAGCTTGATCGATGGCTTGACAAGCTGTCATTGTAAAAAAAAAGAATTGCTATGGAAACAAAGGCCATTGATTTGGAAGCAATGATCTCTGCAATATGTGCCATTTTGGCACGCAAGGTTTTTGTTTTGAGATTGTGGTTCTGCCCTATGGGCCGTCTTCGGCAAAGAAAGGACAATAGATAGACAGATATATAGATATATAGATATATATATAGATAGATAGATAGATAGATAGATAGATAGATAGATAGATAGATAGATAGATAGATAGATAGATAGATAGATAGATAGATAGATAGATAGATAGATAGATAGATAGATAGATAGATAGATAGATAGATAGATAGATTCTATCAGTTAAAGGAATAGATCCAAAAAGGAAACAGAAGACTATAAAGATTCGTGAACTAGGACTCCAACAACTGTAACTTGTGCATGACCATATTGTTCTACAATCATTACCCCAACGTTGTGCTACCAATACCAGATGTGGACTTAATCAGAACAATAACCACTACCGAGATTAAATGAAATAGCCTGAGAGATAAGATCAAGCATGAAGAACTGAGAAAAATGTTAAGAAATAATTTTTGCCATAGAACACATACAGAAACAAAGTAAAGTAAAGAGCCCCGTCACGCCAAGTGGCGTATAGGCAATATGGTGTTAGTGATCATAATTTTTACAGACCTGCGGCCGATGATTTTTGGGATAATGTGGTCGGTATTACGCCCGTGCCCCTTTACTTTCCCAGAAAAAATTCCGGTACTCATTTAATACTGGGTGAACCTGGAAACCGTCGATCAGTATCGAACCCGACCTCTTGTCCATTGTAGTCCAGTTCACTAACCACTGAGCTATCGCAGCTACCATACAGAAACAAAGCAACAGATGAAATGGTTTGGCCACGTGATAAAACATAATGATCAAAATACAACACAACAAGTACATAAACGTTGAGACAATTTCAGACTCAAAGATTGACCATGAAAGATGGATTAATTGAACCATTGGGAAACATAACGGCTGGATAAGGCGACAGAAGAGCAAAAGTACCCGAAGTATATCTCCCCTCGACGCTGAAAGGCAAATGAGGAAGGAAGGAATAAGAAGAGCTGTCCCAGATTATTCAGGGATTGCTTTACATTCGATTGCTTTACACACAAGATCCTCATACCACCAATGTTAATCCTAGAACTTTGTTGGTTATTGGAACACTTTTGATATGCAGTGAGTCTTCACTGAAACTTCACAATGAATAGTTGTACTCAGAGATGTCACAGAAACTAATCTCAAGGTTATTCTCTGCTGTGATTCCCCCCCCCCCTCCAACCTCTTCCTCACTTTGGCTTGTCGCTATTTTTTCATTGCCTAGAGCTGCACCACCGGAAATTGTGCTATGAAGCATACCCTAACCACAAGGCCTGAACACATCGATCTCATACTGAGGACACCTGCTACACATTACTTACGCTCATGCGCACCTGCACCTATACATGTGTGTATATTTCTCAGCATGTGTACATGTACATTTGGACACACGTGGGTGTTTTTGGACGTGCTTTGTGATTATACACACGCACACACACACACAGACGTATGCGTTTATGAATATATGGCTATACGTCATCTGCTCGATGCGCACACTCTTACTTGCAGATATACACAGTATGTACGTTTGGGTACGTTAAAAGACGTATTGCGAGTCATTCATACATACATTGGTCGAAACGTAGTTCTATTTTTTGTTCGTTTCTCACCTCGGTAAAGCTGTTACCTTTACAAGTTTTGCCTTCTTTTAAATATCAATCCTACCATCAGCTTTACAGCAGCTGCGCATTTATATGCATCTTGAGGTATTTACCCCTCCATACTCTAACCACAGCTGTTTGTTCTCATCTCAAACATGCAATTTAATTACTTCTTTAGCTTCTTATTTCGCTCCTCATTTGCCTTTCAGAGTCGAGAGGAGATATAATTTGCGGTCGTGTGCTCTTCTCTTTGACTATGTTGCTGTTATGTTTCTTAGTGTTTCAAGCATTCCATCAATTCATCTTTTTCGCGGTCGGTCTTTGAGTCTAGTGTTGTCGAAACGTTTATTAAAGGCTCGTTGTGATTAATCTTTTTCTTTAATCATCTGGCCAAACCATTTTATATGTTGTTTCTTTGTGTATTATATGGTCAAATTATTACTAGTCTTTTTTTTTATCAGTTCATTTTTATCCTATCTTTCAAACTGTTTTCTATTATTTGTCTAACGCATTTCATCTCGGTAATGGTTATTTTTCTCATTCCTCTTAAGTCTAGATTCCAGGTCTGGTATTGGTAGCACAACGTTGGGATGAAGATTGAGTTGTAGAGTGCCCGTTTTACCTAAAGTGTTATCTTCATGTTTGACAATAGTGGTGATCATTGGCAGATGATTTGATACGCTTTTTTTTTTTTTTTTTTTGGCATCCTGAGTCTACCTCTGCTACATTTGAATTCTCTTTTTTTCCCAGGATTTCCCAGATATTTAAATTCCTCTACTTGTGTTAATTATCTTCTGTCTGTCATTTATCTTGATGTTTTTTCCTCTTTTTTTTGCGATATTAGTGGCTTCTGCTTTGTTGATTTTAGTTACAATCTTGAAAATCGTACATTGTAGATGACAATGTCGTGAGCCTAGTGCACTCCAAACATTCTTAAAATTGATATTTCATGGAAGTGGTTCTTGCACCAAACACAACATTTAAGATTCCTAAGTAAAGTGAAGATAAGAGTTCCCTCTACGTCTTTCTAAGCGTATGAGGAAAAAGATGTTAATGAAAATGTTTCCACGGCCACAACACTTTACAAGGTGATGAGGGCTGTACCACGCCAGGTTGCCTTTACATCCCAGAAAAATCTCTGATACCCTCTAATAGAAGCTGGATGAACTCTGGGGTATTGAAGTCCTAAAAATTATTCGCCGCTTCTGGGAATCAAACCAGGACCCTTTCTGATCAGTAATAGACCACACTAACCAAATAGCTGATGATACAGACTTAATCGCTAAGAGTGAAAATGATTTACAAGAAATGTTGGACATTATAGTAAAAGAAAGCAAAAATAAGTTACTCATCCTTAATAGCAAAAAGGCAGAGGTAATGGTAACAACAAAGAAAAAAGACATCACCTCAGTGCAAAATAAAGACAAGTGGAACAATATTAAAACAGGTATATGAATTTAAATATTTGGGAACTTTGTTAACCTCAGTCGGAAGATGTACAAAAGAGGTGAGATGCAGAATGGCTCAGGCAAAAGCAGCTTTCCAAAAAATGAGGAAGATACTATGCAATTCAATTTTGACAATAGAAACAAGAAAAAGAGTTCTTAAATGTTACGTAGAGCCAGTCTTAACATATGGATGCGAATCATGGACAATAGGACAACAGACAAGAAAATCACTGGAGTCTCTAGAAATGTGGTTTTACAGAAGAATGTTGAGAGTACCATGGACAGCTAAGAAGAGTAATGAAGATGTTCTGAGAGAGGTCAAAGCAAAAAGAGAGCTAATTTCCAATATTAGGAAGAAACAATCATCACTTTGTCGCCATGTAATGAGCCAAACTCATGTAACTATGTTTTCTACAATGGTAACAATATATCATTGCCTTGTAGCATGACTTGGTAGCGGAATATTGCTTACCTTTTATCGTGCTGTTATCTAAAATCTAAAG
Organism: Megaustenia siamemsis; assembly: GCA_032433765.1. Classification (NCBI taxonomy): domain Eukaryota; kingdom Metazoa; phylum Mollusca; class Gastropoda; order Stylommatophora; family Ariophantidae; genus Megaustenia; species Megaustenia siamemsis. The sequence continues at coordinate 92,038,826 of JAVIAB010000124.1, forward strand.
TTTACCTCCAATCTTGACATTTGATATGCTAAACTAAACCACATACAACACGCGCTTCATACTATTGTATGCGTGTGAACAAATTAGAATATATTTAGACAACCAGAACCCCAGTCAAACAACTTTTAAAGATTCCTTTGATATATGAGCAACTTCAAACTGCATGATTTTTGTTATCGTTTCTAAATCACACTACTGCTATTTGTTTTACTCACTATTCTTACTTTTAACAATGTTGCAATACTTTTAAAACATTTGAAAATAAAACGTTCACTTGACACGACGATTACTTTTTTCATGTCTTCAAAATACTGGAGAAAATAATAACTATGAATGTTCAGTAATTTAGTTCGATAGTAGGTCTACACACAGAACTGAAACAATACACGGTAGATAGAAGATTGTGGAAGTACATGATCGCCTACGCCAACCGGTATGGCACATGATGATGAGTAGGTCTACAAACAGAACTGAAACGACACACGGTAGATAGAAGATTGTGGAAGGACATGATCGCCTACGCCAACCGGTATGGCACATGATGATGAGTAGGTCTACATAGATTAGTAATTAATTCTTCTCCTACCTTTCAACTAACTCCCTGTGGAGTATAGGTCTTCAACCAACACTTTCCAAACCGTTCTGTTTCTTCCTATTCATTTAAGATAATGCCATGTCTTCTCCATCATCTTATTTTCTGCTTCAATCCTTAATTCTTCAAGCATATTATGGTCTTGTAACTAGTAACTAATACACAGTGTAAAGTGTGTTATTCTGGTCTGTTTGTGTTGAGCGATAAATAGATATATATATATATTTTAAAATCTATTTTATTATAAGGGCATTACTCTTAATAATAGAATGAAGACAAAAAAAATATCACCGATGCATAAAATTGACATAAATAATTATAATAATAATAATAAAAATAAATTCATATTCATATAAATATTCGCTGGAATAAAAGCAATATACTCAATATACACAACGCTAGTATACGGACTTATCATCATCATGATCATCGGGTACCGTTTCCGCAGCGAAGGTTAGCCAACATGGATTGCCATTCCACGTTGTTTCTTGCTTTGATGGTGCAGGTTGTCATAGATTGGCTTGCCCTTCTTCTGATGTTACTCCTCCATGTTAGTCTTGGTCTGCCTCTGCCTCTTTTACCTTGTTTTTTCCCTTCCAATATACATTTAGTAGGCTCTTGTGTCCTTTAGCATGCCCCAAAAATTTCATTTGTCTTGTTCTAATTGTGTTTAGTAGTTCTCTTTTTATAATTAGTTGTTTTAAAACTTCATCGTTTGTCTTCTTTTCTTTCCATCCAATTCTACCTATTCTTCTATAAATCCACATTTCAAAGGCTTCAATTTTCTGTTCTATTTTCTTGTCTAATGTCCATGTTTCTGCACCATACAGGAATATTGAGAAGAAGTAGCATGTTGCTATTCTTAGTTTCAGCCGTGCTGTGTATTTGTTTTGTTGTTAAATTTTTCATATCATATATATATGGACTAAACACTGAATAATGAACTCGACTTGAAAGCTTTCAAACCTACTCAAGCACGTTTTAGATTTTTGGCAATTTGTCATTTGTAAAATGTAATATTTTTGTATAAATAAATTTGTTTAAATCGTTCCCTGAAACAACTAAAGATTTATGGGAAATAGAGATTTTGTGAATTGTAGAAAATCCGATTTATTGAGTACATTAAATAAATAATAGCAAAGCAAGCCCTCATATGGGAAACAACAGGTAAAAGAAAAAGAGGAAGACCCAGGGAGACACTGAGAAGAACATTGATGAGAGAGGCAAGAGCAGCAGGAATCGGCTCCCTCAATGAGATAGAACTGCTTGCACAGAACAGAGACAGATGGCGAGATTTAATAAAATAGCTTTAAAAGAAAACTGCTAGAACAAAAATTCATATAGGAGAAGGTGTATCTTGGTCTACGCCCTATGGGCCGGTTACGGCTCGAAAGGTCAATAGATAGATAGAAATAAAACATGTGCTGGCTATAATTAAAAATAAATAGCATAAGCTATTATTATACTTAATATGCGCTAATTAATTTTGGAGCCGCGGTGGCTAAGTGGTTACTGCTTTCGCTTTGTTATTAGAAGAGGCGTATTCAGTTCCCAAAAGCGGTAGATTTATGTTCCAACCGATAGACCATTTGAATTGACACAGTCTCTAAAAATGGGTACCACAGATTTATTATTATATCTACCTCTCATTTAGATTTCTCTTTATCTAGCACGTTTGGAAAACACCGTGACCTGGCAACCAAAAGGTTAAAACTACTGTCTGCTTATCTGGTTACAAATAAGACATAAATGTAACTAGAACTATGCATCCCAAGTCCTTGTTTTTTGTGTTTAAATAGAGACTGTTTAAATAAAAATTGCTATGAACTTCAACAATACAAAATAATCACAATGACAAAACACTGCGAAAAACAAAAGAAATTATCATAGAATGCAAATAAATAACCCTCCGAGTAATACATACCCTCTGAAACTGGCACAAAACGGCGAGAAAATATAATTATTTAGCCACAATGTTTGTAACCATCCGTATTTGTGTAATGTAAACCAGGTACCTCATCATGTTGTAGGATTTCAACTCGAGTGATGATAAAATATTCGTATCACCTGGCATGTCGCTGGCTTCCATTGGGTGCCTAGCTAACAACATCCAGCGTTGCGCAAATTGCTTTCTCGGTCTCCTGTTTGCTATTTTTAGCAAAATTGTAGGCCATACCTTGCACTGAGTGGCTCTGCGCGATATAATAAGAAGAAAATGGCGAATGGCGTATTCCTTTGAAAAGAGTATTTCTCTTTGTGACATTCGGCAAAGTGGTGCTACACGATTAAATAGTTTCTATTCAGACGTGAAATGTGAAACAAAATTGCAAGCAGGATAACAAAATACCATAGGTTCACGCCGATAAATGAAATTCGTTGCTTCATAATTAAATTTTATATCTCATTTTAGCGCTTTGTTGTGCACAAAAATGACTTAATTTTGTAGTGTACCTTTATTCACATTTATTTAGAGACAAGTATATAGCCTTTGAAAGAAGGTAAAGATGTATTTTACCCCCCAAAAAAAACTTTCTTTAACGGATTTTCCCCCTTAATGGGGTCTGTCGGAGGGACTTATAGTCACAATCATCATCAAGTACCATGCCTGTCGGCGTAGGTGATAATGTCTCTAAACAACTTTGGATCTCGACAGTTATTTATCAATTCTGTTGTTGATCTTCTGCCAAGCTACTCTCGTTATCTGTCTGGTATCTGTTCTCTTTTCTTCCCTCTACCTCTTTGTTCCACAATTTTCCCAGTTGTCACAATATATTCCAGCTGTTCCCTTCTCATTGCATGGACAAAGAATGATGATTGTTTCTTCCAAATTTTGGAAATTACTTCTCATTTTGCTTTGGCCTCTTTCAGAACGTTTTGTTTACTCTTCTTAGCTGTCCATGACATTCTCAACATTGTTCTGTAAAACCGAATTTCACAGTCTCCAGTGATTTTCTTGTCTGTTGTCCTATTGTCCATTATTCACATCCGTATGTTAAGACTGACTCTACATAGCAGGTAAGATCTCTTTCTTTTATTTCCTTTGTGAAAAAAAACTGAGTAATTGACTTATAGCATCGGAGAATAAAGGCCACTTGCCCAGAACAGTCACCGACAGATGTATAGTTATCCAAAAAGATTTACCAAACAGGTACCGTACAACAACGCATTCAATCACGCAATACAAAGTGCCCTAATTTTCACTTTTGGCGCGTTCGTCTTCAAGCGAGAGTTTTTTTTTTTTTTTTCGCATATAATTAATTTATGTACAAGTTAAAACCAGTCTGAAAGAGGAACATACTAAAATCAATCTGACAGAGGAACATAATAAAATCAATATGAAAGAGGAACATACTAAAATCAATATTAAAGAGGAACATACAAAATCAATCTGAAAAAGGAACATACTAAAATCAATATTAAAGAGGAACATACTAAAATCAATATGAAAGAGGAACATACTAAAATCAATATTAAAGAGGAACTTACTAAAATCAATATGAAAGAGGAACATACTAAAATCAATATTAAAGAGGAACTTACTAAAATCAATATGAAAGAGGAACTTACTAAAATCAATATGAAAGAGGAACATATTAAAATCAATATTAAAGAGGAACTTACTAAAATCAATCTGAAAGAGGAACATACTAAAATCAATCTGAAAGAGGAACATACTAAAATCAATCTGAAAAAGCGAATAGGGCTGAAAGCTGTAAGAGACTCTTAGGTGATGGCTTGCGCGGCCGGCACCAGGATCGGTGAGCTATCTAGATCCTACTCCCCCTCATCGTGTTGCCCCTAGAAACAGATTAACCAGTCCAGACAGATCAAGGTTGCCAACTTGGCTTCTTTAAAGCCAGATTTCAGAAATGGCTTTTCTTTCGTTCAATGCGGTTGGCTTAATACATTTGTTTGGCCTATTTAAAATTTTACATTTGCTATCCAAAAATTAGCAACAAAAAGGGTCTCAGTCTGAAAAGTAAGATAACAGAAGTAATGGTCATATCGAAGAAACAATCATCACCATCATACAGCATAAAAATAAACAGGACAAATCTGAAACAAGTGCAGCGTGTGAATTACTTGGGCACAATAATAGCATCAGATGGATGATGCACCACAGGAATAAAAAGCAGAATAGCTCTGGCCAAAATAGTATTTCAGAAAATGTCAACAGAAGTGAGAAAGAGAATTCGGAGCTATATAGAACCAATTGTGACCTATGGAAGCAAATCATGGACAGTAGACAAACAAATGAAAAGACGATTAGAAGCTACAGAGATGGGATTTATCAGAAGAATGTTGAAAGTTCCATGGACAGCTAACAAGACCAACGAAGAAATTCTCAAAGAGGCGAACAAAAAAGGGAACCCCTAAAAAATATCAGAAGGAAACAATCAACATTTTTTGGGCACATCATGAGAAGAGGAAAGTTGGAATACTCGGTTACAACTGGCAAAATAAAAGGAAAGAGAGATCGCGGAAATAGATACAATACGTAATAGCTTTGTCTCATGGCATGGAAAACAGTCAACAACAGAACTGATACGATGCACTGTAGATAGACGATTGTGGAAGGGGATGATCGCATACGTCAACCGGTATAGCAAATGATGATGATCCAAGAATTCTAGTTATCTGTTAATTCCCATCAAAATCCAACCTCATAAATCCATGTACCCCAACACACTGACGCAAAATCTATTTGCTTAACAGGGCGTATTGTAACAACGAAACGTGTCAGACTTTGGCTCGCTGTTATCACTTCGTGACATTTTCGACCGGACGCATCATGCTTAAATTTGAAGGGTGCGACTTAAATATTTTGATCGCGATTGTAAATGCTGCGTACTATTCACTTATTTTAATTATATACATGGACTATACATTCAAGGTAGCCAACCAATCGGAAACAAAGGAGATCTGCGACCTTTTAATTGCAGAGGCACTCTCTCTCTCTGCGATCAAGACTCAATCTGAGAAGGATTCCAGACTCATGAAGTCAGTATTCTGTTTAAGTGATTCGATTGCCGATATAGTTATATGGCACCAATACATTGACAAATAGAAGACCTACAAACACACTTAAACAGACTCAACAGCACAGCCACAAAATACAACATGAAAACCAAAATCAACAAAACAGAAGTCATGAATATCGCAAAAGGGAAGCAGAACATCAAAATAACTATAGACTGCAGACAACAGGTAGAGGAATTTAAATACCTAGGAAGGTCTAGTGACAAACAACAAGTCACAAGCAGCAGAAATAGACCCAAGATGCATCAAAGCTGGTCAAATTATCGGACAGCTATCACCAGTATTGTCCAATAAGGAAATAACTCCAGAGGCAAAACGGGCACTCTACAAAACAATCTTCAGCCCACCATTTGCTACCAATGCCCGTCCTGGACTGCATCTGGTCAAGATGCAAGAAGAATAAGAAAAAATAATCACTACCGAGATTAAATGTGTTAGACGAATGACGGGAAATAGCATGAGAGAAAAGGTCAGAAATGAAGAATATCTCCTCTTGATGCTGACATCAAATGAGGGAAAAAAACAGAAGAGGAAGAAAAAGCGGTCAAATTCATGACTACCAAACAGAAAAATAAATAATATGCAGGAAGTCGTCAGTTCAGATGACTCATCTGACATACCCATGCAAAAGTATGTGTGCGCATTAATTCGCTTTTTGTGAGAGGAAACTATCTTTCACAGTTGTTTGATTTCATCTCAAAGTAGCATTTTGTTCTAATCTTGAAAATTGTGATTGTTCATGGACAAAGACGTCCTGAGCCTATTATATGCCACTCCAGAAAGCGGACATTCCTTGGCAGTGATTTTAATTTGTGATACCGGTTTAAGTACAGCGTAGAGGATATTTTAGCAGTTAAAGCTCGTTAAAAAAAAGGTTAAATTGAATTTTGATGGGGCAATATTCAATGTTTAATCACAAAAGTGGATGGATTGATTTTAAAAGAATGGCAAAAAACAGAACGACTTGGAAGTATTTGTTGAAGACCTATGCTCTACTGGGAGCTAAAAGGTAGAAGAAGAAGAGGAATCACAAACGTATTTTTTTTTTTTTATTTTAAGACACGTCCACTTCTAATCGCTGAGAATGTATAACAGAAGAATGTGGATTTTCAAAGAAAGGTGCAAATCAACTAAAGTGTCAATGACAAACAGCAGTGCTTTGTGTCAGGTAGGCGAAATAGTTTTCTGTGCTGCAGTTTCTCCTGAAAGATGTCTGCAGGCTTGCTATTTGATGATTTTCCTTACACTTTTTGTGTGTGGCTGTGTACACCAAAATAACAGAAGTTAGGCTATAGTGAGTTCCTAAGGAATGAATTTTGCGTGCATATATTTTTCCCCATTTTTCACCACTGGAGTAATGTGCTCAGGTGATCCCCGGCAAACAGATAAATATTCTTCGACTTACGAGATACTCATTTTTTTTATAGTTGAGCAATTTTCACTTTGAGATTCTTTTACCAATTTCGCCTTGTCGCGACCATTTTTGGCCTAATATTTTCCGTGTCTAACTGCCTATAGTTCTTCAACCTGCGCAGAAGGCATCGCATTCCTGCAGTTTTTGGCCTTTATCCGAGAGGGTTAGACATCGGATCTCACTAGCCAGTCAGGGGAGGTTTAGGCCGTGAGATTTCTAAAATAAAATTCCCAATGCCTGGGGTAGCAAGCAAAGCCGGGTTCTTCTTGTTCTAGGGCCGACCTCTGACCTCTAGAGCAGTGTATCTCACCCCGGAGCTATAAGGTCCCATGGGGATAGAAGTAATATCAAGGGGATAAAGGGTAAAAATGACACAATTAGCGGGGGATGGGGGCGAGAGAGGGGCCGCACGGCATGAAACTGGGGCGCCATGTTTACGGATGTATGTTTATAGAATACACGGCTCAGGTAATAACTAATCTCCACTCAGTGAATGGTTACAATAGCAGAGCATATAAGAGAAACTAAAAAAAAAAACGCAGAAAAATACATTTACTAGGTAAGGCTCAAACATGATGCTCATAAACAAGCAAGACTTACAATAACTAGTACAAGTTAATTGTGAATGGAGAACTTTTGACGTTCGCCATATGTGGGCCGTCCATTCCCCAAGAAGATCTATCAATAAGAGAGGCGCTTATCAGAAGTATTTTGCGCATTATAAACGTACAATTTAGCTTAATGCTTTAGTATTTTATTTGTATATAAAACATTATTTTATATATCTGGTATATATATATATATATAATATATTGCACGATTTTATTTTTTTTAACGTTTACAAAATGATGTTATCATGAAAGTACAGGGTGGGGACGGCTACGGGAGTGTAACGATTGAGAAAAACTGCACTAAAGAACCTAGCCCCCCCCCCCTCCTCTAGAAGATGTATGTGTCTGATGTTTATCTATCTTTACAGCACATTACTCAGGCAGCTTCGCACACTGAATGGTCACTAACTTGATTTATATTATTTGGTGTTTCTTTCCCTTTGATGCTCAGAATGATTGCATGGCTCCACCTATCTGAAAAATATCACAAGCTTCACTGATTGTAAAACGAAGAAGAGTTGACCTTGATCCAGTTTTGTAAAACAGTTCCCACATATGTACAGGCAGTACACTGTCAATAAGCAACCGCCCCTCAGTGATGGCTGTTGAATCTGTCTCGACCTCTGAAAGTAGCAGCCCGGAAGCTCAAATTACAAGTCAATAATTATGCTGTGGGTTTCAGCTGTGTCGCACGTTTCGCGGTCTAACAAAGAGACGCCAACTAGCACCAATAGCGTGGGAGCTCACTTCCTTATTTGACGCGGCCACCACCCGTTCGACATTGTTGTTGTTACACCTCGCTTAACACCATCATCATGTGCCATACCAGTTGACGCAGGCGAATGTTGTCCTACCAAAATCTTCTATCTACAGTGCATCGTTTCAGTTCTGTTGTTGACTGTTTACCATGCAATGGCACCAAGCATTTTCTTCTTTGTCGTCCACAATCTCTTTCCCTGTATTTTGCCAGTGTAACCAAGTATTCCAACTTTCTTCTTCTCATGATGTGACTGAAAAATGTTGATTATTTCTTTCTGATGTTTTTTAGGAGCTGCCTTTTTGTGTTGGCCCCTTTGAAAATGTCCTTGGTCTTTTTAGCTGTCATGGAACATTCAACATTCTTTTGAGAAACCCCATCTCTGTGGCGTCTAATCGTCGTTTTATTTGATTGTTTACGGTCCACGAGTCGCTTCCATGGGTCAGAATGAGCTCTGTATAGCACATATTAACTCTCTCACTTCTTTTGACATAGATATGTTGCATAAGACGTTTTTCATTTTCTGAAATACTATTTTGGCCTGAGCTATTCTGCTTTTTATTTCTGTGGTGCATCTTCCATCTGATTTTGTTATTGTGCCCAAGTATTTGAGGCGTTGTACTTGTTTCAGATTTGACCTGTTCATTTTTGTGCTGCATTGTATCCTCAATATGACCATTATTTATGTTTTCTTACTATTCAGGTTTAGACCTTTCTAGTTGCTTTATTTTACTATTATGTTTATCATTTCTTGTAGTTCATTCTCTGACTCCGCTATTAATACTGTGTCATCCGTATATCGCAAATTGTTTATGTGTATTATGACTTCAATGCAATTAGATCTACTAATAATCTCATAATATTTTGTTGTCAACTTTCGCTTAATAACTGATGAAGAAAAGTTATGTCAGAGGCTCTGCATTCTTTGTTCTCTAGAATATATTGAAGACATTTAGAAAACAGATACCAGTGCTTCAACACTTGATAAAATAAACAGATCAAAATTCAGCACACTGAGCGTTTACCAAACTTTATATCACCACATAAACTTAACCAGCAAGCAATACAGTTCCGCTTAATGAAACAGTATATAAACATAACAGCAGTAGAGGCCATCAGAAGAGCACAAGACTGCAAATTATATCTCCATTCGACGCTGAAAGTTTAATTTTAAAAAAATAAATAGTGAAGTACAACGCTTACAGGACTAACAAGTACAAGTGTTCTTGTCATTAATTATTGCACTAAAGAGAGCTCTCAAAGAGGCCAACACTAAAGAGAGCTCTCAAAGAGGCCAACACTAAAGAGAGCTCTCAAAGAGGCCAACACTAAAGAGAGCTCTCAAAGAGGCCAACACTAAAGAGAGCTCTCAAAGAGGCCAACACTAAAGAGAGCTCTCAAAGAGGCCAACACTAAAGAGAGCTCTCAAAGAGGCCAACACTAAAGAGAGCTCTCAAAGAGGCCAACACTAAAGAGAGCTCTCAAAGAGGCCAACACTAAAGAGAGCTCTCAAAGAGGCCAACACTAAAGAGAGCTCTCAAAGAGGCCAACACTAAAGAGAGCTCTCAAAGAGGCCAACACTAAAGAGAGCTCTCAAAGAGGCCAACACTAAAGAGAGCTCTCAAAGAGGCCAACACTAAAGAGAGCTCTCAAAGAGGCCAACACTAAAGAGAGCTCTCAAAGAGGCCAACACTAAAGAGAGCTCTCAAAGAGGCCAACACTAAAAGAGAGCTCTCAAAGAGGCCAACACAAAAAGGGAGCTCTTAAAAAACATCAGAAAGAAGCAATCAACATTTTTCGGGCACATCATGAGAAGAGGAAAGTTGGAATACTTGGTTACAACTGGCAAAATAAAAGGAAAGATAGATCGCGGACGAAAAAGGGAGAAAATACTGGATAGCTTGGTGTCATGGCATGGAAAACAGTCAACAACAGAACTGATACGATGCACTGTGGATAGAAGATTGTGGAGGGACATGATCGCTACGCCAACCGGCAGGGTACATGATGATGATGATGATGATGATGATGTAAGAGAGCAGCTGGTGTAGCTTGCTCTAAAATCATGACACATTGTATATCTGTACCCACCACAAGCTCATACGTTATTAGTTGCCTGTATTTGCTAGTCTCTAGGACAGCTAAAAAGACCAACGAGGAAATTCTCAAAGAGGCCAACACAAAAAGGGAGCTGCTAAGTAAATATAAGTATAAAAATAAACATGACAAATCTGAAACAAGTGCAACGCGTCAGACACTTGGGCACAATAATATCAGATGGAAGATGCACCATAGAAGAAAAAAAAAACATCATAATAATAGCATTGGACAAAATAGTATTTCAGAAAATGAAAAATATCTTATGCAACAAATCTTTATCAACAGAAGTGAGAAAGAGAGTTCATCGGTGTTATATAGAACCAATTCTGACCAATGGAAGCGAATCACGGACAGTAGACAAACAAATGGAAAGACGATTATAAATCATAAAGATGGGATTTCTCAGAAGAATGTTGAAAGTTCACTGGACGCTAAAAAGACCAATGAAGAAATTCTCAAAGAGGCCAACAAAAAAGACAACCCCTAAAAAACATAAGAATGAAACAATCACATTGTTTTGGGGCACATCATGAGAAGAGGAATGTTGGAATACTTTGTTACAACTGGCACAATGCAGGGAAAAAGAGATGCTGTTGCCTTGCTGTGCAGCATGAGAAATGAGGAGTGAATAATTTAACCTAATGTAACGTATGCATTTTTTGCTTGTTCTTAATTTTCCTTTCAATGTAGAGTCATTCTTGGGCATATGTAGACACTGTTAGGTTAGAAATGTTTATGTACTTGCACATTTGTTTTATACCGTCAAACCATCTATTCCTTGATCTTCCCCTTGTTCTCCACTCTGATATTGTGAGGCACAAAACGTTTAATGATTGATTGGTCTGGTTCCTTAACTTACGAAGAGTCCGAAACATTTAACCCATGTTTCCAATAACAGCTCACACTGCGCGGCGACAGACCAAGACACGTCACGTGCTGAACAGCTCTCAATCAACCCCCTTCTCCCCCCCCCACACGAAAAAAAGACACAAGAAGCAATCACTTCTATTTATTGAATTATATATCAGTTTAATAGTTTGAGCCAATAACATTTTAATTTATTTAATTTGTTTTCTGTGTAATGCTTGACCAATGTTGATTCAATTAATCCTCCGTATTTGTTCATTTGCGTTAGCTCAGTGGTTAGTGAACTGGACTACAAAGGACAAGAGGTAGGGTTCGATCCCAACCGATGGCGTCCGGTTCACCTAGCCTTTAATGGGTACCGGATTTTTTCTGGGAAAGTAAAGCGGCACGGGCGTAATACCGACCACATTGCCCCAAAAATCATGTGACGAAGGTCTGTAAAATTTAAGGTCACTAACACCATATTCCCTATACGCCACTTGGCGTGACGGGAGTAGTATACAAGGGTCCAACTAAGTCGCATTGTGGCGCTAAATTAACAAAGATATATAGTGTGGCGCGCGGCGCGCATAAAGCGTGTGGCGCAGGGGGAGTTAACCGTGATAGCTCGTGTCGGGATGTTGACCTCTAGTCCCGGTGACCCCGGAAGTGACGTGTTTATGTCTGGTGTGTCCTGACTTTGGAGCTCTTGGTGTACTTGAGCGATAGTGATAGGTTAGTAGATTATACAACATCAGTTTCTCATAATGAGGTTTCTTCTGGGCGCCTAATGTACTGTAGGCGCAGGGGGAGTTAACTGTGACATTTCGTGTCGGGATGTTGACTGGGGGTGTCTGTCGGCGTGACCTCGGCGCTCCGTATTTTAAAAATTCCGAATTATTTTAAAAAAACAGTCTCCATCTGATTTCGAACACGGGTCTACGGCGTGCCAGGCCAGACACTTACCACTATGCTACAGGCGATCACAGAATTAGAGGCTGAATGAGACAGGTGAATCGTGATGCTTTTGTTGGTACCTGACAGCTAGCTAGTAGTAGAGAAAGATTGACCCGCATTTAGGCGCTAAATTAACGAAGATATATAGGGCGGCGCCCCGCGCGCATAACGCGTGCGGCGCAGGGGGAGTTAACCGTGATATTTCATGTCGGGATACCCGGTGACCTCTCGTTGACCTCTCAACCTCTCGGCGCCATGGTCGGGGTGAGCTCTCGCCGTATGTATGTCACGTCGAGGTAGTAGACACGTATGTCATGTCATTGTAACAGTCATGTCAATGTAACAGTCATTTCGTTGTAATAGTCATCTCGTTGTAACAGTCACGTGTGTCATGTCGTTTTATCAGAGACGTATGGTATGTCGTTGTAACAGTCATTTCGTTGTAATAGGCATCTCGTTGTAACAGTCACGTATGGCATGTCGTTTTATCAGACACGTATGGTATGTCGTTGTAAAAGACATGTCGTTGTATCAGTGATGTCGATGTAGCAGACACGTATGTCATGTCATTGTAACAGGCATGTCAATGTAACAGTCATGTCAATGTAACAGGCATTTCGTTGTAATAGTCATCTCGTTGTAACAGTCACGTATGTCATGTCGTTTTATCAGACACGTATGGCATGTCGTTGTAACAGACATGTCGTTGTATCAGTCATGTTGATGTAGTAGACACGTATGTCATGTCATTGTAACAGTCATGTCAATGTAAAAGTCATGTCAATGTAACAGTCATTTCGTTGTAATAGACATCTCGTTGTAACAGTCACGTATGTCATGTCGTTTTATCAGAGACGTATGGTATGTCGTTGTAACAGACATGTCGTTGCATCAGTCATGTCGATGTAGTAGATACGTATGTCATGTCGTTGTAACAGACACGTATGGTATGTCGTTGTAACAGACATGTCGTTGTATCAAGCATGTCGATGTAGTAGACACGTATATCATGTCATTGTAACAGTCATGTCAATGTAACAGTCATGACAATGTAACAGGCATTTCGTTGTAATAGTCATCTCGTTCTAACAGTCACGTATGTCATGTCGTTTTATCAGACACGTATGGCATGTCGTTGTAACATACATGTCGTTGTATCAGTCATGTCGATGTAGTAGACACGTATGTCATGTCATTGTAACAGTCATGTCAATGTAACAGTCATGTCAATGTAACAGTCATTTCGTTGTAATAGTCATCTCGTTGTAACAGTCACGTATGTCATGTCGTTTTATCAGAGACGTAGGATATGTACGTTGTAATAGACATGTCGTTGCATCAGTCATGTTGATGTAGTAGACACGTATGTCATGTCGTTGTAGCAGACACGTATGGTATGTCGTTGTAACAGACATGTCGTTGTATCAGGCATGTTGATGTAGTAGACACGTATGTCATGTCATTGTAACAGTCATGTCAATGTAACAGTCATGACAATGTAACAGGCATTTCGTTGTAATAGTCATCTCGTTGTAACAGTCACGTATGTCATGTCGTTTTATCAGACACGTATGGTATATCGTTGTAACAGACATGTCGTTGTATCAGTCATGTCGATGTAGTAGACATGTATGGCATGTCAATGTAACAGTCATGTCAATGTAACAGTCATTTTCAATGTAACAGTCATTTCGTTGTAATAGTCATCTCGTTGTAACAGTCACGTATGTCATGTCGTTTTATCAGAGACGTATGGTATGTCGTTGTAGCAGACATGTCGTTGTATCAGGCATGTCGATGTAGTAGACACGTAAGTCATGTCATTGTAACAGTCATGTCAATGTAACAGTCAGTTTCGTTGTAATAGGCACCTCTTTGTAACAGACACGTATGTCATATCGTTTTATCAGACACGTATGGTATGTCGTTGTAACAGACATGTCGTTGTATCAGGCATGTCGATGTAGTAGACACGTATGTCATGTCATTGTAACAGTCATGTCAATGTAACAGTCTTGTCAATGTAACAGTCATTTCGTTGTAATAGTCATCTCGTTGTAACAGGCACGTATGTCATGTCGTTTTATCAGAGACGTATGGTATGTCGTTGTAACATACATGTCGTTGTATCAGTCATATCGATGTAGTAGACACGTATGTCATGTCATTGTAACAGGCCTGTCAATGTAACAGTCATGTTAATGTAACAGTCATTTCTTTGTAATAGTCATCTCGTTGTAACAGTCACGTATGGCATGTCGTTTTATCAGACACGTATGGCATGGCGTTGTAACAGACATGTCGTTGTATCAGTCATGTCGACGTAGTAGACACGTATGTCATGTCATTGTAACAGTCATGTCAATGTAACAGTCATGTCAATGTAACAGTCATTTCGTTGTAATAGTCATCTCGTTGTAACAGTCACGTATGTCATGTCGTTTTATCAGAGACGTATGGTTTGTCGTTGTAACAGACATGTCGTTGCATCAGGCATGTCGATGTAGTAGACACGTATGTCATGTCGTTGTATGGTATGTCGTTGTAACAGACATGTCGTTGTATCAGGCATGTCGATGTAGTAGACACGTATGTCATGTCATTGTAACAGTCATGTCAATGTAACAGTCATGACAATGTAACAGGCATTTCGTTGTAATAGTCATCTCTTTGTAACAGTCACGTATGTCATGTCATTTTATCAGATACGTATGACATGTCGTTGTAACATACATGTCGTTGTATCAGTCATGTCGATGTAGTAGACACGTATGTCATGTCATTGTAACAGGCATGTCAATGTAACAGTCATGACAATGTAACAGGCATTTCGTTGTAATAGTCATCTCGTTGTAACAGTCACGTATGTCATGTTGTTTTATCAGACACGTATGGTATATCGTTGTAACAGACATGTCGTTGTATCAGGCATGTCGATGTAGTAGACACGTATGGCATGTCATTGTAACAGTCATGTCAATGTAACAGTCATGTCAATGTAACAGTCATTGCGTTGTAATAGTAATCTCGTTGTAACAGGCCCGTATGTCATGTTGTTTTATCAGAGACGTATGGTATGTCGTTGTAACAGACATGTCGTTGTAGCAGGCATGTCGATGTAGTAGACACCTATGTCATGTCATTGTAACAGTCATGTCAATGTAACAGGCATTTCGTTGTAATAGTCATCTCGTTGTAACAGACACGTATGTCATGTCGTTTTATCAGACACGTATGGTATGTCATTGTAACAGACATGTCGTTGTATCAGTCATGTCGATGTAGTAGACACGTATGTCATGTCATTGTAACAGTCATGTCAATGTAGCAGTCATGTCAATGTAACAGTCATTTCGTTGTAATAGTCATCTCGTTGTAACAGTCACGTATGTCATGTCGTTTTATCAGACACGTATGGTATGTCGTTGTAACAGACATGTCGTTGTATCAGTCATGTCGATGTAGTAGACACGTATGTCATATCATTGTAACAGTCATGTCAATGTAACAGTCATGTCAATATAACAGTCATTTCGTTGTAATAGTCATCTCGTTGTAACAGTCACGTATGTCATGTCGTTTTATCAGAGACGTATGGTATGTCGTTGTAACAGACATGTCGTTGTATCAGTCATGTCGATGTAGTAGACACGTATGTCATGTCATTGTAACAGTCATGTCAATGTAACAGTCATGTCAATGTAACAGTCATTTCGTTGTAATAGTCATCTCGTTGTAACAGTCACGTATGTCATGTCGTTTTATCAGACACGTATGGTATGTCGTTGTAACAGTCATGTCAATGTAACAGTCATTTCGTTGTAATAGTCGGCTCGCTGTAACAGACACGTTGGTCACCAGTACAATGAGTATTCTGTTATTGGATCATAGGTCACTCTTTTTTAGTAACTAATCAGGTATTGCATCAGAGATCAAAATCTATTTTTAGTAACTCAACATCCCCATTATAGGGGAACTGAGTAACACCATCTCTTTTTGTGAAAATTTCAGATTTCAATGCTGGAGCAAAAAAGAGATGGTGTTACTCAGTTCCCCTATAATGGGGATGTTGAGTTACTAAAAATAGATTTTGATCTCTGATGCAATACCTGATTAGTTACTAAAAATAGATTGTGACCTATGATCCAATAACAGAATACTCATTGTACTGGTGACCAACGTGTCTGTTACAGCGAGCCGACTATTACAACGAAATGACTGTTACATTGACATGGCTGTTACAATGACATGACATACGTGTCTACTACATCGACATGACTGATACAACGACATGTCTGTTACAACGACATACCATACGTCTCTGATAAAACGACATGACATACGTGACTGTTACAACGAGATGACTATTACAACGAAATGACTGTTATATTGACATGACTGTTACATTGACATGACTGTTACAATGATATGACATACGTGTCTACTACATCGACATGACTGATACAACGACATGTCTGTTACAACGACATACCATACGTGTCTGATAAAACGACATGACATACGTGACTGTTACAACGAGATGACTATTACAACGAAATGACTGTTACATTGACATGACTGCTACATTGACATGACTGTTACAATGACATGACATACGTGTCTACTACATCGACATGACTGATACAACGACATGTCTGTTACAATGACATACCATACGTGTCTGATAAAACGACATGACATACGTGTCTGTTACAACGAGATGACTATTACAACGAAATGCCTGTTACATTGACATGACTGTTACAATGACATGACATAGGTGTCTACTACATCGACATGCCTGCTACAACGACATGTCTGTTACAACGACATACCATACGTCTCTGATAAAACAACATGACATACGGGCCTGTTACAACGAGATTACTATTACAACGCAATGACTGTTACATTGACATGACTGTTACATTGACATGACTTTTACAATGACATGCCATACGTGTCTACTACATCGACATGCCTGATACAACGACATGTCTGTTACAACGATATACCATACGTGTCTGATAAAACGACATGACATACGTGACTGTTACAACGAGATGACTATTACAACGAAATGCCTGTTACATTGTCATGACTGTTACATTGACATGACTGTTACAATGACATGAGATAGGTGTCTACTACATCGACATGCCTGATACAACGACATGTCTGTTACAACGACATACCATACGTGTCTGTTACAACGACATGACATACGTGTCTACTACATCGAGATGACTGATGCAACGACATGTCTGTTACAACGACATACCATACGTCTCTGATAAAACGACATGACATACGTGACTGTTACAACGAGATGACTATTACAACGAAATGCCTGTTACATTGTCATGACTGTTACATTGACATGCCTGTTACAATGACATGACATACGTATCTACTACATCGACATGACTGATACAACGACATGTATGTTACAACGACATGTCATACGTATCTGATAAAATGACATGACATACGTGACTGTTACAAAGAGATGACTATTACAACGAAATGCCTGTTACATTGTCATGACTGTTACATTGACATGACTGTTACAATGACATGACATACGTGTCTACTACATCGACATGCCTGATACAACGACATGTCTGTTACAACGACATACCATACAACGACATGACATACGTGTCTACTACATCGACATGCCTGATGCAACGACATGTCTGTTACAACGACAAACCATACGTCTCTGATAAAACGACATGACATACGTGACTGTTACAACGAGATGACTATTACAACGAAATGACTGTTACATTGACATGACTGTTACATTGACATGATTGTTACAATGACATGACATACGTGTCTACTACGTCGACATGACTGATACAACGACATGTCTGTTACAACGCCATGCCATACGTGTCTGATAAAACGACATGCCATACGTGACTATTACAACGAGATGACTATTACAACGAAATGACTGTTACATTGACATGACTGTTACATTGACAGGCCTGTTACAATGACATGACATACGTGTCTACTACATCGATATGACTGATACAACGACATGTATGTTACAACGACATACCATACGTCTCTGATAAAACGACATGACATACGTGCCTGTTACAACGAGATGACTATTACAACGAAATGACTGTTACATTGACAAGACTGTTACATTGACATGACTGTTACAATGACATGACATACGTGTCTACTACATCGACATGCCTGATACAACGACATGTCTGTTACAACGACATACCATACGTGTCTGATAAAACGATATGACATACGTGTCTGTTACAAAGAGGTGCCTATTACAACGAACTGACTGTTACATTGACATGACTGTTACAATGACATGACTTACGTGTCTACTACATCGACATGCCTGATACAACGACATGTCTGCTACAACGACATACCATACGTCTCTGATAAAACGACATGACATACGTGACTGTTACAACGAGATGACTATTACAACGAAATGACTGTTACATTGAAAATGACTGTTACATTGACATGACTGTTACATTGACATGCCATACATGTCTACTACATCGACATGACTGATACAACGACATGTCTGTTACAACGATATACCATACGTGTCTGATAAAACGACATGACATACGTGACTGTTACAACGAGATGACTATTACAACGAAATGACTGTTACATTGAAAATGACTGTTACATTGAAAATGACTGTTACATTGACATGACTGTTACATTGACATGCCATACATGTCTACTACATCGACATGACTGATAAAACGACATGACATACGTGACTGTTACAACGAGATGACTATTACAACGAAATGCCTGTTACATTGTCATGACTGTTACATTGACATGACTGTTACAATGACATGACATACGTGTCTACTACATCAACATGCCTGATACAACGACATGTCTGTTACAACGACATACCATACGTGTCTGCTACAACGACATGACATACGTGTCTACTACATCAACATGACTGATGCAACGACATGTCTATTACAACGACATACCCTACGTCTCTGATAAAACGACATGACATACGTGACTGTTACAACGAGATGACTATTACAACGAAATGACTGTTACATTGACATGACTGTTACATTGACATGACTGTTACAATGACATGACATACGTGTCTACTACATCGACATGACTGATACAACGACATGTATGTTACAACGACATGCCATACGTGTCTGATAAAACGACATGACATACGTGACTGTTAGAACGAGATGACTATTACAACGAAATGCCTGTTACATTGTCATGACTGTTACATTGACATGACTGTTACAATGACATGATATACGTGTCTACTACATCGACATGCTTGATACAACGACATGTCTGTTACAACGACATACCATACGTGTCTGTTACAACGACATGACATACGTATCTACTACATCGACATGACTGATGCAACGACATGTCTGTTACAACGACATACCATACGTCTCTGATAAAACGACATGACATACGTGACTGTTACAACGAGATGTCTATTACAACGAAATGACTGTTACATTGACATGACTTTTACATTGACATGACTGTTACAATGACATGACATACGTGTCTACTACATCAACATGACTGATACAACGACATGTCTGTTACAACGACATGCCATACGTGTCTGATAAAACGACATGACATACGTGACTGTTACAACGAGATGACTATTACAACGAAATGCCTGTTACATTGACATGACTGTTACATTGACATGCCTGTTACAATGACATGACATACGTGTCTGCTACATCGACATGACTGATACAACAACATGTCTGTTACAACGACATACCATACGTGTCTGATAAAACGACATGCCATACGTGACTGTTACAACGAGATGCCTATTACAACGAAATGACTGTTACAACGACATACCATACGTCTCTGATAAAACGACATGACACACGTGACTGTTACAACGAGATGACTATTACAACGAAATGACTGTTACATTGACATGACTGTTACAATGACATGACATACGTGTCTACTACCTCGACGTGACATACATACGGCGAGAGCTCACCCCGACCATGGCGCCGAGAGGTTGAGAGGTCAACGAGAGGTCACCGGGTATCCCGACATGAAATATCACGGTTAACTCCCCCTGCGCCGCACGCGTTATGCGCGCGGGGCGCCGCCCTATATATCTTCGTTAATTTAGCGCCTAAATGCGGGTCAATCTTTCTCTACTACTAGCTAGCTGTCAGGTACCAACAAAAGCATCACGATTCACCTGTCTCATTCAGCCTCTAATTCTGTGATCGCCTGTAGCATAGTGGTAAGTGTCTGGCCTGGCACGTCGTAGACCCGTGTTCGAAATCAGATGGAGACTGTTTTTTTAAAATAATTCGGAATTTTTAAAATACGGAGCGCCGAGGTCACGCCGACAGACACCCCCAGTCAACATCCCGACACGAAATGTCACAGTTAACTCCCCCTGCGCCTACAGTACATTAGGCGCCCAGAAGAAACCTCATTATGAGAAACCTGATGTTGTATAATCTACTAACCTATCACTATCGCTCAAGTACACCAAGAGCTCCAAAGTCAGGACACACCAGACATAAACACGTCACTTCCGGGGTCACCGGGACTAGAGGTCAACATCCCGACACGAGCTATCACGGTTAACTCCCCCTGCGCCACACGCTTTATGCGCGCCGCGCGCCACACTATATATCTTTGTTAATTTAGCGCCACAATGCGACTTAGTTGGACCCTTGTATACTACTGACGGGGGTACTTTACTTTTGTATGGGTCCATTTACTTTTCTCATTGTACTAAGTCACCGCCTAATTTACAGTAATATGTACAATATGTGATGTAGAAAAGAAATCTGTGCTACTTGAGCAGTATTCCTTCCAACTACACCTTTCCCTCACTACATCCAATAAATATGCTTTTAATCAATAAACATCACAAGATGTTATAAATAGACCATCGGTTAGAGTAAATAATAAACAGGATGGTGTAGATTAGTTTGAAAACATTTCTCTCAAGTTAATAAAAAGAAAGTAATTACCACAATAAATTATGGTGAACTGTGGTTTAACATTCGTTAATTACTGCTAGGGAGCAAAGGTGTAGGCATGCTTTTTTTTTACGTACAGCAAACTTGACGTATGTGTCAAATATAGCGCTTCAACGCTTATCATCATCATCTGATCGTGTAACACTGTTAATGATTCTTCAACCTTCGATTTTGTTGATCACCCTCCTACTAGTTATGCAATTGCCAATGCAAGTTTTTGTGTTTTCTCAATGTGCTTGTCCGTACAATACGACATTTAAAACAATGGTTCTACAACTATTTCTTTACACAAAACTAGAGACAATGAGAAAAGAACAACTGAAATATATTGTAACAACTGGAAAAATTGAGGGACGAAGAGATAGAGGGAAGCAAAGATAAAAAAATACCCGACAGTTTAAGAGAATGGCTTGGCAGAAAGTCAAGAACAGAAATGATAAATAACTGTCGAGATTGAAAGTTGTGGAGAGACATATCACCTACACCAGTAGGCCCAGTACTTGATAATGAGAGATAAACTTTCACAATAACTGTACAAGCAATTCGTTAGCTCCATAACCGCAAGCTTGCTCCCCCTTCCACTTCATATTATTGATTCAGCATTTATTCTCCATGTGTCTTTCATCATCATCATGTGTCGTGCCGGTTATCGTTCTTGTTATCACACATTTCTCTGTCCACAGTGTCTGAGTGTCATATCAATTCAGTTGACTGTATTTCATGCTAAGACACCAAGCTGTGTATCTTCTCCCAGTCGCCATGGATCTCTCTTTTCTGTCCCTATTTTCTATCTGTTGTAACCGGGTATTCTAAATTTCCTCTTCTCATGATTTGCTCAAAAAATACGGATTGTTTCTTTCAGATGTTATTTAGGAGCTCCCTTTTTACGTTGGTCTCTTTGAGAATGTTCTTGTTTGACATGCGTGTCAGCATTCAGAAAAAAAGTAGCCGTGAACTGTTTCTATTTGTCTAAACTTCTGTTTTCCATCGTTTCTAGTTTCCTTATACATTTTTATTCTATTAGTATTATTTTTGCGGCTGTGCTCTTGACATGTTGACTGCAATGTGGATCGCGATTTGTTGCTCTTTATTCAGTGCTCAGCTGGCAGACTACTCAAATTGTTTTAGTGTGTTTGATCCTTAAAGTAACTTCCACCTTAATTATTCATGTCACTTATGTCTACTCACACTTGTTTGGCATATTTCAGTTATATTTATTTATTTTTAAAGGATTTGATTACAAAATGGGATATTGATTATTGATAACACAAAGTCTCTGAAAGTGTAAAGCTGAATAATTCGTCTAACTCTTCTCTAACCTTTGGTTTTATCATAAAATGTAATTGACCAACAAAAGAGCTATACATTGCAAATCATCTCTCCCGTATACGATGAAAGATAAGCGAGAAATTATAAACACGGAAAAAATAAGGGCAGTGATGACAAGGAGAGGATATACTTATACTATTTATTTGGGTGTAGGATTCATCACCTTCATCGAGTGCCATCTCCGCAACGAAGGTTGGCTCCCATGGAGCGCTATCCTACTCTGTCTCTTGCTTTGATGGTGCAGGTTGTCATAGGCTGGTTTGTCCATCTTTTGATGTTACTCGTTCATGTTAGTCTTGGTCTGCCTCTGCCTCTTTTAACTTGTACTTTCCCTTCCAATATTACTTTTAGTAGGCTATTGTGTCTTTTAGCATGCCCAAAAAATGTCATTTGTCTTGTTCTAATTGTGTTTGGTAGTTCTCTTTTATATTTAGTAGTTTTAAAACTTCATCGTTTGTTTTCTTTTCTTTCCATCCAATTCTATCTATTCTTCTATATATCCACATTTCAAAGGCGTCAATTGTATGTTCTGTTTTCTTGTCTAATGTCAATGTTTCGTCCACACCATACAGGAATATTGAGAAGAAGTAACATTTTGCTATTCTTAGTTTCAGCCGTGCTGTTATTTGTTTTGGTGTTGGTATATTTTTCATGACATTAAAATAACTTTTTGCTATTCCTATTCTTTTGTTTATTTCAGTTTTACATTTTCAATCACTGGTTATAGTATGCCCAAGGTAGTTGTAGTTCTGAACTGTCCCCAGGTCTATTCCTTCAATTTTGATATCCACTTGTGGGTTTTGAGTATTTTCTTTGCTTATGATCATAGTTTTAGTCTGATATGTGTAGGTGTAGGATTAGTACACGTTTAAGAGAATGAAAACAGTCAACTCACCGTTTCCTTTCCTTTAGAAATCCTGTGAACGTCTTGTCTTGTCTGATGCCTTTTCTAGTCTCAAAATAACGTAAAAATCACTGATATAGATAAAAAATTATGTTCAAATTATATCGTCACAAAACTGAACAATACATGAATCGCGTGACTTTATAGTAACAAGCGTAAACTAAAAGTATGATTGTTATTCTAAGTGCAGGATGTATATTGTCTACACCTCGGAACACGTGTTCGGAAAATCTTCGTTTTTCTCCAACAGCGAGCGGTACAACCGAGTCCGAATTTATTTTTCCGCGGACTAGTCAATACAAACTTGATTGGTCAGTTTTGACAGGCAGTAGTTGACAGAAGGTGCCCAACAGTATCGCTGGTTACTCTTAAGTAATCTTGCCTAAGTTAATTCGGAAGTGTCCTCTATTCAAGCTGATGACGAATTGTTACGAACAGATTACCTAGGAGGGGGGTGGGGGGGGGGGGGTAGTAGGGTTCTCGGCGACAGTCAAGGTCGTGAGTTCTCAAGAGCTCCTAGGCCTGAGGCAGGCGACTTACGGCGGACCAAAACCTGTCCATCAAGCTATTTTGAACGGCCCTTATGCTTGATTAAACAATTTCTGTACACTCCATTCCCTGAGATAAAAACATGAATGAAAAGTTAGCCAAAACCAAGAAATTGATGAACTGATACACAATTAGAAAACATGCTACGTATTGCTTGTTGTTAAATGCCACCAAACATGGACAAACTTGTGCGCGAAGTTCAGGCACAACTCTCTCATTAAAGCGGTAGGCTTTCTATTTATAATTTATAGCTGAATTTTCTCTTCCCCTCCCCTCTCGTCTCTTTTTCTGTCTCACCCGTCTCCCTTTTATTGCATTTTCTTTTATGTCTTTCACTTTCCATCACTAACACGATTTTTACATTACAGTCGCTTGTGAATACAAATTAGGTTAATTTATAAAATGGCTTCATTAGGTGATGGTATCTGATCCTCTGCGTCTTCATAGTTTTCAGATACGACTCTCAAAAAAATATATAAAAATACTCATCATCATGTGCCATACCGGTTGGCGTAGGCGATCATGTCCTTACCTTCCACAATCTTCTATCTATAGCACATCGTATCAGTTCTGTTGTTGACAGTTTTCCATGCCACGACACCAAGCTATCCAGTATTTTCTCTCTTTGTCGTCCGCGATCTCTCTTTCCTTTTATTTTACCGGTTGTAACCAAGTATTCCAACTTTCCTCTTCTCATGATGTGCCCGAAAATGTTGATTGTTTCTTTCTGATGTTTTTTTAGGAGCTGTTTTTTTAAAGATTTAAAAGATTATGAAACCTTTCGAGCCTTAGTATACGGCCCATAGGGCGTAGACCAAGATACTTCTTCTCTTATCTGAATTTTTTGTTCCATCAGTTTTCAATTCTTTTAAATATATTTTATCAATTCTCGCCATTTGTCTCTGTTCTTTAAAAGATTACTACCCATGTAATAAGCGATGCAGCTCTCACTGTTTCACTAACATTTTATTTTATGACCAGTGCGGTCTAATATAATAATAAAATAGATTCTAGAAGATGTAGTCTGAAAATAATCTTATCGTCCAAAGAAAGAAAAAACACAAAATCCACATCATGTTGTTCAATATCTCATGACTTAATATTTTAACTTAACTTCTATAATACATAACATTTAACTTCTATAATACATAACATTTAACTTCTCTAAAGGGAAGAAAATAATTGAGCAGAGAAAAAATTGTACTGGCCAAGTTTAGTGGGAAACTTTGTGACGGGAAAATTGAAGATTTAATTTTCTCTTTTGAGATGGGAAGATTGAAGATTTCAGGTTCTCTTTTGAGATGAGAAGATTAAAGATTTCAGGTTCTCTTTTGTAATGAGAAGATTGAAGATTTAAGGTTCTCTTTTGTGATGAGAAGATTGAAGATGTCAGGTTCACTTTTGTGATGAGAAGATTGAAGATTTAAGGTTCTCTTTTGTGATGGAAAGATTTAAGATTTCATGTTCTCTTTTGAGATGGGAAGATTGAAGATTTCAGGTTCTCTTTTGAGATGGGAAGATTGAAGATTTCAGGTTCTCTTTTGAGATGGGAAGATTGAAGATTTCAGGTTCTCTTTTGAGATGGGAAGATTGAAATTGCATGTTCTCTTTTGTGATCAGAAGATTGAAGATTTAAGGTTCTCTTTTGAGATGGTAAGATTGAAGATTTAAAGTTATCTTTTGAGATGGGAAGATTGAAGATTTCAGGTTCATTTCTAAGATTGGAAGATAGAAGATTTAAGGTTCTCTTTTTATTTAGATTTGAAGATTGAAGATGTCAGGCTCTCTTTTGAGATTGGAAGATTGAAGATGTTAGGGTCTCTTTTCAGATTGGAAGATTGAAAATGTCAGGTTCTCTTTTGAGATTAGAATATTGAAGATTTCAGGTTCTCTTTTGAGATTGGAAGATTGAAGATTTCAGGTTCTCCTCTGAGATTGGAAGATTGAAGATGTTAATTTCTCTTTTCAGATTGGAAGATTGAAGATGTCAGGTTTGTCTTTTGAGATGAGAATATTGAAGATTTCGGGTTCTCTTTTGAGATTTTAAGATTGAAGATTTCAGGTTCTCTTCTGAGATTGGAAGATTGAAGATGTCAGGTTCTCTTTTGAGATGAGAATATTGAAGATTTCAGGTTCTCCATTGAGACGGTAAAATTGAAGATTTCAAGTTCTCGGTGTTCTTCACCGGGTAGCAAACAGCATTTTTCGTTTACTTCGACAGAGACCTGCACCCCGTGTGCGCCACTTCGAATGAGTTTTTATTGCACACAGAAAAATCCCAATTCTGCCAATCTTTGGTCTTTTTGTCGCAAACACTAATTACTAGCTCAACATTCATGCCAACAATATTTACTTTAGTTAGAAATTATATTTCTTGGGTGTGGTATCTGAAATTAAAACCACATTCATAAAATATTAATTTTAATAATGAGTGAAATGTACTTTTAATGCCATGAAAAATACACTAACATCAAAACAAATAACACCAGAGCTAAAACTAAGAATATTAAAATGTTAAATCTTCTTAATATTCTTGTATGTGCAGAAACATCTATCTATCTATCTATTGACCTTTCGAGCCGTTGCCGGCCCATAGGGCGTAGACCAAGATACACCTTCTCATATCTGAATTTTTGTTCTAGTAGTTTTCTTTTAAAGATTTTTTAAAATCAAATCTCACCATTTGTCTCTGTTCTGTGCAAGCAGCTCTATCTCATTGAGTGAGCCAAATCCTGTTGCTTTTGCCTCTCTCATCAATGTTCTTCTCAGTGTCTCCCTGGGTCTAGCTCTTTTTCTCTTACCTGTTGTTTCCCATATGAGGGCCTGCTTTGCTATTCGGTTATAATCTCTTCTCATCACATGTCCAACATATGACCATCGTCTTTTCTTTATTACTGAAGATATTAGTGGTTGATTTGGCAGAAACATGGACATTAGAAAAGCAAACAGAACAGAAAATTGAAGCATTTAAATATGGATTTATAGATGGCAGGAATATATAACAGAACTATTTCATGATCAAAGGGACAAGAAACCAGTTATAAAATGTACATCAGGCTATAAAATCTTAAAATCTGATTTGGAAAAAGCTATAAAAACAATGAAAAGGGGAAAAGCAGCAGGACCTGAAAGCATACAGATAGAGATGATACAGGCACTTGAAGATTTTGGCATTGAAGTGATTACAGACATATGCAACGACATATACCACACAGGATACATACCAAATGAACTAAAAACATCAACTTTCATTGCATTGCCTAAAAAGAATGGTGCAGTTGAATGCAGTGACTTTAGAACAATAAGCCTAATGAGCCATGTTACAAAAATCTTGCTAAAAGTTATACAAGGAAGGATTCAGAATAAAATCAATACTGAATTAGATGAGCAGCAATTTGGATTTAGGAAAAATAGCGGGACAAAAGAAGCCATATTCTGCATGAGAACATTAATCGAAAATACACAGAAGTAAACAAACCAATATATGCCTGCTTCATAGACTACACCAAAGCTTTTGATAGAGTACACCACAAACAACTTATAGAATGCCTAAAAGAGATACATCTAGATGACATGGATATACGACTAATATGCAATCTATACTGGGAGCAAACAGCAATAATAAAATATAACAAAGAATTCTCTACACCCATTGATATAAAAAGAGGAGTAAGACAAGGATGCATCCTATCACCAAGCTTGTTCAATCTATACACTGAGCAAATCTTTAAAAACATCATAGAGATGCCAGGCCTACAAATTAATGGAAAGATAATCAATAACCTAAGATATGCTGACGATACCGTACTACTAGCAGAAAATCCTAAAGACCTACAACAATTACTTAATGAAATAAACACGACAAGCAAAAAATATGGACTAGATATGAATATCAAAAAGACTAAAACTATGATCATAAACAAAGAAAATACTCAAAACCCACAAGTGAATATCAAAATTGAAGGAATAGACCTTGAGACAGTTCAGAACTATAACTACCTTGGACATACTATAACCAGTGATGGAAAATGTACAACTGAAATAAACAAAAGAATAGGAATGGCAAAAAGTATTTTAATGTCATGAAGGACATACTAACATCAAAACAAATAACACCAGAGCTAAAACTAAGAATAGCAAAATGTTACATCTTCTCAATATTCCTATATGGTGCTGAACATGGACATTAGACAAGAAAACAGAACAGAGAATTGAAGCCTTTGAAATGTGGATATATAGAAGAATAGGTAGAATTGGATGGAAGGAAAAGAAAACAAACGACAAAGTCTTAAAACAACTAAAAATGAAAAGAGAACTTCTGAACACAATTAGAACAAGACAAATGCGATTCTTAGGCCATGTTAAAAGACACAACAGCCTACTGAAAGTGATCCTGGAGGGGAAAATACAAGGTAAAAGAGGCAGAGGCAGACCAAGATTAACATGGACGAGTAACATCAAAAGATGGACAAACCAACCGATGACAACCTGCACCATCAAAGCAAGAGATAGAGCAAAATGGCGCTCCATGGTAGCCAACCTTCGTTGCGGAGACGGCACTCAATGATGATGATGAAATATGGATTTATAGAAGAATAGGTAGAATTGGATGGGAAGAAAGAAAACAAAAGATGAAGTTTTAAAACAACTAAAAATGAAAAGAGAACTACTAAACACAATTAGGGCAAGACAAATGAAATTTTGGGGGCATATTAAAAGACACAGAAGCCTAATAAAAGTAATATTAGAAGGGAAAATACAAGGTAAATGAGGCAGAGGTAGACCACGACTATAGTCCGTTCAGAATCGTTTGCCGAGATGTTATGATTTATAATTCAAAAAGTTCTTGATGATTTCACATGATTTTTGGCATACGGTGTTAAAATGTCCATGTCACGAGAACATATGTGTTACTCGATATCTAGCTATAACGGTTTTCTTAAAGCGGCGAATTCCTTTGATCTTTGCCCATGTAACTATTATTTTGACCCTAATCAAAATGTTTTACAGTAATCTAGTGCAACGATGACCCATAGGCGTGTCCATAAAATTTTACTTGGTGGCAAGTATACAAATTTTAAATTATATATAGAACTTTTGTTCGTAGAGTCAATTTGATATAGTTCCATGCTCTTGGTGTGAGTTTCCCAAATGTTGTCGCTGCCTTTCAAATACGTACATTTAGTTCCTCATCTAAGGAAAGTGTGGCTGTAATAGTGGATCCAAGATAGCTGAACTTCTGTACTGACTCAAGCAGGCTTCCATTCAAAGTAATGGTTGTTGGTTTGCTTATAACATATTTTTGATTGCTTGGGTGGTCTTGAACAATAAACTGTTTAACAAATCAACTAGGAAATTTTGCAAATCAAACTATTTATCTGTAGACTTAATCAGAGTAATGATCATTCAGAATCAGACGAGTCAAATAGGTCGATTACTGCTTTCGGCTGAACAAACAACAAACCATCCTTTTTCCAATATTCCTCTTCTTGTCGTAACACATGATCCTCACATTTTACCCAGTAGTCTTTATTTATATTTGATAGAGCCTGATTTGTAAGTGTCTCAACATCGCATAATTTGAAAGTTTTATTTGTATATGCTACGTGTCCTTTAACTTTTGCCCAAACTAGTTCTATAGGATTTAAGTGTGCATGATATGGAGGTAGTCTCAAACATCTATGGCCATGTTCTTGAATTAACTTGTCTATTTTAAATATCTTTGTACGTTGTGTCTGTTTTACAAGGCTAAGCAATTCGGGTTTCAAGTAGCTGTCGTTAACTTGTATGTGTTCTTTTATGAGCCACGTTTTGATTGCATCTTTTGTACTTGATGATGTTGGGATTCTATCTTCTACGTTAACTACGTTATGGTATGAAGCATTGTCCATTCACAAGGCAACAAAATCAAACTTTTTTTAATCATCTCAAACCAAAATACACTTTTCTAAAGGATTTTTTGGCGCTGATTTCAGATCTGGTATCAGTTTTTTCTATCACGTCAAGTTTTTAAGTTATGAGTGATGTTAGTTTTCACTGAACTTGGCTGTATTTGTTCGAGAATCGCAAACATCAATTAAGCAAATGATTCACATCTTCTAGACTAAATCAAATATACTCACATCACAGCATAGATATGTTGAATGTTTCTTCAAAAATGCTTGGAATATGATTTTCTGTTATATTCTTCGCCTGGATTATCACGGAATAGCATCCAACAGAAGTCGGCCATCATACTCTCATTCCACAAACCTTGATAACGGCGCTCCATTAACTGATAGTCCTGGTGAAAACGTTCTCCTTGCTCATCACTCACCATACCAAGATTTTCTGGGAAAAAATCTACATGGGAGTGCAAGAAGTGAAGTTTTAATGACATGCGACAGCCAAGGTTCAGGTAAGAATCTATTAGACGCTGAACTCCTTCCCTGTACGTAGGAGACTTATGATTACCTAGAAATTTTTCACAGACCCACTTGAATGCCTCCCAGGCTTCTAGCTCAGCTCCTGACAGAGACTGTTTGAAACCTTCATCTTGTAAAACAGATCTGATTTGTGGACCTATAAATATCCCTTCCTTCATTTTTGCAGCAGTGATGTTTGGGAATTTATTAACAAGGTACTGAAAACCTTCTGAGTTTGTTTTACCCATGGTCTTCACAAGGGTTTTCATCAGTCCTAGCTTAATATGGAGAGGTGGCAGAAATATTTTCTGTGGATCAACAAGGGGCATATTTTGGACACTGCTTGCTCCTGGCGTATAGATATGTCTTGGCTCCCAGACACGTTTGACATAATGTTCCGCTGTTGCTCGACTATCCCATAGGCATAGGAAACAGCAGTATTTAGTGAATCCTCCTTGCATGCCCATCAACATGCCAATGACCTTTAGATCACCACAGATGTTCCACTGGTGTGTTTTATAATGGATAGCTTCAAGCAAACTGTTCATGTTGTAATAGGATTCTTTCAGATAAACAGAATGTGCAACTGGTTTGCTTGGTTTTACATTTCCATTGTGCAAAAGATCTGCCTTTAAGCTTCTTCGCGAGGAATCAATGAAGAGACGCCATTCTGATGGATCATGCACTTGTGATAAACTGTTGAAGAGACCATCGATGTCCTGACAATAACTCAATGAGCCGTCAACATTGAAGAACGTCGTCATGTTGAGATTTCGTTTTCTATAATGAGTTATGTTAACGTCCCTTGCAAGCAAATGCTTTTGCTTAAGCCTTGAAGCAAGAAGTTCTGCTTTATCTTTAGACAGATTTAGATCACGAATAAGATCATTCAGCTCTGCCTGTGTAAAAGTCTTAGGTTCTAAACATTCATCAACAGTATAATCTGGATCAGTTGAGTCTGCATTGTGACCAGCTGTGTTTTCATTGCATTCCTCCCCATCTTGCATAGATACGAGTCCACCAGAAGGAGGTAAAGGAATAGGCAATGAATCGTCATGTGGAACAGGCCTGATGGCAGAATCTAAGCTAGGATATACAATGTTCTGTTTATTTTTAGCAGAGAATCCATTTGTGTTCACCAGACAAAAGTAGCAATCATTGACATGGTCTCGCGGTTCCCTCCATACCATTGGAATTGATATACTTTACACAAACACATATACTTTATACATACTTTAAGCAAACACCACACGTGTATAAATGGATTTAATATCCTATCGAATACACAAAAATGGTAGCATCGATACTAAATCACGTGACCCGAAACTGAACAAATTTGTAACAGCCAGTAATAAGGTATCGATACCAATCTAAATAAAACATTGTACTCGATTTGTGGTCATCACAACTGTTGAAATATATTATAATTAGCTATTAAAAAAAAATGTTACGTGGTAGAAAAAAACTAAAGACAGATTTGAAATCAGCTAACCAAATACTACAAAACCCATATAAAATTATCTGTGATGATTTTTGTGTGTTGCCTTTTGAGACAAGAAGGTCGATCTAATATTGGAAGGATACTTTTCTCGATCTAGTCTTTAAATATGTGCCCATTCATTTCGGAGTGGTAGTCTCTATTGTCTATGGATTTTGAAATGAAAACGAGATGAGCATTCTGCAACAACCCATTATGTCTGCTACCTGCATGTGCAACTATCAAACGTTGCCCTTTACTGCTTGGTACTGATCTTTTAATACTTCCATCTGCTAACTGCCATTCCTTTTCATTTGTATGATGAGCGTTGATCCAAGTTTCATCTAAATAAACAATATCATAATCATTTTCGCGCATTTCCTTCACTTCACGTAAATACTTGCTTCTAAGAGCTACTAGATGTGGCTTCTCACAAATAATGTTTTTTTCCACCAGCATACTTTCTAAAGGTGAAGCCTGCACTTCTTAATATTTTCCATAATGAAGTTTTTGATATTTCAATGTCGTTGTTAGTTTTCAGCCAAAGCTTCAACTTTCTAAGTGTCACTTCTTCGTTTATATCAAACATTCGACAGATTTCTCTTTTTACTAGGTCCTTATCAAAACTGTCTAACGTTTCTTTCCTTCCTTGCTTTCTTGCATTTGTTGGCAATAAATATCCGCTTCCTTTAACTATTCGATCAAATGAACGTTTACACAAACCTAAAATATGCATTGTTCTCTTCTCAGGGTTTGATAAAGAACAATAAAGATGTCCCTTTTTACGCTCTCTGCAGAAGTATTGATAAATCTTTATAGCAATGTTATGCTCAGTAAAATATTTTGCCTTTATATTCATTCTCACATAGACTTGCAGAAGATAATATGGATAGTGCCGCCTCCTTTCTGTAAATATTGAGATTTGCCTCTGAATTATGACTCGAACTCGAGTCTACGGCCGTGATTTTGACGTCACATAATTTCCGGTTTCGGCTAAAATGTCATTTTGTGCTAAACGGGAAATTTCATATGTAACATTTCTTTATAAAAATTTATAGTGGAAACATAACTATTTTAGGACGGTGCGCATTCAGCCGTGAAGGTCATGCCTATATGCTAAAGAATCAGCTGTGAGATGTAAGCATCTACATAATCCCGCCGGTGTTTATAATATCGATTAACTTTTTTTTAATATAGGTTAAATAAGGCATCTTTGAAACTGGATCACATTTCTTTGATAAAAAAATATTTTTATAGCGACATTAGTATTCTAAACCTAACTTCAAAAGATCAATGCAAATGAACAATAAGTTTTTGAAAAAAATAAATTAATGTCTAGGCAAACGAATCTGAACGGACTATAGAAGCGTATCTACATAGTGCTTAATTGTGGGTGTTGTTCGTTATGTGTATTTGCAAACATGAATTCAATTGGTTACAATTAGTGTGGCCGTATTTCTCAATGATTTTGTCAACATGGTACACCTTTTTCTTATTCGTATTCTTCACAAGTTGTAACAATTCGGGTTTTAAATATGTGTCGTCAAATTTGACATTTTCATTCGCAAGCCATGTCCTAATTTGCTCTTTTGTATTTGATGCAGTAGGCACTTTGTCCCATCTTGAATTCCCTAAGGAAGTGCTGATATAGTAAAACAGTAACCTTTTGCATAGTTATAAATTTGCATTTCAAACTCATTGTAATTTAGATATAAATGTTGGTATTTAAAGTCAACAAATTGTCTACTGAGTCTTCACAAAATTAATAAAGATACGCCTTCCCTTCGGTAATTAATGCCCAGGCCGTGGTGCGTCATGTCGTTCAATAACAATTCAGTTTTGTGCACGGGATTTTCCTGAACTTAGTGTTTCTGCAATAGCCAAACTATTTTACGTGAACGACCGCACCAAATTAATGTATATATCCTAAAATGGTGTCAAATTCGAACAGGGTGAATTTAATATAGCCTAAAGAAGAAAACTTTTAAACTAGATCAAATTTCTCAGAGCAAAAAATATTTCTATAACGACATCAATATTATAAGATTACATGCAAAAGTTGAAAGCAAAATAACAAACGGTTATCACGTAAAGCTAATTCAAGTGTGGTTATGAATTTCTGAACGGACTATAATATGGACGAGTAACATAAAAGATGGACAAGTCAACCTATGACAAGCTGCACCATCAAAGCAAGAGACAGAGTGGAATGGCGCTCCATGGTAGCCAACCTTCGATGCGGAGACGGCACTCAATGATGCTGAATGATGATAGAATGTACTAGATTCGAGATACATAAATGTTATAAAATGTCAAGGATTATAACTAAATTGTCACTTTGACATTAACACAAACATTTATGATCTTGTCTGTTAAGTCTGATATAATTATCCACGTATTCAGATCCGCCGAAACGCCCAATTTTCCACCGGGAAACCCAAAATAACCCCTGAATCGTTGCGGTATCACTTGAGTGTGACTCATCTTAGCGTGAAGAAGATTATAGAGCTTTGAGATACAAACTACCTCTCAACCGAAGGACTTTCTAGTAGATTACATTTTGAGTTTCTGCTCAGGTGTTGTTTCACTAGGTGTTCAGGTGAGTGTACCCAGGTAGAACGTTCCATGTGTGAAGCAGGAAGTCCTCATCAATAATTGCCATTTTAAGCGACAACCACAAAGGTGTATTCATAATAGCTGAAAAGCAGGCTTTGAGAATATAGTGGATTTTATTGGGTTGAGGTGTTTTTTGGAATAAAGGAAAAAGAAAGATTTAAACAATATATAATACTCTTAAAGAGTGTATATTGCGTTATCAATACATGTGACAATATATCTTAACTTTTACATTCAGTGAACTCAATGAAGTTATATCATGGCATGAATTTAAAAAAACACACACACAGAGTAATAAAGTATATGTGATGGAACTGAATATTATTATGTAATTGATTTTTATAGACTGTCAAAGTGATAAGATAAAAAAAAAAGAACACTCAGCAATCCGGTATACGATATATTGTGACGAAAGAAGAAAACAATTCAATAACATAAAGAAAGTTAACTGATATGTATATATATATATATATATGATACTAGGGGACTGGTTGGTCTCGAGGCAAGACGTCGGTATCGAGACAGGCAGGCTGTGAGTTCAAATCCCGGCTGCACCATTTAATATTTTTAGTAGTGACTTCTCTCTGCTGGAACGACCCCTGGTCTCAGCAGCGAGGCGTGGCTTGAAACGTCAATTACTCATCGACGTAAAGAAATATGAGTACATTGGAAGACGCAGTTATCTAACCGTGCGGCGAGGGACAACTGCTGTCAGGGAAAACCGAAACACGCAAAATGCAGTTCCTAGTCTCTAATGACTTCGTTAGTGGTGAAAGCTGGCGCAGCAAAAAAGTATATATAAGAAATTTCTGAAAATTAACAAAACTGAGACAACGAGCACAAAACAGTAGCATCAGCATGGCGACGTTATATCTCCCATTGAACTACATTAGACAAGTATTCAAGCACTTGTTTTAGAAACCGAACAATAACATAAGGAATTTGATTGTCTAAGTCAGCGGTGATAACTACACTATTGTCGTTTTACTCAATAAATCGATTTATAAAACATAAAGTAATTCAACTTATAAAGAATGAAAACAATGATAGAGTAAATTAACCTGCAAGCAATTCAACGTGTAAGGATTGAAAATAATGATAGAGTAAATTAACCTGCAAGCAATTCAAAATGTTAATATTGAAAACAATGATAGAGTAAATTAACCTGCAAGCAATTCAACGTGTAAAGATTGAAAACAATGATAGAGTAAATTAACCTTTTTTTTTCAAAACGGAGCAAAAAAAATATGAAAAGTAAAACACGCATCCATAATGATACACCCCAGCAAGCCAATGATTCTTCGAGTTCAAATTTCGAAACAATTCAGTTGTGTTAGCTACAAACTTAACAGGAAGAGTACACTTTAAAATAAAACATTTCTATGTGAGTATGTTGTCAGCTCAAATCAATATTCATAGCCCTACCAAAGAAATCGGGTGCGATTGAATGCGATGATCATCTCACAATAGGCCTGATGAGTCATATGACTAAGATTTTACTAAGAATCATTATGCGAAGAGTGCGAAACAAATCAGCCCATAAATTAGCGATGAAAAATGTGGTTTTGTTAGAGATAAAGGAACAAGCAATGCCATTTATATCATAAGATCTTTAGTAGAAAGAGCAATAGAGGTGAAAACAGATCTATACCATGTTTCATAGATTATGCCATGGCATTTGACAAAGTAAAGCACCAACAAATAATCAACATTTTAGAAAGCATAAACGTAGACAGCAAAGATCTAAGAATAATAAAGAACATGTACTGGTAACAAACAGCGGCCATAAGAACTGAAAACCAATTGGGAATGTTTCAACAAATAAAACAGGGTGTTAGACAAGGTTGTAATATCACCAGATTTGTTTAATATTTATAGTGAGATTATTTTAAGAACCATAGGGGGCATCCATGAAATAACAATCGGAGGTCATAATATAAATAATCTAAGGTATGCAAATGATACAGTTTTTATCGGTAAGAGTGAAAATGAGTTACAAGAAATGTTGGACATTATACTGAAATAAAGCAAAAATAAAGGACTCAGCCTTTAATAGCAAAAAAGTCAGAGGTAATGGTAACAACAAAGAAAGAGACATCACCTCAGTGCAAAATAAAGAAAAGTGGAACACTATTAAAACAGGTAAATGAATTTAAATATTTGAGAACTTTGTTAACCTCAGACGGAAGATGTACAAAAGAGGTGAGATGCAGAATGGCTCAGGCAAAAGCAGCTTTCCAAAAAATGAGGAAGATGCTATGCAATCCATTTTTGACAATAGAAACAAGAAAAAGAGTTATTAAATGTTATGTAGAGCCAGTCTTAACATATGGATGCGAATCATGGACAATAGGACAACAGACAAGAAAATCACTGGGGTCAAATGTGGTTTTACAGAAGAATGTTGAGAATACCATGGACAGCTAAGAAGAGTAATGAAGATGTTCTGAGAGAGGTCAAAGCAAAAAGAGAGCTAATTTCCAATATTAGGAAGAAACAATCATCATTTTTTGGCCATGTAATGAGAAGAGAACAAATGGAATATATTGTAACAACTGGAAAAATTGAGGGACGAAGAGATAGAGGAAGCAAAGAGAAAAAATAACAGACAGCTTAAGAGAATGGCTTGGCAGAAGGTCAACAACATAAATGATAAATAGCTGCCGAGATCAAAAGTTGTGGAGAGACATTATCACCTACGCCAGTAGGGCCGGTACTGGATGATGATGATGATAATGTTAACAGCACCAATACAAATTAACAACCAAACATGACAACTTCAACTAGTAAATAAGGAGTCAGACAAGGCTGTGTTCTGTCGCCGGATTTGTTTTCATAGCTGCAGTGAACATATTTTGAGATCAACAGTAGACAAAAAAAAAGGAATTAAAAGTCAACGGCCACAGCATAAATAATTTGCAATATGCGGATGACACAGTCTTAATAGCAGAGACAGAGAATGAACTACACGAAATGATTGACATAATAGTGAAAGAAAGCAACAAGAAAGATCTCAGTCTGAATAGTAAGAAAACAGAAGTAATGGTTATATCGAAGAAACAATCATCACCATCATGCAGCATAAAAATAAACTGGACACATTTGAAACAAGTGCAACGCGTCAAATATTTGGGCACGGTGATAACATCGAATGGAAGATGCACCACGAAATTAAAAAGCAGAATAGCTCAGGCCAAAATAGCACTTCAGAAAATGAAAAATATCTTATGCAACAAATCTAGGTCAATAGAAATGAGAAAGATAGTTCATCGGGGCTATATAGAACCAATTCTGACCTATGGAAGCGAATCATGGACAGTTTATAAACAAATGAAAAGACGATTAGAGGTCACAGAGATGGGATTTCCCAGAAGAAAGATTGGTCGGTCTTTTGCGCTTGTGTTCTCCTCTGCTTCTTTAATGTTTCTTAGTGCTTCTAATACTCGGTGAATAAATGTTTTTTGTAGTCGCCCCTTCGGTCTGGTGCTCTCCCAACGTTTATTGAAGGCTCATTGTGTTGTGTTTTGATCTTTCTACTTTGTCACGTAGTCAAACAATGTTATCTGTTGTTTATATTCTATGATGGGGGTTATTCCTAAGTTTTTTTTTTCTCAGTTCTTCATTTCTGATCTTGTCTCTTAGGCTTTTCTTGTCATTCGTCTAACACACTTCATCTCAGTAGAGATTATTTTCTTATTGTTCTTGCATCTAGTGTGCAGTACTGGCATTGGTGGCACAACGCTGGGATGAATATTTTATTGTAGCTTGTCTGTTTTGACTCTAAGAGTTATTTCCATGTTTGACATAAGTGGTGATAGCTGTCCAATGCTTTCACAAGCTTTGTTGCATCTTGATTCTATATCTGCTGTTTAAACTTTAATTAAAATGTGTATATTACAATCATGGGAGCGGCGATAGCTCAGCGGTTAGGGAACTGGACTACAAAGGACAAGGGTAGGGTTCGATCCCAACCGACGGCTTCCGGGTTCACCCAGCCTTAAATAGGTACCGCATATTTTTCTGGGAAAGTAAACAGCACCGGCGTAATACCGACCACATTACCCCAAAACCATGTCCTGAAGGTCTGTAAAATATAGGGTCACTAACACCATATTTCCCTATACGCCACTTGGCGTGACGGGCGTACTTTACTGCTACTTTTTTTTTATATTACAATCATACATAGAGATACATTAAGGAAAATATGACTAGTGCTTGCTTACTTGCTTGTGTTCGTTCGATGACTAAAGAAGTAAACCTCTTCGTCACCTGCCATTAAAAGGACGTTAAGTGGGCGTGTCTGCGTTGTGTTGTTGTTTTCAGTATAAATGTGAGATTTGCACCTTTCGTCCCAACACATCCGACTTCAGCAAGTATGTTACTAGTGTATAGAAAATACTTTTAAAATATCACGTTTTAAGATTGCTCATAACAATGTAGGAAATACAGTGTGACGAAGCAAGAATTATTTAATGATGATTTCTCTTAGATAATGACCATTAAAGAAATGGATAGACCACGTTGTTTTCCGTCCTTAATATAACGTTAAGTGAGCTTAGATTCGTTGTAAAGTAAAAGTAAAGTTTCAAGTATGGTGTTCTATCTATCTATTGACCTTTCGAGCCGTAACCGGCCCATAGGGCGTAGACCAAGATACACCTTCTCCTATATGAATTTTTTGTCCTAGCAGTTTTCTTTTAAAGATATTTTATCAAATCTCGCCATCTGTCTCTGTTCTGTGCAAGCAGTTCTATCTCATTGAGGGAGCCGATTCCTGCTGCTCTTGCCTCTCTCATCAATGTTCGTCTCAGTGTCTCCCTGGGTCTTCCTCTTTTTCTTTTACCTGTTGTTTCCCATATGAGGGCTTGCTATGCTATTCGGTTATTATCTCTTCTCATCACATGTCCAACGTATGACCATCGTCTTTTCTTTATTACTGAAGATATTAGTGGTTGATTGGCGATTTCTCTAATTTCCTCGTTTGTTTTGAATTCGTTCCATGCTATACCAAGTATTTTCCTTAGACATTTATTTTCGAATGCGTTCAACTATGTTTCTATATCTCTTGTGGTTTTCCAGCTTTCACACGCATACGTAAGGGTTGATAGTACATTTGATTTGAATAGCCTAAGTTTTGTGTTTGTGCTGATGAGTTTTGATTTCCACAACTTTTCAAGGCTTCTGAAAGACATTGCTGCTTTAGCTATTCTGATTCTAATTTCTTTACTTGTATTTCCTTCTCGATCAATGTGACTTCCAAGATAGATAAAGTGATCGATCTCTTCCACTGGTTTGTTTTCCATGTATATTTTGTCACTTGTTGGAATTAAACTTTTCATGACTTTAGTCTTTTCATGATTGATCTCAAGCCAAATTTTGCTGGCTATTGATGATAGTTCATTTGTGTTTTCCTGCATCGTTTTTATCTGACTGCTGATGAGAACTATGTCATCAGCAAAGTCGAGGTCCTCCAAATGGTCTCCTTGTATCCATTCGATGCCTTTATTACCAGTGCAGCATTTCTTCATTATGAAGTCCATAACAATTCCAAATAACAAGGGCGATAAAATACATCCCTGTTTAACCCCAGTTTCTATTGGGAAACATTCGCTCATTTATGGTGTATGTGACCCTATACTTTACAGACCTTCAACACATGATTTATAGGGTAAGGTGGTCGGTATTACGCCCGTGCCGCTTTACTTTCCCAGAAAAAAAATCCGGTACCCATTTAAGGCTGGGTGAACTCGGAAACCGTCGGTTGGGATCGAACCCTACCCCTTGTCCTTTGTAGTCCAGTTCACTAACCACTGAGCTATCGCGGCTCCCTAGATTCGTTGTGATGTGGTTTAATTGCTAATTTCGTCCTAGCATATCTGTCTTCAACATGACATTTTTGAGTACCGGGTTTGCTCTCACTCTTCCTTCCCTACTCGATTGGCCAGACTGAACTGGTTAGTCTTTTATTAGAGGCACCGTGAATAAGTGGAGTAGGGTCTGGGTGGTTCTCGTTCACGGAGTCTAGCTCTAGCGGAATCAGTCAGCTATGAGTCGCTGACGACTACCAACTCTGTCGCTGTCAGGGTCTTGCCTTCGATGATAATCTAAAGTCATGTGTTCGAAGCGAGAGTAGTATACAAGGGTCCATTTGACCCGTATTTAGGCGTAAATTAACAAAGATATATAGTAGGCGTATTTTACGCCTAATGTACACGAGAGACAAGGGGAGTTAATCGGTCGTGCGGCGGGCGGTGTGACCCCTCGTGCGGTCGTCGCGTTGACCTCTAGTCCCGGTGACCCCGGAAGTGCCCTGTTTATATCTGGTGTGTGCTGACTTTGGAGTGCTTGGTGTACTTGAGCGATAGTGATAGGTTAGTAGATTATACAACATCAATGAAAAACGATCAATATAAAACAGAAGACAAAGATATATTTTATTCTTTATTATCTCAATAGGTGTATAACATACATTGATATCATATATCATTACAAACATATTCAGGACATTGAGTTAATATATAGTACAAGGATAACATTTATTTATAGCTATGTAGTTGGGTGCCTGCTTAGCTATGTGTCATAAATGAATGATAAGGGGTGAAACTGTTAGAGATTGCTGGGTAGTCTAAACTGGTAGTGTAAAGAGTTAAATATCTAAAGGCGTAGTCGAGACGTTATCAGCAGCTACCTTTCTTTTAATATAGAAATATGAAAGAGCATTTCTTGTTTGACTGTAGGAAAATATGGAATTATTTAAGACTTTGAAACCTACATTTTTCCCACCCTTAGCCTTTTGTGTGGCGAGAACCTCTAAAAACATATCTTTATCTAATTTGTTGTGTTGCTTGCTTAACCCTTTACAACTGATTTTATCGTAATCCCCACTACAATGGTACGTCTTACTACATAAGCTAACAAGAGCTGTCCCTTCGTACTCTAGTTTAAAAAGACCTGGCGTTCGTTTTGTGTACGCTTTAATACCCTTACAGTTTATACATTCTGTTTTGCTAGTATGTTCATCGCAGCAATGGGTGTATGGAGGTCGCCTAGTGTGTAATAAGGGCTGTATAGGGGTCGGCTAGTATGTCGTGATGGGTGTACGGAGGTCGTCTAGTGTGTCATATTGGGTGTATAGAGGGCGTTTAGTGTGTCATGATGGTTGTATAGGGGTCGTCTAGTGTGTCATGATGGTTGTATAGGGGTCGTCTTGTGTGTCATGATGGTTGTATAGGGGTCGTCTAGTGTGCCGTGATGGGTGTACGGAGGTCGTCTAGTGTGTCATATTGGGTGTATAGAGGGCGTTTAGTGTGTCATGATGGTTGTATAGGGATCGTCTAGTGTGTCATGATGGTTGTATAGGGGTCGTCTAGTGTGCCGTGATGGGTCAATGGAGGTCGGCTAGTATGTCGTGATGGGTGTAAGGAGGTCGTCTAGTGTGTCATATTGGGTGTATAGAGGGCGTTTAGTGTGTCATGTTGGTTGTATAGGGGTCGTCTAGTGTGTCATGATGGTTGTATAGGGGTCGTCTAGTGTGCCATGATGGGTACATGGAGGTCGGCTAGTATGTCGTGATGGGTGTACGGAGGTCGTCTAGTGGGGTATGATGGTTGTATGGAGGTCGTCTAGTGTGTCATATTGGGTGTATAGAGGGCGTTTAGTGTGTCATGATGGTTGTATAGGGGTCGTTTAGTGTATCGTGAGGGGTGTATGGAGGTCGTCTACTGTGTCGTGAGGGGTGTATGGAGGTCATCTGGTGTGGTATGTAGGGTGTATGGAGGTCATCTAGTGTGATATAAGGCTGTATGCCGGGCGTCTAGTGTGACATGAGGGCTGTATACCGGGCGCCTAGTGTGGTATGTGTGGTGTATGGCGGTTGTCTGGTATATCATACTTTAATCAACCAATAAGAAAAATGAAGGAACATTACATTCAACATTACTTATCTTAACTACTTTACATCAATACAGTTGAATAACGTGTTATCGTTAAGTCTTACCATACTTTAAGAGAAAACATTCAAACTTACAGTATAAAATATAGTCTCAATCATCTACACTGAATATAACCTATTATCGATAACCCTTAACATACTTTAAGAGAAAACAAGCCAACTTACGGTGCAAAACTCCGCTAGACTGAAGTGTAGTATGACCTTCCTTGAATCAACCAAACTTATAACACCGTCTAGTTTAAATATAGCCTGGTAAGAAATGAATAAATTAGCCAATCAGCGAGTGACTATGCCAACATCGACTGATACCTGGATCAACCAATCAGAGAAGAGTATTAGTATAGGAGGCGGAGCAAAGAAATGACTGACAGGTGGATTAACCAATCAGAGAAGTGCGTTAGCCCAAGCGTAGGTAGTGGCTGTCGGGTCAGCAGTGGGGGAAAATGTTGGGTGGTGGATTACTTGAACTCGTTTTGACCCCTGAGGCAATTCCAGAAGAGTTCTATGACCTCATTTTGACCGCTGAAGGCTTTAATACCAATGTTTTCCACTTCAACGAACGACATACATCATTAAAGGTGATTACTTCAGCTCTTAGACTTTGGAGTTCCATATCTTTATCACTTGATTGAATGACAGACAACAGTAAAGATGATCATTTCAGGTAAGAAAACTTAGTTCCAAACCCTAAAATTTCTACTCATAGTCACAAACTTTGATGCAAAACCCTAACAATTTAGTCCCAAAGTGATACTAGTTCGACACGACAGTCGTAAATGTTATATGCAAAGTCCAAAAGTTTGTCAAAAAGATAACCTAAACTCAAAATTGTTAGACACAAAGCCCAACAATTTATATGCAAAGTCTAAAAAGTTACTCCAAAAGACA
Source organism: Megaustenia siamemsis (assembly GCA_032433765.1). NCBI lineage: Eukaryota > Metazoa > Mollusca > Gastropoda > Stylommatophora > Ariophantidae > Megaustenia > Megaustenia siamemsis. The sequence goes on from JAVIAB010000124.1 coordinate 92,082,335, forward strand.
ACTAATGTAACACTTAACCCCAAAATTTCGTCGCATAACCAAACAGTTGAACTCAAAAGCCTAAAAATTTAGTCCGAAAGTGATACTAGTTCGACACAAAAGTCGTAAATGTTATATGCAAAGTCCAAAAGTTTGTCAAAAAGACAACCTTAACTCAAAATAGTTAGACACAAAGCCCAACAATTTATATGCAAAGTCTAAAAAGTTACTCCAAAAGACAACTAATGTAACACTTAACCCCAAAATTTCGTCGCATAACCAAACAGTTGAACTCAAAAGCCTAAAAATTTAGTCCCAAAGTGATACTAGTTCGACACAAAAGTCGTAAATGTTTATGCAAAGACCAAAAGTTTGTCAAAAAGACAACCCAAACTCAAAATAGTTAGACACAAAGCCCAACAATTTATATGCAAAGTCCAAAAAGTTACGCCAAAAGACAACTAATGTAACACTTAACCCCAAAATTTCGTCGCATAACCAAACAGTTGAACTCAAAAGCCTAAAAATTTAGTCCCAAAGTCGTAATTGTTCGACACGAAAGTCGTAAATGTTATATGCAAAGTCCAAAAGTTTGTCAAAAAGACAACCTAAACTCAAAATAGTTAGACACGAAAGGTCAAAAAAGTATATGCAAAGGCCAAAATGTTACGTCAAAAGACAACTAATATAACAACAAGCCCTAAAATTTCGTCGCGTAACCAAAAAGTTGAACTCAAAACCCTACAAAATTTAAACCCAAAGGCAAAATAGTTAGACACGAAAGACCAAATAGTTATATTCAAAGGCCAAAAGTTTGTCAAAAAGACAACCCAAACTCAAAAGTTTGTCAAAAAGACAACCCAAACTCAAAATAGTTAGACATGAAAGGTCAAAAAGGTATACTCAAAGTCCAAAATGTTACTTCAAAAGACAACTAATATAACAACAAGCCCCAAAACTTCGTCTCATAACCAAAAAGTTGAACTCAAAACCCTAAAAAGTGTCCACTTATCAACCAAAGTCTTTAATACAGCTGAGAAAATCCTAATAAATAATTACAATTTACTAAAAAGGTTGCCCTTGATGATAGTTGCGACTGTGTCTAAATCATTATTGAAAATATTCATAGAACTCTAGTAAAAACCAAACACACTAAAACACCACATTGAAAGAATGAACTTAAAGTTCACGCCCCTGTCACAACTCTGCTAAGAAAAGTACTGCAAAGCATGAAAGTTATGTCCCCTGCTATAACTCTACTAAACGAAAGTATTACCAAACACGTAGGTTACACTCCTACCATAACCCACTAAGAAAAACAAGATTTTGCTTAAAATACCACATTTATGATTGTTACGCCCCTTGTCCCTTTATGAGGGGACGCCCATGAAACTGTTAGAAATAGTAAATTTAACCTAGTGGCATACCCCAGATGTTATATTAGACACCCCCATAGCAAAAAATTACTTAAAACTCACTTTTATGGTGGTTACCCCCATACCCATTTTTGGCGGTTACGCCCATGAAACTGTTAAAAATAGTAAATTTAACATCTAGACATACCCCAAACTTTATATTAAGCATCCCCGTATCAAGAATTTACATAAAAACAACTTTTGAAATTACTACCCCTGTACCCATTTTTGGCGGTTACGCCCATGAAACTGTTAAAAATAGTAAATTTAACATATAGACATACCCCAAACTTCATTTTAGTCATCCCCATATCAAGAATTTACATAAAAATCACTTTTGAAATTACTACCCCTGTACCCATTTTTGGCGGTTACGCCCATGAAATCGATAAAAAATTGAAATTTAACCTCTAGACATACCCCAAACTTCATTTTAATCATCCCTGTATCAAGAATTTACATAAAAACAACTTTTGAAATTTCTACACATGTACCCATTTTTGGCGGTTACGCCCATGAAATCGATAAAAAATTGAAATTTAACCATCTAGTGATTGACCGGGAAGACTCTCATATAAGGAAAAACGGCACCAAAAAATGTGCCTCGATCTGCGGGTAGACTATTTATATAAGGATTTAGGTGCCTTCAAAGGCACTTTCCACGGTCCTATCACTAGATCTATACTACTAATTTTTGATTGATTTTTCAGGTAAATTTGATACATGGGCGTGTCAAATATTATGTTTGAGGTATACCAATAGGTTAACTTTCAATTTTTTATCGATTTCATGGGCGTTACCGCCAAAAATGGGTACAGGGGTAGTAATTTCAAAAGTTGTTTTTATGTAAATTCTTGATACGGAGATGCTTAATATAAAGTTTGGGGTATGTCTAGATGTTAAATTGACTATTTTTAACAGTTTCATAGGCGTAACCGCCAAAAAATGGGTACAGGGGTAGTAATTTCAAACTTTGTTTTTATGTAAATTCTTGATATGGGGATGGTTAATATAAAGTTTGGGGTATGTCTAGAGGTTAAATTTCAATTTTTTATCGATTTCATGGGCGTAACCGCCAAAAATGGGTACAGGGGTAGTAACTTCAAAAGTTGTTTTTATGTAAATTCTTGATACGGGGATGCTTAATATAAAGTTTGGGGTATGTCTAGATGTTAAATTGACTATTTTTAACAGTTTCATGGGCGTAACCGCCAAAAATGGGTACATGTGTAGAAATTTCAAAAGTTGTTTTTATGTAAATTCTTGATACAGGGATGATTAAAATGAAGTTTGGGGTATGTCTAGAGGTTAAATTTCAATTTTTTATCGATTTCATGGGCGTAACCGCCAAAAATGGGTACAGGGGTAGTAATTTCAAAAGTGATTTTTATGTAAATTCTTGATATGGGGATGACTAAAATGAAGTTTGGGGTATGTCTATATGTTAAATTTACTATTTTTAACAGTTTCATGGGCGTAACCGCCAAAAATGGGTACAGGGGTAGTAATTTCAAAAGTTGTTTTTATGTAAATTCTTGATACGGGGATGCTTAATATAAAGTTTGGGGTATGTCTAGATGTTAAATTTACTATTTTTAACAGTTTCATGGGCGTAACCGCCAAAAATGGGTATGGGGGTAACCACCATAAAAGTGAGTTTTAAGTAAATTTTTGCTATGGGGGTGTCTAATATAACATCTGGGGTATGCCACTAGGTTAAATTTACTATTTCTAACAGTTTCATGGGCGTCCCCTCATAAAGGGACAAGGGGCGTAACAATCATAAATGTGGTATTTTAAGCAAAATCTTGTTTTTCTTAGTGGGTTATGGTAGGAGTGTAACCTACGTGTTTGGTAATACTTTCGTTTAGTAGAGTTATAGCAGGGGACATAACTTTCATGCTTTGCAGTACTTTTCTTAGCAGAGTTGTGACAGGGGCGTGAACTTTAAGTTCATTCTTTCAATGTGGTGTTTTAGTGTGTTTGGTTTTTACTAGAGTTCTATGAATATTTTCAATAATGATTTAGACACAGTCGCAACTATCATCAAGGGCAACCGTTTTAGTAAATTGTAATTATTTATTAGGATTTTCTCAGCTGTATTAAAGACTTTGGTTGATAAGTGGACACTTTTTAGGGTTTTGAGTTCAACTTTTTGGTTATGAGACGAAGTTTTGGGGCTTGTTGTTATATTAGTTGTCTTTTGAAGTAACATTTTGGACTTTGAGTATACCTTTTTGACCTTTCATGTCTAACTATTTTGAGTTTGGGTTGTCTTTTTGACAAACTTTTGAGTTTGGGTTGTCTTTTTGACAAACTTTTGGCCTTTGAATATAACTATTTGGTCTTTCGTGTCTAACTATTTTGCCTTTGGGTTTAAATTTTGTAGGGTTTTGAGTTCAACTTTTTGGTTACGCGACGAAATTTTAGGGCTTGTTGTTATATTAGTTGTCTTTTGACGTAACATTTTGGCCTTTGCATATACTTTTTTGACCTTTCGTGTCTAACTATTTTGAGTTTAGGTTGTCTTTTTGACAAACTTTTGGACTTTGCATATAACATTTACGACTTTCGTGTCGAACAATTACGACTTTGGGACTAAATTTTTAGGCTTTTGAGTTCAACTGTTTGGTTATGCGACGAAATTTTGGGGTTAAGTGTTACATTAGTTGTCTTTTGGCGTAACTTTTTGGACTTTGCATATAAATTGTTGGGCTTTGTGTCTAACTATTTTGAGTTTGGGTTGTCTTTTTGACAAACTTTTGGACTTTGCATAAACATTTACGACTTTTGTGTCGAACTAGTATCACTTTGGGACTAAATTTTTAGGCTTTTGAGTTCAACTGTTTGGTTATGCGACGAAATTTTGGGGTTAAGTGTTACATTAGTTGTCTTTTGGAGTAACTTTTTAGACTTTGCATATAAATTGTTGGGCTTTGTGTCTAACTATTTTGAGTTAAGGTTGTCTTTTTGACAAACTTTTGGACTTTGCATATAACATTTACGACTTTTGTGTCGAACTAGTATCACTTTGGGACTAAATTTTTAGGCTTTTGAGTTCAACTGTTTGGTTATGCGACGAAATTTTGGGGTTAAGTGTTACATTAGTTGTCTTTTGGAGTAACTTTTTAGACTTTGCATATAAATTGTTGGGCTTTGTGTCTAACTATTTTGAGTTTAGGTTATCTTTTTGACAAACTTTTGGACTTTGCATATAACATTTACGACTGTCGTGTCGAACTAGTATCACTTTGGGACTAAATTGTTAGGGTTTTGCATCAAAGTTTGTGACTATGAGTAGAAATTTTAGGGTTTGGAACTAAGTTTTCTTACCTGAAATGATCATCTTTACTGTTGTCTGTCATTCAATCAAGTGATAAAGATATGGAACTCCAAAGTCTAAGAGCTGAAGTAATCACCTTTAATGATGTATGTCGTTCGTTGAAGTGGAAAACATTGGTATTAAAGCCTTCAGCGGTCAAAATGAGGTCATAGAACTCTTCTGGAATTGCCTCAGGGGTCAAAACGAGTTCAAGTAATCCACCACCCAACATTTTCCCCCACTGCTGACCCGACAGCCACTACCTACGCTTGGGCTAACGCACTTCTCTGATTGGTTAATCCACCTGTCAGTCATTTCTTTGCTCCGCCTCCTATACTAATACTCTTCTCTGATTGGTTGATCCAGGTATCAGTCGATGTTGGCATAGTCACTCGCTGATTGGCTAATTTATTCATTTCTTACCAGGCTATATTTAAACTAGACGGTGTTATAAGTTTGGTTGATTCAAGGAAGGTCATACTACACTTCAGTCTAGCGGAGTTTTGCACCGTAAGTTGGCTTGTTTTCTCTTAAAGTATGTTAAGGGTTATCGATAATAGGTTATATTCAGTGTAGATGATTGAGACTATATTTTATACTGTAAGTTTGAATGTTTTCTCTTAAAGTATGGTAAGACTTAACGATAACACGTTATTCAACTGTATTGATGTAAAGTAGTTAAGATAAGTAATGTTGAATGTAATGTTCCTTCATTTTTCTTATTGGTTGATTAAAGTATGATATACCAGACAACCGCCATACACCACACATACCACACTAGGCGCCCGGTATACAGCCCTCATGTCACACTAGACGCCCGGCATACAGCCTTATATCACACTAGATGACCTCCATACACCCTACATACCACACCAGATGACCTCCATACACCCCTCACGACACAGTAGACGACCTCCATACACCCCTCACGATACACTAAACGACCCCTATACAACCATCATGACACACTAAACGCCCTCTATACACCCAATATGACACACTAGACGACCTCCATACAACCATCATACCCCACTAGACGACCTCCGTACACCCATCACGACATACTAGCCGACCTCCATGTACCCATCATGGCACACTAGACGACCCCTATACAACCATCACGACACACTAGATGACCCCTATACAACCAACATGACACACTAAACGCCCTCTATACACCCAATATGACACACTAGACGACCTCCGTACACCAATCACGACATACTAGCCGACCTCCATTGACCCATCACGGCACACTAGACGACCCCTATACAACCATCATGACACACTAGACGATCCCTATACAACCATCATGACACACTAAACGCCCTCTATACACCCAATATGACACACTAGACGACCTCCGTACACCCATCACGGCACACTAGACGACCCCTATACAACCATCATGACACACAAGACGACCCCTATACAACCATCATGACACACTAGACGACCCCTATACAACCATCATGACACACTAAACGCCCTCTAAACACCCAATATGACACACTAGACGACCTCCGTACACCCATCACGACATACTAGCCGACCCCTATACAGCCCTTATTACACACTAGGCGACCTCCATACACCCATTGCTGCGATGAACATACTAGCAAAACAGAATGTATAAACTGTAAGGGTATTAAAGCGTACACAAAACGAACGCCAGGTCTTTTTAAACTAGAGTACGAAGGGACAGCTCTTGTTAGCTTATGTAGTAAGACGTACCATTGTAGTGGGGATTACGATAAAATCAGTTGTAAAGGGTTAAGCAAGCAACACAACAAATTAGATAAAGATATGTTTTTAGAGGTTCTCGCCACACAAAAGGCTAAGGGTGGGAAAAATGTAGGTTTCAAAGTCTTAAATAATTCCATATTTTCCTACAGTCAAACAAGAAATGCTCTTTCATATTTCTATATTAAAAGAAAGGTAGCTGCTGATAACGTCTCGACTACGCCTTTAGATATTTAACTCTTTACACTACCAGTTTAGACTACCCAGCAATCTCTAACAGTTTCACCCCTTATCATTCATTTATGACACATAGCTAAGCAGGCACCCAACTACATAGCTATAAATAAATGTTATCCTTGTACTATATATTAACTCAATGTCCTGAATATGTTTGTAATGATATATGATATCAATGTATGTTATACACCTATTGAGATAATAAAGAATAAAATATATCTTTGTCTTCTGTTTTATATTGATCGTTTTTCATTGATGTTGTATAATCTACTAACCTATCACTATCGCTCAAGTACACCAAGCACTCCAAAGTCAGCACACACCAGATATAAACAGGGCACTTCCGGGGTCACCGGGACTAGAGGTCAACGCGACGACCGCACGAGGGGTCACACCGCCCGCCGCACGACCGATTAACTCCCCTTGTCTCTCGTGTACATTAGGCGTAAAATACGCCTACTATATATCTTTGTTAATTTACGCCTAAATACGGGTCAAATGGACCCTTGTATACTACTAGCGAGCCATTAGTTCCACGGCAGTGATGCGATTCTCTGCAATGCCTTTATTTGTTTCCTTGTTTCAGTTGGAGAAAGTAAACTTTGTCCTTTCAAGAGGTACTTCAATTATAACAATAGACTGCAAGACTCGAACAATCCTCACTATTTAGTCGGAATGTATTTATGCAGACTCTTACACTTACACAGGGTCTAACTTGGACATGAAGTGATTTATTTATCAGCTTTGGGTTGATGACTGTTATGTAGATATTCACACATTAACCTGAAACTAAATATACCTGATTTGATTTAGGTGAAATCAAGTTTACACTAAACATGTCTAAATATACTTTATTTTGCACAAACACATTACTTTTACATTAAATATACCTTTTTTGCACACACATTCTCTTCAAACTAATTATAAGCCTACCTTGTTTTATCTACACACTGTGTAGCCTTTAAACCATATATACGTCTTAAAATAAACATTATTTTATGAACACGTTTGCAAATAGATCTACTGAAATAAAAAAAATAACTAATAGATACAACTATAAATAACTAATAGGTACTAATAGATAACCCACTGACGCTGTGGCTTTATTAACATTGATAAAAGAACACTTTGTCATCTGTATTATAATAACGAGAATTAGCAACTTAAAATATTATACTTCACTTCTTTAAAACCTTACACGATACCGGATGTTTTTACTGTTACTTTACCTTATTTGCACACACTTTGTTGACACTGCCTATGCCTCAGTTTGCTTAAGCGGACTGAGGCGGGTTGACATCAGTTATTCACTCACTTAAAAGAAGTTGACACACTATTAATTCCCAATATGTTCTATATGCTAATTAAAGGGCTGTACTTCTTCGCCTACAAATGTTAACGTGCTTACGATTAAAGCCTGATATTCATGTCGACTATACAAGGAGACATGAATTAGCATTTCAGAAAGTGCAAAACGTCTATGTCATTAAAAGTGAGAAAGAGAGTTCGTCGGTGCTATATAGAGCAAGTTCTGACTGATGAAAGCAATCATGGACAGTAGACAAACAAATGAAAAGACGATTATAAGTCATAACGATGGGATTTCTCAGAAGAATGTTGAAAGTTCCCTGGACAGCTAAAAAGGACCAATGAAGAAATTCTCAGAGGCGAACACAAAAAAGGGAGCTCCTAAAAAACATCAGAAGGAAACAATCTACATTTTTCGTTCTCATCATGAGAAAAGGAAAGTTGGAATACTTGGTTATACCAGGCAAAATACAGGGAAAGAGAGATCGCGGACGACAAAGAGAGAAAATACTAGATAGCTTGGTGTCATGGCATGGAAAACAGTCAACAAGAGAACTGATAGGATGCACTTTGGATAGAAGATTGTTGAAGGACATGATCGCTTACACCAACCAGTATGGCACATGACAATCATGACATACTTCTTTAATAGTATATAGATTTCTTTAATGGCTCAGTTAAAGCTTGTGTGCAACGTTAATATTTTGTTACTTTTTTTTGAATGACAACTTCTTCTTCAGTGTTATTACATTTAAATAATGAAATTCTCCAGCGAATGAAATAATAGTCTCCTTGCTTGCCAGTTTGAGAAAGAAAACAACATCGAGAGAGAGCTTTGTTTTGTAGTTCTTCCACTCTATTGTGTAATTCTATTAGACAGTATTATTTAACACGAGTTTAATGGTTAAAATTAAGTCAATCTCGAGGCATTGATGTGCTGGTGAAAATGACTTTGAATAACGTAATTTACCAGATGTAACAAACGAGATTAATATTTGTATTTCTTCAACATATGAAGTCTTCTCAACGAGCAACAGGGTTCCACTGCACGTCATTCTACTTATTCTCTAATTTTGATAATACACTGCCACGTTTGATTTTCTTTTTCACATTAAGCTTTTCTCTGCCCATTTGAATCTTTGGCAAATTTGTGTATAATTGTTCCTGTGCTTTTGGTTCTGTGTTGACGTATGTGGCTATCATCATTATCATCATCATCATCTTCATGTGCCATACCGGTTAGCGCAGGCGATCATGTCCTTCCACAATCTTCTATACACTGTGCGTGTATAAATTCTGTTATTGACTGTTTTCCGTCCCATGACACAAACCTATTAGTATTTTTTATTTTTCCTTTTGTCCTCCTCGGTCTTTCTTTGTCTGTATTTTGCCTGATGTAAACAAGTATTCCAACTTTCCTCTTCTCAAGATTTGCCCGAAAACGTTGATTGTCTCTTTCTGATATTTCTTCGCAGCTCCCCTTTTGTGTGTATGTGGCTATATCTTTTCATGTATATATATACATATATATATATATATATATATATATATATATATATATATATATATATAAGAGCCAATCTCTTGCTCGGGTTGTACTCAACCTTGTTTCTTCAGTTACATCATAATCATACAATTTATTTTATTTGAATCTGGGATCTGTGAAAATGAATGTAAAATTTAGGATAATCAAGTAAAGAGATTCGTCACGCCAAGTGGTGTATAGGGAATATGGTGTTCGTCATCATCATCGAGTGCCTTCTCCGCAACGAAGGTTGGCTACCATGGAGCGCCATTCTGCTCTGTCTCTTGCTTTGATGGTGCAGATTGTCATAGACTGATTTGTCCATCTTTTGATGTTACTCGTCCATGTTAATCTTGGTCTGCCTCTGCCTCTTTTACCTAATATTGTGTTAGTGCCCATAAATTTTCCAGACCTTCAGCACATGATTTTTGGGGTAATGTGGTCAGTATTACGCCAGTGCCGCTTTAATTTCCCAGAAAAAAAATACGGTACCCATTTAAGGTTAGGTGAACACGGAAGCCGTCGGTTGGGATCGAACCCTACACCTTGTCCTTTTTAGTTCAGTTCACTAACCACTGGGTTATCACGGCTCCCAAGATCTTGGATACTATATATCAAATAATCACCTTCGGAATCGTTGCAAATTTCAAATGGCGTTAATGATGGTGTCAGTGTCACATGATCGCTACGTTTATTTATTTGATCATGTGCTGTCACGTACGATATACGAATGCTCATGTGGGTTGTCTCAGTAACATGTTTCTAGTCATTATCATTAGGTGCTGTTTCCACATTGAAGGTTGGTAACCATGTAGCACTATTTTACTCTGTTTCTTGTCATGATGGTGCATGTTAGCATAGGTTCACTTATCCAACTTTAATAGTCCACTTTAGTCTTGGTCTGCCTCTGTCTCGCATACTTTGTACCTTCCCTTCCAATATGACTTTTAGTAGTTTCTATTGTCTTTTTATGCCCCACAAATTTCAGTTGTCATTTTCCAATCGTGTTAAATAATATGTTTTTTTAATTTTATTTTCAGCTGATTTAGAACTTCCATGCTTAGAGTGATACAAGGCAAGACTTCTATCTCTTACTCAGTGATTAACTACATCCGCCTCTAGTGTCCTGAATACTTCTCTTGTAGACCACACACTTTGATGTTTGTTTTCTTTCTTAGTCGTTTCTGACCCAAGAGATATGTCTGATTCTGTACCAGATCTTGGCGTTCAGTGGGTTAAACAGTGTACTAGGATAGTAGGAATTAGTAGGATTAACAGGGGAATGGCTGAGACATTAAGTGACCGAGCCACGCTGAGAAATGGCCAGTTGAGCAACGTCTCGTGATTGTATGATTAGGTTCGTCACGTGAACAAACTGGACGGACCAGGCAAGTGTTCTGAATTAGTATAATTGGTATCTTGGAACGACGAGAGGCAAGGTTTTAGATCAGGATAGAGCCAGTAGTGGGGTATAGTGTAAACTCCAAGGTGTGGTGACAGCTTTACAAAAAGGGAACACAACAAAATACTGACGTTTCGGCCTGCGGCATGCTTCTGAAGACGGGTACAACGACAGCAAACGATGAGGCACAGATACCTATAGCTACATGTCGGATGATGAAGTTAAGGAGAAGTGGTGAAGTTTAGATTATGAAATTGCGTCAGCGAGATGGGGAAACATGTAGAGAGAATAGCTGATTAGTTAGGAATAGATTGCTTGAAATTAAGTGCACTTCCGGGACGCCCATGGTGAGGGGAGAAATGAATAGAGCTACTGTTACATGCCACGCATGTTGTAAGAGGTGACTAAGGAGGTTTAGAATCGTCGCCTGTGCAGTTGATTAGGATGTGCGCGGAGTGACCTTGTCAACGGAATTTACCAACGTATTTTGGAATTTACCACCTAATTTTTGAGAGCGGGACAGGTCGCACGCCGCAAGCAGAACAAATGAAACGACTCCACTATCCTGGACATAGCAAACGATTGGGATATGGCCGTTGACCTCCCAGGGCGAGGGAAGTACCCAGAGTGCATTAAGGGATATAAAATGCGTCCGGACATTGCACTCTACACGTCAAATATGACCCACGTCATCTTAATAAAGCTCTCTGTGCCATTTGAATCCAGGATAGAGGAACAACATATATTTAAAGTATCCAATTACAAGGATCTCGCCACCGAGCTGAGACAGCAGGGACTCCAGAGTAGAGTGTTTTCGGTGGTGGTTAGTGCCAGAGGACTCACAACCCCATCCCTCTACGACCTCTTAAAAATGCTAGGAATTAAGGGGGGGGATGCGGTCAAGAATAATGAAGACTATTGCTGAGTCATCCAAAAGACCGTCATGCTGGCTGTGGCAGTATCGTGACAGACCAACAGTCAAATAATATTATGTCCAGTCCAGACGATCAGACGACCATTTTACACCTTGACCACTTATTGCTCCCACATAAGTCAATAGATTAGGAATATGTGGAGTAGGGCCCGAGACAAAGCGATACGAAGTTACATAATCGACCGGAGGTGATAATCCGACCAGGTGTTTGTGGCGACGGCAGTCCAACCAATAAGTCCTCAACAGCAGAAAGGCCAGACAACTAGGCGTTAATCTTCTTTCACGTACTTCCAATTCCCACGAAAGTCACACACTGACGGGTCTATAAAACTGCTCTGTCAATAGTAGCCAAGTTATTTCGACTGGATAACTCAGCAACGAGCTAGGGATACCAACAATTAATAAAACAACAAGCCCCACCACTACAACGAAGGATCAAATGGGGTTACCCACACAACATCCAAAACTACAGTGGCACGTTCCAGAACCTGCACAACCCAGTTGTTACTCCAAAGAAGAGAGAAGTCGCTTACCGACTTCTGTTTAATACGACGCCACTGGAACAAGGAGACAAATGCCAAATGTGCAACACAAACACACAAGCAAACGAAGAACACATATACTACAGATGCCCAACCATCACACCAACAATCCAAGCACTACATGACACGCTGCAAACATATACCAAACACAAAGTAGACATACACAGAGCGATAATGCTAAACACGATACCAAACACGACACCAGAACACCACAACACTTTAGTTTCTCTACTTTCCTATTTTAGATACCTAGTATGGGTCTGTGGCAATGAAACGAAATTCAGAGAACGAACTTACGAACCACACAATTTCCTACACATATACATGAGAAAACAAATGTCCATCATAGAGAGAATGAGAGAGCGAATGAAGGCAGACCCATCCTACACATATACATGAGAGAACAAATGTCCATCATAGAGAGAATGAGAGAGCGAATGAAGGCAGACCCATCCTACACATATACATGAGAGAACAAATGTCCATCATAGAGAGAATGAGAGAGCGAATGAAGGCAGACCCATCCTACACATATACATGAGAGAACAAATGTCCATCATAGAGAGAATGAGAGAGCGAATGAAGGCAGACCCATCCTACACATATACATGAGAAAACAAATGTCCATCATAGAGAGAATGAGAGAGCGAATGAAGGCAGACCCATCCTACACATATACATGAGAAAACAAATGTCCATCATAGAGAGAATGAGAGAGCGAATGAAGGCAGACCCATCCTACACATATACATGAGAAAACAAATGTCCATCATAGAGAGAATGAGAGAGCGAATGAAGGCAGACCCATCCTACACATATACATGAGAAAATAAATGTCCATCATAGAGAGAATGAGAGAGCGAATGAAGGCAGACCCATCCTACACATATACATGAGAGAACAAATGTCCATCATAGAGAGAATGAGAGAGCGAATGAAGGCAGACCCATCCTACACATATACATGAGAAAACAAATGTCCATCATAGAGAGAATGAGAGAGCGAATGAAGGCAGACCCATCCTACACATATACATGAGAGAACAAATGTCCATCATAGAGAGAATGAGAGAGCGAATGAAGGCAGACCCATCCTACACATATACATGAGAAAACAAATGTCCATCATAGAGAGAATGAGAGAGCGAATGAAGGCAGACCCATCCTACACATATACATGAGAAAACAAATGTCCATCATAGAGAGAATGAGAGAGCGAATGAAGGCAGACCCATCCTACACATATACATGAGAAAATAAATGTCCATCATAGAGAGAATGAGAGAGCGAATGAAGGCAGACCCATCCTACACATATACATGAGAAAACAAATGTCCATCATAGAGAGAATGAGAGAGCGAATGAAGGCAGACCCATCCTACACATATACATGAGAAAACAAATGTCCATCATAGAGAGAATGAGAGAGCGAATGAAGGCAGACCCATCCTACACATATACATGAGAAAACAAATGTCCATCATAGAGAGAATGAGAGAGCGAATGAAGGCAGACCCATCCTACACATATACATGAGAAAACAAATGCCCATCATAGAGAGAATGAGAGAGCGAATGAAGGCAGACCCATCCTACACATATACATGAGAAAACAAATGTCCATCATAGAGAGAATGAGAGAGCGAATGAAGGCAGACCCATTCCCCCCCTCCCCCAACATAGCTAAAATAAAATAGGTCTTTTAATTATGGATTTTTCATGCACATTTGGATTATAATTGATTGATTTTTAATTGTATGTTTTACAGATAGCTTTAGTTAAAAATGTAAACTTTGTCACCTTAAATCCTTTTTAAATGTCAACTTGTTAATGCATGTAACCATTCATCAATGTCATTCTTTAAAACTGTAACTTTGTTGATAGGCTTAGAATGACATTCAAAAGAACCAATGTCCATTAACCGTAATTAATCCTTTACTAACATTTAGAAATTAGTTTAGGTAATTTAAGAGTACTAACAGTAGATGAAATAAAGGCAACGCCCAGGGAATCCACGATGATGAAACGATTTAAACAAACAAATCTCCTGCCTCTTCATTATATGAGTGCGGGAGGAAATATAAATCACTGAGTGGGAAAAAAAAAAGAAGAAAAAAAAAAAAAAAAAAAAAACCAGCTAGGGATACTTTGTATTTTAACACAAAACCAACCACCAACACATCTTTGGAAACAACAGTTTTGGGAGCGAAATTGAAGGTAAGATTGCCACATTTTATTTACAGTCAAGTATTCATTACAAGCATTTTATCTAAAAATGGCAAGCACCATCCCAACCTTTGCCTATACTGCCGAGGAGGAAGCCCTCGTAGGAGGACTTCTTTATGAAAAAAACACGCTTGTAGCCACCGTCCACGGACAAGCTCATAAGGCAACCCACGCTTTTATGAAAGCCGCCCTTATGGGCCCATGCGGGGTCGGACCAAACGGCGTGGCGACAATATACCGCTTCGCTACCCACAATAGATGTTACTTTACGCTTTCGACAGCAGCATATCTGAGAGACTATCAAAGGTTAGACGGGAAAACCGTCACTCTGAATAACCCGGATGTAACAATCACCATTGAACCTCTAGAGAAAGAAAAAGCTAGGGGCTACCTTCACTGGATGCCCCCCAACGTCACTATTAAAACCGCCACTGATCTGGTTAAACAGATGACTGGAGACCCAGAAGCGGAGGCAAAAAAAGACAATTTTGCAAATGATCGGTGGAGCTTCCGCTACACCCCAACCCAAGACATTCCATATTACGTCTTCCTGCAACTGACGGGCAGCGTCAGAAACACCCATAGAGTGTGGGTCACGCTTCCAGGCAGGAGAACGAAGTGCACGCACTGTGGGGGAAGAAACCCACTGGGACAATCAATGTCCTACTAAAAAGCGCAATACCAGCATCGACGCCAACAAAAAAAACAGAGGAAGCACCCAACAAACAAAGGGAGAACGAGAAGAGTCAGCAGCCGGATAAACCGCTGGAGACCAGCCCAGTTACCGACTCCAGCGACGACGAAACGCCTTTCTCAGTGGTAGTCGGAAAAAAAGACCACGAGGCACGAAATCGAGTAGTGGAATCTCTCCACTATCCAAACAGCAAACCACAGAACACTTGGCCCGAAAGAAGACCACAGACCACGAGGCACACCACAAGACCACAGACAACGAGACACAGGACACTACAGACCAAGAACAACACAAAACTATAGACACAGAGGAGGAGACGATATACCAACCGCCCACACCTGGCCAGCTGGTCATGGATACCAGCGACTCGGAAGACGAGCCATCACCATCATGGGCAGAAATTATAAAAACAAGTCCAAGAAAAACTATCATTAAATCCATGTAAATAATTTTAATTTTTATATGTAATTATCATTTCCTTTCTTAATTTTATGATCTACTCTCGCACACTTTTAAAATGGCCGAACTTACTGTCTTATCTGTTAACGTTAGGGGACTAAGGTCCAAATTAAACAACATCATACACTTAATATACAGATACAAACCAGATTTCGTCCTCTTACAAGAAACAAACATACGCACAGACATACACGCATCACAAATATCTACACAGCTAGGACTAAGGCATTCTTGTTTCAGCTTGGCAGTCAAATGTGTAGGTTCAGGAACAGCCATCCTCCAGACATCTGACAGATGGGAAATCACTTCCAAAGAAAGGGACAGTGATGGCAGAACGACAATCATTGAAATAAAAGACCGAGCAGCGATACACGTTAGTCAACGTCCACGCACCACCAGCACCAGAACAGCAACCACAATTCTACGAGGACCTCTCACAGCTATTAATAAGGAAGTACACGGGACAGAAGATCATCCTCGGTGGCGACTTCAACTGCGTCCTGTCAAAAAACGATGTCGAGGGAGGCGCATACAACATACATACAAGGCGCCATGACGCCCTATACGACATAATAAACGAACACGAACTGACAGACGCCTACAGACACGGAAACCCACAAGGCAAAGAAACAACACACAAAAACAACGCCCAATGCAGAGCAGCGCGACTCGACCGCATCTACGTCCCTTCAGGAACACACACCGGTCGGATCCAACACCTCGACGAGACGCTCCACTTCACTGACCACAAAGGGGTCCTCGTAGCCATCAACGACACAAGAAGAAGAGGGAAACAAAAATCACCACATTGGAAATTCAACAACACACTACTACACAACAACACCTACGTAGAAGTCACATCCAAACTCATTCAACGATATACAAGCGACCAAGAAACAGACGACATACAAACACAATGGGAGCTGCTGAAAAGCCAAATACGTAAAACAACAATGGTAATAGCGTCCCAAATAAGCAAACACAGGCAACGAGAGGAAAAAATGCTGCAAGAAGCCCTACGACTGGCAAAACAAGTGGACAAACACGGCCCACACATCACCCTACTAGAAGAGGAACTGGAGCGATACACACAGTACAGATACCAGGGGGCGCTAACGCGCGCACGGCAAATAACAACCACCCAGGAGGCAGCCAACAAACAATTCCTGGACATAGAGCAACACATTCAAAGTAGCAGATACATCAAGAAGATAGTAGATTCGGAAGGCAACACACAAACAGAAACAACAAATATTGTCCAAGCATTCGGGGATTACTACAGACAGCTGTATACAGAAGGAACACCCCAATCACACGTTCAAGACGAGTACAAGGCGCACACCAAACAACTAACGGAAGTGGACAAGCAAACACGACGCAGAGATAACACTCGCGGACATTTTGACCGCGGTGAAATCAATGCATAGGAATAAGACACCAGGACCGGACGGACTCACCGCGGAGTTCTACCAACATTTCCTCCCCGTCTTAGGCCCACTTCTACTGAAGGTGTTTAAGGACTCCTTTGATAGAGGACATCTACCTCCAAGCACGAACGAGTCGTACATCACACTACTCCGCAAAAACAGCACGGAAAAGACACAACTAACAAACTACAGACCGATATCGCTGCTCAACGTGGATTACAAAATACTCACCAAGACGTTGACGAACAAGCTAAAACCGTTCATGCCATCACTTGTCCACGAAGACCAACAGTGCAGCATCCAAGGCAGGAACATAACCAACCACACCTACTTCATACGAGACATCATCACATACACACACGGAAGACACGTGCAATCGTCGATCCTTTATTAGACCATGAAAAGGCCTTTGACAGGGTATCACACTCCTACCTACACAAGACGCTGCACAACTGCAACATGGGAGACAACTTCCGTCGATGGATCCAAATCCTGTATTCCAGACCTGAGAGCAAAGTCCTCGTCAATAACACACTCACGGACACCTTCACACTAACCAGGTCTGTCAGACCAGGATGCCCTCTATCTCTGCTGCTCTACATGGAGTCATTACTCGAACAAATAAGAAAAGACGAATCCATCAGAGGCACCTTCATACCAGGAGTAGGACAACGGAAGCTCATGGCTTACGCCGACGACACAATCTTTTTCCCCACAAGCGACCGCTCAATAATAAACATCATCAAAACATACACAGACTTTGGTAGTAGCAGCGGAACGAAGATCAGCGGGAAGAAGTCATCCATCATGGGGATCGTGGAGTGGCAGAACAGAAAGGATTTCCCTTTAGGACCTGCATCAGTCTACGTCATGACGGTGTACGGCATCACCTTCCGGTGCAACCTCAAGATAAGCAAACCCACATGGCAGGCTCTAACCACAAAATCACCGACACCCTGCTGAGATACCAACACAAAACATTAATTATCTTCGGCAGAAGCATCATCGTCAAGAACATCATCGTACTCAAGCTACTCTACGCGGTCACAGTTCTCGATCCACCTCGGCACATCACTCACAAAATTAACAAGCACATTAACAAGTTCATCTTTCGAAACGTCATACACAACATAAAACACGAAACACTGATCCAAAGGAAATACGACGGGGGAATCGCTCTCCAAGACATCAACTCCAATATAAAATCCTTCAGAATCGGTCATGTGGGACGCATCGTTCAACGGCCACACAGCCACCTTTTCGCCCATTACTACATGGGACTCAGGCTCATCAGGCACACACAAATCAACAACGCAAGCCCACACCATTACGGGAACATGCCTTCTTTCTACGAGTCGTGCATACAAGCCATACAAGGAAACGAACACCTCATGCACCAGACAACAAAATACATATACCAATAATTAATGCAACAACAAGCCCTACCACTACAACGAAGGATCAAATGGGGCTACACACACAACATCCAAAACTACAGTGGCACGTTCCAGAACCTGCACAACCCAGTTGTTACTCCAAAGGAGAGAGAAGTCGCATATCGACTTCTGTTTAATACGACGCCACTGGAACAAGGAGACAAATGCCAAATGTGCAACACAAACACACAAGGAAAAACGAAGAACACATATTCTATAGATGCCCAACCATCACACCAACAATCTAAGCACTACATGACACACTGCAAACATATACCAAACACAAAGTAGACATACACAGAGCGATAATGCTAAACACGATACTAAACACGACACCAGAACATCACATTTTAGTCTCTCTACTTTCTTATTTTAGATACCCATTGTGGGTCTGTCGGAATGAAACCAAATACAGAGGACGAACGTTTCAACCAGAAATTTTCCTACACATATACATGAAAAGACACATGTCCATTATAGAGAGAATGAGAGTGCGAATGAGGGCAGACCCATCGCCACCTCCTCCAACCTAGCTAAAATAAAGGCAAAGCCCAGGGCATCGGAGATGATGAAACGATTTAAACAAACAAATCTCCTGCCTCTTCCTCAAGGAATGCAGGAGGAAATATAAATCACTGAGTGGGGAAAAAAAAAACGAGCTAGGATAAACCAAGACAGGGTTAACTATTTTCGTTAACTATTTTCGAGTGTTTTGCTTATTAAGTACAACTATTTTGTGCCTAAAATAAAATGTAAGCCTCAGGTTAGTTTAGTTGAACTATTTTCGAGTGTTTTGTGTATTAAATTGTGTGCCGAACATACTGTGTAATCCTTAGAGGCAATGCAGCAGGAGGTCGACGCCTGGGAGTCATGATCCAGACGGACCCACCTCCCCTAGAGTATTAAGAAGCTCAAGGGCCGAAACACTTGCTCGACTGGGTCTCCTTCTGATGATCAGATTGTCTCCTGCTGCGAAGCTCTGTACAAAGAGTTTCCGACTACCGTGTTGAGGAGAGATCTAAGCACTATAGACTTGTCCGTTGAGCAATGAAAATGATATGTCTACTAAAATTAATTCTTCTTCTTCTCCCTTTCAGCTCCATGTCTTCAACAAGCATTTTCCAAGCCGTTATGTTTCCTGTCATTCTTTTAAGATCATTCTATGTCTTCCCCATCATTCTCATTTCTGCTTCCAACTGTCTTCTCCAAGAATAGTTAAGTCTTCCTCTTTGTGTTTTTCCTTTGGGACTCAAAGAGCCTAAACTAATTAATCACTGGTATATCGCTGCTCTGTCCGGTTAGCGCAATCGATAGGCGGTTGGCTTACCACGGCAACAGCCGGGGTTCGTAATCCTGGCGAGGACACCTGGGTTTTACTAATTCCCTAAAAATTAGTAGGAGCCGCGATAGCTCAGTGGTTAGTGAACTGGACTACTACGGACAAGGGGTAGGGTTCGATCCCAACCGACGGCTCCGGGTTCACCCAGCCTTAAATGGGTACCGGATTTTTTCTGGGAAAGTAAAAGCAGCACGGGCGTAATACCGACCACATTACCCCAAAAATCATGTGCTGAAGGTCTGTAAAATATAGGGTCACTAACACCATATTTCCCTATACGCCACTTGGCGTGACGGGGGGTACTTTATATCGCTGCTCCTGGTCAACAATCAGGATAGTAGCACCGGTCGAAGAAGTCTTTGTAGAATACGAATGAAATATGTTAATATTTACAGTTAAAGTATGAAGTGATCGCTTGCAGCAAAATGTTAACAAAATCAGATTGTCACTTCTTTAGACAAACCGGAAAAATTCATGTCTTGGAAGAACTCTATGAAGCATTACTCAACACATCATATACATAATATCACATATTGCATAACGTTGGAGGTTTAACTGAAGTTCGACTTATTCTACATACTCAGGGATGAAGAAAGTTTGCCAGTGGATTGGATGCTGGTGACTGAGAGTTTTCTGATATAAAATGTATATACTTCACACAAGTGGTATCCTTCATTCTTTATTTATTTGTTTCTTCTTTTTTCTTCTTTTCTTTCTTCTTCTTCTATCCTTCCTCTGCTGCCGTTGGCGTCGAGGGGAGAAAACAATCTGCGATTCTTTGCTCTTCTGCTGGCCTCTTTTAATGTTATTCCTCCTAGTGACTCTAGTATTCCCTTTATCCATCTCTTTCTCGCTCTTCCTCTTATCTGGCGTTTTCGTAGCGTTTATTTAAGGCTCTTTGAGTCATTGTTAGTTCTATTTGTCTTGTTATGTGGCCGAACCAATTTATCTGTTGCTTTTTTTTATGTATTCGATGGCTGGTTCAATTTCGAGTTATTTATTTATTTGTTTAACTTGTACAATTTGTTATACCTCATGAAGACTTTTGTCGAAGCATCGTAGTTTTGTCGTGACTTTCCATTAGTTTGGGATCTTCATAGCATTTGATGCTTATTGTGTGTGTGTTTACTTGTTTGTTGCTAGGATCATTATCATTGCACACCGGACGAGTCCTTACGTGCTCCTCGAGAGTCTTGAGTAAATCCGAGCAGAATCTTGACCCACGTGCACGAACTCCGTTGCACGGTCTGGGATCCACGGTGTAGGTCGGTGTTTGTGAAAATGTTGCTCTTGCGGCGACCGAGTATGATCTATTTTTTTTCGATTTCAACTGTGAAGAAATCTTTAGCGTGTGCAAAAAAAGCAAACTGGACCGCCCATTTATTGTAGTTGAACGAGAGCGCTAGACATAGAAACTACCAAAAAGATCAGGGGAGAGTAGCGTCTAAAGGAAACCAAGGATTCATTGTTTCTGTTTTTGGAAAAAAATTACCACCGCTTCTGATGAGCTCTTACCCCGGTTCCTTCCTGTCCTAAGGTCTACGTCGTATAGACTACCCATTATATCTTTCATTAATGCGTGGGAGTTAAGTCTATCTTTGGCACATCTTTCCATAACATTTCTGCCAATGTTGAACTTCTACAGTAGAGCGCTTCTTTAAAACGAAGCATTCGTTGGCCGAAATTTGAATAATCCATAACACAAGCAGTGATTATGTTGCTTTGGCTTGATAACCACACAATCACACATTTTAATCTTAAGGAACATACGCAACGTTTTGTACAAATCTAACTACAGAGAGTGCCATAAATTGTATGTAACGTATCTCTAACAGCTTTAGGATCACGGCTCCCGGCTTTTTTTTAGTGAGGGTGGGGGGGGGGGGGTGTTTCCTTCCCTAGCTTTTGGCTCTCCAGAGACCTATAGACGGTAGTGTTGCTACATCTAATGGTGGGTCTGTACTACTGTGCTTAGCAGTTCATAATAGACTTGCCCATTTAAGAAGCAGCATTACACATATATGTATAAAGTGAATACAATTTAGCCTTTAAAACGTAGATCTCTAGTATACAATAATATTTAAACATTTGGTTATGTTTTGGACATTTTGAACATTTATTTTAAATGCATGCAATAACCTGCATCAAATTGAATGAATTCAAGACTAAAATTGACATAAGAGTGAGAGCCATGATATCATTTACCGCGTCTTCTATTAAGAAAAGTAGATGAACATATATCGGGTATGTATTTAGAAGCAACGAGCAGCGAATTATTAAGCAGGCTCTTCAACGACTTCGAAAAACACTAAAACGAACTCTAACAATAGAGGCAAGGTTGGCAGGTATAGAATAATTCTCATTAAACGAAGAGCTCGCTCAGAATAGACGCAATTGGAAGGAGGCTCCACAAGCCCTATGTTCCGTCTAACGACATTAGAAGGATTAAGATTAAAGGATAATTTACAGGGAAAAGTGGAACATTTTAGACGTGAAATGTCTATTTTGAATGAAAGCCTACGTAGAGAAGGCGTGG
Source organism: Megaustenia siamemsis (assembly GCA_032433765.1). Taxonomy (NCBI): domain Eukaryota; kingdom Metazoa; phylum Mollusca; class Gastropoda; order Stylommatophora; family Ariophantidae; genus Megaustenia; species Megaustenia siamemsis. Next base: position 92,104,857 of record JAVIAB010000124.1, read on the forward strand.
AAACAAAACCAGAAATTGACGTTGAAGAGTGACAATGGACAGTGATCATGGACAGCTCATTAAGTTGCCGTGCTATAAAAACCCCCAAGGAACTAAATTAACAGATAAATTGTGTTTTTAATGCGAAGTGTAGATTCACATCGTTTGGTAAGACGAATGAAAGGGTGTTGAACAAAACATGAAAACATGCACAGTTTTGAAAAGGGAAATATATATGGAAAGTTCAGGGTTAGTTTTTGGTATGGTAATGGAAACAAAAGATAACAAACGATACAGTTTTAAAACAACTGAAAATAAAAAGAGAACTACTAAATACAATTAAGACAAGACAAATGAAATTTTTGGGGCATGTTAAAAGACACAACAGCCTACTAAAAGTAATATTGGAAGGAAAAATACAAGGTAAAAGAGGCAGAGGCAGACCAAGACTAACATGGACGAGTAACATCAAAAGATCGTCAAGTCAATCTATGACAGCCTGCACCATCAAAGCAAGAAACAGAGTAGAATGACGATCCATCGTAGCCAACCTTCGTTGCGGAGAAGGCACACGATGATGATGATGATGATGAATGGCTAAAGCTGATACACTTGCACATTACAATGCCTGTCAGAGGCGGATGAATTTTGCACTAAAGACGTGACTAGGAAATACAACCTAATAAAACAATTATTTATGTAGTCTGCTTTTCTGTGAACGTTGACATTTTGATTGCCTAGATAATTGTGTCTGGTTACCCAGCTGTTATGCCAAAATCGGCGTTAGTTGCCGTTTGTCTCTCACTTCACTTGCTCTTGTACCGGTTTGGATGTGGAGACAGCTGTAAAGTTCTGGTTCTCGCTCTTTTTTCGACTTCAATCATTGTCAATTGATGTTGTTGTAAAGTTTCTTTGATCCTGACTGCCTATCTTACTCTGGGTCTGCCTGTTGCTTCTATCCTTTCTCTTTTATTATATGCTTTGTATGGTAACAACTCAAATAGTATAAGGCTTACTTTAGTAGGTTTAAAAAATCTGAGCAGTTTCCAGCTATTTAAGATTAATTGCACGCTCCGCCTGCTTGCGTTATTGCAAGTCCCTTATTTTGTATTCAGTGCTTCTGGTAATGCTAATATGTCTATTATATTGACCATTGCGAATATACCGGAGTCAGCGAGGCACAATCACAGCAGATTCAGTAATAGCTTCCATCGATCTGGTTTCAGGCCCTCATTTAAGACCTAGTTCATTATATGATCGGTCACAGATGTGGTCAGTACAGACCATGCGATCACGTTCATAACACAACGTCGCGAGCATTCGTGAGTATTTAACATTCAACGTTTTACATATACGAGAGACAACAAGTATTTTCTTTATGCAATGAAACAATTGATGGAAAGAAGCAAACCTATATAACACGATAAACCAATTAACGCAGAAGCGAATCAAAGCCGCAATATGAAAATAAGGCATAATGTCAAGGGCAGTAATTAAGTGTAAGCGAGTAAATAAGTAAGTGTATTATCCTAGCATTAGAGCTTATGAGGAATATAATGTCGCTGTCCACATTTTTTTTTTAAATTACCACAGACACATATATTGTAAATGGTTGATGTGGTCGGTATCACGCCATGTCGAATTACATCCCCAGGAAACAATATTTATTACACATTTTCAAAGACTAGGGGACTGGTTGGTCACGTGGCAAGACGCCCGCTTCTACACAGAGAGGTTATGGGTTCAAATCCCTCCTGAATAAACTAAAATAAAGCTGACCACGCTCTGGACCACAGGGAAGTGACCTTTTGTTTTTATTTTATTTCTTGAGTATATAGCATATTATCGCCATGTAGTTAGATTGTGTACATATCCTTATATATATATATATATATATATATATATTGTGTTGTTGTTTGTTGTTCCAACTGAAGGCCTACTTGGCCGAAACGTCGACTCTTGTTTTGTTAATTGCCACGTAAAGCTGTACCATACCACTTTTTTTAAAACGGTCACTATCATCAGCTTTACAGCAGCTTCGCATCTCTATGCATCTTTGTGCATCTTGATACCTTTACTCCTCCACAAGATTAACCACTTTGATGTAAAGAAAACCAGGACTCCACATTAAATCAGTAATACCATGGTTATTAATTTCTCTAAAATAAAATATATTAAAATAGAAAAAATACTGAACAAAATATTGACATTTCCACAGAGCTAGAAACTTAACTGTTATAAAAGTATGATGCCTGAAATATAATTACAACCGTCGCCTCATTCATTTAAAACGCATTTAATAAACAAACATCTGGATATTCAAGGCATTGGGGAAAATGATACAGTCGAAAGTAAGGCTGTAAACTTACATTGAAAGTTAAAACCAATCATTTCTGTAAGTTAAAAGCCAAAAGAGGCTCTGTTCAAGAAACCTGACCCTTTCCGTACGTTGCGCCGCACTGTGCGCCATGAGAATTCGACAGCGTGCGTTTCGCCGCATAGTGCGCCACGCTGAATTAGTGTGAACGCCATCAAACGATATTCTTTTTACATGTCTTGTATCATTTTGATATTGAATACCTTGTTCAATTATCTAAACATTCACAAATAATATGTTCTATGTTCGATAAATATGTAGATTGATTCTTAAAACCATGGAAAAATGTTGTCTCTGAAATCTCTTCCGTTCCGTCGATAAAAAGCTTCCCTACGGCATATGTCATGGAAACTTTAATATCCCAAATCGAAAGTTGTCAAAGCAAATGAGATCATGCGAGAAGATTTAAATAAAGGCATGTTTCACTTAGAACGAAGAGATGAACTTACTACTGGTAGATACTTAGATTGACCGAAAATACAATTCCCATACAGACAGTTTGACTCATGAAGAGTACAAATAAACATAGATCCAACTCAAATACAAATAAAATAAAATACACATTTCTAAAAAGATAGTAATCGATTCTGTTTAATGCACATTGTTTGACTTATATAATTAAGAGCTAAGGCAAAAAAATGCAAATGAATGCATAAAAATGCGAAGCTGCAGAAAAGCTAAATGTGAGGACTTATATAATGAATAGGCGAAACACAAACGAATATAACACATTTTCTGTGGTGTCTTGTGTTTATCACCAATACATTTGAATTATTATTGTATTAGATCTTTACCAAACATTTTGAAAATATGTTTTCTATATTTGCTGCTCATGCGGTAATAAATAAATAAATTAATCGATGAGTTTATACTCTCAACTATGTAACCAAAGCCAGCTATTAAGACTGAAACATAAACATATTCTCCGCTAAACGACAGCTGAGGCACAAACCCAACGGCTAACATAATGATGGTAACAGGTACAAAACAAACTATAAACAAAATGGAAATTATTACAACCATTTTGGCTGCTTTCTGGTTACTACTGGAAACTCTGTCAACCTGTGAACTGGTGATTGTTTCTTGTCTCCACTTTGATTGGCTTCTAAGTTTCACTGAAAGTATTGTCGTGCAGACAGCGATGATCACAAAGGCACCGAACGGAATGAAAAAGTTATTGATAGCAAAAGTTATCATCTCAACGTATTCCCGATCCACTGTAGACACAATGCCAACAAGAGTTTTGTTTCTCGAAGGGGAATATTTTAACTCCAGACCGTTTACAACCCAAACAGGGGAGCCACTGCAGAAGCATATGATGAAAACACAGATAATGATGACTGTCACTCGTTTGGGCGTGATGATACTTTTAATCTGATGAGATAAGAAAAGAGCAAATATCATAAATGTAATCAGAGGCTTCTTCCATGCATTGCTAGGCATATGGGGAGTATGGTGTTAGTGAACGTGAGGAGAAATGAACACACACACATATAGAAAATGAACACATATATATAGAAAATGAACACATATATATAGAAAATGAACACATATATATAGAAAATGAACACACATATATAGAAAATGAACATATATATACAGAAAATGAACACATGTACATAGAAACAAATTGAAAAAAAACGATATGGTTAAAGCTTCACGTAACAAGTGGATAACATAAATCAGAACGACGTTTTGGCGCAATAGACCTTCAACAGGAACAAACATACAACAGAAGAACGAATATGTATTTAACATAAAAAAACACATAAATAATGGAGGTAGAAGGAAAAATGAAAAGAAAATTAGAATAAAATTTGCCCTGTATGTTTGTGTGTGGAAAGAACGGAAGTGTGTTGTATGTTTGTTCCTGTTGAAGGCCTATTGCACCGAAACGTCGTTCTGATTCACTTGTTACGTGAAGCTTAGACCGTACAGTTTTTTTCTATCTTGTATTCTATATATACTTTTTCATTTCTCATCTTTATTATCATTTGCTTCACTGCAGATTCACATTTTGATGAACTTATGTGCCTTTCTTTGCCTTGACCATGTTGTTAGTTAACATATTTGTAATGAGGCCAGTGTCATGTCAGGACACCTTTATTTACAAAAAAAAAAAAAAAAAAACTTTAGTACTTATTTTTAGAGGTCGGGTGGCCCTAGAGCCTTGTCGCTCCGAAAAAAAGATCTGTCACTTCTGAACTCAGATCCTTCTGATCAGGAACTGTATATATATATATATATATATATATATATATATATGGCCCTTTTCGTCTTGTCAGACGGTCTAGTGGAGGCTATTGCGTATTTTTTTGAGGTATTGTTTTTGCCGAACAGCTTCTCTCGTGGCTAATTCTACCAATGTTTGACAAACACACGCGGTCACATAATGAACAGGTCAGGCTCGCTGATCCACAGGGTTTACCTTCCTTTTACATGAGTCTCTTCTCTTCTAAGTCCTGTCTTAGCACAGTCTCAAATGTTGTTATACCGTTCCTTATACATGCTCTCCATGATGTGCGATCACTTGCCAGATGTTGCCAGTCGTTTTCACAGATGGAGAAGTCTTTCAGAGATGATTCAGGAACTGTAGCACTCTTTTAAACAACCAGACGTGCGGGGGTCTGAGCGAACCTTTTGTAGAAATGAAATAACTAAAATATTAATCTTCTTTATTCTTTCCTTCATGCAACTGCTTACTCCGTGCTTTGCCTGCACTAAACAATCCTCATTACTAGCAATTTACAACATTTAATCAGCTGCCAAAGTTCATAAAGAACGTAAAGAGCCCCGTCACGCTAAGTGGCGTAAAGGGAATATGGTGTTTGTGACCATACATTTTAAAGAACTTGAGTATATGATTTTTGGGGTAATGTGGTCGGTATTACTCCCATGCCGCTTTACTTTCCCAGAAAAAAATCCAGTACCCATTTAGGGCTGGGTGAACCCGGAAGCCGTCAGTTGGGATCGAACCATACCGCTCGTCCTTTGTAGTCCAGTTCACTGACCACTGAGCTATTGCGGCTCCCTGCCAATGTTCATAGGAGAATTGTTTTCCCACATGAAAATTGTTAAATTGAAAATAACTGTTTTTTACTCACAAACTTTATATGTAATCATTATCATCACAATGTACCATGCCTGCTGGCGTAGGTGATCAGGTCTCTCCACAACTTTAACTCTCGACAGTTATTTATCATTTCTCATGTTGACCTTCTGCCATGCTATTCTTTTAAGCTGTTTTGTATCTTTTCTCTTTGCTTTCCCCTGTTTCTTCGTCCCTCAAAATTCCAAGTTGTTACAATATATTCTAGCTGTTCCCATTTTCATTACATGGCCAAAAAAAGATTGTTTTTTTCCCTAATATTGAAAATTTGCTCTCTTTTTTTCTGTAGCCTCTTTCCGAACGTTTTCATTACTTTTCTTAGCTGTCATCGGTATTCCTAATATTCTTCTGTAAAACTACATTTCTACAGCCTCCAGTAATTTTCGTGTCTGTTGTCATATTGTCCATCCATCATTCACATCCATATGTTTATGGATATGGCTTTACATAACATTTAAGAACTCTTTTTTTCTTGTTTTTATTGTCAAAAATGGATCTCAGAGTATCTTCTTTATATTTTGGAAAGCTGCTTTTGCCTGAGCCATTTAGCTTCAGAAACGGCAAATACATAGACAAGATGCTTGTTAAGCGTTATCAAGGTAAAGACGTCAAACGTCAGACAACGGTCAGAGGAAACAACATATACGTAAGAATAAAGAGCTGTGGATACATGAAACAAGAAAGGACATGACTTGACGCTTTAAGTGCCCATAGATCTGAGGCAGATAAAGAAATCTGTGAGAAAGCGGTAGCTTGTACGAGCCTTAATAGTCCAGTAAAAGCAAGTGAAGATTTTAAAACGGAAGTATGATATAAGAAATGAATGTTCTGCTACTGCAATAAACCAGAATATATAGAAATAAGGTGTAATAAATTATGTCATAGTATGTGAACATTTCATATTTGATGTAAAGATGTTATGGCGAAGAGATATCATCTTGAGTCAGAGGAACCGGTAGTCTGGGGTTAGTGCCGGACATTGGTTTATCAGGTGCGGTAATTGAACATGATGTTATTGGTAATTTGCTCTTCACGATAACACAACAAATGAAGATGATGGAACACGACCAGGTCCTAGAAATTATATACTTTTATTGATAGTTTAGAAATGATCACGAAATCCAAATGTTCATAACAACATAACAGCGACTCATAGGTGTATATGCCTTTGTACATTATCTAATCGCTGTCTTACTTGTAGCTATACACTCTCCCTTCTAGATGCTCGGGGGTATTATAATCTAGGCCTAAAGTTAAAGGTTACAATCATAAGTGATTGCCGGTAGCGAAATTGTAACTTTTCGTACAGTAAGGTTCATTCTTGATGCGATAACTCCAGCTCCTGTGATTTATGTCTAATGTTAATTATAACTTGACAACCTACTATACCACTTTGTCAAAGGATGAATGCTCCCAGGTGAGAACTATTTATTTGCTGGAGGTTCTTAATAGAAAATCACTGGAGGTTTGGAAATATGGATGTACAGAAGAATGTTGAGAATACCAATGACAGTTAAGAAGAGTAATGAAAGAGGCCATAGCAAAAAAAAAAAAGAGCTAATTTCCAAAATTAGGAAGAAACAATCATCATTTTTTTGGCCGTATAATGAGAAGGAAATAGCTGGAATATATTGGGACTTCTGGCAAAAGTGAAGGACGAAGAGATAGAGGTAAGAAAAGATACAGGACAGCTTAAGAATGACTTGACAGAAGGTCAACAGCAGAAATGATAAATAACTGTCGAGATCGAAAGTTGTGGAAAGACATGATCACCAACGCCAGCAGGCAAGATACTTGATGATGATGATGATGAGGTTCTAAACTAACCTATTAATATATTTAGATGTTAACTACCGTATCTGATTCTGCCATTGACTGACTTGTTTGTTGTGGGGATTGTACCTTATAGACAGTATGCCTCCTTAATCTACGTGTCGTAGCTCTTGTATGTGTGGAAATTGTTAATGAAAGTATCACTGAATACTGTTCTCATTGAAAAAGATGCAGTGTTAGTCTCCTCTTTCCCCTACTCTTCCCCTCACTTCGAAGTTGGGCAAGTATCATATCACCTGCTCGAGAAACATCTACCACAGCGGTTCCCTAAATTTCCTTTATTGCAATTCTGCAATAACAAATGTTTAGCAGTCGCGGATCACTGGGGTTCACGGACTACAGTTTTAGAAACGCTGATCTACCTGCAGTTTGAGAAATTTTCGAAAGTGTCAACACTGTTCATGTCATGATGACATGTAGCAGAATTTAAGTTTAAATGTCGTACATTCGTCAGACTTTGAAACAAAATCCCAGAATAGAAAATAAGATACAAAACAAAACAAAACATGCGAAATGAAACTTGCGTGACGCATGAATGGCGTCAGCATGAAAAACAGAATCAAAAGTGAATGATCGATAAGAAAATTAGAGGTCATAAGGGCAGTAAAATCTAAAATGAAGCAACAAATGGTTTTGTTATCTAAACATGTCAGGAACAACTAACATTTCTTCATAGACGAGTATACTCAAACCACGGACGCCCAAAGCATCCCTGCAGGCTGAGACGGAATCCTGGAGTTACCCAAAGTTTGTGACGTCTTCAGAAATGCGAGATATAGATGACGGATGCTATTTTACGCACAATTGCCTCTGCTCACAAGACTGAAAACGTCACATACTTTGGGTGATCCTTTACAGCTTGCTGGCGTTATTAATATTATAGAAGGCTGTTTTTGCTGGCGTTATTAATATTATAGAAGGCTGTATTTGCTGGCGTTATTAATATTATAGAAGGCTGTATTTGCTGGCGTTATTAATATTATAGAAGGCTGTATTTGCTGGCGTTATTAATATTATAGAAGGCTGTACTTGCTGGCGTTATTAATATTATAGAAGGCTGTATTTGCTGGCGTTATTAATATTATAGAAGGCTGTACTTGCTGGCGTTATTAATATTATAGAAGGCTGTACTTGCTGGCGTTATTAATATTATAGAAGGCTGTACTCAAACGCTACATTGTAAAAACAACAGCTCGGATGTCATCGAAAAAAAAATGACAGGAAATTTAAGTGTAAAAGGACCAATTGCTTTCTTTCCCCTTGACTCTGAAATACAAATGACGAAGTTAACAAAAAAAGATGCCGACTGTAACAAATTATCAAACGTTGACATAAACATGCCTTTAAAGGAGCGGTTATACACAAGCATCGTTCCAGTGTGATCATGGCTGTGATACAGCTGCTGACTCTGGTGAAGGAAAAATGTGCCATTCCAGATATCAAATAACCAATTTCTAGTGGATCAAAGGGTAAATCAGCCGTCAGGATAGATGGAGATAAACACAAAGACGTCCACACCATTGTGATAAGGCTGGCAAGATCGGAGACTGACAAACCTGAAATTAAATAAATATAATTCGTAGACAATTAATATTCATCAATTCAGTTGCTGTTATTCTCATTCATAACTCACTGCCGGGGTCTGGTTGGTCTTGAGGCAAGACGCCGGCCTCGAGACAGAGAGATTGTGAGTTGAAATCCCGGCTGCACCGGTTGGGATTTTTATTTATGATCTCTCTCACTTCGCCAACCACCCCTGGTCTCAGCAGTGAGGTCTGGCTTGAAACGTCAATTACTCATCGACGGAAAAAAATATGAGTACCACTGAAGACGAAGTTATCTGCCTGTGCAGCGAGGGACCCCTGTATACACGGCTGCCATGGAAAAATGGATTAATACGCAACATTTAGTTCCTAGTCTCTAGAGATTTCGTCAGAGGTCAAAGCTGGCGAACGGAAAAAAAAAAACTAAAAAAAAAAACACTCACTGACAAAACGTACAATCGGCGGCCGGCGGGATCGACACTTTAGGAGTGCACTTTTCGATTATTGCTCAAACCGTTCTTAATTACGTCATAATATCTTAAGTTTTTTTTTCATTGTTAGTAATGAAAAAAAAAACACGATGTCTCTGTTAATTAACGTTTCTTACGGTTTTGTTCACGTTTATTTTTTTTTTATATAAAGACGCAGCGCGGTGATTTTGGGAGGTTATTTATAAAACGTGCCTCCTGCCTGACTATACCTCAGTTCCTTATAATGACGAGAGAAAAAGAAATTATCATCTTATTATGTGAATCATTGTTGCCATGGTAACCAGGCAGGTCATTGTAGAAATGGTCTACCTAGTTTTCATACAAATTACAAAGTCGGAAGATGATCTCTTCAGATCAACTTGACATTCGAACCTATTTATTAGTAACAGCTCGAATTAATTGTTCTATATCGTGGTTATACAAGGCAATATGATTGATTGTTGTACATTTGAAACTAATTCAACTGGAACAATCGCTGTGGGATATCCACGACTGCACTGTTATTTATGTCTCAGCCTGTTATTCCTAGTTAGGGCATGGTTTGATCTTTGTTTGGCATGGCATGATTTCTTCAACATCAGACAATGCCATGTAAACCATACCAGACCACAAATGTCAATTTAAAAAAAGTCGGAAAATCAACTTTTTGTGTGGTGATCATTCGCATGAAAACCACGAAGTCAAGCCAATTCGCGTTTAATGTAAAGAAATATAGCAGATTAGTTTCTTCAAAATTGTCGGTCCCTTGTATGTAAAAATCTTTGTTTGTTTACTTACCTTTGTGCCTACAAGCATTTTCTCATGCTAATGTATGCTATATACTGAAACTTCAATCTCTTGCAAGTGCATTAAGAGATACATTCTCAAAACATTTACTCGAATAACTGTAGGTCATTCCTGGTAAGGCTGTTTTCGCACGACAGGCTCAACGCATATGTAGTTGTTAGTGGCAAATGTGATCGAATGCAACCTAAAGGACATTGTGGGTGTATGGATCGTACGTCGCCAAGAAGAAAGGAAATAAATGATGTCAATAACAAAAAAAACAGCCAACTGTAAAGCTTTATATATTTAAGTCAGTATGTCGTAGAGAGAACATGACAACATATTCTGAGTCTGCATTCCAGTTCTAACAAATTGTGTGCAGTTAAACTATTGTTTTTATTTATTCTGGCAATATGAGCATCACATTAAAAACGTATTTGTTATATTTTTTAATTTGGAAGATTCATATTACGTCATTGAATACTAGATTGCCTATGAAACGAAAATGAATTGTTAAAACCTGTCTATTTCAATAAATGAGTTTGCAAAAAGGTAGCACAGCGAAAGGGTACCAAAAAAAAAAAAAAACAAGGGAAAGCTGCATGCTCTAACAAAATACAGACAGAGATGATAAAGGCACTATACGATTTAGGCAGTGAAGTGAGCACATACATATGCAACGAAAAATATCATACAAGATACATGCCAAATATACTAAAAACATCAACTTTTATTGCATTGCTTAAAAAGAATGGTGCAGTTGAATGCAGTGATTTTAGACAGATAAACCTAATGAGCAATGTAACAAAAATGTTGCTAAAAATTTTACAGGGAATGATTCAGAATAAAATCAATATGTAATTAGATGAACAACAATTTGGGTTTAGGAAAAAAATTAGGCAACAAAAGTCATATTCTGCATGAGGACATCAATCGAAAAGTACACAGAAGTAAACAAACCAATATATGCCTGCTTCATAGACTACATCAAAGCTTTTGAGAGAATACACCATAAACAACTTGTAGACTACCTAAAAGATATACATCTAGATGATACAGACATACGACTAATATATAATTTATATTGCTAACAAACATCAATAATAAAATATAACAAAGAGAACACTACACCTATTTATGTAAAAAGATAAAGACAGGGGTGCATCCTATCGCCAAGCTTGTTCAATCTATACACTGAGCAAATCTTTAGAAACATGATAGTTATGTCAGGCCTAAAACATTAATAGAAAAATAATCAATAAACAATGATATGCTGATGATACTGTTCTACCAACAGACATTCCTAAAGATCTACAACAATTTACTTAATAAAATAAACATGACAAGCAAAATATATGGATTAGATATGAATATCAAAACGACTAAAACTATTCTCATAAACAAATATAATACTCAAAACCTATAAGTGGATATCAAAGTTGAAGAATAGACGCGGAAACAGTTCAGAACTACAAATACCTTGGACATACTATAACCAGTGATGAGAAAAGAAAAACTGAAATAAACAAAAGAATAGGACTGGCAAAAAGTAATTTGAATGTTATAAAATAATATACTGACATTAAAACAAATAACATCAGAGCTAAATCTAAGAGTAGCAAAATGTTATTTCGTCTCAACATTCCTGTATGGTGCAGAAACACGGACATTAGACAAAGAAAACAGAACTAAAAAATTGCAGCCTTTGAAAGGTGAAACCGACGAAGTCTTAAAACTGCAACTAATAATTATAAAAGAATCACAAAACACAACTTAAACAAGGCAAATGATATTTCTGGGACATGTTAAAAGACACAGCACCTTGCTAATAGCAATCTTGGAAGGTAAAATACAAGGCAAAAGAGGCAGAGGTAGACCAAGACTAACATGAAGAAGTAACATCAAAGGTGGACAAGTCAGCCTTTGACAATCTGCACCATCAAAGCAAGAGACAGAGTGGAATTTCGCTCCATGGTTGAGAACCTTCGTTACAGAGACGGCACTTAATGAATGAATGAATGACGCACAGGTATCGCATGCATGATTGAGTTATTTTAATTTACTTTTTAATTATTGTTTGCTTATTTTAATTTAAACATAATTCAACAAAACATGAATAACCGATTTTGATTAATGAAAGAAAATGTTACATTCAATTTAATATACCAAAGATCTAGGACTTGGAAGAGAGCTCGGTGACATAAAAATAAAGGCACTTGGTTGTAGACCTGAAGGTGAGGGGTTCAAATGTTAGTTGCTGGACTGGTTGGTCTCGCGGCAAGACGTCGGTCTCGAGAAACAGAGGTTGTGAGTTCAAACCTCGACTACACCAGTTGGGATTTTTATTTATGGTTTCCTCCGCGGTAACCACGCCTAGTCTCAGACGCTAGGCCAGGTTTGAAACGTCAATTACTCATAGACGGGAAAAAAATGATGAGTACCTCAACGAAGATCTGCCTGTGTGGCGAGGGACTCATGTGCACGTGGTTGCCAGGGAAAAACGTATCCTTCTTCTTTCCTTCCTGATTTGACTTTCAGCGTCGAGGGGAGATATAATTTGCATTCTTTTGTTCTTCTGTTCGCCTCTAATGTTTTTGTGCTTTCTAGGTTTTCTAACATGGACGAGTAACATCAAAAGATGAACAAACCAGCTATGACAACCAGCACCATCAAAGCAAAAGACAGAGCAGAATGACGCTCCATGGTAGCCAACCTTCGTTGTGGAGACGGCACTCGATGATGATGGCGAGCTTTTCTAATATTCAGTCAATCCATCTTTTTTGTGATCGGTCCTTGGGTTTGGTGTTCTCAAAACCTTTATTGAAGCCTCGTTATGTATTGTTCTGATCTCTCTGCCTTCTTACGTAGCTAAACCATTGTACCTGTTGTTTCTTTATATATTCTATAACGGGGGTATTCCTAGCTTCTATTCTCAGTTCCTAAATTATGATCTTATTTCTCAGGCTGTTTCCTGTCATTCGTCTTACACAATTCATCCCAGTAGAGGTCTTTTTTCTTACTGTTCTTGCATCTAGGGTCCAATACTGGCATTGGTAGCACAACGTTCGGAAGAGGATTGTATTGTACTGTGCCCGTGTTGCCTCTACAGTTATTTCCTTGTTGGACAATAGTATTGATAGCTGTCCAATGATTTGTCAAGCTTTGTTGCATCTTGAGTCTATTTCTGCTGTTTGTGAATTATCGTTTGTCACTAGACTTCCTAAGGAAGATATTTAAACATATCAGATCTTTATATATCTTATGTTTACATTCCTTTACTTGTTTTAGTTGTCTGTTGTCTATAGTTATGTTGATGTTCTATTCTCTTTTTGCGATATTCATAATTTATGTTTTGTCGATGTTGATTTTCATGTTGTATATCTGTGTTGTTGAGTCTATTTAAGTGTTCTTGTAGGTCTTATATTTTTTCATGTATTAATACCTGATCGTCTGCAAATAGAGGCTCGTTGATCTCCTTTGTTTCTCTATGTTAACTTGCATATATAGTCCATGTATGTAAGAAACATTAGTGGGGTTAGTATGCAGCCCTGTCTTAGAATTGATCTAAATTCGAAGTAGTCTTACGGCTTAACACGCCAAATTCTGTTGCCAGTCTTTGGGGACTTCGCCTGACGTGAAAGCTGGCGAACGTTAAAAAAAATATACCAGTTGGGCAATAATATACCCCATACTATTTTTAATAGCCTGAGGTCCACCCAACATATTTAATATTTACCAGAGATATTCCAGGATTGCACAATTTTGAGTAATATTGTCTGTACTACACCAGAGCAGTCTTCATTATTAAAAAAATACATGACGTCAATCTGAGACTGTTGGCATGAGCCAGCTCTGACTGTCTCGTCTATACCCTCTCAGATCTGACACCATGCAACATCATAACTCAAAACATGATGCCATTATAAGACTGTTGGCATGAACCAGCTCTGACTGTTTCTTCCACGGTCTCTCAGATCTGACACCATGCAACATTATAACTCAATACATGATGCCACTATAAGACTGTTGACGTGAACCAGCTCTGACTTACACTTCTATGCTCTCTCAGATGTGACACCATGCAACATTTATAACTCAATACATGATGCCACTATAAGACTGTTGACGTGAACCAGCTCTCACTTACACTTCTATGCTCTCTCAGATGTGACACCATGCAACATTTATAACCCAATACATGATGCCACTATAAGACTGTTGACGTGAACCAGCTCTCACTTACACTTCTATGCTCTCTCAGATCTGACACCATGCAACATTTATAACTCAATACATGATGCCACTCTTAAGTTAGGTTTCATGCGTATCTGACCAGTAACGCATCAGTACAATTAATTGATCACAGGCTGTGCAACGGAGTTTGAACATGTGATAAGGGTACTCCTCGAAGGTTTTCTCTATTTCAAGGAGAAGATCGGAGAAACTATGAATGTGTCTTGAATGCAGTGGTGATATCCTAACATCATCATCATCAAGTACCGGGCCTGCTGGCGTAGGTGATTGTGTCTCTCCACAACTTTCAATCACGACAGTTATTTATCATTCCTGTTGTTGACCGTCTGCCAAGCCATTCTCTTAAACTGTCTGGTATCTTTTCTCGTTGTTTCCCTCTATCTCTTTTTCCCTCAATTTTCCCAGTTGTTACAATATATTCCAGCTGTTCTCTTCTCATTACATGACCAAAAAAAAATGATGATTGTTTCTTTCTAATATTGGAAATTAACTATCTTTTTGCTTTGGCCTCTTTCAGAACGTTTTAATTACTCTTGTCCATGGTACTCTTAACATTCTTCTGTGAAACCACATTTCTACAGACTTCAGTGATTTTCTTGTCTGTTGTCATATTGTCCATGATTATCCTAACATAACATAGTATAAGACTGTGCGGTAGATATGCATGAACATGTATGTACTGCTGTTAAGCTGAGAGTGTAAGGTAGTGAGAAGGATACGTAAACAGAATGCTCTGCTGTTGTAAATCGGACAATGAAAGGCAATGTAAACATAGCTGTGCTTATTAATCGATATAGACAAGACCTCTTGTTCTATGTAAACCAGTTAACTTGTCGCTATTCTCCCGCGGTTTTCTTTCAGGTTTTGACAAGTGTTGTGATTTACACGTTTTTTTGGAACATTCTTTGAATACAAAGTACCCCAATATGTATGGGAGCCGCGATAGCTCAGTGGTTAGTGAACTGGACTACAAAGGACAAGGGGTAGGGTTCGATTCCGTCCGACGGCTTCCCGGTCCACCCAGCCTTAAATGGGTACCGGATATTTTTCTGGGAAAGTAAAGCGGTACGGGCGTAATACCGACCACATTACCCCAAAAAAGAAGGCCTGTAAAATGTATGGTCACTAACACCATATTTCCTAACGCCACTTGGCGTGACGGGGGCTCTTTACTTTTTTTTTTTTTTTTACCCCAGTGTGTAAATTGACTCTGCTTGTAATATAAAAAAAATTAATCAATTACCATTGCAATATTTTCATTTTTTTTATCCACAGTAATTTATAGCTAATTGCAATATGGCAATGTAAACACAATAAACTGCATAACACTTTTAAAAGTCTTATTTATATTTGTAAATAATACATTTATATCTAATTTATATTTCTAATTTACTTTACATCATTTATATACCTAACAGGCTGATGTTAACAGAATCATCAAAACCTTGTTTGGAAAAGCAGACAATGTTGATAATGTTGGTGACGATGCCGAAGATGTTGATCATAGGACATAATACACCATAGACAACCCAAGAATAAACCAGCAGTACTTTCCCAACGACATCAGTATTGTCCCCTGATGACATTTGTCCCACACGTTTTGTGTACAAAATAGGAGAACTTTAAATTGAAGAAAGTGCTCTTTGTTACAGGTTAAAACAATAATTCTACTTTGTGTATCTAAAAATCAATCTTACTCTCTTAATAATATAGCAGCAAATAGGAATGTACAGTGCGCAATAACAATATACCTTCTAGTAACTGTCTTTATATGTCTTTGAACATTTTGTTTTTTGGGGTTGACTAATAGTTGGACATTACAACATTGCAGCATGTGTCTTCAGGCAGTATAATTATTACTTTATGAAAATAACATATTTATGTGAAAATAACATCCATTTTCGAGTTATATTATACAGAGTTTATCGGTTAAACATAATTTTGTTAAACAATTGTATTAACAAAAAAATAATGACGTGCCTTATAATTATTTGCTACAATGCACATACATAATAAACATTCAATTAAATCTAGAAAATGATTTTAGATGATGGTCATATTTGTACAAAGTGTATTTCAATAACCCTTTTTATTTATTATTCTCATTAACTGTAACCACATATAACAAGAAATAACATACTGTTAAAAGTTAATTACAAGAACATTTCTCTCTATAGTTTAATAAATAATTAATTATATATTTTATATCAGCAATGTTGAAAGTTGTATTTTTTTTTTTGAATTGGTAAATGTGTGTACCACATATTTATGGTTTGCTAATATTAATGTGTAAATCAGTGTTCTTTAATTCTATATGAAGTTACTGTAGCAATAGTAATGTATAGTAATGCGCATTCAGATATCTACAATAGTCTGTTTAATCTGTGATCACAATTACAATAAAAAAAATTACAATAAGAGATTGCATACACAGCTTTTATCCACTTTACAAAATGTTACAAATCACTAACTGTACAATATATATATATATATATATATTAGTAATTCGAAACTCTTTATACATAGCTTCGCAACAGGAGGCACTCTGATCATCAGATGAGTCCCCCGTCGAGCAAGTGTTTCGGCCATTATCTCATATATATTTACTTGCATATAATAATCATCATCATGATAAAGTGTCATGCCTGCTGACGTAGGTGATCATGTATCTCCACAGATTTCGATCTCAACAGCTATTTATCATTTTGGTTGTTGACCTTCTGTCAATCCATTCTCTGAAGCTGTCTAATATATATTTTCTCTTTGCTTCTACCTATCTCTTTGTCCCTCAAATTTCCCACTTGTCACAATATATGTGAAGGAAGTCTCGAAGATGGCGGATCTAGCCCACGTCCTCTCGATCGCTGCAGAAAGTGCATCTAGGGTCTGATTAATTTCGGTTCGCCGTTGCACTTTTCTGTGTTAAAGTAAAAATGATGATATACTTAATACATCTGTGCCGCTAAAGCGAGATCGTAGGCCGACAACAGTCCGTTTTTGACAAATCAAGTGTTGTGAATGAGACATTCCACTGTCTAGACTTGATCTGCGCTTTACGTCACATTGGTGCTGTTCATGACCGTGGTTGGAATTCGTTGACGCAAGTTATTTCCATGTCACTCATTAATGCAAACTACTTCGACAGCCGCAGTTTTATCTTTTTAGGGAATTTGCTTCGTGTTTTGGTCGTCGTAGGCTGCTTACACTAGAGTAATCAGAAATCTAAAGGGAGCGAGATTGTGTGTTCGACATTGTTGTGTGCTACGTCATCGTAATGGTTCCCTAGACCGGCCGTGCGCTAATCTTACGGTCTGCTGTTTGATGTGCGACGGGGGTAATTTGACGACTAACTGTGTGTCTATATGTTCGGAATTGGTGTCAACAACGATGGCCTACCATCATCAAGTGCTACGACGATCATCATTTTCAAGAGGAAATTACCGGTATTTGGGGATAGGCAGCGGGAACAATTGACGGCTATGTATGAAAAGTGTTCATTGTTGCAGTTTCCTCATATTCCATGTCGAATGTCTTTGTTAGTCACCTCTAGTGACTCGGACAGGTGGTGCTCGTAAACCTGGGAGGGCCGACCATCTAAGGGCAGAATTCCCCTACTGAATAGACCATCTGCTGCCTTGCAGGAAGATTGGGGACAATCAAAGGCTAAGGAAAGCAAGCCTGAACAAAATGCTGGCTGAAATCGGATGCACTAGGCCTCTGGCGCAGAACACAGTGCAACGTTTTAACAGGTGTTCAAGCAGAGTGGATCTAACAGGCTTAAACGGAAAGCTGTCTTCGTGGGAGAGTCTGGAGTCCTACTCTGATTGAGTCCTGATCGCAGATACAATATATTTCAGCTATTCCCTTCTCATTACATGGCCAACAAATGATGATTGTTTCTTCCCAATATTGGAAATTAGCTCTCTCTCTTTTGCTTTGGTCTCTTTCAGAACGGTTTAATTACTCTTCTTTGCTGTGCATAGTATTCTCAACATTCTTCCGTAAAAACCACATTTCTGCAGCGTCCAGCGATTTTCTTGGCTGTTGTCCTATTGTTCACGATTCACATCCATATGTTAAGGCTCGCTCTACAAAACATTTAAGAACTTCCTTTCTTGTTTCTGTTTGTAAACAATGGATTGTACAGTATCTTCGCTATTGTTGGAAAGCTGTTTTTACTGATTTTAATTTTATAATTAGTTTATTTTCTTTTTTTTTCATAAAATAATTATGTTATATTTTATGTATTTAGTTTAAATTCATGATTTAATTAGTGTACGGATGTAGTATTGTTGTCTCTTAATTTGTAGTATTTCTTCTTGACTTCGTTATTTGCTTAATAAGAAAGAATAATAAAACATTTTTAAGCAGGTAGAAGGTAGGGCAAGAATTGCAATGTTTATATTGTTCTTGTACTTTAATGTTATTGTTATCACCACACTGAGAATATGCATAATAATGCACATCAAATGGCAGGACAAAATAACCAACTTAACTGTCCTGCAACGTGCTAAGATCCCAACAATCATGTCGATGCTCAGATGTCGAAGACTGAGATGGCTGGGGGCACGTCGAGAGAATGGAAGAAAAACGCATCCCCAGGCAAATACTATATGGTGAACTAACACACGGAAAAAGACATATCCGCTGACCTAAACCACGATATAGAGATATATGTAAATCATCTCTGAATGACTTCTCCATATGTGAATATGACTGGAAACATCTGGCAAGTGATCGCACATCATGGCGAGCATGTATAAAGAACGGTATAACAGCATTTGAGACTGTGCTAAGGCAAAACTTAAAAGAGAAAAGACTCAGGAAAAAGGATGGAAAACCCTGTGGACCAGTGGGGCTGACTTGTTCATTCTGTGGCCGTGTTTGTTTGTCAAACATTGGTAGAATTAGCACGAGAGAAGCTGTTCGATAAAAACAAAACCTAAAAAAAAAAATACACAATAGCCTCCACTAAACCGTCTGACAAGACGAAAAGTGCCATATACTGAGAATATAATGTTAATGTTATAATTTGTTGTGTAAAGTTAGTTTTAGTATCATTATCATGAAGTTGATATTATTGCCGTGTAACATTAATGTTACACTAAATATCATCATCATGCAACTGTAGTTTTTTAGTTTCATTATCCTTGCAACGGCAATGTAACTTTTGTCATTGTCTAGTGGTTGTAATGCTATTTACAAATCCGAAACTTACTCATATTTTTGTTAATGGTATGAAGCTATTTGCTAATCTATTCCCTTTACTTTTCTAAGTGCAAATCTGACACCAGTATCAAGAACAATATATATATATATATATATATATATATATATATATATATATACCATAATAATATTCTAAATAAAATGTGCCAGTTGCATGGTGCAAATCTATCAGTTCTGGACTACGGGACTTGTATTATAGAAATGCACGATTTCTCGAAGGTTAGATAGATAGATAGGTCGGTAATACCGACCACATTACCCCAAAAATCATGTGCTGAAGGTCTGTAAAATTTATGGTCACTAACACCATATTCCCTATACGCCACTTGGCGTGACGGGGGTACTTTACTTTACTGAGATAACATTTTCAGACGAATGATAGCAAACAGTCAGAGAGATAATACCAGAAATGAAGAACTGAGAAAAAAGCTAGGAATAGCTCACCGCCATAGAATATATGAAGAAAAAACAGATAAAAAGGTTTGGCCACGTGACAAGGCATAAAGATCAAAACACATCACAACACAATGAGCCTTCAGCAAACTTAGTGAGAATACCAAACCCAAGGGTCGACCACGAAAAAGATGGATGGATGAAATATTAGAAGCACCAAGAAATATAACAGCAGCAGAGGCGAACATAAGAGCTAAAGACTGCAAATTATATGTCCTCTCGACGCTGAAAAGCAATCGAGGGAGGAAAGAAGAAGAAGTAGTATTGCATAGTATAGCCGTGATATAGTTGAACTAACTCAAACCGTTAACAATAAATATACGTCAATGTCTGTGGAGATCAAACCTACTACATATAATATGCATAATCAATTGGTGATACTGACTGATGCACTGTCAGTACTAACAGCTCTAAAAAGCCACAGGAACAATGAACTAGATGACTTGAGAACACCCCTAGACCAACTATGCAATAACTTCCAGAGAGTAGTCATTCAGTGGTTACCATCACACTGTAATATGCACGGGAATGAACGCGCAAACAAATTAGTTAAAGAGGGAGGGGGATTACCATAAGAGAACCATCCGCTCAGTTATGATGAAGCCAAATCCATCATCAAAGGTCAGTATCATGAAAAATGGAAACGAGAACACACAAAGCATAACGAGAGGGATGGATACCTCCATTTTATCAAGGAGGGATCAAGTCATCTTACTTCGCCTACGCACTGGCCACAATAGAATGAGAAACCACATGTTCACCAAATTCAAAATAGGTACAACCAGCCAATGCCACTGCACACTAGACAACATGAAACAAAACATGTTCTACAGGATTGCCCCCCCCCCCAGTACACAGACCTGAGAAGGACAACGTGGTCCACACCCACCTCCCTGGAAGAGAAACTATATGCGGCAATCGAATCACTTAAACTGACAGCTGACATAATAAGAGAGTCTGGAATCCTACTCTGATTGAGAATTGATCGCAGAGTGAGAGAGAGAGAAATATAATACAATCGTAGAATGGCACCTATCGACATGACAATGTTTATGAGAATTGGGTAGGTCATTTCTACAATTACCTCACCGCTTTCATTACAACAAAAGAACGACACATCAGAAAGTATCATTTCGTTTCACTAAACGTATAGAAGTAGTACCGATGGAGACAATAATTTATTTAGTGCCTCCTGTAAGAATCACTGCACTGTGTGTATGTGTGTATGTGTGTATGTGTGTATATATATAAACTCAACAAAACTGTCAGAGATTTTAACTAATAACAAAACCATTTTTTTTTTCATAACTTGTAGAAAAAGTAATACATCATCATCATCATGTGCCATATCGTTTGGCGTAGGCGATCATGTCCTTTCACATTCTTCCGTCTACAGTGCATCGTATCAGTTATGTTGTTGACATTTTTCCATGACATGACACCAAGCTATCCAGCTTTTTTTTCTCTTTGTCGTCCGCGATCTCTCTTTCCTTTCATTTTGCAGTTGTAACCAAGTATTCCAACTTTTCTCTTCTCATGATGTGCCAAAAAAATGTTGATTGTTTCTTTCTGATGTTTTTAAGGAGCTCCCTTTTTGTTTTGGCCTCTTTGAGAATTTCCTCATTGGTCTTTTTAGCTGTCCTGGGAACTTATAACATTTCTTCCGAGAAATCCCATCTCTGTGGCCTCTAATCGTCTTTTAATTTGTTTGTCTACTATCCATGATTCGCTTCCATAGGTCAGAATTGGTTCTATATAGCACTGATAAACCCACTTTCTCATTTCTATTGAAATAGATTTGTTACATACGATATTTTTCATTTTCTCAAATGCTATTTTGGCCTGAACTATTCTGCTTTTTATTTCTGTGGTGCATCTTCCATCTGAGGTTATCATTGTGCTCAAGTATTTGACGCGTTGCACTTTTTCAGATTTGTCCTGTTTATTTTTATGTTGCATGATGGTGATGATTGTTTCTTTGATATGACCATTACTTCTGTTTTCTTACTATTCAGACAAAAACCTTTTTTGTTGCTTTCCTTTACTATTATGTCTACCATTTCTTTTAGTTCATTCTCTGTCTCTGCTATTATTACTGTGCCATCCGCATATCTCAATTTATTTATGTTGTGACCGTTGACTTAAATTCCTTTTTTTGTCTACTACTGATCTCATAATATGTTCGCTGTAAAGTGAAAACAAAATTGGCGACAGAATACAGCCTTGTCTGAAGGTGTACGAAATAGAAAAAAGTAAAATTTCTAGTGGCGCTGCAAAATCCATAGTTAACAATGACTGATTGAGGCCACTATTATAATGCAAATAACAAAGACATATTACTTTTATTATAATAATATAAATTAATAACAATAATCAGAGGAACTATATTACATCGCGCAAATTGTAGCAATGTTTATGACGCAAATTACAAGGTAAAAGTCAACCTAAATTTTGGTCTCATGTCTGGCCTCATGAAGTGTCAAAATCACCGTCTGCCCCTGCTTTCCAGTCGTCAAATGCTGTTCTCTCTTCATTGTTTGTGAACGCCTCTCATTTATTACCAGTTCATCTTATCCAGAATACATTAACCATCTCATTTTAATATACTAGTCTTCTAGTCTATTTTGGCTGGAGGTCTCCGTTGTTGAGATGTTATTGTATACATGTTTGAGATGTTATTGTATCAATGTTTGAGATGTTATTGTATCCATGTTTGAGATGTTATTGTATCCATGTTTGAGATGTTATTGTATCCGTGGTTGAGATGTTATTGTATCCATGTTTGAGATGTTATTGTATCCGTGTTTAAGATGATATTGTATCCATGTTTGAGATGGTATTGTATCCATGTTTGAGATGTTATTGTATCTGTGTTTGAGATGTTATTGTATCCGTGGTTGAGATGTTATTGTATTCGCTTCCTATCAGAAGGACTGTCGTTCATACACCAAAAGTGGCACATTTTTATTTCGGAACGACAAAGCTCCAGAGTTCACCCTGTACAAGTGGGCACCGGATATCATTCCAGGAAATAAATTCGGCGTGGCATGATACAGATCACATCTTCCAAGAATGAAAAAAACAACAACTATATTCTATAACACCATATCCCTGATACGCACAGAAACGCGTGGAGGGACCATCTATATTTTTTACTTTACAATTTTGACTCACTCAGATATTTCTTTTA
The DNA here is from genome assembly GCA_032433765.1 of Megaustenia siamemsis. Lineage (NCBI taxonomy): Eukaryota > Metazoa > Mollusca > Gastropoda > Stylommatophora > Ariophantidae > Megaustenia > Megaustenia siamemsis. The sequence continues at coordinate 92,128,081 of JAVIAB010000124.1, forward strand.
TCTACATTAACTATGTTTGCTCTTTCTAATCAAATCTTTGACTACAACATATAAAATATATTTATTTGCGTACGTAATTTATTTGAACCTATGTCTCGTTCTGCCTGTTTATGTTTCATTTTCTCTGTACCCTCTGTTTTCTCTGTGAAGAACATATGCGATACATATTATATTATAGTAAGTAAACATTCATTGTACGTATTCATCTGTAACCCTTCAAAAGAACATAAGGAAGTAAACATTATACATAACTGAAAGCTATTTTTTTCATTTGTATAATTGAAATGGGACTAACATGACATAAAGATGTTTCTTGAATGAAAATGTACAATATTTCTTAGTAAATAAAGGGTGGCAATATGTTTACCGCTTTATTTGTAGTGAAGTGAGGGTGGTAATACAGCTGACACAGTCTACACAGGGCATACAGAGGGATAGATACATGCATGTTTACAACGACTATAAACAAAATAGTTAGTGAATCAATTCAGAGGAAGATGTATGTTTACAGCACTCGGAAAAAATGACAAATAATCAACAACAAAACAAAAACAAAGAACAATATATGGACCGAAGCAGGATCGAACCTGTACTCGGTGGCACAGCGCCTTTCTACGAAAAGCCAAACGCTTGGCTTTAGTTGAATGGCAGTGTTTCCTAGCGTTTGGCTTTTTGTGGCAAGGCGCTGCGCCACTGAGTACGGGTTCGATCCTGCTTCGGTCCATGTATTGTTCTTTGTTTTGTTGTTGTTGATTATTTGTCATTTTAACCGAGTGCTGTAAACATAATTCTTTCTCTGAATTGATTCGAAGATTATCGCCTTGGAAGTTTCCCTCTATAATAATATTCATTTATTATTATTTGTCTCCGTCTCCCCCCCCCCCATTAACAAAATAAGTACGGTCCCTGTTTTCATCTGTGATCAACTTCAATATCCAAGGGAAGTAACTGTTATAATCAGTCAGGAAACATGTTGGCCATTGAGTTATCAGACCATAAGTTTGATTGATGCATTTGTTTTGCAAAAACCTGTTAAAGGGTTTAGTTAACCTTCATCTGTCACTTCAAAACTGCACTACGTCTTAGTCCTCCTATTAAAGAATCAAAGATGAGCACTTGTGGTAGTCGCAAGATGTGATATTTAACATCAATTGTTAGTACCGTGTTGCCTACCCTGCTTGACAAGACACGTTTGACTACTATAGTTGGTTCAGAAATTCGTGCCCACAGAGTTGATCAATTATCTCGGAAATTGTTTGATGAATTTCTGTAATTCTTTTTACGTGAAATCTTATTTTTTCACCAACCTTCAGTCTGATTTTTTGACCTACTGTCATGCATTTAGGAAAGATTTTTGCTTATTTGAGGTATATACAAATATGATTTTCTTGCTTGTCATAAATTTTAGGATTTAACAATACCCACATTTGTTATAATCAACTCACCAATTAAAAATGCAAATTTCGCGTGCACACCACACAAAATTAGCACCGTTTCGCACTCTTAACTTGTAAGACGCGGGCCACTCCGAAGTTTTTTTTTTTGGTAACTTCATTTCCGGTTTCTTGTTAAATAGAACACAAATACACTACTAGTAAGACCACAAATACACTACTAGTAAGACCACAAATACACTACTAGTAAGACCACAAATACACTACTAGTAAGACCACAAATACACTACTAGTAAGACACACAAATACACTATTAGTAAGACCACAAATACACTACTAGTAAGAACACAAATACACTACTAGTAAGACCACAAATACACTACTAGTAAGAACACAAATACACTACTAGTAAGACCACAAATACACTACTAGTAAGACCACAAATACACTACTAGTAAGACCACAAATACACTACTAGTAAGACCACAAATACACTAATAGTAAGACCACAAATACACTACTAGTAAGACCACAAATACACTACTAGTAAGACCACAAATACACTACTAGGAAGACCACAAATACACTACTAGTAAGACCACAAATACACTACTAGTAAGAACACAAATACACTACTAGTAAGGACACAAATTCCTTACTATTGAGATTAGTAACCATGAAACCTCACTCAACAGTAACAAATCTACTGAATTTATATTGCAGCAAAGTTTCATTTCAGATCGATAATGGAACATTATTTGTTTCATGAAAGGATTTAAATCAAGTGAGTTACTATGTTGCCTCACTCCTCGGGGCATCAATGTATCCCTGTCCCTCTGAGGACCCCTCTTCCTCCCACTCCCTCCTCCAACCTCTGTACTCCACTACCTATTTCACTTACTCTGTTTTTCTACTCCTAGTCTACCCCTTCATCCCTATCCTCTTCGAGATACCCCTCATCTTGTCTTTTTCTTCAACCCCCCCACCCCCTTCTCTATGGACTACCTTCCAGTGCACCACTACCTTATTATTTCACTACACTTCTATTGATCTACGTCTCACCCCCACTCTCTGTTGATCTACTTCTAGTTCACCCCTTCTCCCTCTATTCATTTGTAGTCATCATTTTAATAGATCTACTATTCTAGTACCCCCTTTATCCCGATGTTCACTTTCAGTTCTCTTCTAAATCAACTCCCCCTCCCCCTTCACTACGGACGACCTTCCAGTGCCCCACTTCCTCATTACTATACACACTCCTAGCATACAATTATCTCTGCTGACTGTACCATTTCTCCGCACACTTCTATTGATCTACGTCTTACCCATCATTCCTCTGTTGATCTACTCCCAGTTCACCCCTTCCCTCTCAATTCATTTGTAGTCACCACTTCTCTATTCTTACTATTCTAATACTTACACATCTCCTCTCTTAGTATCCACCTCAGCTTCGCCATTTCCCTACTTCTCTACCTCTCTATGTAGTTTCTTTTTGTGCACCACTCCTCAGTTACTCTACTTCCTACAAACCCTTTCTCTATCTATCCACTTCTGGCCCACCGCCTCTTCTTCTACACACTTTATACACACCTATTTCTTATAATTCCTAATCTCCATATATCCTCCTCTGGTAAATATCTACCTCTCTATGTGCTAACTTTCTGCGCACCACTCCTCTATCACTCTACTCATTACAGACTTCTCTATCTATCCACTTCTGGCCAACCACCTTTCTTCCTATCCACTTTATACACACCTTTTGCTTATTCTTCCGCTCCATATCTCCTCCTTTGCTGTATATTTCTTCCCTCACCCTACCCCTCCCCCCCCCTCTTTTGACCTACTTCTCCATTCATCCACTTCCAGCCCATCCGTTGCACTCACTCTCTCTTATTTTTCTCCGAGTCTTGACATGGCCTTTTGATTCAATTCTTCTTTTGTCCCCTTCTTTTGTCCCCTTCTTTTGTCCCCTTCTTTTGTCCCCTTCTTTTGTCCCCTTCTTTTGTCCCCTTCTTTTGTCCCCTTCTTTTGTCCCCTTCTTTTGTCCCCTTCATTCACTAGTTTTCCCTCCCTGGTTACCCCTCTTTATTGTCCGTATCTTTTTATGAGGCTACTTAACTCCCAACACTCATTCCTCCCGTTCTTTGTTTGTCCAGACATGTCCCAACCGGGCCATTGGTTTAGTCGCCAGCATATCCCTTGCCATTCGGCCAGTGTTTACGTAATCGGTCTGGCTGGCTCGTCATTTCCCCCCTCCCTCCTACAGTTGTAATCCAACGACTCATGTTCTTTGTTTGGCATGGCCACGCTTATTTCTACCCCTTGTATCCTAGCGTACCAGTCACCCCAATGATTTCCATCACGCAGGACAGACCAGTCTGAACGACTGGCTAAGTCGTTTTTTAATACTTTTCTATCTATTGTCCTTTCGACCCGAAGACGGCACATAGGGCAGAACCACAATCTCAAAAACAGAAACCTTGCATGCCAAAATGGCACATATTGCAGAGATCACTGCTCTAAACTCTATGGCTGTTTCCATAACAACAATTTTTACAATGACAGCTTGTCAAGCCATCGATCAACCTCCTTAGTCGCCTCTTACGACATGCCTGGAAGGTCACAGTGTCACTATTCTTTACTTCCGTCATAATGAAGCCCCGGTAACACACGAGAAATATAATACTTTTACAGATATATTATTTACTTTTTTCTATTTACGTTTCACTCTTTAGTTTCGATCTTCCCCTCATTGTCTAATCTTATGATTTGATATATCTTTACACCCATCCTACCTTCCCTCATGTAGCATATCTCTCTCTTTTCTTATCGTACCATCTGACTTCTCTCTCTGTCCACCTCTCCCTACTTGATCATCCGACATGTAGTTATAGATAATTGTGCTTCACCGTTTGTTGTCTTTGTCCCTGTATTCTGAAGAAGACCACAGGCCGAAACGTCAGTATTGTGTTGTGTTCCTTCCTTGTAAAGCTGTCACCATACCTTGGAGTGTTTATCACACACCACTACTGGCTCATTGCTACCAGCTTTACCGCAGCATTGCAATTATTTGCCTGTTCTCAGAATGACTATGTTACTAACCTCATCACATTCATTAACACATCTACTCTGAGCAGTGCCTAGATTTCTGTCCTCATTAAAAATATTAAGGAAGATCAGGTCATAACCAGCAACGAATACATAGATTAGAATAAAGAAATATTATTTGTATAAAAGGGAGCCGCGATAGCTCAGTGGTTAGTGAACTGGACTACAAAGGACAAGGGGTAGGGTTCGATCCCAACCGACGGCTTCCGGGTTCACCCAGCCTTAAATTGGTGCCAGATTTTTTTCTGGGAAAGTAAAGCAGCACGGGCGTAATACCGACCACATTACCCCAAAAATCATATCCTGAAGGTATGTAAAATATAGGGTCACTAATACCGTATTTCCCTATTCGCCACTTGGCGTGACGGGGGTACTTTACTTTTTTACTATTTGTAGAAAAAAAGGCGAAAATCAACAAGAAGTCCACAGCATCGTCATAGATATTGCACAACACGAAATACAAAATCAGTGTTTTGTTGTGCGTCCTTTCATAAAAAGGGGCAACACACCATCAGAATGCAATCACAATAAAATAAGCAAACAATATAATATTGTGCACAGAAATAAATAAAAAAAAAACAATAGTCAATTTCACAAACAAAATGAAAATAAAATTAGTTCAGTCGAAACAAAACGCTGCAGGAAAATCTTTCAGAAACGTTTGATAATGAAAACAGAACAATCATGGCCTATTAGACGATCTGAGCATTTGAGAGAGCAGACTTATAATTAACACCTGACAGGAAATTAAAATATAATGGCTTCGTCAAAAGACACAGTTTGCTGGAATGAACAATAAAAGGAAACATGGCTACTGGAAGACAAAGCAAGAATAGACTAAGAAGAAAATGGTTTAATGACATTGAACAGACCTTGAAGTTTCAGTGTGGTCAGACTACGCCAAGTTGATAAATACATTTTTCTGTCTAAGGAAATACGAGTAATTCAGAAGATCTAAAACGTGCGTAGATCATTGATTGTAAGACAATTTCATTACGGGCAACTAATGGTGTATAGAGAATAAAAAAATCTGTCATTGTTAAGTTATATACCGAATTTATTACCGAAGAAATCATTCTCCAAATAATTACTAGATATGAGGTTTGATAAATGGTTTTATTAACACATAATGATTGATAAAAAGTGAAGTATTAAACTACACTTAAGTAGACCCCAACTTATAAAGACGAATGATATGTACGCAGTTATTGTCATTAATGTTATATATTATAACATATACACATTGAACTTAATTCAAGGCAGTTTGTAAGATATTTTCTTTGGTTTACTTGGAACGACTGCTGCAATTTCGGGTCGGAAATAAACATCCTACAGCAAATTCGATGCGGTAACCTCAACGTTAATGACGACCACAATAAATTAAAGATTCCGCTGAGAATATAAATATGTAGGAGTTGGCGATATTCTGTTTTTAACAAAATCTATGATCTGTCATAATCTCCAGATATGTAACCACGTTCTCGATGCCCTCTAGTAAAACATAAAAGCCATTGAAGCATCATCACAAACCTTCAACACGGTAAGAGATATAATGTGCGATTCATTACATCTTTGGTGCAACTAACAAATGGCACAAATTATATTGCACCATAAACCGGTTATACATATTCAATTGAAAATTTTAGTTCTCTCTTTGACATTTGAACAAACAATATAGTCTATTCTATTCTACTGCAGTCGATGCATCGCCTTTACCGCTCCACGACCCATCCCAGCTTTTTTGGAATCGTGTGCAGACTATTTTTTTTTCCAGGAAGGTGCTGACTATAGATACAGCTGCCTTTCCCAATAACCTCTCCGGATCGACCAGATCAATTTTCTACCTTCAGGCTCTTCAGTCTCTCAATATCTTCATCATTGTCCTACCCAATCTCCTCCTCTTCTTTCAAGGAATGAAGAACAAACTTGGCGATGTTCTCTTTGTTCAGAATAAGGCAACACTCAGTGTTAGAACTGCCAGCGACCTTTTTTGGCTATTTCATTGCCGTGTCAGCATGCCCTGGACAGTGCACCCAGGTTAACAAGTTCGCTTTAGAGTCACCAAAGAGCTGCATCCACTACTGCTGCAGACACTGCTTGTCAATCTTCTATAGCACACTTTGCGAATCAGTTACCAAGACTGCGAGATCCATGTTCCGTGCAACCAACCACGATATTGCCATCTTTGCTGCTTCTGTCTCCATTCTCATGCTGGACACATAATGCTATATTTGCCAGATTCTCTAGTCACTTCTCTGACATGTTGGTACGCCACAAAACCCCAACCACTGCGCTCTTCGCGGGATACAGAACTGTGCGTGTAGATGACCAGATCTTGACGTGAGGACACTTTTTTTCGATGGATTTTCGTATTACGATCTCGGTAGCCCCAATTGTCTAATTTGCGTCATACCCTGACGAGCTGAATGATTACTTTATTTAACCTGTTTTTCTCCTCTGTTACTTCTATCTAATCCTTGCCACTCCTAATATCATTGAGATCACATACTCTTCGTATGGACATCTTCGCCATGGCTATCCAGGATTTTCCACGCCTGAGACGTTGGCCATTCTTCGCAGCCAATTCTGAATGCATGGTGATGATTTCTCTACCACGGTGAAATAATCCCGGACCTCAACAGATCTATGTTGCACTCTAATGCTCGGTAAATCAAGTAAGTACCTCATTGAATGGACAAGTGTATCTCTGGTGCATGTGAAAACTGCCCGTTTTATACCCAAACCATATTCTAGTTCTGAGAGCACCACAGTCTGCATGAGCGAGAATAGTAACGATATCTGGATAGTAACGATATCTGGATAGTAACGATATCTGGAGTTTCGCCCTGGCCATGGTCTTAATTGCGCTGACTCCTCTCCTTACCCTTTGAATGACATTGCTTATGTATTGATTCTAAGAAAGAGACCTATCAAATGTTATTTTCAGATACTTAATAGTCGGACTCCTCACGAGTGTGACTGTGATGAATGGTGTGGTTGCACCATTGAAGTTTATGACTGGGAGGGTGCTTTTTTTTTTATTACTGTTCTGCTGTTTAGCGAACAGCACATTACAGAAGCCATGTTTGGGTTAAGGTTGTATCTTAATGTTCACAAAAATGTATAAAACGTGTTCTTACATACCTAAAATTTGATAGTACAATATACACGTTATTTTTGTTCCAAATACATTATAAGGCAGAAAACTCACCTATCTATTGATACTTTTGAGACAATCACATTGAATTTACAAGCACTTTGACAAACAATACATGTATTACAACAATCTATTAAAAAAAATTTTTAATGTATACAATTAAACAGGAAATTGCATCTGCTAGTAATTTCGTTTCTGTTCGATAATTCATCGGTCAATTAATTTTCTTTCAATGTAGAAAACATTTTCACCGGCTATGATTCTCACGGTGTTGATTTGTACCTAGCATTAACTTTCACAGTAAACAAATCTGTCACCACTGATTCGTGCCCTTGCGTTGTTAGATACTTTATAACACGATGCATAAATAGATGTTAAACATAAAAGGAGGCAATAAACATGTTTGTTTTACTCTCTTTGTAAAATCAGTTTATGTTTATCAAAATGTTCATACAAATTACATTTTTTCATGTAAAAGAATTATACAATCATATACTCTTATTTTAGGGAGCCGCGATAGCTCAGTGGTTAGTAAACTGGACTAGAAAGGACAGGAGGTAGGGTTCGATCCCAACCGACGGCTTCCGGGTTCACCCAGCCTTTAATGGGTACCGAATTGTTTTCTGGGAAAGTAAAGCGGCACGAACGTAATACCGACCACATTACCCCCCCCCCCAAAAAAAAAAAAAAATCATGTGCCGAAGGTCTGTAAAATGTATGGTCACTAACACCATATTCCCTATACGCCACTTGGCGTGACGGCGGCTCTTTACTTTACTTTACTTATATTCTTACTTTGATAAAAATTGATTATGTTTGATCATTTTCATGAAAAGAGAAGCTTCAATCGGCTACTATGTATAGAGTAATAAACAAATAACGTATTTAACATATAATTTCTGGACCAATTGAAGTGGATCGAAGAGCGCGCTCTCAAACAGTCTCGACAATCGTAAATACTGTGAAATAACACAATTTCCATAAACTGAGAAAGAGACTGTAGACTAGCTACTCCTAGTTATGAGAACAGTTTTGGAATACTGTTATAATCATCAACTAATCGCATATCGGCTATGTGTATTCATATACTCTCATAGACTCTTTTTTATATAAGACACATCCGCAAATAGAAAACAAAGTCATTACATATGTAGAACTTTATTAAAATAAATTAAACAACAACGAATAAAGAATCTTAAACAACCACTTCCATAAATCAATTTCAAATGTTGAAGGCAAAAATTAACCACCGATGCTTCCAACGCCTTGTATTAACTGTGATCTAGTATAAATATCGATAGTTTTTTTTTTTAATTAATGTCCACGGAACAATTCATATACATAACCTAATTGTATTTTATTGTTTAATAAGGAGTACGACTGGACAGAGAAAATAAATAACATAAGGAAACACTATTTATGTTTAGTTATTTTAAAGAGACATATGTTAAGAAACATCAGCGCGCAACAACATATTGTTTTTGTCTGGTCTATGTATTTAGAGACAAGAGACAATAATTACATAATAATCTAACTAATGTCAGAGTTCTCCAGATGGGTGCTCACATTAATATTCATTATGTAATTTTACTATAAATACAGACATCTATGTGACATTATAGAAATAATACCTTATGCGCACAAAAACCCCATAAAATTGCCAAGAAATGGTATTCAATTTAATATTTACAAAATACTATTAAATGTCTTGCTGTTGGTTGTAATGCAGATAACTTTAAACTCACGCACTGGTTAATCTGCTTATACAATTGATTGATGGATGTCAATCCACTTTATGTAAAAATGATATATTATCCGGTGCATTCATTTACGGTTCACAAAGTTTTAATTACTGTAAACTGATGTAATTTGGAGGAAACAATTTTAAAAAAATACAAAATTTTGGTTGACCACTCCTTTACATACGTTTTGAAGCTTCGAGAAAATGTTATGGGAATGGAAATATTATTAATATTATTTTAATACTACTAATAAACAGTATTATTTTTGCATCAATATATTTGCTACAATACATGGAGTAAAGGAAGATAGCCATTTTTCACTTTACTTTAACTTTATATAAATCGACATTAGTTGTTCAAAAAACGTTAATTAGAGAAAAAGCCATATAACGTAGTTTTTCCCCATTTCGGGTGTTAGCCTAGTAGTCTACAGAGGGACTGTATATAAGAGCCCTTCTTGTTTAGAAAAGATTTTCATTTTATAAGCACATTATCATTTGTTAAATATTGTTTAAGATCAATGTCCCCCAGAGAAGATACTGACTTTATTTCTGAAGTCGTATTTATTTGTTCACATGTTTTTTACACCGCCATTTGTCAAATAATCAACATGTTCGGCATCACCACCAATATTATCAACATCATCTGCTTTTCCAAACAAGGATTTGATGATTCTGTGAACATCAGTCTATTAGGTTTCATCATTGTTTTTTTTTTAGCTAGATATAATTTTACACGAACATAATCCTATAAATTGAGAGAACTGTAAAGTGTAAAGCCACTGGATCGTGTAGTTATATTTGTATATAACTGTCAACCATCATAGCATTATTGAGAATGTAAACTTATGTCAGTTTTAGTCATCAATTACTTGTAACGTTTTATTTGTAGCTTGGAAATGTTAAAGTTCTTAACGTTTTATTTGTAGCTTGGAAATATTAAAGTTTTTAACGCTTTCAGGAAGACGTTTTGGTTGAAATCAAGGATCTGGTTACAATATTGGAAAGAGAAGTATAGAGAAAGAGTGAGAGAGGGAATGAGGGAGAAAGGGTAAATGCCAATGATCAATGTCATACGTCATTCATTGAATATCTGTAAGTTCAATCGTTTTCTTTTTCTTTTCACTGGCCAAGGAGCCACGCACAATGTAGCACCACAATGATGGTATTCTAATTTGCTGACCTGCTGGCCAGTATTTCCGACGTGCCCTAAGTCTAGCCTATACTTTTCATCACTGTTTCCACCATTCTCTGACTAGTTGTTCTTGACCTGCTTCTATATCTTCTGTTTTGTATAATTGAAATCGTCATTTCTTGTGATTGCTATTTATCATTTCTGAGTCCACAGCCTAACTAACTTTAGCTTCTATCTGTTAAAATTTCATATTGCTCGCACTGCCTGAGCACTTGCATTTCCTTTAGCTCCGCGTGTCTATTTATTTCATAACGTCCCAAACACTGTATTTATAAATGTTCTATTTATAGTTCCAACCAGCAAAGCTTATAATATATAAATAACTAGCAGGATGAAGAAACAGTTTATGTTTTGTTTTTTTTAGGTTTATCATTGTCCGATCTTGGCAGTCTTGTCACAATGGTTTGGACATCGTTGTGTTTATCGCCAGCATTCACAGAAGCTGAATTGTCATTTGATCCTGGAGAAATTTGCTACATGACATCCGCGATGATTCACTTTTCCTTTACAAGAATTAGCAGTTGTACCACGGCCATGATTACCCTGGAGAGATGTTTGTGTATAACTGCTCCTCTACAGGTAAGAATGTTACATTCTTTGACAAATTTACTGTTACTTAGTGTTACATTGCCGCATTACTTTTTCCCCCGTTCTTTTAATTATAACCCCAATCAAACTTTTTGTTTATGTTTGGCTTGTTTATCTATTCAATGTTTCAATTTTCATATCTGGTTGCTAATTTATGAAGAAACAAATACTTTATTCTTTGATTAGCCTTCTCAATCCAAGTGAACAAGTGAAGCAAAATGCAAGCTGATGATTCTCTATGTTTCTACTTACACACAATCATGACATGTTTATCGTCTGTTGTTTTATATTTGTACCGAGCTTAAACCCATAATCTCGGTGTCTCAGAATTTCATCACCTTCATTAGATGTGCCGATCTACAAATAAAAATGTCATGATTTTTGTTGCCGAGTAGTAGTAGTATCATCTCTTAACTCTTTCCCTCCGCTTGTCTACAAGATACCCTAAGGTTAGGTAAAGTACCCGTTAAGACTTCGCCACTCAGAACAGTGATACGTGAATCTTCTGGAGTAGATGTTGGATAGAGCTGTGGGAGCAGCTAGAAGTTATGGTTCCCTCTATATGATGGTAGACACGTGATCACAAGTGTAAGACATCGGCTACAATCACAGACTAGTACAGTGCAGGCATTGAAGGAACGATACAGGGTAGCACAACGGTAAAGAGTTAATAGACGATACCAGTACATCACTTAAAATTATAATTGTAGTTGCATGTCTTCAGTAATGACCATAGTTTTCTCAAGCAGATACATTAAAAGAGTAACGATGGTGTTCTGAAAGAAACTGCAGCAAACAAAAAGAAAACAACAGCTACAAACGAACGTATATTCTTAACATTTAATACGAAAGAAAGAGAAGGGATTAATGGTGTATCAATTAAAATAATTTAGGAATAAGAGATTGTGATAAAATAAGAGAAAACAGGCAGCTTAAGAGAATGGGTTGGAAGGAAGTCAAAAACAGAATTAGTTAATAATTGTGAAGATAAAAAAGTTTGCGGTAAAGCATTATTGCATAGAGCTGGCATGGAATTGTATAAACTAGTAAGAACAATTTAGACCAAGAGTGAAAAATATGGGCACTCATCTCCAGTGAGAAGTATAACTGAGGCGCGCCGAAAGATCTTTGTTTAGAGATTTGACGTGATGCTCTTATTACGTTACTTATCCTGAATGTGTACTTCTTGTGTGAGTTCGGTCGTCTGTGAAAGATCTAGAAAATCAGAATGCTTAAGATACTTAAGATCTCCACAAATAATATGGCATATACATCATTCATGTATGAATGTAGAGATTTTTGCTTACATTTTGAGACAATGTACCTTATGCCTTGGGTTTGAAAGTATGTAAGTGTATCACTATACTTCAACCACACCTTGTTAAAGGGATTAGCAATGAAAATTATAAGTTCAAATAAGAAGCTTTCAATTCATCTTATTTAATTTAGAAGAATTCTGAAATCTGTTCAATGTCACGTAGATTTAGAAATATCTACGTTACATACATTATTGAAATATCTGAAGATTATATCAAGTCTTCAGACATTTTAAAAGCTAGTCGCATCTTTCCTAAATGAAATATATAAAGAAATATATCTATATAGACACATTACGTTTACATTGCTACCACATTATAACTTATTATTTTCTTTCTCAGGTTAAACGAATAATCACACCAAGAAGAGTGACTGTGATCATTGTCTGTATATTCATCATCTTCTTCTGTAGCGGCTCCCCTGTTTGGGTCGTCAACAATCTAGGATTAAAATATTTCCCTTTGAGAAACAAAACACTTATTGGTGTTATCTCCACAGTGGACAGGGAAAACGTTGAGACGATAACTTTTGCCATCAACAACTTCTTTATTCCATTCTGTGCTTTTGTGATCATCGTTACCGGCACGACGATACTTTCATTGAAACTTAGAAGCCAATCAAAGTGGAGACAAAGTACATTGACTAGTCCACACGTTGACAGAGTCTCCATACGTAACCAGAAAGCTGCCAGAATGGTTGTGATAATTTCCACTTTGTTTATTATCTGCTTTGTCCCCATTTGCATCATAATATTGGCCATTGTATGTGTACCACAATTGTCACTTAGCGGAGAGTATGTTTATATTTCATTAATACTTGGAGGTATCGCTTACATAATGGAGAGTGTGAATTCATCAATGAATATATTTATTTATCACCGCATGAGCAGTAAATATAGAAGTGCTTTTTGTGACCTATTTTGCATAGGAACAGAAAAAAACAATTTCATGTGACTCCTGGATAATTAAAATAAATAAATGTTTGTGGGCTGGTATGAACCCCGACTACGCGCTACGGATATACACAATAGCACACAGTGCGTGTGTGGGATATTACGGAACCACTTGTATTGTTGCATTGTGTATTTAACATCTAGCACGTTTTTTTATACATTATTTACTGAGGTTAATAGTTTTTTTTCATAACATGCGTCATTGGCTTGATATCTTGTTCTTCTGACAGGCATAGTCGGCTCAGCTTTAGTGATTCGTGTGACCGCCCGCATGGGTTGTCTCACACAAAGGAATATCAAAGTATCTCTTCTCACAGGTAACCATTTACCATTATCTCCCCCCCCCCCGTTACCCTTTGCCTTTTCTCCTTCCTCTCTCCTATCTAAATAAATATCATAACTCGTCTTGCATGACACTTGCTATTCTATATCTATGTCTTGACTTATTCAATGTTACACTTTCTCTACTTACTATTGTTCTATGCATCATAAAACTTCTGAATCTAACTTGAAACACTTCTTAACTAAACTATGTTTAGTCTAACTTGATGTTCACTAGGTGATTCTCTTCCAACTGTTCTATAAATCTACATTTCAAAAACTTCAATTTTGTGTTCTGTTTTCTTGTCTAATGTCCATGTTTCTGCACCATGCAGGTATGTTGATGAGATATAGCATTTTGTTATTCTTAGTTTCAGGCCTGGTGTTGTTTGTTTTGATATTAGTACATTTTTCATGTAATTAAAATGACTTTTTTGCCAATCCTTTTCATTTGTTTATTATTTTTTTTGTTATAGATAATGAACTAAAAGAAATTATAGACAACATAGTAAAAGAAAGCAACAAGAAAGGTCTCAGTCTGAAAAGTAAGAAAACAGAAGTAATGGTCATATCGAAGAAACAATCATCACCATCATGCAGCATAAAAATAAAAATGACACATCTGAAACAATGGCAATGTGTCAAATACTTGAGCGCAATAATAGCATCAGATGGAATATGCAACACTGAAATAAAGGGCAGAATAGCTCAGTCCAAAATAGCGTTTCAGAAAATGGAAAATGTCCTATGGAAAAAGGCTATGAGAATAGATGTGAGAAACACAGTTTGTCGGTTCTATATAGAACCAATTCTGACCAATGGAAGTTAATCATGGACAGCAGATAAACACACGAAAAGATGATTTGAGGCCACAAAGATATGATTTCTCAGAAGAATATGGAAAGTTCCCTTGATAGCTAAAACGACCAACCAGGACATTCTCAAAGAGGCAAGCACAAAAAAAGAGCTCATGAAAAGTAACAGAAAGAAACAATTAACATTTTTCGGGCACATCATGAGAAGAGGAAAGTTGCAATACATTGTTACAACTGGCAAAATATTTGAAAAGATAGATAGCGGACGACAAAGAGAGAAGATACAAAGTAGATAGATTGGTGTCATGGCATAGAAAACAGTCAACAACAATGATACGATGCACTGTATATAGAAAATTGTGGAAGGACATGATCGCCTGCGCCAACAGATATGGCACATTATGAGAATTCTTTTGTTTATTTCATTTTAACATTTTCCATTATTGGTACGTCCAAGGTAGTTGTAGCTCTGAACTGTCTCTTTGTCTATTCCATCAAATTCCATTCAAATCATAATATAACAGAAAATTTTTTGGAAATTTTAACATAAAAAAGATTTGTATGCACAAATGATCGCCGTATCAGGAGATAGATAAGATGAGATAAAAACGATAAATGAAGCTAAAACTATCCGATAGTTGCCGATAGTCTCCCATTTTGAGTTGTGACGGGAAATTCCCATTGCATTCACATTTATTAAATAAGAGTACAAAATAGTAAAGAGGCCCCGTCACGCCAAGTGGCGTATAAGGAATATGGTGTTAGTGACCATAATTTTACAGACCTTCAGCACATGATTTTTGGTGTAATGTGGTCGGTACTATGCCCGTGCCGCTTTACTTTCCCAGAAAAAAATCCGGTACCCATTTAAGGCTGGGTGAACCCGGAAGCCGTCGATTGGGATCGAACCTTACCCCTTGTCCTTTGTAGTCCAGTTCACTAACCACTGAGCTATCGCGGCTCCCAAATTTATTAAGTAGCAAAAATAATATATTTACAACAATAACATATATGAACAAGTAAAGATAGACTGCAGCTAAAAATATATTTATTATCTACTTATCTAGTAACATGCATCTATCTAGTTACAGACTAATTCAATCGTAGATAACTGTATGGCCGTTTGTGTCACTCGTGCCAACGACAAATTAAGGACATTCAATTTAATATTTGAGCTATTGGGATGTGACTCATATTTCTTTTCGTTATGTATTTTTGTGTGTCCAAAATTTGAAATCTCCGTGGAATGAAAAACATTGACTTCGATTGTCTACATTAAGTTTCACATAGTTGATTTTCATGTATTGCGCACACACGTCAAGTACGTTGTTTTTGTTTTCATTTACTATAACCAGATTTTTTTTCGTGTCAAGTTTATTGTAAAAAAAAAAGTAATAAGTGTAAAAAAAATTCTTATCCTACGGTAACAACAAAGAAAAAGACATCACCTCAGTGCAAAATAAAGACAAGTGGAACAATGTTAAAACAGGTAAATGAATTGAAATATTTGGGAACTTTGTTAACCTCAGACGGAAGATGTACAAAAGAGGTGAGATGCAGAATGGCTCAGGCAAAAGCAGCTTTCCAAAAAATGAGGAAGATGCTATGCAATCCATTTTTGACAAAAGAAACAAGAAAAAGAGTTCTTAAATGTTATGTAGAGCCAGTCTTAACATATGAATGTGAATCATGGACAATAGGACAAACGGCATGAACAATCACTGGAGTCTGTAGAAATGCGGTTTTATAGAAGAATGTTGAGAATACCATGGATAGATAAGAAGAGTAATGAAAAGGTTCTGAAAGAGGTCAAAGCAAAAAGAGAGCTAATTTCCAATATTAGGAAGAAACAATCATCATTTTTAATTTTTTTTTTTTATTATGGATTTTAATTCGTTTGTAGTGATACCGGGGCCTTCCATAACTATAACCATTAGAAATCTTCATTTTTTTGGCCATGTAATGAGAAGAGAACAACTGGAATATATTGTGACATCTGGGAAAATTGAGGGACGAAGAGATAGAGGGAAGCAAAGAAAAAAAAAATCAGACAGCTTAAGAGAATGGCTTGGCAGAAGGTCAACAACAGAAATGATAAATAACTATCGAGATCGAAAGTTGTGGAGAGACATGATCACCTATGCCAGCAGGCCCGGCACTTGATATTGATCCTATATCTCCTCAACCGGAATCTCGTCTAAATGTCTGAACAATATTTTAACCATTTCTTATTTCAATTCTCACTTCTGAGCTCCATTTTACCCACTTATATAAATAGTATTAGTGTATTAGAGTGGGCTCTAGGATGCTGAGTCCTTTTAGAAAAAAAAAAAATGAAAACCTGCACCTTTATAAGAGCTGGCAGAAATTGGTACCAGGGTAGTACCCTGGGAAGGTGAGAAATGGCGTATCGTATCATGAGTTTCGATGCTTGAAGCGTAACTAACCAGAAGTCTCCGAACATTTCTGAGTCGGCGGCCGAGCACATATGGATGAAAACTCGCTCGCTAGACGCCGATTCAAGTCTTTTACTTTACCTTTACTTTTACTCGCAAGGTCATTGTGGCAGGTTACCTACAGTAGCTGGAACTGACTGTTCTATATCATTCTCGATATCTTCAGTCGGTATCCTTTGCTTAGTCTCAATTGAAATAGATAACTCTGACGTGAAATATTGCTAATGTCTTACAGTTAGCAAGTCATAATGTCGCTATCTACATGCTCTGATTTGCTGTAGATTATCACTTAGAATCACTTTCCTAAGAAATAAGTCGACTAGAACACTAAATCCTATGTACTTCCGGTTTCTGTCTTTCTAAAAGTTATCTTCTACTTTCATTCTAATTGATTGGATTAATCATTACTGAGCCCGGATTAGGTAAGATTATTCTCTCTCTAAAATTGAGTTCTGCGAAAAGTTAAATTAATTTAGTGTTCACTTTAGTTTATGTATGTTAATAAACTCCCAGCATGCTGTTGGAGGCAATCAGTTTCTATTAATCATGTATCTGGTCAGTTCAACTTTGTCTGACCTACAGTTTAAATTATCGTCAACGGTCCGTTATTATGTTGTTGTTCTTCTTGACCAAACTGTCACGTAAACATCATGCATAGACTGGCCTGTCCGGACTGCGTGGACACTGCCGTAAATTGTCACATACACTAACTAATAGTTCCACAATTGTTGTTTGTTTGACAGGATTAAGGTGATCTGACCTTTGAGGAAAACTTTCTGGATCATGTTTTTCTTTTGTCCTCTCCTGCCTTTGAATGAGCACCATCCTCACATACGACGTGATTTATCTCTTCTACTCCCTCACTACAATCGACTCATATCCTTCATCACTTGATTAACTGCTTATAAATTCAATAGCTATCTCCTATTCATGTGTGGGTACTTATGCTGTAACATCCATACCTCTAACATGAACCAATCAACTCAGACTTTGGATTCGTAGCAATGTTTGTATGGATATAAATTTTAATGTTAGTTTTTCTATCTTGCAATTTAATGATTAAAATATCTTTCGAAGACCGCGCCCATGAAAGCTGTTTAATCTTCTTTCATGGGCGAATAACGTGGATAAATAATCCAGGTAGTGGACCTATGTAAGAGGGCCTATTTCATAAATATAAATCTTTGTCTTTTGTGCACTCATATGTTGGTCCAAGCAATTGATCAAGTTTGCCACATGAAGTAGACAAAACTCCCGATACAGGGGCTTACCTCTTTATCAAGAGACGATTGTTGCGAATGTGAATCCAGTGTAGGAGAACTGCAGAATTGACGCAAGAGCGATCCCTTCAGTGGGAAAGTCGCTGATCAGAATACAAATTGTTGCAGAATTACAGTCTTCTCAACAGTAACAGTCATAAGAAATAAAGCAAACTAGGTAAAACGTCAGTAGATCATTGATTGTAAGAGAAAGTCATCGTGGGCAACCAATGCTGCACCGTCAGTAAACAATTTAATATATAAAATATATAAGTCATCATCATCATGTGCCAATCCGGTTGGCGTAGGTGATCATGTCCCTCCACAATCTTCTATCCACAGTGCATCGTATCAGTTCTGTTGTTGAATGTTTTCCATGCCATGACACCAAGCTATCCAGTATTTTCTCTCTTTATCGTCCGCGATCTCTCTTTCCTTTTATTTTGCCAGTTGTAACCAAGTATCCAAATTTCCTCTTCTCATGATGTGCCCGAAAAATGTTGTTTGCTTCTTTCTGATGTTTTTTAAGAGATCCCTTTTTGTGTTGGACTCTTTGAGAACTTCCTCATTGGTCTTTTTATCTGTCCAGGGAACTTTCAACATTCTTCTGAGAAATCCCATCTCTGTGGCCTCTAATCGTCTTTTCATTTGTTTGTCTACTGTCCATGATTCGCTTCCATAGGTCAGAATTGGTTCTATATAGCACCGATGAACTCTCTTTCTCATTTTTATTGACATAGGTTTGTTGCATAAGATATTTTTCATTTTCTTAAATGCTGTTCTGGCCTGAGCTATTCTGCTTTTTATTTCTGTGGTGCATCTCCCATCTGATGTTATTATAGTGCCCAAGTATTTGAAACGTTGCACTTGTTTCAGATTTGTCTCGTTTATTTTTATGCTGCATGATGATTGTTTCTTCGATATAACCATTACTTCTGTTTTCTTACTATTCAGACTGAGACCTTTATTGTTGCTTTCTTTTACTATTATGTCTATCATTTCTTGTAGTTCGTTCTCTGTCACTGCTATTAAGACTGTGTCATCCGCATATTGCAAATTATTTATGTTGTGACCTTTGACTTCAATTCCTTTTTTGTCTACTAGTGATCTCATAATATATTCGCTGTAAAGTGAAAACAAATTCGGTGACAGAACACAGCCTTGTCTGACTCCTTGTTTTATATATTTGGAATTGTCCTGTTTGGTTGTTAATTCGTATAGCTGCTGTTTGTTGCCAGTACATGTTTTTTTATGATTCGCAGATCCTTGCCATCAATGTTTAATTTCTCCAGCATATAGATTATTTCCACACGCTTTACTTTGTCAAATGCTTTCGTGTAGTCTATAAAGCACATAAATATATATTTCTTTCCCTGTATAGATCTTTCTATCAATGTTCTTAAGATGTATATTGCATTATTGGTGCCCTTTCCTTCCACAAATCCACATTGTTCCTCACTTATCTCTGGTTTTATATTGTTCCTTACACGTCTCATGATTATTCTTAGTAATATTTTAGTCATATGGCTCATAAAACTAATAGTGCGATGGTCTTCACAATCAGTGGCTCCTGACTTCTTCGGTATGGCTACAAAGATAGATTTTAGTAGATCTTCGGGTATGTGTCCAGTGTTATATATATGTCATTGAGTAATTTTGTTATGACTTGTACTCCTAGCTCTCCTAATGCATTTATCTCTTCGATTGTTATATTGTCAGGACCTGGAACTTTGCCTCTTTTCATTCGTTGAATTGCGTCCTCCACTTCACTCTGCATTATTGGTGGTCCTGTGTCTTCATTTGAATTGTTTAATTCTGGTCTTTCATCATCATAGATTTGACTGATATATTCTGCCCATCTTTCCATTGTCTTCTCCTGTCCCATTATTATATTTCCTTCCATTGATTTCACACATCATGAAACTTTGACTTCTTTTCTTCAAGTTAATTCATTTATCTGATTGTGCATAAATTTCGAATATTTCTGTTGTTGTTTTTCCATTTCTTCACATTTCTATTTTAACCATCCTTCCTTTGCTTCATTGCACTTGTTTTGGATCTCTTTGTGCAATGTTTTGTATGGCCGTTCTTTTTTCTTATGTTTTCTTCTTTCGTTCATTAGGTGTAATATTTCTTCTGTCATCCATTTCTTTTTGTTGATTCTTTTAGTCACTGGTATTACTCCTGTTGATGTTTGTTGAGTCGATTGTTTGAGCATTCCCCACTGCTCCTGGATGTCCTGCTGTATTTCCTCAATAGCATTATATCTATTTTGTACTATCGTGCTGTACTTATCACTCATCTGTTTATCTACTCTTAGCATATCTAGTTCTAATTGTATATTTCTTGGTGATTTCTGTGCCTTCCGCAGTTTATTATATAATATATATTGTTATATAAGTACATAAACGAAATTATTAGAACAAAAATCATTCTGAAAATAATTGCAACAGATAGGATAAGATAAAGCATTCCAATAATGTAAAATAATATATAATATAAGATTACTTTCAAAACTAATTGAAGAAGTGGGGCAGAGAGAACTCTTCCAAGCAATCGCAACTATCGCAAACTCTGTGAAACACACAATTCCATGAATTGAAAACGAGACCTCAGACAAGCTACCCGTCATTATGAGAACAGTTTTTTTAATATTGTAATAGCCACCATCTGACAACATAATGGATATGTGTGTTCACATATGATACTTTAAATGTTTAACTGCAGGTAGAGAGGCAGACATTTTAATACACACGTAGAACTTCATGAAAAGAAAACAACAAGAATGAATGATCCACTTTGAACAACGACATCAATAAAACAATTTTACATGTTAACAATAAAAATGAACCCCCGTTATCTACCTCGTCTTGTAATGACGTTGAATTTAACAGAAAAAAGCAACTGGCGATGATTAACATTATATTCTATGCTAGCATGTGTCACATCCACCCAAAATAATGCAAGCACATATTAGTCTAACTAATGACTGAGTTGTCCACATATGAGCTCATATTAACAGTCATTCTGCAGTTTTGCTGTAAATATTGACATTATTGTGACAGAGTAGAAATAATACCTTATCCATGCGCAAAACTCACAAACTTACCCATGAAATTGTATTCAACTTAATATCTACTAAATATGATTAAATGTCACTGGCATATACGCAGTGAGCAACGGAAATTTTAATGTAAATTAAAATATTGCTCGGTGAATTCATTTACCATTCACAAAACTCTAATTACTGTAAATTGATGTAATTTTGTTATTTGGAGGAAGGAGTTATTTTAAAATATTAAATTTAGCTGGCCACTCCTTTATATAAGTTTTCAAACTTCGAGAAAATGTTAAGAAAATATAAATTATATGTCTGTCTTCATATTTCCAGAAATACATAGAATAAGGAAGATAATTATCTTACCATTTTTCTTTATGTAAATCGACATTAGTTATTAAAAAGCGGTATTAAGAAAAGTTCTATATAAATCAGTTTTATCAGTTTGTGTGTTTCCATAATAGTTCACTAAAGGAATAATCAATAAGCAACTCGAGCAGTAGCGAGGCCGTCTATAGAAACGATTTTCATTCAGAAACATCACCGGGTTAATATCATCCAAGATCAATGTCATCCAAAGACGAAGCTGAATTTATAGATGAAGTCATTCGGATTTATTCCCATATCGTTTTCACCGCAATATTGCAGATAATCAACATCTTTGGCGTCGCCACCAATATTATCAACATCATCTGCTTTTCCAAACAAGGATTTGATGATTCTGTGAACATCAGTCTATTAGGTTTAATAAATGCTTGTTTTCCTTCTCAGTGCAAGTTTGCTGCAAACAATATCCCTTAGATTGAAAGAATAATAATGTATCAAGTCTAGTTACATTTAGTTAGTTACATTTGTATTATTATGGCAACAATCAAGACATAATAATTTATATTTTCGTTAGCTCTAGTTAACAATTACTTGTAAAATTTGTAATTTTTGTTTTGAGACAATTAATACCTGAGACGTATTATGGATGAAATAAAGAGTAGGTATAAACATTGATAACGAGAGAGTGAGAGAGAGAGAGAGAGAGAGAGAGAGAGAGAAAGGGGAAATGACAATGTTAAACGTATAATGTCATATTTATTGTGTATACAATTTCAAATATGTTAATTCATCCGTCTTCTTCTTCGTTTCCGTCTCCTCAGATCAAAACAAAACAAGCAAAATATAACAAGGGAGGGTTTAGGGGAAGGGGTGTTTCTAGTGCTGATTTCTTTACTTACATATATGTGTTATTGTTCTTTATTGTTACTGCCGAAGGCCTACTGAGTCGCAACGTCGTTCGATTTTGTGTTGTCCACATGTTGACACATAAAGGAGCCTCGATAGATCAGTGGTTAGTGAACTGGACTACAAAGGACTAGAGGTAGTGTCCGAATCTAACCGACGACTTCCGGGTTCACCCAGCCTTAAATGGGTACCGGATTATTTTCTGGGAAAGTAAAGCGGCATGGGCGTGATACCGACCACATTACCCCAAAAATCATGTCCCGAAGGTCTGTAAAATGTATGGTCACTAACACCATATTCCCTATACGCCATTGGCGTGACGGAGGGGCTTTCCTTTTTAATATTACTTACATAAAGCTGTAATCATACATTTTTTCCTCCTGTTAAAAAATGTATCCTCCCCCTCCTAAATATATCGCAACAATGATGTCCATCCAGTTTGATTATCTTGCGACCGTCCTTTTTCAATGTGCCCTATGTTTAGCCTATAATTTTTATCAATGATTTCGCCGTTATACTTCTTGAGGACTTGGACTTCTCTTAACTGATTGTATTTATCTAATTATTTCATAATAATCCGAATAGGTATGTTTATATATGTTGTCATTATAGTTACGACTGTTATAATCCTCAATATAGTAATAACTAGCAAGATAAGAAAATTCGTAGGTTTATCCTAATTTTCCAGGTTTCCACATAGCGATAACTAACAAAGTCTGCAACATAGAAGAACATCCTAGCGCGATAAAGGCAACATATGTTCATTTTTTCCAGGTTTATCATTGTCTGACCTTGGCATTCTGGTCACAATGATGTGGTCAGCGTTGTGTTTATCACCAACATTCATAGAAGCTGATTTGCCATTTGATCCCCATGAATTTTGCTACATGACATCTGCGATGGTTCACTTTTCTTTTACAAGAATTAATAGCTGTACCACGGCCATGATAACTCTGGAAAGATGTTTGTGTATAACCGCTCCTTTACAGGTAGTGATTTTAAATTATTCGAGACATTTCCTGTTACATTGTTGTTGTATTTTTCCCTGTTCTTTTAATGTCACATCCTCTCTGTGGCTTTATTCACCTTTAACTTATATTAATATCTTCAAAGTTCCAATATTCATATAAGACTGTCAATTTATGAAGAAACGACCACATTACACTTGGATTAGTTTTCTCAATGAAAATGAACAGGTAAACAAAATGCATGCTGATCGATTCTCTATGTTTCTACTTACACACTATCACGACTTGTTTATCATCTGTTGTTTTCTATTTTTATCGAGCTTTAATCCCGAATCTCAGTATTACATACGTGCATAATCTTCACTTGATATGCCAATCTACAAATTAAAAAAAAATCCCAGATTTATGTAGCCAGGTAGTAGTGTCCTCTATAAATAGGAGAAGTGTGTCGTCTTTTTCTCTCCTCTTGTCTGCGAGATACTCTAGGGTTAGGTGAGGCATCCGTTTAGACCTCACCTCTCGGGACAGGGTTACGGGAATCGAACCGATGTTGTATTGAGCTGAGGGAGCAGCCAGAAGTTATTACTGATTATGCTTCCCACTCTACCACGATGATCACAAGTGTAAGACACAGGCTACAATCACAGACTAGTAAAGTCTCTGCCTCGAAGGAACGATACAACATCCAGCAACGATACAGATTTAAAATACATGCCAGTCAGTATACCAATAATATAACAGTAGTATACCAGTCAGTATACAAATAATATAACAGTAGTATACCAGTCAGTATACCAATAATATAACAGTAGTATACCAGTCAGTATACCAATAATATAACAGTAGTATACCAGTCAGTATACAAATAATATAACAGTAGTATACCAGTCAGTATACCAATAATATAACAGTAGTATACCAGTCAGTATACCAATATATAACAGTAGTATACCAGTCAGTATACCATATAACAGTAGTATACCAGTCATATACCAATAATATAACAGTAGTATACCAGTCAGTATACCAATAATGTAACAGTAGTATACCAGTCAGTATACCAATAATGTAACAGTAGTATACCTGTCAGTATACCAATAATATAATAGTAGTTTACCAGTCAGCATACTAATAATATAATAGTAGTATACCAGTCAGTATACCAATAATATAATAGTAGTATACCAGTCAGCATACCAATAATATAACAGTAGTATACCAGTCAGTGTCTGGAGAAGACAGACAGAAGCACAGATGAAGATGATGGGCAAGATATGGAATGATCTTAAAAGAATGGCAAGAAACAGAACGACTTGGAAAGTGTTTGTTGAAGACCTATGCTCCACTTGGAGCTAAAATAGGTAGAAGAAGAAGCAGATTGAGTTATTGCGTTATTGAGTTATTTGCGGGTCATCATCGTTGCACTCCGAACATGTCCATAGGTGCTCAGATCCCCTTCTCAGCAACTCCCGCAGTGTCCAGCGACTGACGACTCCAGTTCTATGTTGGTTGATAAGTCTTCTTACACGGCCACTTAGTTTCTCATTTCTGGCTGTGCCCGAAGACTTCAGGGGAATATGGCGCCCTATTCACTGGCTTCTTCAGAGGACTCACAGATAGGTAAAGGTAAAGTACGAGACTTGAACCGGCGTCTTAGCACGCGAGTTTACACCCATATGTGCTCGGCCGCTTATCCAGAAATGTTCGGAGAATTCTGTATAGTGTCGCCTCAAGCATCGAAACTCAGATGGGAAGCGACATTCCTCACCTTCCCAGGGTAATACCTTGGTACCCATTTCTGCCAACGGCTGGGTCGACTGTGGGTGTATTTTTTTTTTCCAACCACGAGTACAATTCACACTCCTCCCAGCGGGGGAATCGAACACGGGATGTCCGAACGTCGGTAGTCCAGTCGGGTAAGTGCTGATTTATAGTGAACTTTTCTGTTTATTTGTTTGTTTTTTTATTGATATTTGAAGGGATCATGTGATTGTACGCGCTTTCTATTTGATGTAAATCACTTTGCTTCTTTTGATTCATTGCATTTTGTTACAATTTCTTTATTTGATCACTTATACTCATCCTTGTTGTTGATGCGCTATTGAACGCGTCAAAAAATGGCGGTTTGTTTTCGCCAGTCTGTCGTCAAGGACGCGTAATTCATTTAATTTGTAAAAGGTTCACAGTGTATCCGCGTGCTACAGAGCTATTTACTGGAGTTGGCCAGTTTATAACGTGGAAACGGGTTCTGGACCATGAGACTGAGTAAGTGCACGTGAGTCTAGACCATCCACATCATCGACGTTCAGCGACTAAATCATCTATGATACTAAGACGACGGTAAGAAGAAGATACCAGTCAGTATAACAATAATATAACTGTAATATACCAGTCAGTATGTCATTAATATAACAGTATAACAATAATATAACTGTAATATACCAGTCAGTATGTCATTAATATAACAGTATAACAATAATATAACTGTAGTATACCAGTCAGTATGTCATTAATATAACAGTATAACAATAATATAACTGTAGTATACCAGTCAGTATGCCATTAATATAACAGTATAACAATAATATAACTGTAATATACCAGTCAGTATGTCATTAATATAACAGTATAACAATAATATAACTGTAGTATACCAGTCAGTATGTCATTAATATAACAGTATACCAATAATATAACTGTAATATACCAGTCAGTATGTCATTAATATAACAGTATACCAATAATATAACTGTAATATACCAGTCAGTATGCCATTAATATAACAGTATACCAATAATATAACTGTAATATACCAGTCAGTATGCCATTAATATAACAGTATACTAATAATATAACAGTAGTATACCAGTCAGTATGTCATTAATATAACAGTATACCAATAATATAACAGTAGTATACCAGTCAGTATGCCATTAATATAACAGTATACCAATAATATAACTGTAATATACCAGTCAGTATGCCATTAATATAACAGTATACTAATAATATAACAGTAGTATACCAGTCAGTATACCAGTAGTATATGAGCAAGTAGTGGGGTGTAATGCACACTCCTATAAGGTATGACGACAGCTTTACCACAACAGGAACACAACAAAATATTGACGTTTCAGCCTGCATGCGGCTTTCTTCAGAGAACGAGAACAAAGACAAAACACTATGGGGCACAGGTAAATATTTCTACTCCTACGATGATTGGGACAGGTAAGTTTGGGAGAAATGTACGGATGGATAAGAGATGAGATGATGAAATGAGAGAGAGATATGTGATACATACTGGAGGATAGGTGAAATGTGGAAGTATAAGTTTATCTAGAGAAATTATAATATATAAAGGTGAGACAGCCTGTAGGCAGGATTAGTCCGCTCCCAGTGAGAGATGGCAGTCAAATGCCAGAGGAAGGACCTACTCGTCCCGTAGTTATAATTAGTCACGTGATTATACCGGAGCCTCGATAGCTCAGTGGTTAGTGAACTGGACTACAACAGACAAGGGGAAGGTTTCGATCCCAACCGACGGCTTCCGGGTTCACCCAGCCTTAAATGGGTACCGGATTTTTCTGGGAAAGTAAAGCAGCACGGGCGTAATACCGACCACATTACCCCAAAAATCATGTGCTGAAGGTCTGTAAAATATAGGGTCACTAACACCATATTTCCCTATACGCCACTTGGCGTGACGGGGGGTACTTTACTACTTTACTTTCTTACGTGATTAGACCGGAGGTCATACTGGTTGTGACGCAGCCAAGTGTGATACAGACAAAGACTGGTAAGCAATGAGTCTTTCGTGTGCATTGCGGTGATGCCTTTTTCTTTATTGTTACCATTACTTCTCTCTTTGTGTTATTAAGGCTGAGTCCTTTATTTTTGCTTTCCTTTACTATAATGTCTAACATTTCTTGCAACTCATTACCCTCTTAGCAATTAAGAATGTATATTCAGCATATATAATTACATCAACTTATATGAGATTATTTATATTATGACCTCCAATTGTTATTACAGGCATGCCCCTTATGGATCCCAAAATAATTTTGACTATAAATATTAGATACATCTGGTTACAGCACACAACCTTGCCGAACGGCCTTTTTTTTGACGGAACATTTCCAATTGATTTCCAGTTCTTATGGTCGCTGTTAGTTGCCAGTACATGTTCTTTATTATATTTAGCATTTTGATGACTACGTTTATGTCTACTAAAATTTTGATTATTTCTTGGTTCTTTACTTTGTCAAATGCGTTGGTATAATCTATAAAATATAGGTATTGATCTGTTTTCACCTCTATGGCTCTATTTGTATTGAAGACCTTATGATGTATATGGCATTGCTCGTTCCTCTACCTCCAACAAAACCACATTGTTCATTACTAATTTCTGGACTGATTCTGTTTCGCACTCTTCGCATGATGATTCTTAGTAATATCATGGTCACGTGACTTATTGTGCGATGATCATCGCATTCAGTCGCACCAGATTTCTTTGGTAGGGCTATGAATATTGATTTGAGCATGTCGTCTGGTATATATTGTATATGTTGTAGATATCATTCAATATTTTTGTTATAATTTCTATTCCAGAATCACCTATGGCTTCAAACTCATGTTTAGTTATATTATGTGGTCCAACAGCTTTTCCTGTTTTCATATTACGCAAGGCGTCTTCCACTTCTTATTTGGGTACTTCTTGTCTTTTTCCCATTATTCTTAATATTTACTTCTGTTCGTTCATCATTATAAAGATCTTTAGTGTATTCTGTCAATCTTTTCCTTATGCTTTCTTGTTCAATCAACAATTCACCTTCCTTTACTCTTAAACATCCCGTTTGTGATTGCGTTTTTATTCCTGTTAAATCGTCAGTGTGTTGTATATAGCTTTGGCATCTCCTTTTTATTACGTTTCACTTATTGGGACAGGTAAGTTTGGGAGTTACTTTTTTTGACCATGTTTTGATTTTCCATTTGTTTACGATCAATGATGATATCGTATGACAGGGAACAGTTGGCTGTGTTCATTTTATACGCAGTTTCGTCTTATGTCTTTCGGCGTGTGCTGAGACTGCTACGATGGGGACTACAGTTACCTTTCTTTGTTTGGTAGATGAGATATTAATTCGGATGACTACGCTGGCACGGGCGGTTGAGCAATTATGGATTTTAATTCGTTTGCAGTGATACCGGGGCCATAACCTAAGAACCAAATAACGTTTCAATCTCTTTGCATCTCTGCTTTAGCCATGCTTCTTTTGCTACGTTGCATTTTATTACAATTTCTTTATTCAGTCTGTTATACTCATCTTTGTTATCTGTATTTATTCTTCTTGTATCCATAAGCTGTAAAATGTCATCCATCTTTCATCCATTTCTTCTTGAATTTGTCCTCATTGGTGGTATGAACTATTTTGATGTTTACGGCATTGGTTAATTTAGCATTTCCCACGGTTCATATATAAAGGTATTAACATTGAAAACTGTGAGGAATAAATCATAGAAAGTTTTTAAATCACCTTGTTTAATTTAAAATATTTATGAACTCTTGTCTATTCACTCACTGATTTAGAAATGTTATAAACGTTTCACCAATACTGAAGATACTAAAGATTCTGCCCGTCTTCAAATATTGTGAACATGTAGTCGCAATTGTACTAAAAAGATAATATAGATATTAGTCTTTTCTCAGAAACATTGCCATTACATTACCATTACATTACCATTACATTGCCATTACATTGCCATTACATTACCATTACATTGCTATTACAATGTGACTTACTATTTTCTTTTTCAGGTTAAACAAATGATCACACCAAAACGAGTGACTGCGATCATTGTCTGTATATTCATCATCTTCTTCTGTAGTGGCTCCCCTGTTTGGGTCGTCAACAGTCTAGGATTAAAATATTTCCCTTTGAGAAACAAAACTCTTGTTGGTATTATCTCCAGAGTGGACCGGCAAAACATTGAGATTATAAGCTTTGCCATCAACAACTTCTTCATCCCGTTCTGTACCTTTGTGATCATCGTTGTCTGCACGATAATTCTTTCACTGAAACTTAGAAGCCAATCAAAGTGGAGTCAGGAATCAATCAGCGGTTCACACGTTGACAGAGTCTCCATGCGTAACGAGAAAGCTGCTAGAATGGTTGTGATCATTTCCACTTTGTTTATTATTTGTTTTGCTCCCATTTGTGTGATAACGTTAGCACTTGGATGTCAACCGCAGTTGTCAATTAACGGAGAGTATTTTTATATTTCAGTAATACTTGCAGGAATTGCTTACACAATGGAGAGTTTGAATTCATCAATAAATATATTTATTTATCACCGCATGAGCAGTAAATACAGAAGGAATTTTTGTGATCTATTTTGCCTACATGCAGAAAAATATAGGGACAAATGACTGCTGGATAACTAAATTGAACAAAAATATTTGAGAATTTGTATGAGCCTTGCCTAAAAGAACGCATTTACACACAAAAAAACATTCAATGCTTATTATATATAACGCGGTATAGTTTATTGTGAAACTGAACATTCAACATCTGGTAATTTTCCTTCAAACGTTATTGTAGTAAAAAAAAAATATAAAAAAAAAAACGCACACATCAGCGCCACATTCATGTTAAATGCGATAACTCAATTATAAGAAGAAGGTGGCATTGCCTATCTTGGGTTATACAACTTAATAACAACTAAATTCGCGTTGCGATAAATACAACAAAGAAGAGCTCTAATTTTGTGGGAATGCACGGCGATTCAATGGAACGAGAGGCACATTAAATTTTGGTATTTAGAGCATACCACAAAAGATGCAAACATTTTGTTTTTAAATAGGACAATATACGATCATAAATTAAGAATAAACCTTCAGTAAGCTGAAGAAATTTTACAATATAATGTCTGCAGTTATGAGGTCATATATGTATGTATCTGTCGACTGTGTGGCTACCGAGAAAATATTACAGCCACTGTCACCTGTGGGAGATGCACCACAGAAATAAAAAGCAGAATAGCTCAGGCCAAAATAACATTTCAGAAAATGAAAAATATCTTATGAAACAACTCTATGTCAATAAAAATGAGAAAGAGAGTTCACCAGTGCTATATAGAACCAATTCTGACCTATGGAAGCGAATCATGGACAGTAGACAAACAAATGAAAAGACGGTTAGAGGCCACAGAGAAGGGATTTCTCAGAAGAATGTTGAAAGTTCCCTGGACAGATAAAAAGACCAATGAGGAAGTTCTCAAAGAGGCCAACACAAAAAGGGAGCTCTTAAAAAACATCAGAAAGAAGCAATCAACATTTTTCGGGCACATCATGAGAAGAGGAAAGTTGGAATACTTGGTTACAACTGGCAAAATAAAAGGAAAGAGAGATCGCGGACGACAAAGAGAGAAAATACTGGATAGCTTGGTGTCATGGCATGGAAAACAGTCAACAACAGAACTGATACGATGCACTGTACATAGAAGATTGTGGAGGGACATGATCGCCTACGGCAACCGGCAGGGTACATGATGATGATGACTGTCACCTGCTGTCCTTGTAAGATGCTAATAAGAAGTCTGAGGTCAAGGTCTTTGACGGTCTTACTTAATTCGTGCTTTTGATCTAAGCTATCTTCAGTGTCTTCACTGGAATATGGCTGACATGCCTTAAACTGCGGAACGTGCTGAGGAGGGTATCTGAGCACTAGGAAGTTGTCGGTTGTGAAATAAACATCTGTTGGCTAAACTATAAAAAAAAAAAAAAAAAAAAAAAAAAAAAACGTTCTTAAATGTTAAAAAGCGAACTTGGAATGTTAGGACTCTATATCAACAAGGGAAATTGGAACATCTTATTCAAGAAGCAGAACGAATAAATATAGATATTTTAGGCATATCAGAGACTAGATGGAAAGAATGTGGGTACATTGAAGACGAAAAATATACATTTATATACTCAGGAAACACAACAGAACATCAAAGAGGGTAGGAATACTGATAAAAAGAGAGCTACAAAAATATATAAGTACCCACGGGACATACAGTGATAGGATTATACTACTCAAGTTGAAAGCAAAACCATTCGACATAGCAATAATACAGACATATGCACCCACTCAAGACTACACAGATGAACAAATAGAGGCATACTATGAAGACCTAAAAATAAAGTTATGAAGCAAGTGAAATCTTCAGACATCTTGATTGTAATGGGTGACATGAACGCTAAAGTAGGAAAAGGTAGATATAAGACAATTATAGGAAATCATGGTTTAGGAAAAAGAAATGACAGAGGAGAAAGATTAATACAATTCTGTGAAGAAAACAGGCTGATAATATGTAACACCTACTTTGAGCAAGAGAAAAGGAAACTATACACATGGAAAAGCCCTGGAGATAGGAAGAGGAATCAAATAGATTACATAATGATAAAAGAAAGGTTCCGTAACAGCGTAAAGAAAGCCAAAACCTACCCAGGAGCAGATATTAATTCTGATCACAATCCTGTAATGATTAAAATGAAAATCAAACTAAAGAGAAACAAGCAAAAATCTAATTCATCAACAAATCCTCTCGATATAACAGCTTTAAATCAAAAAGATATTAAAGATACCTATACAATACAAGTAAAGAACACATACCAGAAGCTGCTAGAGAAAGGAATTGAACAATCTATCTATTGACCTTTCGAGCCGTAACCGGCCCATAGGGCGTAGACCAAGATACACCTTCTCCTATATGAATTTTTGTTCTAGCAGTTTTCTTTTAAAGATATTTTATCAAATCTCGCCATCTGTCTCTGTTCTGTGCAAGCAGTTCTATCTCATTGAGGGAGCCGATTCCTGCTGCTCTTGCCTCTCTCATCAATGTTCTTCTCATTGTCTCCCTGGGTCTTCCTCTTTTTCTTTTACCTGTTGTTTCCCATATGAGGGCTTGCTTTGCTATTCGATTATTATCTCTTCTCATCACATGTCCAACGTATGACCATCGACTTTTCTTTATTACTGAAGATATTAGTGGTTGATTGGCGATTTCTCTAATTTCCTCGTTTGTTTTGAATTCGTTCCATTCTATACCAAGTATTTTCCTTAGACATTTATTTTCGAATGCGTTCAACTTTGTTTCTATATCTCTTGTTGTTTTCCAGCTTTCACACGCATACGTAAGGGTTGATAGTACATTTGATTTGAATAGCCTAAGTTTTGTGTTTGTGCTAATGAGTTTTGATTTCCACAACTTTTCAAGGCTTCTGAAAGACATTGCTGCTTTAGCCAGTCTGATTCTAATTTCTTTGCTCGTATCCCCTTCTCGATCAATGTGACTTCCAAGATAGATGAAGTGATCGATCTCTTCTACTGGTTTGTTTTCCATGTATATTTTGTCACTTGTTGGAATTAAACTTTTCATGACTTTAGTCTTTTCATGATTGACCTCAAGCCCAATTTTGCTGGCTATTGATGATAGTTCATTTGTGTTTTCCTGCATCGTTTTTATCTGATTGCTGATGAGAACTATGTCATCAGCAAAGTCCAGGTCCTCCAAATGGTCTCCTTGTATCCATTCGATGCCTTTATTACCAGTGCAGCATTTCTTCATTATGAAGTCCATAACAATTCCAAATAACAAGGGCGATAAAATACATCCTTGTTTAACCCCAGTTTCTATTGGGAAACATTCGCTCAGTCCTTCCTCTGTTCGAACTGCACATGTGTAACCATCATACATGTCTTTGATAATATTTATGATTTTTGATGGTAAGCCATATTGCTTCAGAATTTTCCACAAAGAATCTCTATGAATACTATCAAATGCTTTTTTGAAGTCGATGAAGTTAAGTACAAAAGGTTTTTGCTTTTCAATGTGTTCCTCCAATATAAGTCGTAGAGTGAAAATGTGGTCAAGACAGCTTCTCCCTTTTCTAAACCCAGCCTGTTCTTCACGCATTACTGTATCTATTGAATCCTTTATTCTATTTAGGATGATTTTACAGAATAATTTTGAGGCAACTGACAAAAGTGTCACGCCTCTCCAATTGTTACAATCTCTAAGATTGCCCTTTTTTGGGATCTTAACAATGATTCCTTTTTTCCATTTATGAGGCGTCTTCTCTGTTTTCCAAATGATGTTGAACATTTTTTGGAGATGTATTAAATTATGGCTATCAATTGCCTTGAGGATCTCAGCTGTTAACTTATCCTCTCCAGCAGCCTTGTTATTGGTCATTAGCTTTAAGGTGGTTTCTATTTCACTCAAGGTGAAGTCATCTAAATTTACATCTAATTCTGCTGCTGGTGTTTCAGCTTCAAAATCTATTAAACTGTGAGGTAGTGGACGGTTAAGAATTTCTTTGAAGTGTTCCGCCCAACGGGCTTTTATGTCTGCGCTTGTTGTTAGCATTAATCCAGATTTGTCTAGAATTGGTGTTCCACTGGATGTATAGGTGTTTGTCAGCATCTTTTGTACAGTATAAAGAGTTCTGCTGTCTCCTGTAATTGCAGCTGTCTCTGCTTTCTCTGCCAAGTTGTCTATATAAGCTCTTGTATCTCTTCTTGCCGAACTTTTCACTTTGTTGTCTAATTCTTTGTATGTTGCTTTTGCCAGAACCTTTCCAAGATCTGTCTTTACATTAGTCATGGCTCTCTTCGCTTCTCTTCTTTCTTTGATGTATTTCCATGTGGTGTCTGAGATCCAAGCTCGTTTTTCCATTTTCTTCAGTCCAGCACTTGCTTCTGCTGCTGTCATTAGTATTTTGCTCTGTGAGTCCCACATTTCATTGATATCTAAGTCTATTTCACCAAGTGCTGAATAACAATTACTTAGCTCTATGTTAAACTTTTCCTTTATTGCTTCATCTTTCAGTTTATGACTATCAATTTTATGTGTAATTGACCTCTTCTGTTGGTTTCTAAATTTTAATCTTATTTTCCCAATGCACAGGTTGTGGTCACTATTAACATCAGCACCTCTGTATGCTCTTACATCTATTAATGATGATCTGAATTGTTGTTTAATACATAGGTGGTCAATTTGATTTGATGTTCTATCATCAGGAGATATCCATGTTGTTTTGTGGATATTTTTATGTGGAAATAATGTCCCACCTATAACTAAATTTTCTATTAAACATAATTCTATTAATCTTTCTCCATTCTGACTTGTTGTATTACAGCCTTCTCTCCCCATCACATGTTCCACTCCTGCGTTATCTTGGGTAAGGTGTTTCCGGTTGTTTCCAAAATGGAGGAATTATTTTTCTCCGGCTTGGTATAGAACCGTTGATCAGAGGTTTAACAAGCCGCTATCGTAAAAACGATGTTGTTAATGAAACGTAGGGAGACTTCAACGCCAAAGTAGGACAAGATAACAAGACAACAAGAATTGAACAATACAGAAGAGAAAATCCTGATGAAAAAGTAACAACCAAATGGCAATGCATAAAGAAAAGCATACAAAAAGCATGCGACACCTTACCCAAAAGAGAAAAGAACAAAAAACAAAAATGGATAACTAACACCATCTTAGAAAAAATGGAAGAAAGGAGACAAGCGAAGAACACTGCCCAATACAATAAAATAGATAATGAGATACGCAAAATGTGCAAAAAGGCAAAAGAAGACTGGCTCAGCCAAAAAATGTATAGAAATAGAAACTATGGAAAGCAAACAAGACCTAAGAGGAATGCACACAGAAATAAAGAGAATGACTAATAAAAATAAAAAAGCCACAGAAGGTGGATGCATTGCAGACAAAAAAGGAAAAATGCTAACAGACAATAAGGATATCATAGATAGATGGCAGGAATATATAACAGAACTATTTCATGACCAAAGGGACAAGAAACCAGTTATAAAATGTACATCAGGCTATAAAATCTTAAAATCTGAGGTGAAAAAAGCTATACAAACAATGAAAAGGGGAAAAGCAGCAGGACCTGAAAGCATACAGATAGAGATGATACAGGCACTTGAAGATTTTGGCATTGAAGTGATTACAGATATATGCAACGACATATACCACACATGATACATACCAAATGAACTAAAAACATCAACTTTCATTGCATTGCCTAAAAAGAATGGTGCAGTTGAATGCAGTGACTTTAGAACAATAAGCCTAATGAGCCATGTTACAAAAATCTTGCTAAAAGTTATACAAGGAAGGATTCAGAATAAAATCAATACTGAATTAGATGAGCAGCAATTTGGATTTAGGAAAAATAGCGGGACAACAGAAGCCATAATCTGCATGAGAACATTAATAGAAAAATACACAGAAGTAAACAAACCAATATATGCCTGCTTCATAGACTACATCAAAGCTTTTGATAGAGTACACCACAAACAACTTATAGAATGCCTAAAAGAGATACATCTAGATGACATGGATATACGACTAATATGCAATCTATACTGGGAGCAAACAGCAATAATAAAATATAACAAAGAGTTCTCTACACCCATTGATATAAAAAGAGGAGTAAGACAAGGATACATCCTATCACCAAGATTGTTCCATCTATACACTGAGCAAATCTTTAAAAACATCATAGAGATGCCAGGCCTACAAATTAATGGAAAGATAATCAATAACCTAAGATATGCTGACGATACTGTTCTACTAGCAGAAAATCCTAAAGACCTACAATAATTACTTAATGAAATAAACACGACAAGCAAAAAATATGGATTAGATATGAATATCAAAAAGACTAAAACTATGATCATAAACAAAGAAAATACTCAAAATCCACAAGTGGATATCAAATTGAAGGAATAGACCTTGAGACAGTTCAGAACTATAACTACCTTGGGCATACTATAACCAGTGATGGAAAATGTACAACTGAAATAAACAAAAGAATAGGAATGGCAAAAAGTAATTTTAATGTCATGAAGGACATACTAACATCAAAACAAATAACACCAGAGCTAAAACTAAGAATAGCAAAATGTTACATCTTCTCAATATTCCTATATGGTGCTGAAACATGGACATTAGACAAGAAAACAGAACAGAGAATTGAAGCCTTTGAAATGTGGATATATAGAAGAATAGGTAGAGTTGGATGGAAGGAAAAGAAAACAAACGATGAA
Organism: Megaustenia siamemsis; assembly: GCA_032433765.1. Taxonomy (NCBI): domain Eukaryota; kingdom Metazoa; phylum Mollusca; class Gastropoda; order Stylommatophora; family Ariophantidae; genus Megaustenia; species Megaustenia siamemsis. Next base: position 92,164,752 of record JAVIAB010000124.1, read on the forward strand.
GTCTTAAAACAAATAAAAATGAAAAGAGAACTTCTCAACACAATTAGAACAAGACAAATGCGATTCTTGGGCCATGTTAAAAGACACAACAGCCTACTGAAAGTAATCCTGGAGGGGAAAATACAAGGTAAAAGAGGCAGAGGCAGACCAAGATTAACATGGACGAGTAACATCAAAAGATGGACAAATCAACCGATGACAACCTGCACCATCAAAGCAAGAGATAGAGCAGAATGGCGCTCCATGGTAGCCAACCTTCGTTGCGGAGACGGCACTCAATGATGATGAAATGTTATTTAGAGCCTATTTTAACATATGGTTGTGAATCACGGCCCCTAGGACAACAAACAATAAAATCAAATCACTGGAGGCTGTAGAACTATGGTTTTTACAGAAAATTGTTGAGAATACCATGCATAGCAAAGAAGAGTAATGAAAACGTTTTGAAAGAGGCCAAAGCAAAACGAGAGCTAATTTCCTATTATTTACTGGTCATGCAATAAGAAGGGAACTCTACTGTCTTTTAGCTCCCTGTGGAGCATATTTCTTCAACAATTAGCACTTTCCAAGTCGTTCTGTTTTTTGCCATTCTTTTAAGATCATTCCATGTCTTCCCCATCATCTTCATCTCTGCTTCCATCTGTCTTCTCCAAGAATTCCTTGGTCTTCCGCTTTGTCTTTTCCCCTGGGGATTCCAAAAAAGGGCCTGTTGTGTAATACTCTCAATTGGCTTCCGTAGTGTGTGTCCTATCCAGCGCCATCGTCTTCGCTGTATCTCTTTATCCACTGGTATTTGACTGCTATATTTCCATAATTCTATGTTAGTAATTTTGTCCTGCCATTTCCATCCTTTTATTCTGCGTAAGCATCCATTAATGAAATTTTGTATCTTTGTGATTGTCAGTTTTGGTGTTCTGCACGTTTCACAGCCATATAATAGGACCGACTTAACATTTGAGTTGACAATTTTTATTTTGGTATTTAACCTAATTTCTTTGGATTTCCATATGTTTCCCAGTGAAAACATAATTTACATGTCATAAAATTAAAGTGGTAACATGTTGGCAAGATAAATCTATTTAGATAGATTTGTGTGGATCGACATGGAGAAGGCTTTTCATAGAGTATGGCGATAGTGTTTAAAGAACAAGCTTTTTAGACTTGGCATCCAGGATCGTTTATTCAATTAGGTCTCTCAATACCTTCAGGATAGAACGGCCAGAGTACAAGTTCAAGGTCAACTAAGTAAGAAGGTCACAATCGAACAAGGTGTCCCACAAGGCGGATTCTTGTCCCCAACGCTCTTTTTAATTTTCACAAATGACATCGTAATGGACATTCCACCCAGAAAACACTCAACAATATACGCAGATGATCAGGAGTTATGGGCTCGCGAGGACAGTATGTCAGTGGATGGTTCCAGGATGCAAGATGCATTGGGCGAACTTGAAAAATGGACGAACACCAGGTTCTTACCAATTAACGAAAAAAAAACTACATATTCAATTCTCAGCCTATCAAGAAACTAAACTCTCTGCAAACTTGAAGATAAAAGACCATACACTCCCTATTGACCAAAACCCAACATATCTTGGCATCACCATGAATCGCATAACGACTTGGAAAAGTCAGATAGACAGAGCAAGAATAAAAGCCAGAAACCGAACTAATACTATGAAGAAATTGGCAGGAACGGACTGGGGAGCAAGTAGAAATATCTTGAAAAGACTATACGTAGGAAGGGTCAGACCAGTCCTAGAGTATGGAGTCACAGCCTGGGCTGTGGCTTCCAAATCACACCTTAACAAAATTAACAGAACACAGAACCAAGCTGCCTGTATCATCACTGGTGCTATGAAATCTACACCTATCAAGACTCTAGAAACAGTAACAGGTTTACAACCCTGAGATGACAGACGGGTCACTAAAGTATTGCAACAAGCGGAGAAATATAGAAGGCTCCTTAGCCACCCCATGCACCAAAGAATAACTGGTTTGGGAATTGTACGCCTAAAGAGGAGCAACTTCGCAGCAATCGCCAATGAACAAACTACTGGAGACCCAGTACTTTCCCCAAAAATACCGAAACCCTTGGGCCCATCTGATATGTCTCCTCATGGGAAACATAAAACACCAGAACTTAAGGAAAAATATAACAGGAATCATGAAAAAGGCACCCAATCAGACACAGAAAGAAAACACGTAGCAGAAAAGTACATACACGATACCTACCCACAGGACTCTTGGTCCCACATATACACAGATGGTTCTGCTACAAATGCAACCAGAAATGAAGGGGTAGTGTGTTCTTGACGCTGAATAATCAGGACGAGATCACCAAGTCAAAAGCTACTGGGAAATTCCTAAACAACTTTAAAGCAGAAACTGAGGCCATAAGAGATGCTGCAACACTGGCTACTCAACACAAACATAACATGACCAATAAATTGGTGATTCTGACTGATGCACTGTCAGTACTATCAGCTCTAAAATTCCCCAAGAACAATGAACTAGATGACTTGAGAACAACCCTGCACCAACTATACAACAACTTCCAGAGAGTAGTCATTCAGTGGATACCATCACACTGTAATATACACGGGAACGAACGCGCAGACAAATTAGCTAAAGTGGGAGGGAGATTACCACAAGAGAACCATCCGCTCAGTTATGATGAAGCCAACTCCATCCTCAAAGGTTAGTATTATGAAAAATGGAAACGAAAACACCCAAAGCATAACGAGAGGGACGGATACCATCAACTATCAAGGAGGGATCAAGTCGTCATACTTCGCCTACGCACTGCCACAATAGAATGAGAAATCACATGTTCACCAAATTCAAAATAGGCACAACCAGCCTATGCCACTGCACACTGGATAATATGACTACAAAACATGTTCTACAGGATTGCCCCCAAGAAGATAGAAGACTAATCAACCAACCCAGAACTGGAGTCAGTCACTGAACACTGTGAGATTTGCTGAGGAGCGGATCTGAGCACCTATGGACTGGTTCGGAGTGCAATGATGATGACCCGATAAAAAACCTCAATAACTCGATAACTCAATCTATTTAGAAACAAAGCGCAAACGTAGATTTATAAACAGCCACTTATCTAGAGACATAATAATACATAGTTAACCAAACAAAATATTGTACGCCAATTTGTATCACATGTACCCGGGATAAAATTACGACGTTCAATGAAGAGTTATCAATACACTGCATCATAGTAACTTTCATTCCGTATATTTATTTTTAATATGTAAAAATTATGTGACGCTGTATCAATTATACGTTTTATTCTGTAAAGTACGTGGCATATTATTAATAGTTCTTCATTGCAATTTAACAAAGCAAGAATTACGAAATACAAAAATATTTAGTTGAATTACAGCTGTATAATAAAATATAACGATATTTACGTATATCTACGACTTATTATATATAGCCACTGGAAATTAATGCAATTCTGAAGAAATTATTGTTTTCAAATTATAATGGACAGTGGATTTTCTCCCTCGGTACAAGTTTAAAAACTGGAAAAATAGAAACGTAAATGCTATTGTTATATATGTTTGGAAGAAAAGTAAGGAACAATTATTTTACAATTTTTCTGCATGAAAAAACACGACAGTGTTTCATAAATAGTATTTTTTAATCAATAGCGTGATTTAAGAGAAACCTTTTTATTAAAATATATTTATCTCGTTCTAATTGATTGTCGTTTGGTTAACACAGGGCTGAAAATAAAGTTCGCAAGAGACACACAGTCTTTGTCCATAAAATATTGTTACATGTCATAAGCTGATTATCATCCGTTTGAAATCGTCCGAGAATAATGTCATACGAAGAAGTCGCTGATGTTACTTTTAAAGTCTCTGTGATTTATTTATATCTTATATACGGCGTGATATGTCAGATAATCAACATCTTTGGCGTTGCCACTAATATTATCAACATCATCTGCTTTTCCACAGAAGGATTTGATGATGTTGTGAACATCAGTCTATTAGGTGCAATAATACATGAGATATACAAACAATTATCTGTATGTAAAGTGTATTATTTAATTAATATTGTTGACTTAACTTTGCTTAATTTCCTTGTTAGCCGTGAGCTATGAGCTCTTTACAGCTTAATGCCTCTTGCATGAAGGCGCAGGTCCTTCTCAGTTGTACAGCTGCAGAGTACAGTGTGTTATTGATGGACGGAGGTAGTGGGAGTAACATGCTCCGTCGGTTTTGTAAATGGGGACAGTGTAGTAGCAGGTGATCTACTGTCTCAGATTGAATTATTATTGTTAATGTATTCTTCTTTTTTCCCGACAAGTTCGACAATACACTCAAAAGAAGAAAATAAGTTTCCTTCCTTTTGCCTTGTTTGTGGTCCAGCTATTCTGCCTCCCATACCCTGCCTCCAATGTTCTACCCCATCTTGTTCTTGATTTCCTTCCATTCTCGTCTTTTCAGTGGAAAAATCATACTTTATTACTTACCTTTGCGGTACTTGTGGGTGATACACTTTGGGGAATGTGTACAACCTGCATACCATGACTAGCGATGCAATTCCTGGTGGACGGTGAACATACTTGTTTCCCAAGCAGTAACCAACACTTTATTATTTTGTCCAGGAGATGTCCAGTATGAATTGCAGAAAGCGGATGAGAAAAGCGTTGTATTTTTTTTTCTTCGGCAGTTGTATAAAGCCAAAATATAAGGAAAGAGAGATCGCAGACGATAAAGAGAGAAAATACTAGTTAGCTTGGTGTCATGGCATGGAAAACAGTCAACAACAGAACTGATACGATACACTGTAGATAGAAGATTGTGGAAGGTCATGATCGCCTACGCCAGTCGGTACGGCACATGATGATGATGTATATATTGGTATTTTTATCAGTAGAACCGGGGATGATTACTCGGTAATGGTGCATCTAAGATAGTTTAATTTTGTTTGGAAACCTCACTTTGTTACCGCTTATGATAATATTTGCAGGTTCTACACCTTGACTAATGACTTTTTAAAGTTGATGGTAAGTTGTAACATCATGTAGTGTAGATCAGATGGATCTTGAATAGTTTGTGTATTCATGTAGACATCACTTGCTTATTTGATTTGTTTATAATTAGTTTCTTAGGATTCAAGTTCTCTCCTTTTAAACTGGACACAATTGACATTTCTGGTAAGATCTAGAGTAAAAATAGACACCTTCTGTTGATATGCAGGGGGCGTATTTTAAGATGATCGCAAAGAAGATATCAAAGTGTTAGAGCCAAGACACAGTCTTATTTCGATTCCGTAGTTGATGGAAAACTAGCTTTAAATAATTTAGCATCGTGCTGTACTACACCTCTAATACGCTCATGAACATATCTAATCATGTGTACTTGGTTTGACAGGCAGTCAATTATCAACATCATTTTGTGAAGCCCATCTTTAAACAGTCATAAGTTCATATCAGGTCGGTTAACACAATGGAGAGTGAACAGTTTTGTTTTTTATATTTTGTCTTGCAGTTATCTCAAATAAAAAAAAATCATACCTACATGTTACCTGCTGTTCCAGAAATCAAATTGTAACACTTAGTAAACTATATCACATAGTTTATTCTATGATACGATAACGCACGGCCGCGCAGTCGTTCCATTAGTTCCGTACATATACAAATAATGCAAAGCTCATTAACATTTGCCGCTAATTTTTAATTGACAAACGACGATTATTTTGGTCATCGCATACATTTTCGTCAAAATTTGTGTGGGTCGGTTTTATCGAAACAAAATAAACACCCATCCCACACATTTGACGCCCCTTCTCCAGTTTAAAAATAATATCCAAACAACTTATAGAAATTAATTACTCTTGATGGTTATTTATGAAAAGTCATTAAAATCTCAAAATTAAACATGGAGAAAACGAATTTCAATTGAAAAAAATGGCGTCCATACCTCGCCAACCCAGCCAGCCTTTTATAGACTATTCAGAATAAATATTGTACACAATTTTCCAACAAAAATCCGAAGGAATGTTCTCCAGTATTTGTCACAGTAGCTATCGCTATAGTAACCCTGATAATGGGAAGCTACTATAAAATGAATAGGTGACTTCCTCTTCTTCTTCTACCTTTTTAGCTCCCAGTGGAGCATAGGTCTTCAACAAACACTTTCCAAGTCGTTCCGTTTTTTGCCATGCTTTTAAGATCATTCCATGTCTTCCCCATCATCTTCATCTCTGCTTCTATCTGTATTCTCCAAGAATTCCTTAGTCTCCCTCTTTGTCTTTTCCCCTGGGGATCCCAGGGAAAAGGTGACTAGTCTAGAAAAAAATACTAGGAATAGCACTGATTAGACAGGCAACAACAGTGAGCATCAACTTCTTGCTGATTGAAAGTCCCGCTTATAACTTGGAAGTCCTTTGCAGAGTATAAAGTCAGTGGAAGGGAAACAGCGAATCGTTGGAATGAAGATCACGTGATTACTGCCCCTCTTCTTGGCCCTGGAACTGAACAATTAAGTTGTTATACAACCTCAACATCTTTATTGAAATAAAACTACCAAACTAGGAAAATATGAATCGCTCATAAATTAATGTTTTTTTTTCAGTATTATCATTATCTGACCTTGGCAGCCTCGTATCCATGATATGGTCATCGATATGTCTAACTCCAGCAATGCTGGCGGCTGATTTGCCATTTGATCCAGCAGAAACTTGCTACCTGACATCAGCAATGATGCACTTTTCGTTTACAAGAATTAGCTGTTGCATCACGGCCATGATTACCATAGAGAGATGCTTGTGTATAACCGCTCCTTTACAGGTTGGAACATTGCATCATTTTACTTTGTAGCATTGTTTTATTTCACTTTCTTTTAAATTCATTTCATTGGTTTTTCTATCTGAGTATTTGTATTTATTTGAAATATATTTATCTTTTCGATGTTTATATTCTATACTTTTGATTGCCAATTTACCAAAATGAAAAACTGACGTCACTGCAATAGAGCAGTCTTTGGGTATACAGTCCATTTTAACAGATGAATCTATGGACATTGCTGTTTTCGGTAATTTCCTAGTTTGATCAGATATATTATTTCAGTTGGAAGAGTGATGTCCCCTAAAATATGTCTGCCAAAATACAGTGGTTCTACGCATTCTTGGCGTTGGGGTCATTACGCTGGCATGTAATCATTTCGGAGTATCTGTTGATTGGGCGTTGGGTCCAGGGGTTAGGTTTAGCTTTAGTGTTAAATATTTATAAATATATTATAACGCGTGACAAAAACGACGCCACTCGGCCTAATTATGATCTTGCGTAATGACCCCAACGCCAAGAATGCGTAGAACCACTGTATTTTGGCAGACATATTTTAGGGGACATCACTCTTCCAAACTGAAATAATATATCTGATCAAACTAGGAAATTACCCTGTTTTCTCTGTAAGTTTCTACTTGTACATTTACCTGATACGCTTTCCCATTCTTTGTATACAACATCTACCGAGCACAACTACTAACCCACCCAAAACTTCCCAAGAACACCGCCATCACTCTGTGAGACACAAAAAGAATACACTAAATCTATGACAATAGGTGAACTAATGAACGTATCTAATTTGGTGTTAAATTGTCAGTACAATAAAGTCAATTGAACTAAAATCATCATCATCATCATCATTAAGTACTAAGCCTGCTGGCATAGGTGATCATGTCTCTCCCCAACGTTCGATAACGACAGTTATTTATCATTTATATTGTTGACCTTCTGCCCAGCCATTCTCTTAAGCTGTCTGGTATCTTTTCTCTTTGCTTCCCTCTATCTCTTCGTCCCTCAGTTTTCCCAGTTGTTATGATTATATTCCAGCTATTCTCTTCTCATTACATGACAAAGAAATGATGATTGTTTCTTCCTAATATTGGAAATTAGCTATCCTTTTGCTTTGGCCTCTTTCAGAACGTTTTCATTACTCTTCTTAGCTGTCCATGGTATTCTCAACAATCTTCTGTAAAACCACATTTCTACAGACTCCAGTGATTTTCCTGTCTGTTGTCTTATTGTCCATTATTCACATCCATATGTTAAGACTGGCTCTACATACAATTTAAGAACTATTTTTCTTGTTTCTATTTTCAAAAATGGATTGCATAGTACCTTATTTATTTTTTTGGAAAGCTGCTTTTTCCTGAGCCATTCTGTATCTCTCCTCTTTTGTACATCTTTCGTCTGAGGTTAACAAAGTTGTGTCTTTTAACATGCCCTAAAAATTTCATTTGTGTTGGTCTGTGTTTAGTAGTTCTCTTTTCATTTTTTGTTGTTTTAAAACTTTATCAAGTGTTTTCTTTTTTTCCCATCCATTTCTACCTAATCAACATTTCAAAGGCTTCAATTTTCTGTTTTATTTTGTTGTCTAATGTTCTTGTTTCTACAGCAAACAGGAATATTGAGAAGAGGTAACATTTTGTTATTCTTAGTTTTAATCCTGGTGTTATTTGTTTTGATGACAGTATATTTTTCATGGCATTAAAATTACTTTTTGCCTGTACATTTTCTTTATTATTCTTAGATTGTGCTGTCTACGTTCATGTTTTCTAAAATTTTGAATATTTTTGGTGCTACACTTTGTCAAAGGCTTTAGTATAATCTATGAAACAAAGGTATAGATCTGTTTTCACCTTTATGGGTCTTTGTATAAAAGATCTTATGATGTATATGGCATTGCTTGTTCCTTTATCTCTAACAAAACCACACTGTTCATCACTAATTTCTGGACTGATATTGTTTCGCACTCTTCGCATGATGATTCTTAGTAATATCTTATTTATGTGACTCATAAGGCTTATTGAGCGATGATCATCGCATTCAATCGCACCCGATTTCTTTGGTAGGGCTATGAATATTGATTTGAGCATGTCGTCTGGTATATATCCGCTGTTGTAGATATGATACAATATTTTTGTTATTATTTCTATTCCAAAATCACCAGTGGCTTCAATCTCTTCTTTAGTTATATTATCTGGTCTAGGAGCTTTCCTGCTTATATATTGCGCAATGCGTCTTCCACTTCTTCTTTGAATATTTCTGGTCCTTCTCCATTATCCTTAATATTTACTTTTGTTCGCTCATCATGATAAAGATCTTTAATGTATTCTGTCCATCGTTTACATTTGCTTTCTTGTTCAATCAACAGTTCTCCGTCCTTTGATCTTAAACATCCAGTTTTTTATTGAGCTTTTTTTGTCTGTAAATTTTTCAATTTGTTTGTATAAAGCTTAGACATATCTTTTTGTTGTATCTCAATTTCTCTGTATCTCACTTTTAGCATTGCTTCTTTTGCTTCATTGCATTTTATTTCAATTTCTTTATTTTATCTCTTATAAAATAAAATAAGAAAAGAAAATCTCTTATATGAGAATATACAGTTATCCTTACTTTGATCTTAAACATCCAGTTTTTGATTTCGTTTTTATTTCTGTTAATTCTTCAATTTGTTTGTATATAGTTTTGATATCTCCTTTTTGTTCCATTTCAATCTCTTTGCATCTCTCTTTTAGCCATCAATCTCTTTGCATCTCTCTTTTAGCCATGCTTCTTTTGCGCCATTGCATTTTAATACAATTTATTTATTTAATATCTTATACTCATCTTTATTTTCTCTATTTCTTCTTCTTTTATCCGTAATCTGTAAAATATCATCTGTCATCCATTGCTTTCTTGAATTCGTCCTCACTGGTGGTATGAACTCTTTTGATGTTTGTTGCATTGATTCATTTAACATTTCCCACTGTTCATCAATGATTTGTATCTTCTCTAATGCATTGTACATGTCCTGAATTGTGATTTTATATTTGTCTTGCAACTTCTTGTTTGATTTGAGTAAATATAAATGTAATTTGATGTTAACTGAGGCTCGTTTTGTTGTTTTTAATTTTACTTTAACCTTTCCCACAACTGGTACATGATCACTGTTGCAATCTTCCCCTGGTCTAGTTTTCACACACACCAGACTGTTTCTAAATCTATTGCATATCAATATGTAATCAATTTGATTACGTGCGTTGACTCCTGAGCTTTTCTATGTCCACAGAAGTCTTGGATGTTGCTTAAAACAGATGTTTCCTATCATCATTTTGTGTGTTCTTGCCCAGTCAATAAGTTTCTCACCTCTTTCATTCCTCACGCCTAATCCATAATGACTAACTGCTTCCTCAACTCTTTCCTTTCCTACTTTTGAGTTAAAATCCCCTAGAACTATGGTGTTTTCATGTGGTTTGCATTCATGAAGTGCCTCATTTAACTCGTCGTAAAATTTATCAACTGTTTCCTCTACACTGTCTGCTGTTGGTGCATAAACTTGTATAAGATTAAGTCTATTGGCTTTCCGTTCAATTTCACTAAAAGGACTCTGTCAGATATTGGGTAAAAGCCTTTCACTGTTCTTGCTCTTTCTGCATCCAAGATGATACCTACTCCTCTTTGGTGTTCAGTACCTCCAGAATAGATTATTTTAAGTTTATCAGAATACGTCTCCCCTGACCCGGTGTATCTCATTTCACAAAGTCCCAGTAAATGTAAAATCAATCTTTTCATTTCTTGTATGATGTTTTCCCGTGATTGCTTGCTATCAATCGTCTATCAAGACGCTAGAGGCAATATAATATAATATAATATAATATAATATAATATAATATAATATAATATAATATAATATAATATAATATAATATAATATAATATAATATAATATAATATAATATAATATAATATAATATAATATATATAATATAATATAATATAATATAATATAATATAATATAATATAATAATATAATATAATATAATATAATATAATATAATATAATATAATATAATATAATATAATATAATATAATATAATATAATATAATAATAATATAAAATAAAATAATATAAAATAAAATAATATAAAATAAAATAATATAATATAATATAATATAATATAATATAATATAATATAATATAATATAATATAATATAATATAATATAATATAATATAATATAATATAATATATATATAATATGATATGATATGATATGATATGATATGATATGATATGATATGATATGATATGATATGATATGATATGATATGATATGATATGATATAATATAATGTAATGTAATGTAATGTAATGTAATGTAATATAATATAATATAATATAATATAATATAATATAATATAATATAATATAATATAATATAATATAATATAATATAATATAATATAATATAATATAATATAATATATATAATATAATATAATATAATATAATATAATATAATATAATATAATATAATATAATATAATATAATATAATATACTATAATATAATATAATATATATGGCCCTTTTCGTCTTGTCAGACGGTCTAGTGGAGGCTATTGCGTATTTTTTTGAGGTATTGTTTTTGCCGAACAGCTTCTCTCGTGGCTAATTCTACCAATGTTTGACAAACACACGCGGTCACATAATGAACAGGTCAGGCTCGCTGATCCACAGGGTTTACCATTCTTTTTCATGAGTGTCTTCTCTTCTAAGCCCTGTCTTAGCACAGTCTCAAATGTTGTTATACCGTTCCTTATACATGCTCTCCATGATGTGCGATCACTTGCCAGATGTTGCCAGTCGTTTTCACAGATGGAGAAGTCTTTCAGAGATGATTTGCAGATATCTCTATATCGTAGTTTATGTCTGCCGATTTGTCGTTTTCCGTGTTTTAGCTCACCATATATATTTGCCTAGGAATGCGTTTTTCGTCCATCCGTTGGACATGCCCCAGCCATCTTAGCCTTCGACTCCTGAGCATCGACATGATTGTTAGGGTCTTAGCACGTTGCAGGACAGTTAAGTTGGTTATTTTGTCCTGTCATTTGATGTGCATTATTTTGCGGAGACATCGCATGTGGAAGACATTTAGTCTTTGTTCCTGGTTTGAGTATGTAAGTCCAGGGCTCATGGTCCTTACGTTCCATGTGCCAAGTTTAAACATTGGTAATTTCTTCCTCATTTCACTTTGCCTACTCTGCCTGGGCACATGATATGGAGATAGTGCTTTACCCTATAATATAATATAATATAATGTAATATAATATAATATAATATAATATAATATAATATAATATAATATAATATAATATAATATAATATAATATAATATAATATAATATAATATAATATATATAATATAATATAATATAATATAATATAATATAATATAATATAATATAACATAACATAATATAATATAATATAATATAATATAATATAATATAATATAATATAATATAATATAATATAATATAATATAATATAATATAATATAATATAATATAATATAATATAATAAATATAATATGGTAATTTCCTAGTTTGATCAGATATATTATTTCAGTTTGGAAGAGTGATGTCCCCTAAAATGTCTGCCAAAATACAGTGGTTCTACGCATTCTTGCGTTGGGTCATTACGCTGGCATGTGTCACTCACACTGGCGTTTGGGTCAGCGTGGCGTTCGGGTCAGCGCCTGCGTCCAAATCGAGATGTTAATTAATAATTGGCTGAACCCCTATCCTTTCTTATGCTTCTTCTTACTAATTATCCGCCTATATATATAGGCTAGTTTGTCTAATATTTAAAAACCAGCTAAGCAGTTCTGAGTTCACTTACTTGAATTTGGTACTACTGTATTTGCAAAATGACCGGGCGACCTAGAGCCCCAACTGAAGTTGTGAATGTTGGGCAGATCATGACTTTTCATGACATCATTGCAGAGGATAGATGGAATTTACTAACTCTGATTCCCGAGATTGTCACTAATAAATTGTGTATTCAGTGGTTAGCTAAGCGTAGACTAATAATAAATACGTGTCTATGCAACATTTGTCATATGCCTGCGCGTTTAGTAGCCTACAGCAGAGGAGTAGATGGCTATCAGTGGTCATGTCAGGGGTGCAGTTTTGGAAAGTCCGTTCGTGATGGATCATTTTTCACAAAGAGCCATCTATCACTAAAACAAATTTTAATTATGATCTACTGTTGGAGCAGCGATTTACCACAGAGCTTGATCCAGCATGAGGCAGGCGTCAATAAAAATACTGTAGTGGATTGGTGTAATTTTTTACGCGAGGAATGTGAGATATACATGGTCAGACACTTCAGTCAAATTGGTGGTATGGACATTCTAGCCAACCAATCGTTGTGGAAATTGACGAGTCCAAATATTTTCACCGAAAATATCACAGGGTACAATGGAATGAGGGTCACTGGGTGTTCGGTGGAATAGAAAGGATTTCAGGAAAATGCTTTCTAGTAGAAGTACCAGATCGCTCCGAGGCTACTTTAACAAAAGAGATAGTTGCCCATATTTTACCTGGAAGCCACATTATTTCTGACGGCTGGTCTGCATATGCCAATATCAGTCGAATTGCAAATGATATTTATACCCATTGTTCAGTCATCCATCAAGAGAATTTTGTCGACCCAGATGATCCCGAAATTCACACACAGAATATTGAAAATATGTGGATGCGGGCCAAAAGGAAATTGAAGAGACAGTTCGGCACTAGGCGTACATTGTTCCCATCGTTTCTACACGAGTTCGCCTTCAGAAATGAAATCAGACAAGGAAACGTCCTAGGGACGCTAATTACAGGAATTGCAGAGAGTTATCCTGTGTAAAATCATCACATCCCTGCAAACTACTGTCCTTTTCAGGACAACATAAGATTGCTCCAAACCTGCCCACTTCACAACTGTCCTTTTCAGGACAACCAAACATTCACAATTAACTATTTTAGATTGTCTAGAGTTTTCACTATGGTCCTTTTGAGGACTTTCATCACACTCGTTGTTATTCTCAAGCTCAGCACCAGATTGCTAATCGCTGACAGGTAATTTGAGGTAATACAGACGTTGCATTGTGTTTCGTAAAGCTATTTCTAGATATTTTTTGTATTTATGTGTGTGTGTATGTGCATTTTAATTAATAGCCAAAGTTTGACAATCTTCCAACATTTGGCAGTAAATTACGGCGATTGGTAATCAACCGCACAATTCCCTTCGATCAGAAGATCATAATTAGGCCGAGTGGCGTCGTTTTTGTCACGCGTTATAATATATTTATAAATATTTAACACTAAAGCTAAACCTAACCCCTGGACCCAACGCCCAATCAACAGATACTCCGAAATGATTACATGCCAGCGTAATGACCCCAACGCCAAGAATGCGTAGAACCACTGTATTTTGGCAGACATATTTTAGGGGACATCACTCTTCCAACTGAAATAATATATCTGATCAAACTAGGAAATTACCTATAATATAATATAATATAATATAATATAATATAATATAATATAATATAATATAATATAATATAATATAGAATTATAAAATTGTGGGGTAGAGGAAAGGTGCCGGCTTCGAATCACGCCAAAATGGATGGAGATTTTGAGTGCGGTATCCGCGATCGTTAAAACTCTCGTCTTGGGATCCGATGCTAAGTCATTCTGGATAGCTGCAAAGACAGTCTATCCCGTTTATACTGCGCGCATGGTAAAGAAGAAAAGAGATAGAAAAAAACTGACGTATTCCGTGCAAAAACTTTTTTTTTTTTAGCCAAAACGATCAATGCTGAGGACTGATATGCCGGCCAAAAAAAAAGTGAGAAAGTTATCATGGATTGTCGTAAATCAGCGACATAACGGATTCACGTCCATAACGCTGAAGGGGATTAAGATAATTAAAACAAAAAAAAAATATATATATATATATAATATTTGTTTGATATAAATGGGACATTTCTCGTTATGTGGGATGATGAAATGATACAGTTCCGACGAACCTGTCAACAATATTTTTAAAAATTTATGTTTACTATCTATACATTTAAAAAAATATATATATTGTTAACAGGTTCGTCGGAACTGTATCATTTCAATATTTTTTTTTAATTTATGTTTAATATCTATAACACTGATTTTTAATATAACCGTGTTTATGTTTCCTCAGATCAAAAGTATTATCACGTTCAAACGAGTGACTGTTGCCTATGTCGCGGTATTCATCATCTTCTTCTGTAGTGGTTCCCCTATTTGGGTCGTCAACAGCCTGGGGTTTAAATATTTCCCATTAAGAAATAAAACCCTTGTTGGTATTATTTCCACAGTGGATCGTGAAAGTGTTGAAATGATAACTTTTGCCATCAACAACTTTTTCATTCCATTTTGTGCCTTTGTGATCATCGTTGTCTGTACAGCAATACTTTCACTGAAGCTTAAAAAACAATCAAAGTGGAGACAAGAAACAATGACCAGTTCACAGGTTGACAGAGTGTCCAGACGTAACCAGAAAGCAGCCAAAATGGTTGTAATCATTTCTATGTTATTTATTATTTGTTTCGTCCCTCTTTCCATCATTATGTTAGCTATTGTGTTTGTGCCGGAACTTTCGATTAACAGAAAATATACTCATATATCATTATTCCTTGCTGGAATTGGTTACATATTGGAGAGTGTAAATTCATCAATGAATATATTTATTTATTACCGCATGAGCAGCAAATATAGACGGATTTTCTGTGCTTTATTTCGTTATGGGAACAAAGTGAAGAGAGCTTTAAAACACTATTAGTTGAGCACAATCATGAGATACGCGTATGTTTGTAAACTCGTACAAGTACGAGCACCATGCACTTGGAAAGGAAATAAATGACGTAGCATAAAATGGTGGTCTAGTTCTTTTTATATCCTTTCTCCTATTCCTATCTTCTTTTTATATCCTTGCAGCGGAAGTGAAGTTTGCAGTCTAAATGTTTGCTTTGTTTCTCCTGCTGTTAACTTTATCAGTCTCTAATATACCAGCAATCCACTTTTTCTTTTTGATCTCGTTTTTCGTAGAGTATATTGATGTTTCGTTGTATCAAATTTGACTCTTTCACACTTGCGACTTGATCAAACCATTGTATGTTTAGTCTTTTCATATACTTTCCATAATTTGTATTTGTTCCTGTTTTCTTCTCCATTACGTTTCACTGGTTAAATTTTCCCTTGTATGTTTTATATCACGTGTCAAACACATTATTTTGGGTTGTATCTGACTTTTTTTTCAGTTTCGTATAGTAAGGAATTGCACTTCAAAAATATATAGGAATATGTCAAATGCGTGAATTACCACATCTTGCATAAAATTACACATTTAAGTTTTCTTTCTACTTCAGAAAACATTACCATCTATTTTTTTTTTATTGCAACGAAATCAAAATTATCAGATTTCATATTTGTGCTCTCGTTTGTTAAATGTTGGTAAACAATTCGAGAGGAAATAAACAGATGGTATATTGAAATGGTTTCACAGGTAATAATAACAAAACTGTTGATTTATAGAGAAAGTCGAAGATAAAGTAACAACTCTACAAGGGGAGAAACACTAAGGTAATTAAAAGCAGAGACAAATTATGCGCCCATCGTGGACATACAATTATAGAAACGATTCTTGGTAGGAGTAAAGAATGAAATTATTGGGAATGATAACTGCGTTTTTCAGAATGAAGACATAAACAGTATAATAAATGCATTTATAGAAATGTTTAGTTTTCAATTATGAAGTTGTATATTTAACTTGTATTAATGTACTTTGAAAATGAAATGTAGAATTAGCTCAAAATAAAGAATCAACTGTACACGCCCAAAGCTATCTGTCAAAATATGGCCATCTGCTCATGGCGTGCGTCAGTTTTAACTATCCACTGCTGACCAAGACCCTACCTTCCCGTGGTCGACCAAACAAACAAAAAAGAAAGAAAAAATACAGAATCTGGCAAAGAAAAGAGGCATCAAATAATGAAGGTTAGCAGAGGGTGTACTCGACAACTTGTCGTGCTCCAAACTACAAGAACGCGATACAGGTTGGGTCAAAAGTTATTTCTGTTCCATTAAAACAAGCGAGCTTTACTCTCCAACCATATAGCGAAGTATCACTGCGCCACTGAATAACTACCGTCATTTTCACTTTTGTTCGATGATGTTATATATTGTGCTTTTTTCTAAATAATAATAAATAACCACATCTAAGTCACAAAAAAATTATTATTCGGGTTTATTGTTCTCCTTTTTTAGTTGGTGCTAATGTTTCCGTTATCAGATTACGCTACATGTTCCTATATTCTCTGGTTTCTTGTTGCATGTTGACAAGACCTATCAATGTTATCACATAGTAGAATGTGTCTGATAAATTAATTGACAGTAGCCACAATGTTGATGATCCATTTCTAAATGAACTTACCCTCTCAGATAGGCTCAGTTTGTGGATGCGTTTAGGATTACTGGAAAAGACGATAGCTCACTCGGGAAGAGATGCTGGGGTGGGAATCTGATCATTATGCAATTGTTCGATATAGATTACAAAAATCGTTTTACTGTAGTTAACTAACATATGATCGGCATGACTTTGACATTGAGTATCGTTGAAGCCTTGAAATTCAAATTTTATGATGGTTTTAAACTTTAAAAAGATAATTAATAAACTTCAGCTGTGAATTTAGACATAAAAAACTAGAACAATAACGCTTTTATTTGTTTAAATTCAGGATTAAGATTAAACGTGCGGACCTAAAAGGAAAGATTGAATAAAACAGGGTAATGGCATACAAATACCTCAACATGAATTAAAACAATTCAGTATGAAGCACTTTGTTATATTCACAAAGAAACAACAAACCATATGTTATAACAGTTATTTGCAGATCATCATCTTTGCACTCCGAATATGTCCACAGGTGCTCAGATCTCCTCCTCAGCAAGTCCCGCAGTGTCCAGCGACTAACGACTCCAGTTATTTGTTGGTTGACAAGTCTTTTTACACCCCCATTAAGTTTCTTATTTCTGGCTGTGCCCATCATAACTCCCATCTCTTTCATCCGAAGGAGTGACGTGAACTCATGGTTATCGAAGTCATGTGCCCTTCCCACATCTAGGAGGGCATTGATGATGTCCGCCTGATCCATTGGTTGACCGTCTTCAACAACAGCGCAGCTAGCCAACCTGTCCACTCTTTAATTTCCTCGTACACCCGCGTGTTAGGGGCGGAGATAAATGTGACCTTACGTATTTTTTACTTCTGCAATGACTCTACCTATTGCCTACGTAAAGAGCCCGCATCCGCCTTTCTTATTATGCTGATCGAATCACTTAGTATACAGGGGTAGGTGTAGTCTTGTGACTCTAACCAGATGAATGCCCTGGTCACTGCCATTACCTTCATCGTCATGCTACTCATGGTCATAACGTATCCACCACTATTTTCCCGGAACTATTCTGCATGCCGAGCGTGCTATAAATGACTATGCATTCTTTTGATGTCGTATTACGGACCCGTCTGTATAGATGACTACATCTTCCTCATCGATGTTATCCAGGTGAGACCGTTGAAACCCCAGTTCCTTTCGTTGAGAGCGAAAGGAACTGGGGTCTGCACCTTAACCGCCGCATGTGTCTGCAAATCTTCATTGTCCCACGCAGTCATATCAAATATAGCTACCACCAATCTGTTACGTACAAGGATGGTCTGCTTAATGTGCCATCTATTGCAGAAACAGTGAAATTCAGGGGCAATAACTGTCCTATCACCAAGAATCTTTTCTTGCATAATCATAATATCGGCACCGCAAAGTAGCTTAGCAGAAATGGGCCGTCGTTGATTTATGAAAGCACAGTTCCAGTATGTAACGCGCATGTACTTTAAACCTCTTGCACTTCGACCATTTCTTACACATTCCGGCACGTTTGTCTTATTTGCTTTCCTTCTTCGTTGTTGTAAAAGTTTAATTTGAATACTTCTTGTCGTCATAGTTGATTTTGTTGCTGAAAGACGATAATTGAAGATGGTCTTGTCAAATGCTCACTCGGTCACGCGGTCCATAACTTGTTCCACATTATAGACTTGCCTACTCCAGTGATATTGCTCCTCGGCATGTGGATACGTGAGCTTTTTATTTTCTTCATTCAGAAACATACATGAATGAATTTACACTTCCTTGTCGAAGAACCGGCAAAAAGCAACCACCACCTTGGGTCGCATCAGAAGCGCAATTTAAAAAATAAATATAAGTATCCAAATAGCAAGATAGACCAACAAAGATTAAAATATCGTATGGTACTGATATAACTCCTCTCGATGCTAAGAAAAATTATTAATCTTCTTCTTCTTCTTTCCTTCCTCATTTGCCTTTCAGTGTCGAGGGGAGATATAATTTGCGGTCTTTTGCTCTTCTGTTTGCCTCTGCTGCTGTTATGTTTCCTAGAGCTTCTAGTATTACGTCGATCGATATTTTTCGTGGTCGACCCTTGGATCTGGTATTCTCGCAACGTTTGTTGAGGGCTCGTTGTGTTGTGTTTTGATCTTTCTGCCGTGTCACGTGGCCAAACCATTTTATCTGTTGTTTCTTTATAAATCCTATGGCAGGGGCTATTCTTAGCTTTTTTTTCTCAGTTCTTCATTTATGATCTTTTCTCTCAGACTTTTTCTATCATTCGTCTGACACATTTAATCTCAGTAGAGGTTATTTTTCTTATTGTTCTTGCATCTAGGGTCCAGGACTGGCATTGGTAGCACAACGTTGGGATGAAGATTGTATTGTAGAGTGCCCGTTTTGCCTCTAGAGTTATTTCCTTGTTGGACAATAGTGTTTGTAAATTGTGAATTTTAGGTGAATTACACTTTTATTTCTCAATGTAAACAGTAACATTTCTAGATATTCTCTCCATTTCTGTGCAGAAGGATCCAAGTTCAGGTCCCAGAGCTGAAGACTTTCTTTCCTGGTTAATGTAGAGTACTTATTCTTACCTGGGACGACTGAAAGCACGTCAGTCTGCGAAAGAGAAATTCCTCACAACACCTCACGCGCTAACGTCAAAGCTATTTACGCCCACAATGAGTTATAGATAGCACTAAAATACTAATATGTAGGAGGTGGTTATACAGTGCTTTTAACCAAATTGTGACCTTGCAGGATGGCAAGAACTATACATTCAATACCAGTTAGTAAAAGGATAAGAGCCATACAACTATAGAACAGATCCTCTTTAAGAAGGGAAGGAGAGGGGTGGTAGGCAGTCTAGAGGGTCGACCCCAGGAAACGAAAGACCTGTGTTCAAATTCCATTAATGATTTAAAACAAATTATAGGAAAAATTAATCCGTTGTTTCTTTATGGCGTTCTCTCCCCTGATCTAATTGGTAGTGAGATACGATGGTCCTCTCAAAGAGCGACAATAAACAGTCGTTGCACACCCGCACATATATCAAATCTTCAAAACTCAGAGGCTTCAACACGGTATCTAAGATTATTATGATTTATTCATGAAATAAAAGGCAGAAATTATATTCTGACATAAAACCCATAATGATTTCAATTTAAACGAACAGTACCTATTTAAAATTAGAGATTTGAACACATGATACAATAGTCTCTCTAAAGTGTTGATTAAAATGTCTTAAACATGATATACCAAAATGTGATGTCTACATCCAGGTAATAAAGTTAGAATACAAATATATAGTTAGAAAGCACGTTTTATTTTTTTGCTGCGCCAAATTATTTGCCAAAAAGCATAAATATATCTATAATTAGGGACTATTGAGACAAATTGCTTACTTTTTCAGAAGGAAACAATGTTACAAAGTAGAAGTCTTTAAAAAAACAGCATGGAATTAAACAGAATAATGCATTATTTAGTAATTGTGTTATTGTTATTGTTATTGTTATGGAAGGCCCCGGTATCACTGCAAACGAATTAAAATCCATAATTGCTCAACCGTCCATGCCAGTGGAATCATCCGAATTACTAACTCATCTCCCAAACAAAGAAAAGTAGCTGTAGACCCTATCAACCGCACAGAAAGTGAAAACAGCTAACAGTTCCTTGTTATACGATATAATCGTAAACAATCGGGATATCCAAACACGATCAAAACGGATGAAACACACAGCTCACGGTATGCACAGAGCACTTAACTCAGTAGCTCCTGCAACAAGCCGGATTTGAAATATGAGTAAACTGTAACAATAATTTCAGACATAGCCTTCAATGGTTCCTGCCGCCTATCTACCATATTTGCCGGAAGTTCACGTCCCCCTGAAAATGTTGATCGTCATATTTTTTTTTAATGTATAGGTTTGATGATGTTAGGACATTGTTTTTGACTCCAAATCCGAACATATCAAACACAGTTAGACGTGGGATTATCCCCGTCGCATATCAAACAACAGACCGTGAGATCTCCCTGCAATGTGATTTTGTGAATTTATAAAGTACATGTTAAAATTATAAAATCACATGTCTACCCGGAAGCGAAGACCCACGTCACAGCACCAGAGCTGAAAGTTGTCAGCGACCCACAGCTGATGGCTTGCGCCAGTATCGGTGAACCAGAACCATCAAGACTCTGCTCCACCTCTCTGTGGTGCCTCTTTTAACATACTAACCTGTCTAGTCTGGCCAAGCGAGTAGGGACCGAAAAGGGAAGACAACCCGGTACTCAAAAATGTCGTGCTGAAATCGGATGTGTTGGGCCGAAAGGTGCAAATATCACAGATATACTACAGGCCACTACACAACGCAGACACGCCCACTTAACGTCCTTTTAAAGGCGGATGATGAAGAGATGTACTCTTTTAGTGATCAGGCGAACGCAGCAAGCAAGCAGCAAGCATGTCTGCCATCGATCTCACAGTAGCCCTCTTGAATCTAGACAGCACCCTTCCTGACTAACGTGAAACTCCGAGAGTCATCCAGGCGCTACAAGGTCATGAACAAAGCTCCGTCACTTCGCCAGTCAACATTAGCGTACTGCCGGTCTAGGGATATACGATGAGCCATTATGATAACGAAGCACACACAACAATGGCTGCGCCCATATATTCCGGATTACTCTAGTGAATGCAGCCTACAACGAACGAAACACGGTGCAAAAAGTAATTTTGTTTCTCTCCCAGAATTAATCGATTCATTAATTTCATTTAATAATTTAATGCATTTTCATGCGCACTATTTTGTGTTGATATCCATCCAAAATTGTAGCCACTGATTCCTGCACGAGTATTAACAAGTGAGAACATTCATGTGAAAAATAATAAACGTACAAAGAGACAAACCACACTTTTGTTGTACTTTCTTTGGAACTTCTTTTTGCGGTCACGTGAAAAATGTTTCTGGTATCAAATAATTGCTTTCTTTGCCAGTAAACGAGTTATATGCTTATTTTTATAACATATGATTACATTTTACAATTGTCATACGAATCTAAACTTTAATCAGCTAGTATGAGTGCAAAGCCAAACAATAAACATATAACATATATATAGTTTCTAGATAAATTAAAGAACTTGAGTAAAATGACCATTTCCATGTTGTGACCACTATTGTAAACACCTGTGAATCAGACAATTCAAGTAACCGAAAGCGATACCTTAGACAAGCTACCCCTGCTTATGAGTACATGTTAGAATATCGAAATAGTCACCATTTGCCTACATACAGGATTTGTGTATTCACAGACAATACATTAAAAGATGTCATATCATTTAGTAAGTCAAACATCTTAAAACAATTAAGGAACTTCACTAAACAAAAAAGAAACAAACAACGAATGAGAAATGTTGAACAATAACTTTCTGAAAGCAATGTTATCTCAATATTGAAAATTAAAGATGAAGCGCCCTCGTTCTTCTCGCCTTGTATTGACGTTTGACCCAGTATACACAACAGTTTTTTTAATAGAAATATCGAATTACTGCATAGGAAAGAACTCAAGCAATGTAAAGAAAAATGGTATTTTATTGACAGCAAAAAACAAAACTGGACAAAGAACTTAGCTTAATAGAACAATACGTTTAGTAATGTTAATTATATAACAGGTTAGAATGCAACATTATATTTTCCCTACTTTGTATTTAGAGACAAAGCAATTTGTGACGATTAGCATAATGTTCTCTTTTAGTTTGTGTCATAGTCATCAAAGAGAAAATAAAGAACGTAATAATCTACATTCTATTGTAGCAGATGTCGAGATGTCAGTTTAAATTAACATTCATTATGTACTTTTACTGTAAATGTTGAAATCTATGTCACATTGAAGAAATAACGACTTTTTAGGAAAAACACATCAAAATGTCTACGAAAGGAGATATAATTTAATATTAACAAAATATGATGAATTATCATGTTATTAGAACGTGTACAGTAAACTCAAACGCACACCGCTAATAGTGTTTATAAAATTTATTGCACTATGACAACGCATATTATGTGATAAACATTGTATTAAGCATTCATTTATGATTCACAAATTTCTGTAAATTGATGTTATTCAGAAAAAAACATTTATTGTAAAACATCAACATTAGTTGACCAATCCATTATATAGATTTAGAAACTTCGAGAAAATGTCCAAGAAATGTAAGCTTGTACAACACATGGGATAAAAGAAGATAATTATTTTAAAATTTGTCTTTATGTAAATCGTCATTCAAAAAAGCTATTTTAAAAATATATGAATGCAGTTTTCATATCTACAGTTTTTGTTTCCATAATAATCTACAGTGTGATTGAAAATACATTTTCTTTATGTATTGAACAGTGGCGTGGTAGTGTTTAGAAAAGGTTTTTATGTCACGAGCATTTTCTCATCGGTTTACTATCTGCTAGGATCAATGTCACCCAGAGGCGACGCTGATTTTATTGGAGATGTTGTACGTATTTATTCACATGTCGTTTACTCGGCGATATGTCAGATAATCAACATCTTCGGTATCGCCACCAATATAATCAACATCATCTGCTTTTTCAAGCTAGGATTTGATGATTCTGTGAACATCAGTCTGTTAGGTATGGCCAGAGATTTATAAAAAAAAATAAGTGTACTGTAGCTTTACCTCATGAATTAAGAGAATCGCATTGTACCATTGCATTGCATTGTATAATATAATATTATATTATATTTGTATTATATTATTACATCACTGTATTATATTATTACATGTATTACATACATTGGCTATATATGCAAGTTAACCAACCCATAAGAGACATAGGAGATTAACAAGCTTTTATTTGCAGACGATCAGGCACTAATTCATGGATAAATAGAAGACCAAAAATAACACTTAAACTAACTCAACAGCACAAGCACAGGCACAAAATCATCATCATCATCATCAAGTACCGGGCCTAGTGGCGTAGGTGATCATATCTCTCCACAACATTCGATCTCGGCAGCTATTTATCATTTCTGTTGTTGACCTTCTGCCAAGCCATTCTCTTAAGCTGTCTTTTAATTTTTTCTCTTTGCCTCCCTCTGTCTCTTCGTCACTCAATTTTCCTAGTTGTTACAATATATTCAAGTTGTTCTCTTCTCATCACATGGCCAAAAAATGATGATTGTCTCTTCCTAACATTGGAAATTAGCTCTATTTAGGCACAAAATACAACATGAAAATCAACATCAACAAAATAGAGGTGATGACTGTTAGCGAAGATAAACAGAACATCAACATAACTATAGAAAGCAAGCAACTAAAACAAGTAGAGGATTTCAAATATCTAGCAGTGACAAACAACAGAGATAGACTCAAGATGCATCAAAGCTTGTCAAATCATTGGACAGCTATCAACCCTATTGTCCAATAAGGAAATAACTCTAGAGGCAAAACAGACACTGTACAATACAAATCTTCATCCCAATAGTGTGCTACCAATGCCAGATCTTGACCCTAGTTCAATAACACTAAGAAAGATAACCTCTACTGAGATGAAATGTGTTAGACGAATGACAGGAAACAGTCTGAGAGACAAGATCAGAAATAAAGATTAAGAAAAAAGCTAGGAATAGCCCCCGCCATAGAATATATAAAGAAACAAAAGATAATTTGGTTTAGCCACGTGACAAAACAGAGTGATTAAAACACAACACAACGAGCCTTCAATAAACGTTGCGAGAATATTAGACCCAAGGGTCGACCACAAAAAGGATGGATCAATGGAATATTAGAAGCACTAGGAAACATAACAGCAGTAGAAGCGAACAGAAGAGCAAACTTTGGCAAATTATCCTCGACGCTGAAAGGCAAATGAGGAGGGAAAGAATTATTGTAACAAGCCTCTAAATGGTTTACCTACATTTGTATTACCATTGCCAAGGATTGTAACACTTTATGTAGACTTGCATCACTTCTAGTTTTCCTTACTTGTAATTGTTATGCTGGGACTGTTAAGGTCCATAACGTTTTCAGGAATGCATTCTGGCTGAAACAAAAGTCCAGATATAGTATCGGAAAGAGAATGAGAGAGAGACAGAGAGAGAGAGAGAGAGAGAGAGAGAGAGAGAGAGAGAGAAAGGAGAGAGATATTAAGTGACAATGATCGATGTGATATTTGTCATGTATAGTGCAACTTCAAATATGTTGTTCAATCATTCGTCTTCTCTTTCTTGGCTACAGATCAATGAAAAAGTCAAAATATATCTCAACGAGATTCCTTCTATTTGTTTACCTTGTGGTTCATCTTTTCCAATATGTTCTAAGTCTAGTCTATACTTGTCATTACTATTTTCACTGTTCTCTGACAGGTTGTTCATGGTTTCCTTCCATATTTTTGTGTGTGTAGAATTTCAATGCAGTTTTTTGTGATTTTTAAAAATTCTTTAATAGTCCATGAGAAAAGTAACAAACAACACAAGAAGAGATAGAATACCAAATGAAACCATAAGAAAAATGGTAGGAACAAAACCCTGCCAAAAATATATAGAACAACAACAACTTAAATGGTTTGGTCAATCACCATCAAGGCCGTTCTTCTCGTGAATGCATGGAAAAAGACCAATAGGTAGACCCAGAAGAAGATGGATAGATGCAGTGACAGAGACATGTAACAACAAAGGAAAATACCTAATTCAGACAATTCGAGCAGCTCAAGAACGACAAAAGGATATAAACGACGACACCTTTTAGGTATCAGTGAAAAGAGGAAAGAAAAAAGAAGAATAGTCCATATCCTAGCTTGCTCTAGCATCTATCTACCAGCGATGTGTACTTTTCGTAGAGGCTCTACTTCTTGAACATTTGCATTTCTCTTAAGTGCTTGTTAATCTAATTAATTGTAATGTAATTATAGCAATTGTCTAATTATTACATAATGTTCTAAAGGTACACACACACACACACACATATATATATATATATATCGACCTTTCGAGCCGAAATAGGTCCATACGGCATAGACTCAGGGTACTCTTACCGTGTTTCGAAATTTTTTTGAGACTAGAGGTCTCATCTCAATCCTTGCAACGATCTTTTGTCAAATCTTGCCATTTGTCTCTATTCTGTGCAAGCATTCGATCTCATTGAGGGAGACGATTCATGATTCCTTTACCGCTCTCATCAATGTTTTTCTATGTTTCTTTGCTTCGGTATCTTTTCCTCCTACCTTTTGTTTCCCACTTGAGGTCTTGCTTTGCTATTTGGTTATTCTCTCTCCTCATCACATGCCCAACATATGTCAAACGTCTTTTCTTGATTACTGAAAATATTCGTGGTTGATTGGCGATTTCTCTAACCTCCTTGTTTGTTTTGAATTCGCTCCACGCTATGCAAGTATTTTCCTTAGACACTTATGTTCAAATGCTTTCAACATTGTTTATATCACTTTTGTTGTTTTCCAGCTCTCGCGTGCATATGTAAGGGTTGATAGTACATTTGATTTGAATAGTCTATGTTTTGTGTTTGTGTTGTTGAGTTCTCATTTCCACAACTTTTCAAGGCTTCCTTAATAAAGACATTGTTGCTTTAGCCATTCTCATTCTAATTTCTTTACTTGTATCCCCATTCCTGATCATTATGACTTCCAAGACAGATAAAGCGATCGATCTCTTCCATTGTTTTGTTTTCTGTGTAAAATCTTTCATTTGTTGGACCCAAGCTTTTCATGATTTTAATTTGTTATTCATGATTGATCTAATGACCTATTATACTGGCTGTTGATTATAGTATATATACATATTTTTTTCAGGTTTATCGTTGTCTGACCTTGGCAGTCTTGTCACAATGATGTGGACAGCGTTTTGTTTATCGCCAACAATCATAGAAGCTGATTTACCTTTTGACCCCATTGATATTTGTTACTTGATATCTGGAATGGTTCACTTTACGTTTACAAGAATTAGCAGTTGTACCACAGCCATGATTACCCTCGAGAGATGTTTGTGTATAACCTCTCCCTTACAGGTAAGAATTTTACATCATCCAGAACATTTCCTGTTACTTTCCCACATTCTTTTATTACATTGTTTTAATGTTAAGATTTTCCCAAGCAAGTATGTTTGTTCTTCTAGTTTATTTATTCATGTTTGAATATTGTTTATCTATTAAATTTTCCATTTTTCATATCTTCTTGCCAAAAGAGATATGTGATAATGTTACAAAAATATGAGGAAGGGAAAAACCTGTATCTAAACATAAAGAAAACCAAGAAATGTCCATTGAAAAAGCAAAAAAGCCACAGTAACTCCCCAAATTATAACAAACTATGAATATGTGATATATGTAATAACTACCATGGCATGAAGAGATCGAGGACATACTAAGAATTTAAAATTTTAAAGATCATCATCATCAAGTACCGGGCCTAGTGGCGTAGGTGATCATGTCTCTCCACAACATTCGATCTCAGCAGCTATTTATCATTTCTGCTGTTGACCTTCTGCCGAGCCATTCTCTTAAACTGTCTGTTATTTTTTCTCTTTCTTTCCTCTATCTCTTCGTCCCTGAATTTTTCCAGTTGTTACAATATATTCAAGTTGTTCTCTTCTCATTACATGGCCAACAAATGATTATTGTCTCTTCCTAACATTGGAAATTAGGTCTCTTTTTGTTTTGACCTTTCTCAGAACCTCTTCATTACTCTTCTTAGCTGTCCATGGTATTCTCAACATTCTTCTGTAAAACCACATTTCTACAGACTCCAGATTTTCTTGTCTGTCGTCCTATTGTCCATGATTCGCATCCGTATGTTAAGACTGGCTCTACGAAACATTGAAGAACTCTTTTCTTGTTTCTTTTGTCAAAAATGGATTGCATAGTATTTTCCTCATTTTTTGGAAAGCTGCTTTTGCCTGAGCCATTCTACATCTCACCTCTTTTGTACATCTTCCGTCTGAGGTTAACAAAGTTCAAAAAAATTTAAATTCATTTACCTGTTTTAATATTGTTCCACTTGTCTTTATTTTGCACTGAGGTGATGTCTTTCCAAACAAAAAAGATGATATTAAAGCAATTATAATATACTCATGAAATACAAATATTTTCTAAACACCTAAACGCTACTGCTCAATACATGAAAAAAAAAATAGTTGTAGTCAATTATTAGACTATTATGCAATCATATAATAGTTGATTGTTCTGACTGCACCTGTCGAAGGGACCTTTAATTAGGTTGGTTATGTTGACAGATTAGACACTTTACTCACTAACTCACTCATTCATTCTCTCTCTCTCTCTCTCTCTCTCTCTCTCTTGTTCTCTCTAAAATGATATCGTGGAATTTAGATATTCACAAAAACATTCATATTCATATTAGTAAGTATTTACCCCATATGTTGTTAGAGTCTCAATAGTTGTTATCTAGTTACCTGGTCGAATGCTTTTTCCTTGTCAATAAAGGCTATGGACAAATTTTGATTGTGCTCTATCATCTTTCTGCTAGTTTCTGGTTTAGGGTGAATAGAGCGTCTGGACATCCTCTTTTGTTTCAAAACCCCGTTTGAGAATCGCTTATCTGTAGTGGTATTATTGTTCTCTGCCTTTTTTCCATTATTTGGCGTATAAATTGCCTACATGGCAGAGAAGCGAAATATCTCTATATTGATTACAGTTTCTTGTGCTACCTATTAAAAAATATTTTACGATAATTTCCCATTGCCAGTCTTTTGAAACTTTTTGTTGGTGACATGCTGCATTTAATAATCTGTGCAGCCATGTCACTTTTGTTTCTCCTGCTGCTACTATTATTTATAATTGACGTAAAGTAAATAGCCCAGTCACGCCAAGTGGCATATAGGGAATATTGTGATAGTGCCCATAATTTGTACATACCTTCAGCATATGATGTTTGGGGTAATGCGGTCGGTATTGCACTCGTGCCGCTTTACTTTCGAAGAAAAAAAATTAGGTACCCATTTAAGCCCGGGTGAACCCGGAAGCCGTCGATCAGGATCAATCCTGATCTCTAGTCCTCTGCAGTCCAGCTCACAAACGACTCAGCTAAACGGCTTCCGTTATTTATACCATAGCTTGTTTCATAACTCGTGCCCAACTTTTAAAATCGATAGCTTTTTAACCGCTTGTTGTAAGTTGTTCAAAATTTGCATGTAAAGTTATAATGATTAGAACCCAACAGGGAGTTAATTTCATAAAAAAAAAACATTTGGTTATTATTGTTGCTTATTTGATTTATATACATTTATAACGACCCATTGATGTAGTCAAAACTTAATGTTTACAGTAGTTTAAGTTAAAAATAGCGAGTAAAAAAATCCATACACGGTAAATTTGACGTGTTTGCACGCTTTTACCGTGGATTTTTGACACAATTAGACACTTGTAAAAAGCACGAGAAATTGTGTGTTCCATTTCCGTTCATTCATAGGTGAAGACGTGGAACGATAACATTTATCATGAGTCTTAAAATGAAATTCTGCAGTTTACAAAACATCGACATAAAAATGTATGACTATTTTTGCAAAGAGGCTAAACGAGGAAGATTATTTCATTCTTTAGAAAACCCTGAGAATAGGACAAGACACATTTTGGATTTATCTAAACGGTCATTTAATCGCTGGATTCAAGCACGTGACCGTCAATGTTCCAAATATACAAAATCACAAGGAAGAGCAAAAATGTTGGATAATTTCGACAGTGAACTTATTAGAAGTGAAATTCGCAAAATGTTGGGTATGAACGAAACTGTTACAATAAGAAAATTAAAAGTATCGCTGAAAAAGAACAACAGTATTGAAATATCAAAATCTACATTATGGAGGAATGTGAGAGCTGCAGTCTTTACATTCAGAAAGTATTCCAATGGACGAAACATCATCTGTGAGAAGCCACATATAGTAGTCATGAGAAGCAAGTACTTACGTGAAGTAAAAGAGGTGCGCAAGCAAGGTTATGATATTGTGTACCACAGCGTACCACAACATTGTTGCACTTGAAGATAAAGTCCCAACGTCATCCAGTACAAAAGATGCTATTAAGATATGGCTCACAAAGGAGCACATACAATTTAATAACATGTACTTAAAACCTGAATTACTATCTCTAGTAAAGCAAAAACAAAGGACAAAGATTTTTCAAATAGATAAGAATATCCAAGAGCACGGTCATATAAGTTTGAGGCTGCCACCTTACCATGCTCATTTAAATACAATAGAACTAATCTGGGCAAAATTAAAAGGACAAGTGGCAGATGAAAATACAACATTCAAAATATGCGATGTAAAGACTCTTGCTAATCTCGCTTTATTAAATATAGACACAGATTATTGGGCTAAATGTGAAGACCACGTCTTAAAACAGAAAGAGGAATATTGGAAAAATGATGGTTTGTGGAATGTTCAACCCCAAACAGTTATTAATCTTTTAGACTCGTCTGATTCAGAATGAAAGTATATAGCCCCCACAATGTTGGCCCCTATATTACCTTAAATTAGTTCAACAAACGGTCCTTTTCAGGACCACACAACTATGAAAATTGGACATACAGGTATACCTTGATATTATCGTCCGTCCTCGAACTGAGAAGACAATAATTCTCCTGGTGTTTTTCCTTATTCAGTTATTTCCCCATTACGGCCACGCTTTACCTAGTGAAAAGTAATCATAGACCAGCAACTACGGTAATTTCTATTATTTAGGGGTTCACAATTTACAATTTTGACAAACATCAAAGAAATTTGCCGCTTTAAGAAAACTGCAGCTGCAAGATATTTGTTAAATATACATTTAAAGGGCCTTTTGCATTCTAATAACATTTGGAAAATTTCAACAGTTTTTAACAAAAGGTTACTGAGTAATAGCGTTTTGAAGTTGGTCACGTGATTTGAAACGAGTTATAGTATGCTATTTATCCCCGGTGCTTTATTTCTTGGTGGATATTTGATTACGTCTTCATTTTCTTGTTTTCTGATGTTTGTGCATTTTTGTTTGGTTTTTGTTGTGTTATTGGTAGTTGGCGCTATGTTCAATAGGTCTTCGAAATATGCTATACATCTCTTTTGCTTATGTTGGTTATTTGATATGGGCTTTCCGCCTTTGCTATTTATGAGCTCAGTGGGATCGCTGTTTTATTTTTCTCGTTCTCTAAGCTTTTACTGCTTTTTAGAAATCTATTGTGGATGTCTTGGGGGTCTCTGCTCATATCATGTCCGGATTCTGTCCAGGTGTTTTGCTTAGCTTATTTAATCAAAATTTCACTTTTTTTTCAAAGTAAGGCATATTTTTCATAATCTTCTTGGTTCTTCTCCCTCCAACTTTTAAATAGTTCCTTCTTTTTTTAAAAATTGCTTTTCTGTTTGCTTAGTTCCAACACGGGGTGCTCTTTTTCCCTTCAATGAAGTCTCGAGAGATGTTATGTAGGGAACAGTGGGAGCAGACTGAATTTGTTACTGTTTATGGTTCCATCTCTACGATCGTAGGAAGGTGATCTCAAGTGTAGAGAACAATGTTACGATCTCTAACTAGTTTAGTAACCTCAATGAATGACTCATGCGGCATAGAGCAACGATATAGACAATATGTTCTGCGGTATTCCAATGCATCATGTATAAATCTATTAGAGTTGATGACCACCAATTTCTCAAACATAAACCCAAAAGGAGTAACGATGATGTTCTTAAAGAGACAGAAAAAAAAGTAAGTTGATAAAACTCGAGGAAACGAGAGCATATTCCCAAAATGTGATATGAAAGAAAGGGATGCACTATATGCTATATCAATTGAAATAATTTAGGAAGAAGAAAAAGAGAAAAATAAAGAAAAATATTGAGAACATTTGTCAGGCTACTTAAGAGAATGGCTTGGTTGGAAGTCATTATACAAATAAGACAATTTGTGAAGATAGAAAGATTGTGGGAAGACATTTTCATAAGAATTGCCACGGAAATTTATAAACCAATTGGAACAAATTAAGAGGAAGATTTGTGCAAAAACAATGATCATAAAAAAGAACTAATCTCCAGTCAGAAGAGAATGTTCCGTCCCGGTTTAATGCTGAACGTATCTTCGTGTAGCAGTTTGGTTGTTGTAGCCCAATAAAATATTTTATAATGATTGCTACTTGAACTTGTGAGTCGTTCCTGACTCTGTAAATTCTAAATCAGACGGCTCTGAAAATACTTCAGATCTCCTCAAGTAATTTGGTTTTTGTGATCATACTTTTATGAGTAGTGTGATGTTTTGTTACATTTTGCAGAGATATATTTATCATTTTAAATTTTAAAAACGACTGCTAGAATATCACTAAGCTCAATCACATATTGTTAAGATCGTTATCAATGTAAACTATGATGATCAAATCACCTAATTTAAAAGTTTATCAAAATCGGTTCGGATTTAGAAATATTTATCTTACACAATTTCTGACATATCTAAAGGTTCTGTCAGTCATTAAGCACTGTGAACATGTAGTCGCAGCTTTATTAAAAGCAATTTTAAATTAAATTTACCAAAGTAAAAACATTGCCGTTACATTATAATTCATTATTTTATTCCTCAGATTAGACGAATAATCACACCAAGACGAGTGACTGCGATCATTGTCTGTATATTCATCATCTTCTTCTGTAGCGGCTCCCCTGTTTGGGTCGTCAACAATCTAGGATTAAAATATTTCCCTTTGAGAAACAAAACTCTTGTTGGTATTATTTCCACAGTGGACAAAGAAAACGTTGAGACGATAACTTTTGTCCTCAACAACTTCTTTATTCCATTCTGTACCTTTATGATCATCCTTGTCTGCACGACGATACTTTCATTGAAACTTAGAAGCCAATCAAAGTGGAGACAGAGTGCAACCACCAGTACAAAGATTGACAGAGTTTCCATGCGTAACCAGAAAACTGCCAGTATGGTTGTCATCATATCCATTTTGTTTATTATTTGTTTTGTTCCTATTTGTATGATGATGTTAGTCCTTGTATGTGTACCACAGCTGTCAATTAACGGAGAGTATTTGTATATTTCAGTAATTCTTGGAGGAATTGCCTACATAATGGAGGGTGTGAATTCATCAATGAATATATTTATTTATTACCGCATGAGCAGTAAATATAGGAGTGTTTTTTGTGAACTAATTTGCATAGATATACACAAGAGAGAATCAAATGATTGCTAAATTATTAAAATAAATAAATGTTTGAGGGCTTGTACCCACGTATGCAGAACTCAAATAAACTATGCTTATGTGAAAATATAGGGGACAAAGTATGCTTATGTTTATACACAATGCTTATTATTCATAAGAACTCATTTCTTTAATGTGACACTTTTTATGTACTTTATTTAATCAAGAGAAAGAGTATAATCAAACACGTGACAGTTCACTATGAACGTGGTTATCCTGTCGTCAACAATCTGGGGTTAAAATATTCCCCTTTAAGAAACAAAACCCCTTTAATGTTATCCCACAGTGCATCCGAAAAAAAAAAAATTAGATTACAACTGATGCCATCAACTAGGTTTTTCCCAATTTTCGTGATCATCCTTGTCTGTACGACAATACTTTCACTGAAGCCTCAAATACAAATTAAAGTAGAGACAAGGTACAATCACTGCTTCACAGGTTGACAGAGAAACCACGCGTAACCGGAAAGCAGCCAAAATCATTTGTTTCGTTCCAGCTACCATTATTGTATAAGGAAGTCGCGATAGCTCAGTGGTTAGTGAACTGGACTACAAAAGACAAGAGGTAGGGTTCGATCCTAACCGACGGCTCCCGGGTTCACCCAGCCTTAAATGGGTATCAGATTTTTATGGGAAAGTAAAGCGACACTGATGTAATACCGACCACATTACCCCAACAATCATGTGCTGAAGGTTTGTAAAATTTATGGTCACTAAAACAATATTCTCTATTCGCCACTTGGCGTGACGGGGGCTCTTTACTTTTTTTTGCTACCATTATCGTATTAGCGTTATGATTTGTACCGGAACTGTGATTAACAGAGATTATAATTATGTGTCAGTGATGCTTGGTGGAATTGGCTATACATTAGAGATAATTTAGTTTCTCCTGCTGTTAACTTTACTAGTGTCTCTACCATCAATATACCTCTTCACTTTTTAAGACATATTTTCCATTAAAAACTTTATCGATATTTCAGTGAAATATTATTTATTCTTCCTGTGTCGACCTGTTGAACCATGGATAGACCATCGTGTGTTTGCGGTTCGACAGGCCAACATCAATTTTGACAACAATGGCGCCTACCGGAAATGTCCGACCGAATGTACAAAGTCTGTGATGGTAGATGGCGCGAAAGAATTAGAAATAATCAACGACCCAGAAAGCAAAAACAGCTTTTTTTTCTTCGTGTCTTGGATACATTTAAAGGATAATCACAATATATTGTATAAACATTAAAATATCTATAGCTCGTTTCAAAACATATGCCCAACTTCAAAACGCTATTACTCTCTAACCGTTTGTTAAATACTTTTGAAATTTTCCAAATGTTATTAGAATGCAAAAGACCCTTTAAATGTATATTTAACAAATATCTAGCAGCTGCAGTTTTCTTAAAGCGGCGATATTTCTTTGATGTTTGTCAAAATTGTAAATTGTGAAGCCCTAAAGAATAGAAATTACCGTAGTTGCTGGTCTACGATTAATTTTCACTAGGTAAAGGCGTGGCCGTAATGGGGAAATAACTGGATAAAACAAAACACCAGGATAATTATTGTCTGCTCAGTTCGAGGACGGACGATAATAATATCAAGGTATACCTGTATGTCCAATTTTCATAGTTGTGTGGTCCTTAAAAGTACCGTTTGTTGAAAAATTTAAGGTAATATAGGGGCCAACATTGTGGGGGCTATATACTTTCATTCTGAATCAGACGAGTCTAAAAGATTAATAACTGTTTGGGGTTGAACATTCCACAAACCATCATTTTTCCAATATTCCTCTTCCTGTTTTAAGACGTGGTCTTTACATTTAGCCCAATAATCTTTGTCTATATTTAATAAAGCGAGATTAGCAAGAGTCTTTACATCGCATATTTTGAATGTTGTATTTTCATCTGCCACTTGTCCTTTTAATTTTGCCCAGATTAGTTCTATTGTATTTAAATGAGCATGGTAAGGTGGCAGCCTCAAACTTATATGACCGTGCTCTTGGATAATCTTATCTATTTGAAAAATCTTTGTCCTCTGTTTTTGCTTTACTAGAGATAGTAATTCAGGTTTTAAGTACATGTTATTAAATTGTATGTGCTCCTTTGTGAGCCATATCTTAATAGCATCTTTTGTACTGGATGACGTCGGGACTTTATCTTCAAGTGCAACAATGTTGTGGTACGCTGCATTGTCCATTATTAGGCCAGATGGTCGATCTAGTGCTGGGAGAACAGAATTTTCAATCCAATGTCTAAATATGTGACCATTCATCTCAGAGTGATAATCCCGATTGTCTATGGATTTTGAAAGAAAAATTAGCTCTGCATTCTGTATTAGTCCATGTTGTCGACTACCTGCATGAGCAATTGTCAAGCGCTGTCCTTTGCTGCTAGGTATTAATCTCTTAATCTTTCCATCTGATGACTGCCATTCCCTTTGGTTAGTGTGGTGAGCATTGATCCATGTTTCATCCAAGTACACAATATCATAACCTTGCTTGCGCACCTCTTTTACTTCACGTAAGTACTTGCTTCTCATGACTACTACATGTGGCTTCTCACAGATGATGTTTCGTCCATTGAGATACTTTCTGAATGTAAAGCCTGCAGCTCTCACATTCCTCCATAATGTATACTTTGATATTTCAATACTGTTGTTCTTTTTCAGCGATACTTTTAATTTTCTTATTGTAACAGTTTCATTCATACCCAACATTTTGCGAATTTCACTTCTAATAAGTTCACTGTCGAAATTATCCAACATTTTTGCTCTTCCTTGTGATTTTGTATATTTGGAACATTGACGGTCCCGTGCTTGAATCCAGCGATTAAATGACTGTTTAGATAAATCCAAAATGTGTCTTGTCCTATTCTCAGGGTTTTCTAAAGAATGAAATAATCTTCCTCGTTTAGCCTCTTTGCAAAAATAGTCATACATTTTTATTGCGATGTTTTGTAAACTGCAGAATTTCATTTTAAGACTCATGATAAATGTTAGCGTTCCACGTCTACACCTATGAAAGAACGGAAATGGAACACACAATGCCTCGTGTTTACTACAAGTGTCTAATTGTGTCAGGAAACTCACGCGGAAAGCGTGAAAAATCGTAAATTTGAGCGTGTATAGATTTGTAATCGCTATTTTAACTTAAATACTGTAAACACTAAGTTTTGACTACATCAATGGGTCGTTATAAATTTATATAATTCAAATAAGCAATAATAATAACCAAATGTTTGTTTTTAATGAAATTAATTCCCTGTTGGGTTCTAATCATTATAACTATACATGCAAATTTTGAAAAAAAAATACAAAAAGCGGTTTAAAAGATATTGATTTTTAAAGTTGGGCACGACTTATGAAACAAGCTATAGACATTTTCATCAACAACGATAGTTCAGCTCCAAAATTATAAACATAGGAGTACGTGTACAATTGTATTCATATGCCTGAAAAGAATTTAGGAAAAAAATTAATAAGCTCATAATAAAGGAATCAGCCATAAACGCTGAGAACTATCTGGACAATTATGGTTAGCGACTAATGACGTGCCTTAAGATTAACTTATCAAGATTTTAGCCTATTTCCCGTTGAAGACCAAATAAAAATACAAAAAGACATGCGAAATTAAATCGGGAATCAAAAAGGGAAGACAACAGTGTACATAACAGTTTCATGTTGAAATCGATTTTAATAGAAAGGTACAGTTTACACACTTTGAAATAAACTACAGCACAACTCACCTAGGCTTGTTTAATGTCCTTTAAAGAACTCCATGAAAGTATCATTTATCAGTGAGTGCAGTAGATGAATAAAATACAGGTGTACATAATCTGATAATAACATAATGTATCTAATATGTATGAGATACCGTTAGAAGTAAACATACTTGTGTGATGGCGTATATGACCAAACCCTCAAACTAATTCTGAGAGAAAAGAACAGAGAAAGTTTATGAGGAACTCATCCTTCAGGACTTCCATAGGCTCCCACTAGAACTAAGGCATTGACAGATAATATTGATTCACTGTAAGACAACTTGACGAAGCTGTCAGTGCTGATACATATAATTAGTAGATATTCACATTAAACACTTGGCTCTATTTCCTTTTGAATATATATTGAATGATATATATAATTTGCATGTTTAAAAAACATTTCTCTGAAAAAAGGCAACGGATACAAAAAAGGCATGACTATTGAGCAAAGCTGGGGTAAAAGAAAAGACAAAAACCAACGTTATCGCCAAGACAGTGAGGCACCACTCTTCTCTTGACGTTTTTCTGTCGCTGTAGTAGTAGGAAACTCTATGTACAGAGCTTCGCATCTTCCTTTTCTTTGGTGATGTCTTTCGCTCATTTTTAATTAATCATCATCATCATGTACCCTGCCGGTTGGCGTAGGCGATCATGTCCCCCCACAATCTTCTATCTACAGTGCATCGTATTAGTTCTGTTGTTGACTGTTTTCCATGCCATGACACCAAGCTATCCAGTATTTTCTCTCTTTGTCGTCCGCGATCTCTCTTTCCTTTTATTTTGCCAGTTGTAACCAAGTATTCCAACTTTCCTCTTCTCATGATGTGCCCAAAAAATGTTGATTGCTTCTTTCTGATGTTTTTTAAGAGCTCCCTTTTTGTGTTGGCCTCTTTGAGAACTTCCTCATTGGTCTTTTTATCTGTCCAGGGAACTTTCAACATTCTTCTGAGAAATCCTATCTCTGTGGCCGCTAACCGTCTTTTCATTTGTTTGTCTACTGTCCATGATTCGCTTCCATAGGACAAAATTGGTTCTATATAGCACAGATGAACTCTCTTTCTCATTTTTATTGACATAGATTTGTTGCATAAGATATTTTTCATTTTCTGAAATACTATTTTGGCCTGAGCTATTCTGCTTTTTATTTCTGTGGTGCATCTCCCATCTGATGTAATTATTGTGCCCTAGTTTTTAATTAATAGATATGTTATTAATTATTTGTCACTTAAAAACATAATTAGTCTGTTTTAGTTGTCATATTTCTCCCGTTACTGTGCTGGTCTAAACTTTCATGTTGTTTAGACTGCGATATAAGTAAAGTACCACTGTCACGCCAAGTGGCGTATAGGGTATTTGGTGTTAGTGACCACAAATTGTACAGACCTTCGGTACATGCTTTTTGGGGTAATGTGGTCGGTATTACGCCCGTGCCACTTTACTTTGCCAGAAAAAAATCCAGTACCCATTAAAGGCTGGGTGAACCGGAGGCCGTCGGTTGGGATCGAATTCTACCTCTTGTCCTTTGTAGTCCAGTTCATTAACCACTGAGCTATCGCGGCTCCCTTGCCAGCCAGTGCCTTACATTAAATAATTTTTAAAAATAAATAATACCATCACCACCACTCTCGCATTATTGATTTTGATGAAATGGAAATATTTGTGAATATATTGAATTACTATGTAAGAAATAAGCCACAAAGTGTTTTTTTTTTCAATTTCATCAGTTATGACTGGAAAGGAAACATATCGATACATCAATTATATGTCACAATAACATAGAAGTAGAGTATTAGCAAGATACAATCTAGAAACAAATTGCAACTTTAGATTTATATTTACATATTTATATTTAGACAAAGTAATGTTTTAAGTGACTGACAAACGTCCCATGCCAATTTGTAAATGTTGCATACCAATGTGTGTCACTTGTACCAAGGATAAAATAAATAACCATATTTAATGTGAGTCATCTATATGTAACCTTATATTAGCTTTCACTCCGCAGATTTATTTTAAAGTTATAATTGTGTGTGACACTATAAATAATTTGTTTTATTTTGTAAATTAAGTGACCGATAATTGATAGTCTGAAATTTAATAAAGCAAGAAATACGTTGTATACAAAATAATTAGTTTAAGCATGGCTTTATAATAAAATATAACGATATTTATAAACATCTACGTTTTATTATATCTAATCACTTCGCATTATATTGTCCTGAAGGAATTATTGTTTTCAAATTATAACTGGGAAAGTTTCTGAACTTCGAGAAGACAAATATAAATTGCATTCTTTTAAATTTTTGTTTGGCAGAAAAGTTAGAAATAATGTAACGCTCCCAGGTTTATGAGTACCATCTACCCGAGTCACTAAAGGTGACTAACACAGACATGCACACACAAAGATTATCAAAAGTCTAAAAATTGTGCAGCATACTGTGAATTATAATTTTAGGACCGCAAAATCTGCTGCATTACCAACGATCAAAGAAACCAGCCACTTAAAGTAAAAAAAAGTAGTTATTTTAAAATTATATATTTTTAACTTTTTGGGCAATGTAAGACCATATGCAAAAAGTCATGACAATCCGTCCAGAAGTTTCCCGGATATTTGATGAAGTCTGATGACATGACATTTGAAACGAACTATAGCTAGTCGTGACAGACAGTTTTAGGATGGTGTACGTCATGAGAACACATTAGAATTAGTTCCCGTGTAAGAATCGTATTTTTAAAAAATTTTTTCTCTATGATTGTTTGGAGTCGGCAGACAATTGATGATGCTTGCTATCAGGCCCTCTTTTATTGGCTGCTATACTTGATCTCAACGTAGCAAGCTTTCCTAGTTATTGTTTTTTTTACATCAAAAACCCTCATGACTCCTATATAGTGTTGATGGAGGTCATCATTTTGTCTCCAAGGCTGTCTATTCACATATGATGCTTTTTGGGAATATCGTATTCCTGAATTTTAGTGCAGGTGGCCTGGCCATCATAGACGAGTTTAATTCGGGATAGAGAATATACTCGTTACGCCACTGCGACCCAGCACTTCATTGTTAGTAACTTTGTCTGTCCATTAGGTATCGAGAATAATTTCTACAAAGCCGACGAGATAACACGTTTTTTGTGAATTGTATTCACACTTTTGTTGTTACAGAGTAAGATGCCCTATACGGCAATCTTGTCCTTCATGGTCAGCATGGTGTTACTCCAAACTCTCCGTGTCAAGCTTGAGAGCGTTGTGAACCTGCCCATGTCTATTGTTCGTTTTAGCACAAGAACCGGAGATGAGGTATTTCAATGGTGATTCTAAAATAGTTTCATTTGCCGTCAACTACATTTTGTTACCGCATATGAAAGAAAATATTTACAGGTTCTACGTTTATGAATTCGACGAGTTCAAACGTCTCTCAGAATGGATCGACTCGGTCTAACAAAGTATAGTGCAACCAGAGAAGATTACATCTGTTTAAACAGTTTCTTAAAACATTTGCTCTTAACCTGCCTAATTTGATAGACCTGTTGGTCCTTATATTACTATGTAACTCTTTCTCACTATTTCTTCTAGGCTGCATGACTGCACGAGCTTATGCAAATGTTGACTGTCGAGTTCATCCAAATTTGCAAAAAATGTGTATTTAAAAAAGAAGATAACTGCGTTGGTCACCTTTGGAAATTTCGTCACTTACTTATTTATCAAAATATTGTTGGATCTATTTTAGTGACAAGTTAAACTTTCATGGTATACATTTGGCGCCTCTTCCCTATTTAAAAAAATGACATCATATAGATTCAAATAAATAACCTTTGTTTAATGTTATATCTAGAAGCTAACAAGATATCAATACTGAACAGAGAGAAAGCTTGCTCCAGTTGATAGAATCTCGTTCACACCTAA
This sequence comes from Megaustenia siamemsis, assembly GCA_032433765.1. Lineage (NCBI taxonomy): Eukaryota > Metazoa > Mollusca > Gastropoda > Stylommatophora > Ariophantidae > Megaustenia > Megaustenia siamemsis. The sequence goes on from JAVIAB010000124.1 coordinate 92,205,893, forward strand.
CACAGTAAAGCCTTTTAAAGTCTTCTTACAATAATGGGTACACACACATTGTCTACAACACCCAGAAGGAATATTTTCCTGTTTTTATTGCTGGAGCTATGGCAGCAGCTATATCAAAGTAAATCAAACAACAAACACTATACTCTGAAATAAATTGCCAAATATGTGCCTAATGTAGAGAAATATCATTTATAGCATTGATGCAACTTTCAGCCATTGCGGCTTCAAAGATTTGTTGAGATTTAAAGGTCTCCCAGAACCTGGGCTTGGAAGTTCGGGTAATTTCTGAAGACATGGCTAGGAGAGAGGTAGCGAATCGTTGGAAATTTATATTTTGTGACTTCAGTTCCATGTCTGAGGCCCAACAAGAAATACGTAAACAAATTATAACAACACTCAAAAATGCTAATTAAAAACAAGAACATAGGCAGAACTTTCAGGCTGAGAAGACATTAATCTATAATTACTTAATGTTTGTTTCCAGGCTTATCATTATCTGACCTCGGTAGCCTCGTATGCATGATATGGAGACACATACTAATAAATGAATATTATTATAGAGGAAATTTCCGAGGCGATAATCAGCGAATCAATTCAGAGGAAGAGGTATGTTTACAGCACTCGGAAAAATTGACAAATAATCAACAACAGAAAAAAATATGGACCAAAGCAGGATCGAACCCGTACTCAGTGGCACAGCGCCTTGCCACGAAAAGCCAAACGCTAGGGAACACTGCCACTCAGCTAACTAAAAGCTAACTAAAAAATTAATAAATTAATGCTTTTTCATGTTTATCATTGTCAGACCTTGGCAGCCTCGTATCTATGGTATGGACAGCGTTGTCTCTAACTCCAGCAATCCTAGAAGCTGATTTGCCGTTTGATCCCATAGACATTTCCTACATGACACCAGATTGATGCACTTTTCGTTTACAAGAATCAGCTGCTGTACTACGGCCATTATAATCATAGAGAGATGTTTGTGTATAACCGCCACTTTACAGGTTCGATTATTATATAATTTGATTCATTTCTGACATCACAGTATCATTTTAAAAATTAATTTTTCTTGGTTCTGTCAGTCCTATTACTTTTATTCACTTTAATTATATCAATCTGTCCATTGTTTAATTTTCAGTTTTGATTGCCTATTTCCTATAATAAAATAACAAAAATTGTCCACACAAACTTTGTGCATCTGGTCCATTTTAACAAATGAAACTACACAGGGTGATTGTTTCTACTTGCACATTATATTGATACTTTTTGGTTTAATATTACTTTGTTTACAGATTATGCATTATCTTGTTGTGGAAGAAAAAAACACCAATAATGCAATAAACATCATGATAGCACTGATAGAAAGAGATATAGAGGTAAAGAAAAATGTATATATCCGCTTTATAGACTACCCAGCCGAATAAAAAAAAAGCAAAGCATGTGGAAATAATCAATACGTTTTTAAATTAAACATTGATATCAAACCATGAGAATTAGCGACCAAAGAGGACAATTCCAATATATAAAACAATGGTCAGACAAAGCTGTGTTCTGTCGTTGAATATGTTTTTACTTAACAGCGAAGACATTATGAGATCAATAGTAGACAAAAAGGGAATTGAAGTAAACGGTCACAACATAAATAATTTGCGATATGCGGATGACACAGTCTTAATATTAGAGACAGAGCACGAACTCAAAGAAATGATAGACATAATAGTAAAAGAAAGCAACAAGAAAAGTCTCAGTTTGATCAGTAATAAAACATAACCAATAGTCATATAGGGGAGCCGAGCCAGCTCAGTGGTTGGTGAACTGGACTACAAAGGACAAGAGCTAGGATTTGATCCCAATCGACGGCTTCCGTTTCAAACAGCCTTTAATGGGTACTGGATGTTTTCCTGGGAATGTAAAGCGGCACAGGCGTAATAGCGACCACATTACCCCAAAAATCATGTGCCGAAGGTCTGTAAAATTTATGATCACTAACACCATATTCCCTATGCGCCACTTGGCGTGACGGGAGTACTTTGTTTTTTTTTTTTCTTACCATGTCTAAAACGTTTTTATATATAGAAATGTTTTAATGTCCGCATTAATGTGACTATCTAAAACACTCATTCTTGTTTCATTTATATTGCACAAAGGAAAATACAGCTATGTTTGGGTATTTTTGAGACAAATAAACTGAAAGTACCAGTTAATCCAACTATATTAGGACGAACCTATTGAAAATTGCGTGCAAATAAACAATGAATCCATAAATTTATACATTTCGTGTGTATTTTATCATTAGCCTTTTCATCTATTAACTATTTCTTAATCCACACTTTTATTGCTGAAATACGAGTTGTTATTGTTTTCTTTCTTAAATATTTATTTTGAATTTCTGCAACAACTCCACCCAGTGCATGCGTACAGCGCCCGCCTCCACTTTTTTTATCATGCTCATCGAATCACTCAGTATACATGCGTGGGTGCAGTCTTTTGACTCCAACCATTTGAATGCCTACGTCACTGCCATCACCTCCATTTTCATGCTACTTGTGGTCATGACGTATGCACCACTGTCCTCCTTGACTATTCTGCCTGCAGAGCGTGCTGTAAATGCCCATGCACTTCTTTGGTGTCGTCTTACAGATCCGTCTGTATAGATGACTGCATCTTTCTCATCGGTGTTATCGCAGATGAGACGTTGACCTCAGCATTAACCGCCACTGGGTTATGTCCCCTACTTTTCCTGTCAAGTGTGACAATACACGAGAAAGTCCCTTTGAACGACGTGGGCACCAGTATCCACTCATCACCAATGCTGATATTGGTAAGCCCACAGACTTGTTTGATGACATCTTCTGCTTGGCCCACCCATTATTTGCCTCTTTTTATCTTGGCACCCTTTCCTGTGTTGAGCACGTGGTGCAATGGATGCTCTTTATCTGTGCTAATCTTCAGGTATGCTCGTGCTCTCCAGATCTTGATTCCGTCATCCATGGTTGGAAAGTCAAGAAGATACCTTACTGCTACACAGGGAGTGTCCCTCGTACATTCTAAGACAATGCACATGGCTTCATTTTCAACAGCCTATCAATTTGAGTCGTACTGACAGCAAGAATTGCCAGGGCATACTCGATTGGTGCGAGGACTAATCCCTGGAACAGAAGAGTAAGTAGCCTCTGCTCGATGTTGACAGCTGCCATGGCCTTCAAGACGGCTAATCCTTTGCGGGATTTTGTTGTCACATGGTCGACGTGGTCCCGAAAACACAGGCTGCGATCAAACTTATCTCCCAGGTATGTCATCAACTTGTCCCTGGTCACCTCATCAGCTCCCATTCGTACTACCGGTGTGGTCGTATGAACGATATGATTGTTAAGGGAGAACCATGAAACTGATGCTTTATTAGGATTCACCACGGCACCTGATACCCCACACCGGGAAGAAATGCGATCGATTTCGTCCTGCATTGTGGAAGCGATTCCCCGTCTGTCTCTTCCCTGTCGATATACCAGAATATCATCAGCAAAAGTCATAGTTCTTCCCCTCCCATCCAGCTGTTGTTTAGTGATCGTTATTGTGTACACGTTAAATAGAATTGGTGACAATGGTGAGCCTTGTGGCAGCCCTGGGCAAATGGATGTTGGCTCGGAAGACCAACTTCCACATCTGAGTATCACCTTCCTCTGAAACAGTGCCGCGGCGATCCATCTAATGAGGAAGGGGTGCACCGCCAGTTTGAGAAGCATATGCATGAGATATTCAAATGGTACCCTGTTGTATGCATCCTCCAGATCTATAGCAGTAGCACATATCTCCTCTCGTCTGTGAAACCTTTCGAAGACGTCATAGGCAAATACTGCCGCATTGAGCCATGTCTCTTTGTTATATCTATAACCTCCGAGTGTGGGTGGGAATACACGTTTCTGTTCAAGGTGACAGGTGAGGACACGGGCAACTATTTTCTCCAGCAGCTTGCCTGCAGTGTTCTGCATTGTGAAGATTCTGTAGGCACTGATCTGAGAATGGTCCTTGTTTGGCTTCGGTAGCTGTAGTAAGTAGCTGTGTAGCCACTCCTCCTTAATCTGGCCACTCCGAATACTGGCATTAAACTCATTGGTCAGTTACATTATAGCAAAATACATAAGGTCGCCTTTGTCTATGTCCCTGCACATGCGGGAGTGTGGGGAAATAAAAGAGCGTACAGGTTGGCTAGCTGCGCTGTCGTTGAGGACGGGCAACCAATGGATCGGGCGGACATCAGCAATGCCCTCCGAGTTATGGGAAGAGCACAGGACTTCGACAAACACAGATCCACGTCACTTCTTCGGATGATGGAAATGGAAGTTAAGATGGATACAGCCAGAAATGAGAAACTTAGTGGCCGTGTAGGAAGACTTATCAACCAACATACAACTGGAGTCGCAGCTGGACGCTGCGGGAATTGCTGAGGAGGAGATCTGAGCACAAATGGACATGTTCGGAGTGCAATGATGATGACGACCCGCAAATAACTCAATAACTCTTTCTTATAGCGCAAGTTTTAAATACCCTAAATCTTCTCAAGTAAGTTGTTGATTTACTCCCATATTAGATTTCGTTCTCCCAAGGAGCAGACAATTGGGTGCCATCTGATACGAGACCTGGGTATCTTTACATACATATTTATACTCACAAATTTCACAAACACTAGTGTAAATGTTAAAAACAGAAGATGACAATAAATATATGTAATTTAATATTCTATCAAATCTTATTGTAATTGCAGAATATTTGTAAAATTATGATTTTAATCGTTGCAATTACGTGATTGACATACACGTATTTAAGTTCAAGTTGCAATCACTAAATAAAATAAATAGTAGCAGCATAAATCTGAAAAAAAAAGTATCCGGAAAAAAATGTAAGAAGTCAGGCAAATAGAACTACTCTCATTCTGCCCACAACAAGGTCATCATCAACATTACTAAAGGTGCCTTCTCAGCATCGAAGTGTTGCTACAATGGAGCGCCATTTCGCTTTGTCTCTTGCTGTGATAGTGCAGGTTGACAACTCTCTCTCTCTCTCTCTCTCTCTCTCTCTCTCTCTCTCTGCAATCAGAACTCAATCAGAGTAGGATTCCAGACTCTCACATGAAGTCAGTTGTCAGGTTAAGTGTGTTGATCACCCCACAGACAGAACATGACAATTAGAGTCTGCCAGATCCACTCTGATTGAACACCCGTTAAAACGTTGCACTGTGTTCTGCGCCAGTGGTCCAGTGCATCCGATTTCAGCCAGCATTTTATTCAGGTTTGCTTTCCTTAGCCTTTGATTGTCCCCAATCTTCCTGCAAGGCAGCAGATTGTCTTTTCTGTAGGGGGATTCTGCCCTTAAATGGTCGGCCCTTCAAGGTTTACGAGCACCATCTGCCCGAGTCACTGGAGGTGACTAACACATACATGCACACACAAAGATATGAGATGTGACTAACACAGACATGCACACAGCGATACGAGGCATGACTAACACTGACACACATCAAGATATGAGATATGACTAACACAGACATACACGCAAAGATATGACACATGCCTAACATAGACATGCACACAAAGATATGAGATATGACTGACATAGACATGCACACACAAAGATATGACACATGCCTAACATAGACATGCACACAAAGCTATGAGATATGACTAACATAGACATGCACACACAAAGATATGAGATGTGACTAACATAGCCATGCACACACAAGGATATGAGATGTGACAAACACAGACATGCACACACAAAGATATGAGATATGACTAACATAAACTTGCACACAAAGATATAAGATATCACTAACCAAGACATGCACACACAAAGGTATGACACACGACTAACACAGATACACACTAAGATATGAGATATGACTAAACACAGACACACATAAAGATATGAGACATGATTAACACGGACACACCAAGATATGAGATATGACTAGTTCACGCTCCGTTAAATAAACAAGTCTATACATTGGGAACAAAATCTTATCCAGTTGCTGTTTTACAAAGACAAATGGCTATGAATACCATCAGACATAACATCTTATTACACAGTGGGCACGTATATTCACAAGCAAGGCCTCTAAAATATGGCCACAAAATAAAAGACATATTATATTAACAATGTAGACTTTAACAACAAAACCATGAAGAGAGACCCGCTTTTATTTACTGACTTTAAAATATTGTGTGAAATTAACAATGACCAGTGCTGCACTATCACGTATTGACATTGTTTAATTATAGATAAGAATAATTGTGATACTATTTAATTAATACACACGAAACACCACACAAGTAGCTTTAGTATTACATTCTTTTCCTCAGGCAAAATAGTGTAATCCATTTTGTGTTGTCTGTAGTGAGGAAATAGTATCGCATTTTATTTTAGAGATATAAAGTTGAGTGGCACTGTATAAATGATGCCTTTTATTCTCTAAATTATGTAGCACATGATATGTAGTTATGTATTGTAATTTAGCAAAATCTTAATTACGTTGTATACAAAATACTTTAATAATTATAGCTGAGGACTTTAATAGTATACTCGAACGATATATGCTTACTTTTTATACAGAATAATCCAACGTTATATACATACATTATATATAGTATAAGCGTACGTTATGTGCATACATATAAGATTTATTATACATAGTTACAGTAAATTGATGCAAGTCTGAAGGAATTATTTTCTTCAAATTATAGCTGTCAACTTCCTAAATGTGAAGTCTAAATTGCATGTTTTGTAATATTTGCTTGGACGATAAAGAAAGACAAAATTCGAATACAATTTTTCTTCATGAAAATCAGTATTTGCGTTTTATGAAGTTTATTATTCGAATAATGTTGGTGTAATTTAAGAGAAAGGCAATATTTAAATGCAAAAGTCTCATTGTGTATGTTAGTGCATTTAAAGTTTATTGAGCGCTGAAAATAAAGGCACATACTCACATTAGTCGCATGGCTGTGTGCTGGGAATATTTGTATTGCACAAACAATTATCATCCTATATTGCCCAATGAATAATGTCATCCAAACGTGAAGCTGATTTTATTGGTAGAGTCGTTGTGATTTATTCGTATGTTGTTTACACCGCCATATGTCAGATAATCAACATCTTTGGCATTGTCACTAATATTATCAACATCATCTGCTTTTGCAAACAAGGATTTGATGATTCTGTGAACATCAGTCTGTTAGGTAACATATTTAGAGGAAATAAACAATTATTAATGTGCAATCTCTTGATTTGTTTACACCTATTACCTGTCAATCCATTCTTTATATTTTCCTCTTTCACCTCCAACTCCTTATTTTTCTTTTGTTCCGGAGCTACTCATCGACAAAATAGTCGGTGCAGTGAAACAAAGTTTCTTCCCCTTGCATAGTTAGTGGTTAGGTTGTTTCTAATGTAGACTAACCTGTTCATCACTGTTTCACTGTTCTTCGCCATCTTAAAGGTCCTTTTTCTCCAATCTTGTTTTTGTTTTTCTTCTGTGGAACAGCATAATGATTCCTTTGATTATTACTAGTCTCCTTTAAGAACAATGCGTATACAGGTCTAGCCACTGCTTATTATTGTTATTGTATACTTTTCATAAACGATTCAGTTCTTTTTCATTTCTTAGCTGAATGTACGTACCGAAATATTTATAATATTCTGAACGAGAGATTTTTTATTAACATACTTGATAGATATAACAAGCAACAGTAGGATCCTGTTTGTCTTGAGAAGCATTTGAATTAGCGACCTTGTAAGAACCCTGTGTTATATTTTTTTTTATTACTTTGTGGTTGTCCAGAGTCGGGAAATGGTTTGTAATTGATTCTGCTTGTTTTCAGTTTACCTTTCATTGTGTCTCAAACCGTAACTGTCTGTAGTAAGTTCTTTCTAGTTCATTATGTTTATATTAAGAGCCCTGATGTCTTATTTACATCATAGCTGATTGTTTCACTAAGGCTATCAGTTCACAGAGGATGTCTTTGGGAATCCATACATCCCGCACATGTTACAAGTGGCCTAGCCATCTTAGCCGAAACTTCTGGGGAATAGGGAACATGCTCGCTAGCCAGCACAATCCAGAACTTCATTGTTAGTTACTTTGTCTGTCAGGTGATACCGACTATACACATTAAACAGCTCAGCAAAATCTATATTTTATTGTTAGGAGCATAAAGGCCAGACTGTATAAAGGTGAGTGCCTCATACAGCACTTCATGTCTTTCATGTCTGGATATTTTTAATGTTCACACTCTGCGTAACGGTCTGGATAGTGTTGCTGAGTCCGTGCGTGATGTTCCTTTTAGCTGCTGTGAACCAGAGATGACGTACTCGTGCATCGAAGACGGTTTCATGCATCATTTCTACCCGCTTAGAACAATAATTGCAGGAACTACGCGTTGGGGCATCCCTTTCATAATGTGATGGCGAGTTTAAACATCTCGCAGGGTAGACCCAGTTTTCTACAGAGTTTAGGGTAACCTGAATCTCTTTATTACGTTTTTTATAACACAACTATCTGAGAAATTCTATTATTTGCTCATAAATTGGCCAAATTAAAATTTCTCGTTTGACCTAGAGCATAGGTAAGACAACTTTTGTTGATGTTCCGAAAGCATATTTAACATGACGGCACTGAAAATTGAAAACGAAAAGTGCTAGAGCTACAACGCAATCATGTTTAGTTCATGTCGATAAAGTGAGGTATTTGACCATCATGGCGTGCTATATCACTCATGCACTTATGAAAAGGTATAATCTTTATCATTAGATATTATAAGGCATATACTTTCCATCATCATTTGTAAAGCCAATCTCTTTTTATGGGATCAAAGTATGAGTGTGATCGATATTTGCAATGTAGAGCGATATATTTTATTTCAAGAATTTTTTGAGCATTTGTCTAAATGAGAAATTGTATCAAAAAGCGGACCTGTTGGTGCGAAAAAAATACATTATAACTCGTAGTATTTCGTTATTTGGTTATGGAAGGCCCGGTATCACTGCAAACGAATTCAAATCCATAATTGCTCAACCGCCCGTGCCAGTGTAATCATCCGAATCTCATCTCCCAAACAAAGAAAGATAACTGTAGTCCCCATCGTAGCAGTCTCAGCACACTCCAAAAGACGTAAGGCGAAATTGCGCAGAAAGTGAAAACAGCCAACTGTTCCTAGTCATACGATATCATCATTCATCGAAAGCAGTTGGGATATCGAAACATGATCAAAACGGATGAGACACACAGCTCACGGTGTGCACAGATCACTTAACTCAGGTAGCTCCTGCAACAAGCCGGACTTGGAATATGAGGAAACTGCAACAAGGAATACTTTTCATACATAGCCTTCAATTGTTCCTGCCGCCTATCCACCATACACCGGGAGTTCATGTCCTCTTGGAAATAATGATCGTAATATTTTTTTTTAAAATGTAGAGTGCTTGATGATATTAGGCCATCGTTGTTGACTCCAATTCCGAACATTTAGACACACAGTTAGTCGTCAGATTATCCCAGTCGCACATCAAACAACCGACCGTAAGATTAGCGTACGGCCGGTCTAGAGTCTAGGGATGTACGATGAACCATTACGTTGACGTAGAACACAAAAAAATGTCGTACACACAATATTGCTGCCTTTCGATTTCTGATTACTCTAGTAAAAGCACCCTAAGACGAACAAAACACTGTGCGAATTCCGTAAAGAGATAAACATGCGGCTGGCGAGGTAGTTTACATTGATAAGTAACATGGGAATAACTTGCGTCAAGGAATTCCAACAACGGCCATGAACAGCACCAATGTGACGTAAATCGCAGATCAAGTCTAGAAGTTGGAAGGTCGCATTCATAATACTTTATTTGTCAAAAAGGGACTGTTGCCGGCGTACAACATCGCTTTAGCGGTGCAGATGTAATAAAAAGATCATCACTTTTACTTTAACGCAGAAAAGTACAACGGAGAACCGAAATTAATCACATTCCGAATGCACTTACTGCAGCGATCATGAGAACGTGACCTAGATCCCACCATCTTTAAAACGGAAGTCCCCCTCGTAGTAAAAGAAGTAAAAGTAAAGAGCCACCGTCACGCCAAGTGGCGTATAGGGAATATGGTGTTAGTGACCATAAATTTTACAGACCTTCAGCACATGATTTTTTGGGTAATGTGGTCGGTATTACGCTCGTGCCGCATTACTTTCACAGAAAAAAATTCATTTAAGGCTGAGTGAATCCGGAAGCCATCGGTTGGGATCGAGCTCTTGTCCTTTGTAGTCCAGTTCACTAACCACTGTGCTAGCGCGGCTCCGAACTCGTAGTATACTCTGTCTCACATTTTCTTTTAACATGGGCTTCTTATTTTTTTTCTTAATCTTTTTTTTTTCCATTTCACATTCGCCTTTCTGCGTCGAGGGGAGGGTTCAGTTTTAGTCTTTTGCTCTTCTGCCGGCCTTTGCTGTGTTATGTTTCCAAGTGTCTCTAACATTCCATCAATGCATCTTTTTCGTGGTCGCTACTTGGGTCTGATGTTGTCGCAATGTTTATTGAAGGCTCGTTGTGTTGTGTTTTGGTCTTTTTGACTTATCACGTGGCCAAACACTATATATGTTGCTCCCTTAAGGCTGGAATTATTCCTAGCTGTTCTCTTATCAAACGACTATTGTTTGGTCCACCATATGAATTTTAGTTCCTTATTTATTTACCTTAATGTGTTTAGGCCAAGTTGGTGAAAATCAACCACTCATCGCATGTATTTGACTCCCCTTCCTAGGTTTCATATAGAACCAAAGTATGCAAATTAACCATTCTTTGGGGTTATTTATGAAAAGTCATACACATCTAAATAATGGACAGAAAGAAATCTTTCCCCAATCACCAGTACTGCGTTCACACTTCACGAATACGAAAGCTTTTGATAGTCGCTTTAGAATAAAGCATTCACACAACTTCTCTGCAGTTCTCAGAAGGAATATTCCTCTGTAGTTGTCACAGTTGCGATCGCAGTACTTATAGCAAAGAGAATAGAAAGGAAAGCTCTACAAGTTGAAATAGCAATCACGGGGGGCAAAAAAAAAACTGTAAAAAAAATACTAGGACGAGCACTGATTAGACAGGTAATAACAGTAGACATTACATTCTTATTGAGATTGAAAGGCCTGCCAGAACAGTGGCTTTAAAGTTCTGAGTATTGTGTGACGTCATGGGAGGGTCAGCGGCAGCGAATCATCGGAAAAGAAAAATGTATGACTTCTGCAGCAAGTGTTACTGGACGCCCGAGATGGACTAAGCAACTAAATTATATTTAAAAAAAAAAACCACAAGTTCATTTTTAAAAAATACACATAAAAATTACCTAGATATGAAAACATTAATATTTCATAAATTAATGCTTTTTCAGGCTTATCATTGTCAGACCTTTGCAGCCTTGTATCTATGACATGGACAGCGCTATGTCTAACTCCATCAATCCTAGAGGCTGATTTACCGTTTGATCCCATAGAAATTGGCTACATGACATCAGCGATGATTCACTTTTCCTTTACAAGAATCAGCAGCTGTACCACGGCCATGATTACCATAGAGAGATGTCTGTGTATAACTGCACCTTTACAGGTTGGATTATTACACCATTTACTGCATTTATGGTAACACTACACTATTTCATTTTTTTTAAAATTCTTCTCACTAGTTTTTTGCATCTGTATTATTTTGTATTCATTTGAATACTATTTATCAGATAAATGCATATATTTTGACTTATGATCACCAATTTAGGAAAGTGAAGATCTGACTGCTCTATAATGAGGTAGAATTAAAGTATTCAGTCTTCGTTAACAGATGACACTGCCCAGGCTGCATGTTTCTGTTTACAATTTTCTTCATTGATTTTAACTGAACATTAATTTTGGTAGATTGTACTTTATCTGGATCACAAAGAGTCAAAGTTATCATTTACGACTATTGCGATACGATTATCGAGTGTTTACATATCTCATTGGATTAACATATCTCATTGGATTAACATATCTCATTGGATTAACATATCTCATTGAATTAACATATCTCATTGAATTAACATATCGAATAGAATGGATACACGCTCGGATGGTCTCTAAAAACACGAACCCGAGCCAATGATTCCGTCAAGTTTTTTGGCTTTCATGTATCTTTTAATTTACGAATACACGTTAATTTCTAGTTCGTGAATAGCGGATACATAGCAACCGATTTAAGGAGATAGAAATAAACTTTTGAAAAACACTTCACCAGTGTGAGACGCCTAATTTAGTAGAAAATTTTTTTACGCATTTAAAAAATATTATTTTTAATAATGTTCTGGCAATTTAAATGCAAAATTACATAACTTAATTATTCACTTCTTGAATATTTAAATGTGCATAAATACAGTGTGTAATAATCGATTATACTTTAGGACATCGGTAGTCTAGAGATAAGCCTTGGAACATGAATACCGCTTCAGGCGATATAAAAAATCCTCTACAGATGCAAGGTTTTTATTCGTAGGATCAAAGTCTCTGGTTAGTGAGATTCTATGTTTATATAAAGAATAAAAAAACATTGCCTGTCTCTTTCCGTAAGAATAGAAGAAAATAACATTTCTACTTCTTCTTCTACTTTACAACTCCCTGTGGAGCATAGGTCTTCAACAAACACTTTCTTGTAAGATCATTCCGTGTCTTCCCCACCATCTTCATCCCTGCTTCCATCTGTCTTCTCCAAGGACATTTTGGCCTTCCTCTTTGTAATCTGTCTTGGGGATTCCAAACAAAAATGCATGTTGTGTAAAAGCCTCAGTTCACTTTCCCAGTGTGTGTCCTATCCAGAGCTATCGTCTTAACTCTATCTTTTTATCCACTGGTATTAGACTGGTATTTTTTCTTAAATTTCTATATTAGTGATTTTGTCCTGCCATTTCCATACTTTTATCCTGTGCAAGCATCCATTAATGAAGGTATGTAATCTTCATGATTGTGATTTCTGTTGTTATCCATGTTTCACAACAACATAATAAACTGACTTAACTTATTCTGTACTATAAAAAAAAAATAATCCGCAAACACTTCACAAACATGGACAAGTAAAAGAAAATTAAAAAGTTAATCCACCATCTAGGAAAGATAAGGGCTCTCGGTCTAAGATATGTATGACGCGATCCGGAAAATGACCTTTGTTTTCCAAAAGTAGTTTAGGAAATATATCAATCCCGATAACGGACGCGTCGGGGGCCGAAAGAACATATATTGCGACTTGTCTTAAAATAGAGGTAAAATTGAACCACGCCGACTTAAGACAGAAGAAGAATCTAATGGGATGAATATAATATTCACTCTACAAATGAGAGTACACAAGCGCTTCAATGCTGGCATATTGTGATTTTAACGTCTAATGAAATGAGATCACAGCCTATATTTAACACAGAACGTGCGTCGTCAGTCGCTGGACACTTCGAGACTTGCTGAGGAGGGGATCTGAGCACCTATGGACATGTTCGGAGTGCAATGATGATGATCCGCTAATAACTCAAAAACTCAGTATTTAAGGTTATAAATAATTCAGTTTATATTTGCGTAAGGTTGATGAAATGTATATAATATTAATATGATTTTCATTTGTTTTCTCAGATTAAAAGTATAATCACGCCCAAACGAGTGACGATTGTCAATGCTTTGATATTCTTCATTTTCTTCTGCAGTGGTTCCCCTGTCTGGGTCTTCAACAGTCTGGGATTAAAATATTTTCCTTTAAGAAATAAAACCCTTGTTGGTATTATCTCCACAGCGGATCGGACAAACGTTGAGATGATCACTTTTGGCATCAACAACTTTGTCATCCCTTTCTGTTGCTTTGTAATCATCGTTGTCTGCACGACAATACTTTCAGTGAAACTTAGAAGCCAATCGAAGTGGAGACAAGAAACAATCACCAGCTCACAGGTTGACAGAGTTTCCAGCCGTAATCAGAAAGCAGCTAAAATGGTTGTATTCATATCCATTTTGTTTATTATTTGTTTCGTTCCTCTTACCATCATTATGTTAGCTATTGGACTTGTTCCTGAACTGTCTATGCACGGAGAGTACATGTTTGTATCATTAATGCTTGCTGGAATTAGTTACACATTAGAGAGTGTAAATTCATCGATGAATATATTTATTTATTACCGCATGAGTAGCAAATATCGAAGAATATTCTGTGCATTGTTTTTCACATGTACAAAGTAAAGAGAGGTTTAAATTAATGCAAGATTAATAAAACTAAGTGATATATGAGTGTTGAAAAAGTCTTGTAATGTTATAGATCCAGCAGCATCTGAGCAAACGTCATTCGACTTGAAGATGTGTTCCAATTATCATCTATTTGGAACAAAAACACACAATTCAGAGAAGAAAATATTGACCGTGTTTTTTTTTCTGTCCATCCTAAAATACATTGAGCATCCAGGGAGATAAGTAATTATGTAGCGTTTGTTGATGTTTCGTACGAAATTTAGCTCTTTCACAAATATCATGGGGTGTCCGGTTAGCGCAATCGATAGGCGGTTGGCTTACCACGGCAACAGCCGGGGTTCGTACCCTGGCGAGGACACCTGGGTTTTACTAATTCCCTAAAAATTAGTGGGAGCCGCGATAGCTCAGTGGTTAGTGAACTGGACTACTACGGACAAGAGGTAGGGTTCGATCCCAACCGACGGCTACCGGTTCACCCAGTCTTTAATGGGTATCGGCTTTTTTTCTGGGAAGTTATAGGGGCACGGGCGTATACCGACCACATTACCCCAGAAATTATGTGGGGAAGGTCTGTAAAATTTATGGTCCCTAACACCATATTCCCTAAATACCACTTGGCGTGACAGGAGTACTTTACTTTTTTTATGAGAAAAGGGTTAGCATCACAAAGGGGAGATTACGGTTTAAGGGAAGTGTTAATTTTAAGATAGTGACTATGGCGTGGCAAGATTTCATTGGCTGGGGAAATAACGTGGATAGTTTTCCATTGGATGAGACAAGAGATACTTAAGGGAGATACTTACCTAAGCAGTGAGAAAACGAGTGTGGATCACATGTAAGCTAAAGAAGTAGCAAAGGACCTACGTTAGTAGAGAAGTGGATATATTTTAGTGGTAACATGACGAATGCCCATATCCGCTAGCCGTGTCTAGAGACAACCATAAGGTGGATATTTCGTTTAAGTAGTTGAATATAGTTAAAGGAGTGAGACTGAATCCTTTGGCACCTTTTTTTTTTTAACTTTCATCTCCCTGTGGAATATAAGTCTTGTACAAACATTTTCCAAGTCGTTCTGTTTCTTGCCATTTTTGCCATCATTGTCATCTTTGCTTCCATCTGTCTTCTTCAAGAATTCCTTGGTTTTCCTCTTTGTTTTTTCCCACGGGGATTCCAAAAAAAGACCTGTTGTGTAATACTCTCATTGTCCTATCTCTACTTTGGTATAGTAAGCTGGATATTTTGTAATCATACTGAGGAATGACAGTGAGCAGACTAATGTGGAAGTGTCTGTAATGAGATGTTCCATGAGATGGATTTATGGCGTGGGCATTATGTTGTTTGTTAAGTTCTGTACACTGTTTAGGGAATGTGGATAGATATAAGTGATTTAAATGTGTGATGCAAGAGCTCTGAGACTAATATCAGGAGTTCGGAGGTAACCGGAACCTCCTTAGCATTTACTTTTATATCCGTGCGGTAATCAACGCCACTGGGCTGTTTATATTGATACCCTCTGTTAAGTGGATTATGTAAATAAAGTATTGCTATTCTTTTGTACTTGATACTAGTGTGTGTACAGTAAATTTCATGTAGACGGGTGTGATGTATTCCAATCCAATAGACGAACCAGAACACAAGGCGAAGTACTAAGATTGTCAGTTTACACTAAAGACCAAGCATATTTAAGAAAGGAGCGAGCGGTTACATATAACAAAATTCCCAAGGAATAACCTTGCACATTACTACAGAAAACGCAAAGACATACAACAAACTCTAAAGAAACATGCAATGAACAGTAACATTCTTGACAAGCTACTGTGTTGCGCCGACAAAATGGTTTTGCAAGAAACCTATCTTGATAATAGAGCAGGTAGTGCCTCTTGATTTTACTGTCTCTATAATAGACGACACCATGAGCTGCCGTCCTTGTGCGAAACAATATGGAGGCGTCTGAGGTTTATATGTCTGCATGTGGCATTGAAGACTTGCAAGTACATGCGGTTAGGGTGCAGACTCTAGTTTTTTCTTTGTTGTCAATGTGTATATCTGTAATGGGAAGGTGGACACACAACGATGGCAGAACTTCTTTATGATCGATGAGGACATCATGATTTTTTGCTTAGATTTTAATGCTAGAGCCAACCAGCAGGGTAACGTCACAACCAACAAGCAGGGAGACGACCTTGAGGATGTACTGGTGTCAGCCGATGTAGTGTGCTTAAACAACGGAAGGGCAACAAAAATGGCTTCTCTAGTTGGGGACTCTCTTAGTGTCATAGACCTGGCATTGTTGTCTTTCACTTTGCCACATGCAGGTAGAGTGTACTAGGACTCCATGGAAGTGATCACTTCTAATGTATCATTCTAATTGAGAAGGGCAGTAATAGAAGCCATTAAAATAATCTCAACAAATTCCATTATGAGAGTTCAGACCAAGACGTCACTGGGAAAATCAGATATAGCAAACAGAGCGCCCCTCGCAGGAGGCAGGAAAGATGGACGCAGCCACCCTGGTGGAATAAAAAGGTCGGGGAAGCATGGCGGAAAAAGAGAATACAGGCCAAGAGATGGCAGAAAATCATGAAGAATGGAAGAACACAATCTAGAATCTTGAAGTGCAAAATAAAAGGTCGATACCATGAAGCACATTAAACTATGTGCTAAGCAGTTCAAGGACGCCAAGTGGGATGATTTCTGCAAGACGGCGTGTTCAGGAAAATTCCTAGACACATTCTGGCGCTTTCATTAGAGTATGAACGGCACAACACGGCGCAGAGGCATTCCATACCTTCAAATCACAGACAAAACAATACGCAAACCTGATGAGATCTAAGGAAAGGCCTTGCTTGTAGGCTACAATGAGCAGGCCAACTAAAGAAACATGAGGCTGTAAGAATAAGGAATACAGAATTTAGTATGGATGTAGTGCTGGGAGGAGATCTCACAAATACAACCGATACCATTCGCACAACACTTAAAAGGTCAAGCAACAAAGACCTTGGACCAGATAGTGTTCGGCATGACGACATAGGCGATTTAGCTGACAACGACTTGGAGCAATTTGTCAATGAGTTTAATGCCACCATTCAGAGGGGCCATATTCAAGTGAAGTGGCTGCACAGTAACTTACTATCTTTGCGGAAGCCAAACAAAGACCACTCTCAGATCAGTGCCTATGGAATAACTGAGACGCAGAACACAGCGGAAAAACTACTGATGAAAAGGTTGCCGTATAGTCAACTATGACCTTTAACAGATACATGCATTTCCTCCAACGTTTGGGGGTTATAGATACAACAAATAAACATGGTCGGATATAGCAGTCTTCTTCAATTTCCAACTATGAATGACGCAACCAGGATCTGGAGAGCGCCAACATTTCTGAAGCGCTGATAAAGGAAATGCATTGCAACACGAGCTCAACACATGGAAAAGTGACAGACTAAGAAGAGGCAAATCATGGGTGGGCCATGCAGAAGATGTCATCCAACAGGTAGTGGGCTTACCAGTATCAACACTGGCGAGGAGTGAATACTGGTGCGAACACCATTCAGGGACACATTCTCGTGTATTGTCATATTCGTTGGCTAGCCGTGTTATTGAAGACTGTCAACCATCGGATAAGGCAAATATCATTGATACACTCCGAGATGCGGGAAGGGAACAAGCTTCGGCTACCATGAGTCCACGTCTCTACTTTTGATAAAGGAGAAGAGAATCTTCTTCCCCTTTTCTTCTTTTCTCTTTTCACTGATACCTAAAAGGTGTCGTGGTTTATATTATTTGTCGTTCTTGAGCTGCTCGAACTGTCTGAATTAGTGATTTTCCTTTGTTGTTACATGTCTCTGTCACTGCATTTATCCATCTTCTTCTGGGTCTTCCTCTTGTGGTAAGGATTCATTCTGACCAGGTGGCCAAACCATTTAAATTGTTGTTCTATATATTCTTGGCAGGGTTTTGTTCCTACTTTTTTTCTTATGGTTTCATTTCGTATTCTATCTTTTCTTGTGTTGTTTGTTACTTTTCTCAAGCATCGCATCTCACATATATTGATCTTTCTTAAATGGGATTTAGAAAGGGTCCATGTTTGACTTTCATAGCACAAAGTTGGTATGAAAATGATATTTATCATTTGTTGTTTAGCTGGCATAGAAAGGTTTGGATGTCTTAGCAATGGTGAAAGCTGGTATGTGACATCATTTGCTTTTTGTATTCTCATGTCAGTTTCTCTGTCTAGTTTTCCATCTTCTGTGAACATTGTGCCTAAATACTTGAATTCCTCTACTTGTTTTATTTCTTTATCTTTGATCTTAATGTTTAATGGGTGTCTTAATTTGCTTATTGTTATAGCCTCTGTTTTTGCTGTGTTATTTTCATACTGTAGTTTGTGCAACTTTTATCTAGAGATGTTAAATGCTGTTGTAGCAGGTTATAGAATAAATCACAAATAAATCCGTTCGAAATAACACAAGAACGCGTAAATTTCTTTTACTACGGGCATTGAAATTCACTTATAATTTTAATTTGACTCCCATCGAAAATTGCATCGTGTTGCCAGGACAGTTACACACCGGAAGTCCCTTAAGACGAGATTAAAGATGGATAAATCCAGGAACGAGAGACATAGTTAGCGCATAGGAGGACGCATCTATCAACACAGAACTGGAGACGTCAGTCAATTATCTCTGCAGAACTTTCTGAGAAAGCTATCTGAACACATATGGACATGTTCGGAGTGCAATGATGATAACCATCAGATAACTCAAAAGCAACATAAATGACAACTACATGCGATTTGATTTCTCTTTTTTTTTTAATGCATGCTGATTGTGATGTTTTAAAATAAACAGGACAAATCTGAAACAAGTGCAACGCGCCAAATGCTTGGGCACAAAAATAACATCAGACACATGAAAGATACACGCATTAAAAAAAAATTAATTAAAAAAATTCTGCATTTAAATGTTAATGCTGCAGCATGATGGTGATGTTCTGGATTCATAGATTACGAAAAGGGATTTATTAGTTTAGACAGAAGAATGGAAGTTGCTGAGTCATTACGGAATCCCCATAACGTTTATTAACCTGATAAAAATAATGTATCAAGGAACGAAATGTAGTGTGGTGCATGAAGGACAGCTTACAGAAGCATTTGAAATAAGAACAGAAGTAAGGCAGAGATGCCTTCTGTCTCCATTTCTCTTCTACTGGCCATAGATTGGATAATGAGAATAACTCAAAACAGCAGAAATGGAATCCAGTGGTCACTGACCAAGCAACTTGATGATTTAGACTTTGCTGATGACATAGCTCTCCTATTACACAGCCATCAACAGATGCAGGATACAATGAGCATACGTATTGAGAGATCACAACAAATAGGACTGAAAATTAACAGAGATAAGATCAAAATTATGAGAATTAATGCAGTTGGCAATAACCAAATAAAATTAGGAGAAATACCTCTATTAGACGGACAATCTTACATGTATCTGGGTAGTAATATAGATAAAGAGGGAGGAGCAGAAAATGATACCAAAATAAGGATATCAAAAGAAAGGGGAGCTTTTGTTGCACTGGGAAACATATGGGAGTCAAAAGAATTTAGGTTAAATACAAAAATAATAATTGTTCAACTCCAATGTTAAGTCGGTCCTATCATATGGCTGTGAAACATGAAGAACAACACAATCGACAATCATAAAGATACAGACTTTCAATAATGGATGCTTATGCAGAATAAAAGGATGTAAATGGCAGGTCAAAATCACTACCATAAAATTATGCCAATGTACCAGTCAAATACCAGTGGATAAAGAGATACAGCGAAGACGATGGCGCTGGGTAGGACACACACTGCGGAAGCCAACTGAGAGTATTACACAACAGGCCCTTTTTGGAATCCCCAAGGGAAAAAGACAAAGAGGAAGACCAAGAAATTCTTGGAGAAGACAGATAGAAGGAGACATGAAGTTGATGTGGAAGACATGGAATGATCTTAAAAGAATGGCAAGAAACAGAACAACTTGGAATGTGCTTGTTGAAGACCTCTGCTCCACAGGGAGATGAAAGGTAGAAGAGGAAGAAGAAAAAGATGGTGATGTTTGTTTCGACCATTGCTTCGGTTTTCTTACCATTCAGACTGAGTCCTTTCTTGTTGCTTTCTTTTACTATTATGTTTATCATAATTTGCAGTTTATTCTCTGTCTCTTATATTAAGTCTGTGTCATTCACATATCACAAATTCTTTATGGTTTGGTCATTGACCTCAATTCCTTTAATGTCTACTATTGATTTCATAATAAATAAATCCGCCGACAGAACACAGCCTTGTCTAACTCAGAAAAAATGAAAAATAAACAACAGAAAACAAAAACATAGAGCGATATATATGATCCGAAGCAGGTTCAAACCCGTACTCCTTGGCACTGCGCCTTGCCACAAGAAGCCGAACGCTAGGGAACACTGCCACTCAGATATCTAAAAATTAACTATCTTGGACGATGTCTTTCACGCAGGCGTTCTCATGAAAACAGTATAGGGTTACGATCACAGCACGGGAATATTTTTTTTCATTTTATTTTTTTTGAAGCGACACTATCCAGAAGTCTCCGAACACTTCTGGATAGGCGGCCGAGCACATATGGGTGAAAACTCGCGTGTTAAGACGTCGGTTCAAGTCTCGTACTTTACTTTTACCTTTATCGTAATGTATGAAAACGACGCAATTTAGTGACGTAATAAATCTTGCAGAAAATACCATACACATTTTGAGGCGTGAGTGTGAACATATCACTCTCTCAATATTTTATTCGATGAAGAAAGAAATGTATGAAAGATGATATTTTGCAGTTAATGGATACAAGAAGAAGGAATAAAGAAAGTAAAGATGAGTAGAGAGATTAAATAAAGAAATTATAGTAAAATGCAATGAAGCAAAAGAAGCATGGCTGAAAGAGAGATGCAAAGCGATCGAATTGCAACAAAAAGGAGATGCTAAAGCTATATACAAACAAATTGAGGAATTAACAGGAAGAAAAATGCAATAAAAAACTGGATGTTTAAGCTCAAAGAAAGGAGAACTGTTGATTGATCAAAAAAACATAAGGGAACGATGGACAGAATACATTAAAGATCTTTATAATGATGAACGAACGGAAGTAAATATTAAGGATAATGGAGAAGGACCAGAAATACTCAGAGAAGAAGTGGAAGACGCCTTACGCAATATGAAAGCAGGAGAAACTCCTAGACCAGATAATATAACTAAAGAAGAGATTGAAGTCATGGGTGATTTTGGAATACAAATAATAACAAAAATATTGAATGATATCTACAACAGCGGATGTATACCAGACGACATGCTCAAATCAATATTCATAGCACTACCAAATAAATCGGGTGCGATTGAATGCGATGATCATCGCACAGTAAGCCTTATGAGTCATATGACTAAGATATTACTAAGAATCATCATGCGAAGAGTGCGAAACAAAATCAGTCCAGAAATTAGCGATGAACAGTGTGGTTTTGTTAGAGATAAAGGAACGAGCAATGCCATTTATATCATAAGATCTTTAGTAGAAAGAGCCATATAGGTGAAAACAGATCTATACCTATGTTTCATAGATTACACCAAGGCATTTGACAAAGTAAAGTACCAAGAAATAATCAACATTTTAGAAAGCATAAACGTAGACATCAAAGATCTAAGAATAATAAAGAACATGTACTGGCAACAAACAGCGGCCATAAGAGCTGGAAACCAATTGGGAATGTTTCAACAAATAAAACTGGGTGTTAGACTAGGTTGTGTGCTGTTACCAGATTTGTTTAATATTTATAGTGAGATTATTTTAAGATCCGTAAGGGACATGCCTGGAATAACAATTGGATGTCATAATATAAATAATCTAAGGTATGCTGATGATACAGTAATAATCGCTAAGAGTGAAAATGAGTTACAAGAAATGTTGGACATTATAGTGAAAGAAAGCAAAAATAAAGGACTCTTAATATTAAGGACTCTTAATTGCCTTAATAGCAAAAAAACATAGGTAATGGTAACAACAAAGAAAAAGACATCACCTCAGTGCAATATAAAGACATGGGAACAATATTAAAACAGGTAAATGAATTTAAATATTTGGGAACTTTGTTAACCTCAGACGGAAGATGTACAAAAGAGGTGAGATGCAGAATGGTTCAGGCAAAAGCTGCTTTCCAAAAAATGAGGAAAATACTATGCAATCCATTTTTGACAAAAGAAACAAGAAAAGAGTTCTTAAATGTTACGTAGAGCCAGTCTTAACATATGGATGCGAGTCACGGACAATAGGACAACAGACAAGAAAATCACTGGAGTCTGTAGAAATGTGGTTTTACAGAAGAATGTTGAGAATACAATGGACAGCTAAGAAGAGTAATGAAGAGGTTCTGAGAGAGGTCAAAGCAAAAAGAGAGCTAATTTCCAATATTAATAAGAAACAATCGTCATTTTTGGCCATGTAATGAGAAGAGAATTAGAATCTGACTGGCTAAAGCAGCAATGTCTTTCAGAAGCCTTGAAAAGTTGTGGAAATCAAAACTCATTAGCACAAACACAAAACTTAGGCTATTCAAATCAAATGTACTATCAACCCTTACGTATGCGTGTGAAAGCTGGAAAACAACAAGAGATATAGAAACAAAGTTGAACGCATTCGAAAATAAATGTCTAAGGAAAATACTTGGTATAGAATGGAACGAATTCAAAACAAACGAGGAAATTAGAGAAATCGCCAATCAACCACTAATATCTTCAGTAATAAAGAAAAGACGATGGTCATACGTTGGACATGTGATGAGAAGAGATAATAATCGAATAGCAAAGCAAGCCCTCATATGGGAAACAACAGGTAAAAGAAAAAGAGGAAGACCCAGGGAGACACTGAGAAGAACATTGATGAGAGAGGCAAGAGCAGCAGGAATCGGCTCCATCAATGAGATAGAACTGCTTGCACAGAACAGAGACAGATGGCGAGATTTGATAAAATATCTTTAAAAGAAAACTGCTAGAACAAAAATTCATATAGGAGAAGGTGTATCTTGGTCTACGCCCTATGGGCCGGTTACGGCTCGAAAGGTCAATAGATAGATAGAATGAGAAGAGGACAAATGGAATATATTTTAACAACTGGGAAAATTGAGGGACGAAGAGATAGAGGGAAGCAAAGAAAAAAAAATAACAGACAACTTAAGAGAATGGCTTGGCAGAAGGTCAACAACAGAAATGATAAATAACCGTCGTGATCGAAAGTTGTGGAGAGACATGATCACCTACACGAGCAGGCCCGGTAGTTGATGATGATTAAGTAGTAATATTAACACGATATAAACAAAAGAAAGCTATTTTATTTCATCTTTTTAAATGTAGCTCACGAAATATATGGCTCACTGAGATTTCCATTCTCGAGCCCTGTAGTAAAAGTTAAAAGCCAGTGAACTAAAACAAATAATCGCACCACAGAAGCTTCAGGGAGCCGCGATAGCTCAGTGGTTAGTGAACTGGACTACAAAGGACAAGGGGTAGGGTTCGATCCCAACCGACGGCTTCCGGGTTCACCCAGCCTTAAATGGGTACCGGTTTCTGGGAAAGTAAAGCAGCACGGGCGTAATACCGACCACATTACCCCAAAAATCATGTGCTGAATGTCTGTAAAATATAGGGTCACTAACACCATATTTCCCTATACGCCACTTGGCGTGACAGGGGTACTTTACTTTTTTTTTACATAAGCTTCAACACAGTAAGGAAGATTATGTGAGATTCGTTACAATTTTGGTGCAACTAACAAATGGAACACATGTTTTGCGTAAAAAAGCCAACTATAAATGTCCATTTTATGCAGATAGTGCCCTATACATTAACATCAAACATTTGGACAAATATGTTCATTTACTGTAGTGTTTCTTAAAATGTCTAAAGCATATTCTTTAAATCTTGCATATCGAAATGTGATAATGTCTATATAAAGTTGATAATTCAAACACACATTCTTGTTCTGCCAATTTTATTGTGACAGAAAACAAATACGTTTTAGACAATGGAATTAATCCACGAACTTCATTTTGACAAACGAATTGAAAAAAAACAACATGTAATAAACCACGCTAAATTCATCCATTAATACATTATGTTTCTGTTCTAACATTAGTCTCTTGTTCTATTGACTGTTCCCCTATACAAAAATGTATTGCTGAATTATGCTTTGTTCTGCTTTTTCTTATGTTTTTGTTGTGATACCCCAACTCTTGTCACATCGTTTGTTGTTTTGCTCCCATAATTCATCCCCATAGCGAGCAGCCAATAAAATGAAATATTATACCTGCAGTGTTTATTTATAAATAGACATATTTTTATTTCTGTAATAAAGAGATACAAACTTAAAAGTTCAAAATACAAGTTTTGCAATAATTATTTTTGTTTTCATGTTCTTTCAAATCCGAATATTATGTCAACGCAATATGTTATATATTCATTGCTATCGTGACAAGTAAACGGCTTACATACACAATTCGATGACATGAAATTAAGTTCCGTAATTTAAAAAAAAAATTCAAATTTAAACGGACCTCTCTCCCCCCACCCCCCTCCCCCACTCCCCCCACCACACACACGAACAAAATGTTATTTAAAAATTATAAAAAACGAAAAATATAGAAACGACGATATATTTTCAATAAAAATGTAAGAAATCAGGCAAACGGAATTCCTCTCCACTAAGTCATAACTAGTACAGCCTCTGTTTAAATACCTAACTTCATAAAATGGGAACAAAACCTTATACCAGCTACCTTTTCTTAAAAGAAAAGACTTGAAATACACACAAAGTAACCGTCTCATCTTACAGTGGGCATGCATAATTCACAAGTGATTCCGCTAAAAACGTGGCCACAAAAGAATACATAAATTCAATTCAAATTGCGGGAAACAATTACTAACGACGAAATCAATGTTCAGCCAGACGGCTTATTTTATTTGATATTTAAATATTCCTGAAAATAATAACAATAATAATGACCAATGCAAACCTGTCTCACTTTATTGGAATTGCTTAAAAATACAAATGTGTGAGTATATTAAATTACTATGCACAAAACAACACACAGGAAATTATAATCTTTCAACTTTTTCATCTGAACTGAGAACATAAATAAAAAATATTTATTTCACAAAATATTAAAGAAATAGCGTGTTAGCAAGATATGATCTATTAAGAAATAATGTAATATTAGATCTGTACTCACCTATTTATCTTGTGACAAAATAATGCTAATAGAATAAAAACAAAAATTGTAAGCCAATTTGCGTCACTCGTACCAAAAGATAAAATTACCACATTTAATGTAAGTGTTGTCAGGCTGTTGCCTCATATTAACTTTCATTCTTCAGTTTTTTAAAAATATATGAAGTTGTTTTACATTGTATAAATAATTAGTTCGATTCACTAGAATAAATGCAAATTATTGGTGTGTATGCTTTGCAATTTAACAAACTGTGACATATGTTTTTATAAATATATAATTCGCTTCAATAAGGACATTGACTGTATGTAAAAAAATCGAACGATATAAGCATAGATGTGCGATTTACTGTACATAATAACAGCAAAACAATGCATTTATGAAGAAATTACTGTTTTCAAACTGTAGCTGTCAATTTATTACCTTTCCCAATACTATTTTCTTAACTTGAAAAAGAGAAATCTAAATTATATGTATTGGCTTCTTTGTTTTAACGAAACATTAGAAAACATTACATCACAGTGCTCCTTTATGAACATCTATATTAGCGATGCAAGAAGAGTATACATTTTACAAAAAGTGTTGGTTTGATTTAAACAAATGCTCTACTTAAATGCATTTGTCTCGTTTTGGGTGCGTGTCGCATAGTTTACTGAGAGCTGAAAATAACGGCATAACACACAAGAGTCTCGCATTGCTGTGTCATTGTGTAGAGGAAGGACTTAGTATATGTCGATCGCTTTACCGCTCGTTTGAGATTGTCCTTTGAATAATGTCATCCACCGGTGATGATTATTTTAGTGGTAAAATTCCTGCGGTCTATTCATATGTTGTTTACACCGTGGTATGTCAAGTAATCAACATCTTCGGCATCGTCACTAATATTATCAACATCATCTGCTTTTGCCAACAAGGATTTGATGATTCTGTGAACATAAGTCTGTTAGGTAAACTATTTAGAGAAAGTAAATGCTCATTATAATAGCGCAATATCATGTACTAAAGGGAGGTCAAAAAATAATGCACACCATTTTTTTCTCGGCTAATAATAAAGATAGGAATATGAAATTTTGCACACTTGGAATATGACATGTTCCAATTATGTGCACCAAATTGCACAGCATTCTGATAAATATTACGCAATCTATGAACCGTTAAAATGGAGCTTGTCAACAATGTCCGTTACAAACAGCGAATTGTCATAGAATTTCTGGTTGCGGAAAAAGAAACTGTGGCAAACATTCATAAACGACTGTGTGCAGTGTACAAATGTTCTGCAGTCGATAGGAGCACAGTTAGTCGCTGGGTTCAGAGAATTAAAGCTGCAGAAAGTGTACGAGTGGAGCTGCATGATTTACCGCGTTCTGGACGTGTTGCCTCGGCTACCAGCACAGACATGTTAAACCGGGCTGATGCCATTATTCGTAAGGATAGGCGTATCACTAGTCAGCAATTGGCATTGCAGCTTACAGTCAGCAAGGGAAGTGCAATCGCAATTTTTAAAACTCTCGGATATTCAAAGATTTGCGCTCGATGGGTTCCTCGGTGCCTAACAAATGATCACAGAGTTCAAAGGAAAACATTCTGTTCTGAATTGTTGGAGCGTTTCGGTGTTGAAGGAGAAATGTTTATGTCAAAATTGTTACCGGTGACGAAACGTGGGCACATTATTATGAGCCTGAAACAAAAATGCAGTCAATGGAATGGCATCATCCGCAGTCACCAAAAAGAAAAAAATTCAAAACATCTCCATCAGCCGGAAAGGTGATGATCACTGTCTTCTGGGACATTGATGGTGTGATTCTTGTTGATGTAATGACAAGAGGTGAGACAATCAACTCGACAGCTTACATCAATACACTGACAAAACTAAAAAATCGGTTCCACAGAGTTCGGCCTAATAAGCCATCTGCATATTTGTTGCTTCAACATGACAATGCACGCCCTCACACAAGTCTGGTAACACGGGAAGCAATCAACAAATTTGGTTGGACTGTACTGCCCCATCCTCCTTACAGCCCTGATCTGGCTCCCTCAGATTTCCATCTGTTTGGACCACTCAAAAAATTCCTGCGTGGGACACACTTTGACAATGATGAGGATGTGATCCGTGCAGTTAAAAAATGGCTACGCGAGCAGGACAAAACTTGGTACAAACGAGGCATTCATGACCTAGTTTCGCGTTGGCGTAAGGCAATACGCTTGGACGGAGATTATGTTGAAAAATAGATAGTGTAAAGGGGATGTTCAGCTACAACCTGTGAAAATTTCACACATTTTGCCCGAATAGTTTCCGAGAAAAAAATTGGTGTGCATTACTTTTTGACCTCCCTACGTATTATTTACACTTCTTTTGTTAATGCGTTATTCTTCATTGTATTTTCTTCTCCACTTGCTCCGTATTTTTCTCCATTTTCTCATATCGACAAAACAGTCCGTGTTGGGTAACAAAGTTCATTCCTTTAAATAGTTTGTAGTTAAACTGCTTCAAGTCTGGCCTACACTTCTGATCCATATTTGCACTCTCATCCATCAACTTATACTTGCTTTTTCTTCCATACTCATATTGTAATCTTGAATTCATCTATTTTCACCATTTCAGTTCTCGTCTTCTTCTTACCTTCCTCATCTGCCTTTCATCGTCGATCTGCCTTTCATTTTCTGTGTTTCTTGTTAATATCATGTAAGTACTCCGCTTGAAAATCTCAAGCATCTATTTGGTATTTCCATCTGCTTTTCTGAAACGTTGTACTCCAACAACAGTTCTTAGGTGACTATAAATAAGTAAACCACTGGAGACAGTAAAAATGTGGTTTTATAGAAGGATATTGAGAATACCATCATCATCATCATCATTTGCCATACCGGTTGCCGTAGGCGATCATGTCCTTCCACAAACGGTTATCTACAGTGCATCGCATCAGTTCTGTTGTTGACTTTCAGACTGAGACCTTTCTTGTTGTTTTCTTTTACTATTATGTCTATTATTTCTTGTAGTTCATACTCTTTCTCAGCTATTAGGACTGTGTCATCCGCATATCGCAAATTATTTATGTTGTGACCGTTGACTTCAATTCCTGGTTTGAAAATACCATGGACAGCTAAAAAGAATAATAAGAACGTTATAAAAGAGGCAAAGCAAAAATTTCCAATATTAAGAAGAAATAATCAATCATAATTTTTTTACCATATAATGAGAAGCGAACAGCTGGATTATGTTGTAACAAACGGAGAACAAAAATTGAGGAACTAAGAGACAGAAGCAAAGAGAAAAGGTACCAGACGCCAATAAGCATGAAAATTGATGACGATGATGATATTCCATATATATATATATATATATATATATATATATATATATATATATATATATATATATATATATATATATATGACATACACACAAACACATATATATATATCCGTTCGAAATTTTTTAATTTATTAAGTTGTTATAACAAGCAGTAGTACTATTTTGTTTGTCACGAATGTTGTTTAAAGCTTTTTTATCTTTATTTGTGGGTATCACGATATGCAAGAGCTTATATTTTGATTGTGCTTGTTGTTATTGTTTGCTTTCAGCTGGATCTATCTGTAGCAGCCTAGTCCCACCTAATTATATTTGTATGATGAGCCCTTGTTTAGAGTATAGATGGAGGTCTTCTTTTTACAGCCAGAAGAAGTCTCTCCATATAGAATATCATTTGGGAATCCATTCATCTAACGTTGGTACACGAAGGATAGCCGCATTTGAGCACGTAGCTGGGGTATAGAGAACGTAATCGTTAACTCAGTACACCATTAGATGACTTTGTTGAGTGATAGAGAGCATACTAGTTATTCCAGTACATCATTAAAGGACGTTGTTCGGGGAAGGAAAACATACTAGTTAACTCAGTACATCATTAGATGACTTTGTTTGGTGATAGAGTTATTCCAGTACATCATTAAAGGACGTTGTTGGGGGAAAGAGAGCATACTAGTTAACTCAGTACATCATTAAAGGACGCTGTTGGGGGAAAGAGAACATACTCGTTAACCCATTACATCATTAAAGGTCGTTGTTGGAGGGTAGAGAGCATACTCGTTAACCAGTACATCATTAAAGGACGCTTTTGGGGGAAAGAGAAAATACTCGTTAACCCAGTACATCATTAAAGGACGTTGTTGGGGGATAGAGAGCATACTAGTTAACCCAGTACATCATTGAAGGACGCTGTTTGTGGAAAGAGAACATACTCGTTAACCTAGTTCATCATTAAAGGGCGTTACTTGGGGATAGAGAACACACTCCTTAACCTAGTACATCATTAAAGGGCATTATTTGGGGATAGAGAACATACTCGTTAACCCAGTACAGCATTAAAGGGCGTTGCTTGGGGATAGACAACATGCTCGTTAAGCATTAAAGGGCGTTATATAATACTAATCATTTATTATTGTTATCTCCATGAATCACATTCCCTGCAACCAGCTTGTTATCGATTGTGCTTCTATATCAATTCTCATGCTGGACGCCGTAATGTTTACGCTTGTAAGTTCTCCTAGCCTGTTTTCTGTCATGTTTTTTGTGTCAAATCCCAAACCTTGCGCTTCCGCAGGATACAGAACTATCCGTGTATATGGCAGGGTCCAGAGGTGACGATACATTTCCGATGGATTCTCGTATTACGATTTCGGTTAGCTCTGTAAGCCTAGTTGTGACACTTACTGACGAGTTGATGGATTACTTTGATTACGCCCTTTTTCCGATGTTACTTCTACCCATTCCTTGCCACATCTTATTTCATTCAGATCACATACTCTCCTTATGGAATCTTCCGCCTCGCCATCCAGGATTTTCCGCGTCTAAGCTCCTGCCCCTGGTCGCACCCAAGTCTGAGTGCAAGGGATAATTTACGTTTTTTTACCATTGTCAAGCCTGATATTGAACAGACTTGTGTCACACTCTAGTGCCCGGTAAGGCAAGTAAACACTCATTGAATAGAGACATGCATCTCTGCTGCATTCGAGAATTGCCCGTTAAGCTCTGATTCTTGACCCTATCAAACATTGCGATCTCAACTGATGAGAGAGTGAGCATACCCAAATCATAATCCAGTACTGAGAGCACCACATCCTGCATGAGGGAGGATAGTAACGACTGTTATCAATCATCGATTGTGGTCAAAGGTCATGGTCGCTTGGATTCAAAGGCGGCCGCTTTCCAACATTTTTTTATGTGAAGTTCACCTCTTTTAATGCAATCAGAATTATGTATAAGATCGATAAAAGCAATGGTGAGTGGTATGATGTATTCTGTGCAGTTTTTCTTACATTTATCTTTATGAGAATATCGTGTCAATGGTGGACATGTTGGTCATAAAATCACACTGTGACTAGGGATGTACTCTGCTGCATGGTTCATTTTAAGTTGCTTCTTCACGACAAATAATCGCTGTAATGACATTGAGTATACACATATTTTGCTTGCTGTGAAAATCAAAATTCTGTACCTAAATTTTAGTTTACGAAAGATTATTGTTTTTTTCTCAGAATATATATTTGTTTAATTACTTTTATCAACATATGTATGGGCATGTTTTAAAGGAAAGTAACCATTTATGTCTAGCATTTACAACCAATTCTGCCGTTTAAAAATTGACATCAAAATGACTCACAAAATTAATTATTGTTGGCGTCTCTTTCTACAAATGCATCAAGATCCCTATAAAGAAATGAAAATAAAAGCTTGCTCCAAATATCAGAATATAGTCTAGAACAAAGAGTACGCACAATTTTCCTACTATGCTCTATAGTAATACTAACTTGTACAATAGCTTTCACAGTAGATGCCAGACAAAGTAGCAGAAAGGAAGAACTTAATTGTGAAGCAGTAGCTGAAGGAAAAAATTAGTTTGATTTAGATAAATACTAGGAAGAGCACTGATTAGAGAAGCAACGACAGCGCGTATTAACTTCTTGCTCAGAATAAAAGTCCAGAACAGAATTTGAAATTTATGAGCAAAATATGAAGCCATAGAATATAAAACGATAGCGAATCGTTAGAGAAAAAGACTATATTATTTTTGCCCAACAAGTTATCATAGGCCTGACGGGAAGCAGGAAGCTAAATTTTAACAAAACTCCAACATTTTCCACACAAAAAAATACCCAAATATGAAAACATTAATTTCACATAAATGAATGCTCTTTTCAGGCTTATCAATATCTGACCTTGGCAGTCTCGTAACCATGACTTGGACAGCGCTGTGTGTAACTCCAGCATTCCTAGAGGCTGATTTGCCATTTGATCCCATGGAAACTTGCTACCTGACATCGGCAATGATTCACTTTTCCTTCACAAGAATCAGCAGCTGTACCACGGCCATGATTACCATAGAGAGATGTCTGTGTATAACCGCTCCTTTAAAGGTTAGCCTTTTATATCAGTTGATACATTTGTGGTAGCATTATATTGTTTCATTTTACAAATGTTTTTCATATGTTTTTCAATGCCAGTATATTTGTTCATTTGAATAATATTTATATGTTTCATTTTATCATTTTCACTTCTGATGTCTAATTGACTAAAATTAAGAATAGACTAAACAGCACTTGAGCAGACTTTGAGTATCCAATCAATTTACCACATGAATGTTCCCTTGCTGCCTGTTTCTGCTTACACATCTTCTGAACACGTTTAATGTAATATTAATGTTTGCAGACTATGCACTATCTGGACAATACATAGCCAGAATTAGTCACCATTATTGAGTATACAGTTTTCCCATTTGAGAAAAGTAGATATTACAGTTTGGATACACATCTAGTGGGCCTGTACAAATGAAGAACGTGAAGCGCTGTTTTTGTGAAGTGTTTTGTCTCCCCTTATTGCTTTACCACTTCTATACATCAGTTTGAGGTTCTTGAAAGGCAGAAATTTACCTATCGATTTCAAAGCCATGAAACACAGTCTTGAAGATTACCTGACCAACGAAATTAGTCTAATTTAAAAGATTTTTGGGAAGTGTATTATTGAAATTATTTGTTTAAATATTGTAATTTACTATTTCTTAAATAATTTTTTTAAATATTGCAATTTACTATTTTTTATTTCATTTATATATATATATATATATATATATATATATATATATATATATATATATTTAATATATAAATAAACAACAGATAGCATGAATTGGTCACGTAATAAGTAAGATCAATACGCAACACAACGAGCCTTCAACAAAAGTTGCGAGAAAACCAGACCCAAAATTCAGGTCGACCCCAAAAACGATGTGTTGACGGCATATTAGAAACACTAGGAAACATATCGGTTGCAGAGGCTATCAGAAGAACAAAAGTCCGCAAATTATATCTCCCCTCTACGCTGAAAGGCGCGTGATAAAGGAAAGAAGAATAGACTATTTTATAGTCAAAAATATCTGAACCTCACTATCTACTTTTTAAATATTTTAACTTTGCGTTTGATAAATGCGATGTTTAATAATATACAATTATGTAGTACATTGGTAGTCTAGAGGTAAGCAATCGAACCTGAATTCCGCAAGAGACGATGGAAGAACTCATATACGAACCCACGATTATTTTGGGATGTTTGCAGCCATCTTTAGCGATAGCCGATGTTTAGCTCAAAAGACGGATGACCCATGTCCCATACTCTGAGCATGTTAAAAAAAAATCCTTGGCAATTAGAGATAAAAAAGAATGGGAGAACGTGAACATTGCCGAACAAAAATTGTTAATCAAATCTGTCAATGCTGACAACTGATGTGTCGGGCAGATAGGTTCAGATATTATCTCGTTTCGTAACTTAGCAATATAATTAATACAATATGATAAAAAATGTAATTAGATAAACGTCATATCAATTTTACAAATTAGAGCATACACGCGCTTCAGTGCTGATATATTACGATTTTAACGTCTACTGGAATAGAATGACAGTTACGGTATATTTAACGCTTTAAATTAAGTTTATATTAGTTTTTTTTTATGTTTTATTAATGTTTATTAATTATGTATAATTTTATATTTATTTCGCTTGTCTCCTCAGATTAAAAGTATAATCACGCCCAAACGAGTGACGATTGTCTATGCTTTGGTATTCATCACTTTCTTCTGCAGTGGTTCCCCTGTCTGGGTCGTAAACAGTCTAGGATTAAAATATTCCCCATTAATAAATAAAACCCGTGTTGGTATTATCTTCGCAGTAGATAGGAAAAACGTCGAGATGATAACTTTTGCCATTAACAACTTTTTCATCCCTTTCTGTTGCTTCATGATCATCGTTGTCTGCACGACAATACTTTCAATGAAACTTAGAAGCCAATCGAAGTGGAGACAAGAAACAATCACCAGTTTACAGGTTGACAGAGTTTCCAGCCGTAACCAGAAAGCAGCTAAAATGGTTGTAATCATTTCTATTTTGTTTATTATTTGTTTCGTCCCTCTTACCATCATTATGTTAGCTATTGGGCTTGTACCAGAACTGTCGCTTAACAGAAAATATGCTTATGTATCGGTAATGCTGGCTGGAATTAGTTACATATTGGAGAGTGTAAATTCATCAATGAATGTATTTATTTATTACCGCATGAGCAGCAAATATAGACGAATCTTTCGTGCATTGTTTTATTTAATTTCAAAGTAAAGGGAATTTCAATTAAAATCTAGGTTTGCAAAAAAATATCAAAGTATGTATTTTATATTATGTATTCAAAAGCTGTTATTATTTCATATTTTTTATTTATGTTTTCACATTTTTAAATTTATATTTCAATGTTTCTTGTCACACGTCAAACACATTAATTTTGCTAGTGATTGTATGTTCAGTTTGTAGTATATTTGAACAACATTTGAACACAAAAACTCTTCAAAGAAAAGAAATAATGTGAAGTATTCAAAATGTAAATATATTTCTGTGTTATACGTTTTGTCAAATATGAACAGTTTTAATGAAACTGGAAAGTTCAGATACCATATGTTTGTTTGTTAAATGTTAGAAAACAATTGCAGAACACATAAAGAAAAAGTCTAAAAGATATGATTTGCAAGTAAATAATAACAAAATATAATTGATGTAAATGACAATTCGAAGATGAAGTTGAAACTAAACAAAGTGGGTGATGGATTCTTCGAGGTTCTTTGAAATAAGGAACACATTATGCGTTTATCTTGGACACACTATAACAGATGTCGATGTCATTTTAAGAGTTACAAATGAAACGACTGCAAATGATTGATTTACTTTCAGTAATGTGAAGAAATGTTTACAATTTTAATCAAAAAAAATTAATAATAATCTAAATGCTACAGTTATTATGTAATTGTTTATTTAACAAGAAATAATGCATGTTCAAAAATATTGAGGCAAAAATGTAAAGATTATCATTGATTTCTGCCCTTTTTTTTAAAGAGACTAATTTCCATTCAGAATATATTTCGTCATGACAACCAAGAAGCCACAAGGCCGAACATGGCTGGTACTGATATTTGTGAGCTGGAATCTAAAAATGATCAGTAATGGATGCCGCTATCTAGAATTTGTACAGCAATGAACAATAACGATGCTAAATAGTTAAGAGTGTAAACAGCTCAATACAATATTTTCATTGTGGCATATGATATTACTGTTGAAGGGTAATATCTTAGAAAGTGGTACATATTATATGTAAAGGAGAATCTTTAAAATTGTTATGAAAAGTTAGGAACGAACTTCTAAGATGTATATGTTCAGTGCTCCTGACCCCCCCCCCCCCCTTTTATTAAAGGTTTTATAACTTTTAATTAGGGATCGATTCCATAATGAAGGTTCTATTTCTTATATCATCATCATCAAGTGCCGAACCTGCTGGCGTAGGTGTTCATGTCTCTCCACAACTTTCGATCACGACAGTTATTTATCAGGGCTGTTGTTGACCTTCTGCCAAGCCATTCTCTTAATTTGTCTGTTATTTTTTCTCTTTGCTTTATTCTATCTCTTCGTCCCTCAATTTTCCCAGTTGTTACAATATATTCCAGCTGTTCTCTTCTCATTACATGGCCAAAAAATGATGATTGTTTCTTCCTATTATTGGAAATTAGATCTCTTTTTTCTTTTGGCCTCTTTCATAACGTTTTCATTACTCTTCTTAGCTGCCCATGGTATTCTCAACATTATTCTGTAAAACCATATTTCTACAGACTCCAGTGGTTTCCTTGTCTGCTGTCCTATTGTCCATGATTCACATCTATATGTTAAGACTGGCTCTACATAACATTTAAGAACTCTTTTTCTTGTTTCGATTGTTAAAAATGGATTGCATAGTATCTTCTTCATTTTTTGGGAAGCTGCTTTTGCCTGAGCCATTCTGGATCTCACCTCTTTTGTACATCTTCCGTCTGAGGTTAACTTCTTCCTCTTCCTCTTCTCCTTCTTTTCTCTTTTACTGATACCTAAAAGGTGTCGTGGTTTATATCATTTGTCGTTCTTGTGCTGCTCGAATTGTCTAAATTAGTGATTTTCCTTTGTTGTTACATGTCTCTGTCACTGCATCTATCCATCTTCTTTTTTTTCACTGATACCTAAAAGGTGTCGTGGTTTATATCATTTGTCGTTCTTGTGCTGCTCGAATTGTCTGAATTAGTGACTTTCCTTTGTTGTTACATGTCTCTGTCACTACATCTATCCATCTTCTTTTCTCTTTTCACTGATACCTAAAAGGAGTCGTGGTTTATATCATTTGTCGTTCTTGTGCTGCTCGAATTGTCTGAATTAGTGATTTTCCTTTGTTGTTACATGTCTCTGTCACTGCATCTATCCATCTCCTTCTGGGTCTTCCTCTTGGTCTTTTTCCATGCATTCTTGAGAAGAACGCCCTTGATGGTGATTGGTAAGGATTCATTCTGACCAGGTGGCCAAACCATTTAAATTGTTGTTGTTTATATATTCTTGGCAGGGTTTTGTTCCTACTATTTTTCTTATGGTTTCATTTGGTATTCTATATCTTCTTGTGTTGTTTGTTACTTTTCTCAAGCATCGCATCTCACATGTATTGATCTTTCTTAAATGTGATTTAGAAAGAGTCCATGTTTGATATTCATAGCACAAAGTTGGTATGAAGATGCTATTTATCATTTGTTGTTTAGCTGACATAGAAATGTGTGGATGTCTTAGCAATCGTGAAAGCTCACCATATTCGATGGGAGTCAAATTTAAGTTAAAAGTGAATTTCAATGCCCGTAGA
Source organism: Megaustenia siamemsis (assembly GCA_032433765.1). Classification (NCBI taxonomy): domain Eukaryota; kingdom Metazoa; phylum Mollusca; class Gastropoda; order Stylommatophora; family Ariophantidae; genus Megaustenia; species Megaustenia siamemsis. The sequence continues at coordinate 92,242,695 of JAVIAB010000124.1, forward strand.
AAAAGAAATTCAAGCGTTCTTGTGAGGTTAACAAAGTTCCCAAATATTTAAATTCATTTACCTGTTTTAACATTGTTCCACTTGTCTTTATTTTCCACTGAAGTGATATCTTTTTCTTTGTTATTATCTTTACTTTTGTCTTTTTGCTATTAAGGCTGAGTCTTTTATTTTTGCTTTCTTTCACTATAATGTCCAACATTTCTTGTAACTCATTTTCACTCTTAGCGATTAAGACAATATCGTGAGCATACCTTAGATTATTTATATTATGACCTTCGATTGTTATTTCAGGCATGCCCCTTATGGATCTTAAAATAATCTCAATATAAATATTAAACAAAAATGGTGACAGCACACAACATTACCTAATATCCTGTTTCATTTGTTGAAACATTCACAATTGGTTTCCAGTTCTTATGGCCGCTGTTTCTTGCCAATACATGTTCTTTATTATTCTTAGATCTTTGCTGTCTACATTTATGCTTTCTAAAAGTTTGATTATTTCTTGATTTTATTTCTTATATAGAAAATTATTATTTTTTTTAATGGATCTGGTCTGTTTATCGATTAATGCGGTTAATTTACGGATTTTGCGAGCATAAATTGTTGATGTGGTAGATAGATGATGGTAGATACTGGTAGGTAGATAGATAGATAGATAGATAGATAAGAATGATGCAGTTGAATGCAGTGACTTTAGAACAATAAGCCTAATGAGCCATGTTACAAAAATCTTGCTAAAAGTTATACAAGGAAGGATTCAGAATAAAATCAATACTGAATTAGATGAGCAACAGTTTGGATTCAGGAAAAACAGTGGGACAAAAGAAGCCATATTCAGCATGAGAACATTGATTGAAAAGTACACTGAAGTAAACAAACCAATATATGGCTGCTTTATAGACTACACCAAAGCTTTCGATAGAATACACCATAACCAACTTATAGACTGCCTAAAGGATATAAATCTAGACGACGCAGACATACAACTAATATGTAATTTGTACTGGGAGCAAACAGCAAAAATAAGATATAACAAGGAGAACTCTACACCCATGGACATAAAAAGAGGAGTAAGACAAGGATGCATCCTATCACCAAGCTTGTTCAATCTATACACTGAGCAAATCTTTAAAAACATCTCAGAGATACCAGGCCTAAACATTAATGGAAAGATAATCAATAACCTGAGATATGCTGATGATACTGTTCTACTAGCAGAAAATCCTAAAGACCTACAACAATTGCTTAATGCGATTAACATAACAAGCAAAAAATATGGACTAGAAATGAATATCAAAAAGACTAAAACTATGATCATAAACAAAGAAAATTCTCAAGACCTACAATTAAATATCACAGTTGAGGGAATACATCTGGGGACAGTCCAGAGTTACAACTACCAGGGACATACTATAACCAATGATGGGAAATGCAAAACTGAAATAAACAAAAGAATAGATATGGCAAAAAGAATTTTTAATGCCATGAAAAATATACTAACAACAAAACAAATATCAGCAGGGCTGAAACTAAGAATGGCAAAATGTTACATCTTCTCAATATTCCTGTATGGTGCAGAAACATGGACATTAGACAAGAAAACAGAACAGAAAATTGAAGCCTTTGAAATGTGGATTTATAGAAGAATATGTAGAATTGGATGGAAACAAAAGATAACAAACGATAAAGTTTTAAAACAACTGAAAATAAAAAGAGAACTACTAAATACAATTAAGACAAGACAAATGAAATGTTTGGGGCATGTTAAAAGACACAACAGCCTACTAAAAGTAATATTGGAAGGAAAAATACAAGGTAAAAGAGGCAGAGGCAGACCAAGACTAATATGGACGAGTAACATCAAAAGATGGACAAGTCAATCTATGACAGCCTGCACCATCAAAGCAAGAAACAGAGTAGAATGGCGATCCATGGTAGTCAACCTTCGTTGCGGAGAAGGCACACGATGATGATGATGGTATATATATACTATTGTCATCAGGTCGCATGTCCTTTGCAGAACGTTGCATTCACCACAGGGAACAGGCAAGTAATTGCAATGCTGCGGTAAAGCTGGTAGCGAGGAGCCAGTGGTGGTGTGTGCTAAACACTCCAAAGTATGGTGACATAACGACAACAAACGGTGATGCACAATTATCTATAACTACATGTTAGATGATGAAGTGGAGGGCGGGGAAAGTAGATTGTTGAAATAAGAAAGTAGAGAGAAATGAATACTACACGAGGAGAGGTAGGATGGGCGTCAAGATATATAAAATAGAAAAAAGAGAAAAATGTATCATAAAATGCACTTAGCTTAAAGCAGCAAGTCTGTCCTCAGTGCTGGAACACACCAGAATGACTTGGAGCGTTAAGGCTGTGTCTAGAAAGTAACACGTGACTGAAATACACGAGTATAGAAAGACAAAACGATCTGTGTGGCGGGAAAACCAATCTGAGGTGGCGCGGGTGGGGGGGGGGGGAGAAAGATAGGCGAAGCTGCCAAATAACTATGAAAACGATGGTCAATAGTGAGAGGAAAACTAGAACCACGGCTCAGCTGAAAGAATCTCTGCCTCTAGCAAGATCTCCCACTTCTTCTTTGCCATGTTCAAGGTCTCTTTCATGTCTGAAAACCATTTTCTTCTTGGTGTCCTTCTGATGCGTCGTACAGGAACCACACCATTCAAGATTGTTTTTGTTTCCAGTCTGCTTTATTTTGATGTGCTCATACTAATTTATTTTTATCTGGAGAGTGATGTTCATAAGACATTTCGCTCTATTGTTTAAATCCTTAAATACGCCTTCTTGGCTTTGTCATTACCCAGGGTATTTTAAGGATTTGTCTGTACCATTTTGTAATTATTTAATATAATGTTGTAATGTTAGAGTTGTTAGTTATTAGTTGTTAAAATACACGGCGAAAGAAAGGGAGGAAAAAAATAATTTCTAGGGGGGGGGGGGGGCACTAAAAACTCCATAGTCAACTATGACTGACGGGGGCTACTGTTAAAATAAACAATTCATTCATTTTGTTTTAAGAAAATATTTTTATGACTACGATTTTGTGTGTTTGTGGCAACCGACAACAGGATTCAATGTGTCCATAAAGGTATACAACTCCTGTCTGAACTATCCGTCAGGACTGTTTTGATTGTCTGCACAGTTTTTAATGGGTTGTCTCCCCTACTTTTCTTTTACGAGGCTCTGTTTCCACTCAGTGAAACCGTCGGGTTTATTATCTAAAGGTCTATGGGTTATGATATGCAATAACTAACAATGTGTGGGGATCTCATGTATACTCTGGTTTGGCAGTAATAAAGTAAAAAAGTAAAGTACCCCCGTCACGCCAAGTGGCGTATAGGGAAATATGGTGTTAGTGACCCTATAATTTACAGACCTTCAGCACATGATTTTTGGGGTAATGTGGTCAGTATTACGCCTGTGCTGCTTTACTTTCCCAGAAAAAAATCCGGTACCCATTTAAGCCTGGGTGAACCCGGAAGCCGTCGGTTGGGATCGAACCCTATCCCTTGTCCGTGGTAGTCCAGTTCACTAACCACTGAGCTATCGCGGCTCCCGGTTTTAGGATAAACAAATCTATCAATGCTGAAAGCGGATATGTCGAGCGGAAAAAGCAGATTTTAGAGGTGGTCGTAGCGACATAAAGGATCCATATCCAACTGACGCTGCAGACTGTGCACTGTAGATGAAGAATGTAATATGACAAATATATTGTCTATTCAACAAATGAAAGTACTTCAGACCTTCTGGTTTGGAATATTACGACTTCAACATTTCATTGGATGCAGCTTTAAATTTTCGCTGAACCAATTTTCTTTCAATTAATGTTAAATGTATTTTTCTTTATAAACTGTCTTTTAATACAACACTTTCAATACAGCAGTTTCAATACAACACTTGTAATACACTACTTTTAATACAACACTTTCAATACAGCACTTTCAATACAACACTTTTAATACAACACATATAATACAACGAGGGTTTTCCATTAGTATCCCTCTTAACGTTGTGTTATTTTTATTGTTGTGGAATTCATGATTGTACAAAAAAATTACGACGGTGGTTTTATGTTCCCTTCCGTCGGTTTGTTTACGGTTGGCTCCGCTAGCCTTTGACTAAAATGTCTCACCCACAAGGCAGTGTGGTTGTTTTATTTCGGTGTACCCTCCCTTAGCCTTTTACTCTCCCGAGATTACCTGCAAGGCAGCAGGGCAGTAACAGGTTATACTGTTAACTGCATACAGTAGCTACCCAATATCAATATATAATGTGTATAAATGTATAATGTTGACAGTACCATGGACAGCTAAGAAGAGAAATGAAGATGTTCTGAGAGAGGTCAAAGCAAAAAGAGAGCTAATTTCCAATATTAGGAAGAAACAATCATCATGTTATGGCCATGTAATGAGAAGAGAAAAAGGGAGCTCTTAAAAAACATCAGAAAGAAGCAATCAACATATTTCGGGCACATCATAAGAAGAGGAAAGTTGGAATACTTGGTTACAACAGGCAAAATAAAAGGAAAGAGTGATCGCGGACGACAAAGAGAGAAAATACTGGATAGCTTGGTGTCATGGCATGGAAAACAGTCAACAACAGAACTATTACGATGCACCGTAGATAGAAGATTGTGGAGGGACATGATCATATACGCCAACCGGTATGGCACTTGATGATGATGATGATGATTAAGAAGAGAACAACTGAAATATATTGTAACAACTGGAAAAAATTGAGGGACGAAGAGATAGAGGGAAGCAAAGAGAGAAAATACCAGACAGCTTAAGAGAATGGCTTGGCAGAAAGTCAACAACAAAAATGATAAAGAACTGTCGAGATCGAAAGTTGTGGAGAGACATGATCACCTACGTCAGTGGGTCCGATACTTGATGATGATGATGATGATGATGATGCAATAAAACAATGTCTAAATATTCTTTACTTAAAATAATATCTCACTTTTAACTATATTTTTTTTTAAATTAGCAATTTTAACTGGTCTCGTTTCGTCTCTCTGCAACAATGACAAAGTGTATATTATTCTATCTATCTATCTATTGACCTTTCGAGCCGTAGCCGGCCCATAGGGCGTAGACCAAGATACACCTTCTCCTATCTGAATTTTTGTTCTAGCAGTTTTCTTTTAAAGATATTTTATCAAATCTCGCCATTTGTCTCTGTTCTGTGCAAGCAGTTCTATCTCATTGAGGGAGCCGAATCCTGCTGCTCTTGCCTCTCTCATCAATGTTCTTCTCAGTGTCTCCCTAGGTCTTCCTCTTTTCCTCTTACCTGTTGTTTCCCACATGAGGGCTTGCTTTGCTATTTGGTTATTATCTCTTCTCATCACATGTCCAACATATGACCATCGTCTTTTCTTGATTACTGAAGATATTAGTAGTTGATTGGCGATTTCTCTAATTTCCTCGTTTGTTTTGAATTCGTTCCACGCTATACCAAATATTTTCCTTAGACATTTATTTTCGAATGCGTTCAACTTTGTTTCATTATCTCTTGTTGTTTTCCAGCTTTCACATGCATACGTAAGGGTTGATAGTACATTTGATTTGAATAGCCTAAGTTTTGTGTTTGTGCTGATGAGTTTTGATTTCCACAACTTTTCAAGGCTTCTGAAAGACATTGCTGCTTTAGCCATTCTGGTTCTAATTTCTTTACTTGCATCCCCTTCTCGATCAATGTGACTTCCAAGATAGATAAAGTGATCGATCTCTTCTACTGGTTTGTTTTCCATGTATATTTTGTCATCTGTTGGAATTAAACTTTTCATGACTTTAGTCTTTTCATGATTGATCTCAAGCCCAATTTTGCTGGCTATTGATGATAGTTCATTTGTGTTTTCCTGCATCGTTTTTAACTGACTGCTGATGAGAACTATGTCATCAGCAAAGTCGAGGTCCTCCAAATGGTCTCCTTGTATCCATTCGATGCCTTTATTACCAGTGCAGCATTTCTTCATTATGAAGTCCATAACAATTCCAAATAACAAGGGCGATAAAATACATCCTTGTTTAACCCCAGTTTCTATTGGGAAACATTCGCTCAGTCCTTCCTCTGTTCGAACTGCACATATGTAACCATCATACATGTCTTTGATAATATTTATGATTTTTGATGGTAAGCCATATTGCTTCAGAATTTCCCACAAAGAATCTCTATGAATACTATCAAATGCCTTTTTGAAGTCGATGAAATTAAGTACAAAAGGTTTTTGCTTTTCAATGTGTTCCTCCAATATAAGTGGAAATGTGGTCAAGGCAGCTTCTCCCTTTTCTAAACCCAGCCTGTTCTTCACGCATTACTGTATCTATTGAAACCTTTATTCTATTTAGGATGATTTTGCAGAATAACTTTGAGGCAACTGACAAAAGTGTCACGCCTCTCCAGTTGTTACAATCTCTAAGATTGCCCTTTTTTGGAATCTTAACAATGATTCCTTTTTTCCATTTATGAGGCGTCTTCTCTGTTTTCCAAATGATGTTGAACAATTTTTTGGCGATGTATTAGATTATGGCTATCAATTGCCTTGAGGATCTCAGCTGTTAACTTATCCTCTCCAGCAGCCTTGTTATTGGTTATAAGCTTTAAGGTGGTTTCTATTTCACTCAAGGTGAAGTCATCTAAATTTACATCTAATTCTGCTGCTGGTGTTTCAGCTTCAAAATCTATTAAACTGTGGGGTAGTGGACGGTTAAGAATTTCTTTGAAGTGTTCCGCCCAACGGGCTTTTATGTCTGCGCTTGTTGTTAGCATTAATCCAGATTTGTCTAGAATTGGTGTTCCACTGGATGTATAGGTGTTTGTCAGCATCTTTTGTACAGTATAAAGAGTTCTGCTGTCTCCTGTAATTGCAGCTGTCTCTGCTTTCTCTGCCAAATTGTCTATATAAGCTCTTGTATCTCTTCTTGCTGAACTTTTCACTTTGTTGTCTAATTCTTTGTATGTTGCTTTTGCCAGAACCTTTCCAATATCTGTCTTTACATTAGTCATGGCTCTCTTCGCTTCTCTTCTTTCTTTGATGTATTTTCATGTGGTTTCCATACGTGCATACTTTCTACAATCTCCTTGTTCACCATTACAAGTATATTAGAATCCTCTCTAAATGACAACTACAAGAGAGTATATTGGAATTGTCAGTATATGACAACAACTGATTTATTTGACGATTGCAGGTATTGTAACATTTTTGACAATAGGAACAAGAAAAAGACTTCATAAATGTTATGTTGAGCCAGTCTTAACATATGTATGCGAATCCTGGAATATAGGACGACATAGAAAAATCAATGAAGGCTGTAGAAATGTGGTTTTACAGAAGAATGTTGAGAATACCATGTACATCTAAGAAGTAGTAATGAAAACGTTCTGCAAAAGGCCAAAGCAAAAGGAGAGCTATTTTCCAAAATTAGGAAAAAATAATCATCAATTTTTGGCCATGCAATGAGAAGGGAACAGCTGGAATATATTGTGACAACTGGGAAAATTGAGGGACGATAAGATAAAGGGAAGCAAAGAGACAAGTAACCAGGCAGCTTAAGAGAATGGCTTGGGCGAAGGTAACAATAGAATTTATAAATAACTGCCAAAATCGAAAATTGTGGAGAGACATGATCCCCGTCGCCGGCAGCCATGATACTTGATGATGACGATTAACTGCTTATAGTATTGGAAGTGGTTTATTCCGTTCACAAATTAGACATCCACTTTCCTGCTAGCAACGTCTGGAAGTAGCTTATCATAGATTTCTTGTAATATTGTCATTATATAGAACCAAGAAAAAAAAATATATGTTTTAGTTTGAAAAAGGAGTTACAGTTTTGATCAAAGAAGCTAAGTAAAATAATTGCACAGAATTCGGACAAAACATGAGCAGGGACTTCAAGACAGCCACAAACAATTTCTACAAAGCAGTAAAAGCAACAAGAGCTAGAAAAGAAAACCATGATCCTACTGAGCTTATAAATGACAAAGACGGACAGCCAAAATTAAATAACCAACATATGCGACAGAGGTGGAAAGAATATTGTGAAGACCTGTTAAACATACCAACTACTATAAAGACAACAAAAACCATGTTAGAACTCACAAATACAGAACACAACATCATGAAAGAGCAAATCGAAGAAGCAATCAAATATGCACCATGAAGAAAAGGGGGATAGATAACATACCAATAGAAATAATAGCAGCAGTAGGAGAAACAGGAGTGACATGGCTGCATAGAATATTTAATGCAGCATGGCACCAACAACAAACCCCATAAGACTGGCAACAGGCAATCATCGTACCAATATGGAAAATGAAAGGTGGCAAAAGAGACTGCAATCAATATAGAGGTTAATCTCTTCTCAGCCATGTAGGAAAGCTATAAGCCAAAATCTTGGAAAAAAGGCTGAGACCAATAATAGAACTACAGCTAAGCGATTCTCAAATGGGGTTCCGAAAAAAGAGAGGATGTACTAATGCTCTTTTCACATTAAAACAGCTTGCAGAAAAAACGACAGAACAAAATCAAAATGTATGCATAGCTTTCATTGATCAGGAAAAAGCTTTCGACAGAATAAACAGCGAACAACTGTGGGAGATACTAACAACATACGGAGTAAGCCCACATCTAGCCAACCTAATTAAAAGTCTCTACATCAACAGCAGCTGCAGGGTCAGAACAGCAGCAGGTTACACAGACCACTTCGAAGTTAGATCAGGCGTAAGACAGGGGTGTGTACTATGCCCCTACTGTTTATTACATACATGGACTATATATGCAAGTTAGCAAACCCATCAGTGACAGAGAAGATCAACGAGCTTTTATTTGCAGACGATCAGGCGCTAATACATGAAATAATAGAAGATCTACAAGAACACTTAAACAAACTGAACAGATCAGGCGCAAAATACAACATGAAAATCAGCAAAACAGAAGTCATGAATGTCGCCAAAAATAAACAGAACATCAACATGCATATAGAAGGCAGGCAACTAAAACAAGTAGAATTCAAATACCTAGGAAGTTTAGTGACAAACGATAATTCACAAAGAGCAGAGAGAGAATAAAGATGCAACAAAGCTTGTCAAATCATTGGACAGTTATCACTACCATTATCCAACAAGGAAATAAAACTAGAGGCAAACGAGCCCTATGCAATACAATCTTCTTCCCAACGTTGTGCTACCAGTGACCTGGACCCTAGCTGCAATAACAATAAGAAAAATAACCTTTAATAAGATTAAATGTGTTAAACGAATGACAGGAAACAGTCTGTGAGATAAGATCAGAAATGAAGAACTGAGAAAAAAGCTAGGAATAGCCCCCGCCATAGAATATATAAGGAAACAACAGATAAAATGGTTTGGACACGTGACAAAGCTGAAAGATCAAAACGCAACACAGCGAGCCCTCAGCAAACGTTGTGAGAATACTGGACCCACTGGTCGACCACGAAAAAGATGGATGGATGGAATATTAGAAGCACTAGGAAACATAACAGTAGCAGAGTCAAACAGAAGAGCAAAAGACCGCAAATTATATCTCCCGTCGCCGCTGAAAGGCAGATGAGGAAGGATAGAAAAAGAAGAGGGAAGAAGAAGGTATAGTTGCATGCCATGTGACATCCTACAAGGTCCATGTAGATCTGTCTGCAATAAAGAAACATGTTGCACCACCGACCTATACAACATGAAGGGTGAACATGCAATAAACGTGGACATATGCATATATATATATATATATATATATATATATATATATATATATATATTAGTGTGTGTGTGTACGTGTGTGTATGGCTGTGTGTATGCTTATAACTAGATGGAGAATGAATCTCCAATAATGAGAGCTGTAACTGACCACGATATACCAAAGTGTAAAAATGAACGTACATTTTCACCAAGGACATCATTAGCCCTCTTCTAAGATTTGCTTGGGTTCCATACACCTACTCCTGGGTTAATTTATAACACAGTTCCAACATTCTCATTAAACAAAATACCACACACAAAAACCGCTTCAATTTAATAATATATACGTTGATTTAGATTATTTCTATTACTTCTCATATGCCGTGAGGCGACGAGGACGATTCATTTACGGTCTACATTTTTCTTGCAGCTTCTCCTGATGTTATTTTTCCTAAGGTCTCTTACATCGGGGAGCCGCGATAGCTCAGTGGTTAGTGAACAGGACTACAAATGACAAGAGGTAGGGTTCGATCCCAACCGACGGTTTCCGGGTTCACCCAGCCTTAAATGGGTATCGGATTTTTTTTTTTCTGGGAAAGTAAAGCAGCACGAGCGTAATACCGATCACATTACCCCAAAAAATCATGTGCTGAAGGTCTGTAAAATATAGGGTCACTAACACCATATTTCCCTATACGCCACTTGGCGTGACGGGGGTACTTTACTTTACATTTTTAACCTCTCTTACATTACAATCAATAAATATTTTCTACAGTGGCTATTTGATCATTCATGTTGGTGCCCTTATTGTGTTTCTTAAAATTAAATTTACCCTTTTCACTTATTTCGCGGCTAAACCATTGAACTTGTTGACTCGTTATGTACCCAACAGCTGGTATTATCACAAAATTGTTCTCACATTTATCACTTCTAAAATTTTATATAAATATGAAAATATATCTGATCACGAGTCAAATCCATTAATTGTGTAGTGTTGTGTATACTGCATAAACAATAGATATGTAATCGTTGCAACTACGTCTTTGATTTACATTTTTTTTTAAGTTCAATTTTCAATCGCCTCAATAAAATAAATATAATTGCCAAAAAGAAAAAGGAAACAAATATATTTTTTTTCCAGAGAAAATGTAAGAAGTCAGCCAAAAAGATTTCCTCTCAACCTGACCACAACTACCTCATCATTATTATTATCAGCGAGTGCCGTCTCCGCATCGAAGTGTAGCTACAAGGGGCGCTATTCAGCTTTGAGTAATTTAGTTATTTGTGGGTCATTATCATTGCATTCCGAACATTTCCATAGGTGCTCAGATCCCATCCTCAGCAACTCCCGCAGTGTCCAGCGACTGACGACTCACCAGTTCTGTGTTGGTTGATAAGTCTTCTTACACGGCCACTAAGTTTCTCATTTCTGGCTGTGCCTAACTTAACTCCCATTTCCATCATCCAAAGAAGTGACGTGTAAGTGTGTTTGTCGAAGTCCTGTGTTCTTCCCACATCTCGGAGGGCATTGATGATGTCCGCCCGATCCATTGGTTGCCCGTCCTCAACGACAGCACAGCTAGCCAACATGTCCGCTCTTTCATTTCCCCGTACTCCCGCATGTCCAGGGACATAGACAAAGGTGACCTTACGTATTTTGGATTTCTGCAACGACTCTACCCATTGCATGCGTACAGAGCCGGCTCCACTTTTTTTATCATGCTCATCGAATCACTCTGTATACATGCGTGGGTGTAGTCTTGTGACTCACCATTTGAATGCCTTGGTCACTGCCATCACCTCCATTGTCATGCTACTCGTGGTCATGACGTATGCACGACTGTCTTCCTTGACTATTCTGCCTGCCGCGCGTGCTGTAAATGCCCATGCACTTCTTTGGTGTCGTCTTACAGATCCGTCTGTATAAATGACTGCATCTTTCTCATCGGTGTTATCGCAGATGAGACCGTTGACCTCAGCATTAACCACGACCGGGTTCTGTTCCCTACTTTTCCTGTCGAGTGTGATAATACACGAGAAAGTCCCCTTGAAAAACATAGGCACGGGTATCCACTCCTCACCAACGCTGATATTGGTAAGCCCACAGACCTGTTTGATGACATCTTCTGCTCGGCCCACCCATGATTTACCTCTTTAGCCTGGCACATTTCCCTGTGTTGAGCATGTGGTGTGATGGATGCTCTCTTTATCTGTACTAATCTTCAGGTATGCTCGTGCTCTTGTATTCAGCTGTGTCTCTTGATTTGTTGGTACAGATTGACAACTATTTCCCGCTCCTTTAAATAAGCAATTCTTTACATTGGGAATACAAGCTTATCCCAAACGCCGTTTCATAAAGAGAAATTGCTATGAATACCATGGAACTAAAATCTTATTAAACAGTGGGCATGTACATTCACAAGCGATGCCACTAAAATATAGCCACAAAAGTAATGACATGTTATATTAACAATGCAGACCTTAACAACAAAACCATGAAGAGAGACCAGACCAATAAGTTTTCAACTTGACAACGACTTTTATTTACGGATTTTAAAATATTCTTTGAAATTAACAATGACAAATATTGCAACCATCTAACTTATTGACATTATTTAATTATAGATAGCGGTAATTGTGACAATATTTAATTTATACGCAATAAACAACCCACAAGGAGCTCTAGAATTATGTCCATTTCCCAAGGCAAGTCCGGACAGAGAACATACGCACAGTTTTTTAATTTTCACAGAATTAAACAAAAAATACCGTGCTAGCAAGGTGTACTTAAACAAGACATGCAAATAGTTTTATATTCACCTATTTATTAAAATCTAAGAGATAAATGAATTAGGAGAGCTGGGAGTACAAGTTATAACACAATTACTCAATGACATATATAACAATGGACACATACATGAAGATCTACTAAAATCTATCTTTGTAGCCATACCGAAGATGCCAGGCGCCACTGATTGTGAAGACCATCGCACTATTAGTCTCATGAGCTATATGACTAAAATATTACTAGGAATAATCATGAGACATGTAAGTAACAAAATAAAACCAGAAATAAGTGAGGAACAATGTGGATTTGTGGAAGGAAAGAGCACCAATAATGCAATATACATCTTAAGAATATTGATAGAAATATCTATAGAGGTAAAGAAAGATCTATATATGTGCTTTATAGACTACACGAAAGCATTTGACAAAGTAAAGCATGTGGAAATAATCAATATGCTGGAGAAATTAAACATTGATGGCAAGGATCTGCGAATCATAAAAAAACATGTACTGGTAACAAACAGCAGCTATAATTAACAACCAAACAGGACAATTCCAATTTATAAAACATGGACTCAGACAAGGCTATGTTCTGTCACCGGATTTGCTTTCACATTACTTCGAATATATTATGAGATCAATAGTAGACAAAAAAAGGAATTTAAGTCAACGGTCAACACATAAATAATTTGCAATATGCGGATGACACAGTATTAATAGCAGAGACAGAGAACGAACTACAAGAAAGAAAGGTCTCAGTCTGATTAGTAGGAAAACAGAAGTAATGGTTATATCGAAGAAACAATCATCACCATCATGCAGCATTAAAATTAAACGAGACAAATCTGCAACACCTGCAACGTTTCAAATGCTTTAGCACAATAATAACATCAGATGGGAGATGCACCACAGAAATAAAAAGCAGAATAGCTCAGGCCAAAATAGCACTTCAGAAAATGAAAAATATCTTATGCAACAAATCTATGTAAATAAAAATGAGAAAAAGAGTTCATCGGTGCTATATAGAACCAATTCTGACCTATGGAAGCGAATCATGGACAGTAGACAAACAAGTGAAAAGACGATTAGAGGCCACAAAGATGGGATTTCTCAGAAGAATGTTGAAAGTTCCCTGGACAGCTAAAAAGACCAATGAGGAAGTTCTCAAAGAGGTCAACACAAAAAGGGAGCTCTTAAAAAACATCAGAAAGAAGCAATCAACATTTTTCGGGCACATCATGAGATAAGGAAAGTTGGAATACTTGGTTACAACTGGCAAAATAGAAGGAAAGAGAGATCGCGGACGACAAAGAGAGAAAATACTGGATAGCTTGTTGTCATGGAATGGAAAACAGTCAACAACAGAACTGATACGATGCACTGTGGATAGAAGATTGTGGAGGGACACAATTAGGGATTTGAATTGTTTTTATTAGTTCTCTTTATCAGCTCGACAGTCTTAATAGAGAAGATGCAAATCTTTGATGAACAGTGGGAAATGTTAAAAGAATCAATGCAGCAAACATCAAAAGAGCTCATACTACCAGTGAGGACAAATTCAAGAAAGAAACGGATGGCATATAACATTTTGCAGCTAATGGATATAAGAAGAAGAAATAAGGTAAATAAAGATGCGTATAAGCGATTAAATAAAGAAATTGTAATAAACTGCAAATAAACAAAAGAAGCATTGCTAAAACAGGAAGGCTAAAAGATTTAAATGCAACATACAAACGTAGGGGAATTAACAGGAAGAAAAACGCAATCAAAACCTGGATGTTTAAAATCAAAGGACGGAGAACTGATGATTGAACAAGAAAGCATAAGGGAAAGATGGACAAAATACATTAAACATATTTATATTGATGAAATGTTTTTTAAATGTTATGTAGAGCCAGTCTTAACATATTGATGTGAATCATCGACAACATACACTAAAATCACTGGAATCTGTAGAAACGTGGTTTTACAGAAGAATGTTGAGAATACCATGGACAGCTAAGAAGAGTAATGAAAATGTTCTGAAAAAGGTCAAAGCAAAAAAGAGAGCTAATTTCCAATATTAGGAAGAAACAATCATCATTTTTTGGCTATATAATGAGATGAGAACAACTGGAATATATTGTAACAGCTGAAAAAAATTGAGGGACGAAGAGATAGAGGGAAGCAAAGAGAAAAAATACCAGACAGCTTAAAAGAATAGCATGGCAGAATGTTTCATAGATTATACCAAAGCATATGATTAAGTAATGCATCAAGAAATAGTCAAAATTGTAGAGGACATAAAAGACAGCAAACATTTAAACAATGATGAAAAAAAACATGTACTGGCAACAAACAGCGGCCATAAGAACTAGAAACCAATTGGGAATGTTTCAACAAATAAAACAGGGTGTTAGACAAGGTTGTAATATCACCAGATTTGTTTAGTATATATAGTGAGATTATTTTAGGAACCATAGGGGGCATCCATGGAATAACAATCGGAGGTCATAATATAAATAATCTAAGGTATGCAAATGATACAGTTTTCATCGGTAAGAGTGAAAATAGTAACAAGAAATGTTAGACATGATAGTGAAATGAATCAAAAATAACGGACGCAGTCTTAATAGCAAAGAGACAGAAATAATAACAACGAAGAAAAATACATCACCTCGGTGCACAAAAAGACAAGTAGAACTATATTAAAACAGGTAAATGAATTTAAATCTGTGTGAACTTTATTAACCTCAGTCGGTAGATGTACAACAGAGGTGAGATTCAGAATTGCTCAGGCAAAAAACAGCTTTCGAAAAAATGAGGAAGATACAATGCAATCCATTTTTGACAAAATAGAAACAAGAAAAAGAGTTCTTCATTGCTATGCAGAGCCAGTCTTAACATATGGATGTGAATCATGGACAATAGGACAACAGACAAGAAAATCAGTGGAGTCCGCAGAAATGTCGTTTTACAGAAGAATGTTGAGAATACCATGGACAGCTAAGAATAGTAATGAAGACATTCTGAAAGAGGCCAAAGCAAAAAGAGAGCTAATTTTCAATATTATGAAGAAACAATCATACATTTTTAGGTAAGGTAATAAAAAAGGAACAGGTAGAATATATTGTAATAACTTTGACAATTGAGTAACGAAGAGATAGAGGAAAGCAAATAGAAAAGATATTAGACAGCTAAAGAGAATGGCTTTGCAGAAGGTCAACAACAGAAATGATAAATAACTGCCGAGATCGAAAGTTGCGCACAGACATGATTACCTACGCAGCAGGCCCTGCACTTGATGATAATGGGTTCTCTTTTCATGTTTGTAATTTTTCAAGACTTCATCATTTGTTTTCTTTTCCTTTCATCCAGTTTTTCCCATTTGTCTATAAATACACATTTAAAGGCTTCAATTTTCTATTCTCTTTGTTGTTTAATTTTCTTGTTTTTGCACCATACAGAAATGCTGTGAAGATATGATATTTTGCTATTCCTAGATTTAGCCCTGGTGTTATTTGTTTTGATGTTAGTATATTTTTCCTACAACATAGATGAGATGCAGAATAGCTCAGTCAAAAGCAGCCTTCCAAAAATGAGTAAGATACAGTGAATCAATTTTTGACAATAGAAACAAGAAAAATAGTTCTTAAGTGTTATTTAGAGCCAGTCTTAACATATGGATCTGAAATATGGACAATATGACAAACAGACTAAAACGTCACTGGAGGCTATAGAAATGTCATTTTACAGAAGAAAGTTGAGAATACCATGTGCAGCAATGAAAACGATCTGAAAAAGTCAGAAGAATAGAGAGAGCTAATTTCCAATATTAGGAAGAAACAATCGTCATCTATAGGCAATGTAATTGGAATAAAAGCTGGAATACGTTGTAAGAACTGGGACAATTGATAGACAAAGCGATAGAGTTAAGCAAAGAGAAGAGACACCAAACAGCTTAAGAGAATGGCTTGGCAGAAGATCAACAATAGAAATGGTAAATAACTGTCGAGATTGAAAGTTGTGGAGAGACATGATCACCTACGCCAGCAGGCTTGATACTTGATGATGATATTACTTATGTCATTAAAATTACTTTTTTTGCAATTACTATTCTTTTATTTATTCCAGTTTTACAATTACCATCACTGGTTATAGTATGTAAATTCAAGTTGAGCTGTCTGATGATGAATTCGCTCACCTCTTTAACGGGAAGAGAGAGAAGATCAAGTTTCCTCCCGCCTGCAACACAGTAGTCTGGGAGAAGTTAGACAAGTCACTAGCAGAAGCCATAGAGCACCACCTTAAACGGCTGAACTTGTCCCAGAAGCTTGAAAGCATAGGCGAAGTGGTCTATTATTATTGCGTCAAGGAGTTAGGCTGAGACACGATGGAAGTAAGGACGAGCACGAATCCACAGAAAAGCAGACGACAAAAACAAATAGAAGAGATTAGGAGGCAGAAAAACCATGCTAGGAAACAATTCAAGAAAGCTACAGAAGCAGAAAAGGAAGCACTGCATCAGGTATGGCAGCATCTAAAATCAAAACATAAGGCACTGGGTAGAGCAGAAAGATTGTATCGAAAAAGGAAAGCAACCAAGAGGGCCAGGGAAACGTTCTTCAAAGACCCGTTCAAGTTTGCAAAGGAGCTATTTGAACCACCAAGATCTGGAACATTAAAAATCAGCAAGGAGGAGCTAGAGAAACACTTAAGTGAGACCTATTCGGACAGCCAGAGAGACGAACCGCTAAAGTTATGATAGGAATCATGTGGCCGAGCGAACCAGGCACCCCATTCAATGATGGCCGCCGGCGTTACAAGAAGTTATAGATGTTGTTCACAGAGCCCGCAACAACTCGGCCCCAGGTCCAAATGGCGTTCCATACCTGGTTTACAAAAGATGCCCAGAGGTACTGAAACGACTGCATCGGCTACTCAGGAGTGCATGGAAGAGGCAGATTGTAAGCCAGGAGTGGAAGAAGGCCAATGGCGTGTACATTCCAAAGGAACTGAACTCAAATGAGATTACGCAGTTCAGACCAATCTCCCTACTGAATGTGGAAGGGAAAGTATTCTTCTCTGTAATGGCAAAGAGACTCACCTCGTACCTCATGGAGAACGGGTACATAGATACTGCCATACAGAAGGGAGGAGTCCATGGTGTCCCCGGATGCTTGGAGCACGCGACAATGATATGGGACGCGATACAGAGAGCAAAAACCGAGAAGCTAGATCTAGACGTCATATGGCTAGATCTTGCAAACGCATATGGATCAGTCCCACCTCAGATGATTTGGCAGGCTCTCCGAATGTACCATGTACCCCAGAGTGTGACCGCCATGCTCAGACTGTATTTTACCGGCTTCACTGTGCGTTTCTCCACACAGGAATACATGACCGACTGGATAGAATTGTAAGTCGGCATTGCGATGGGATGTACAATTTCGCCCATACTCTTCGTGATGGCGATGCAGGTAATATTGAGAGCAGCAGAAGGAGTTGGAAAACGACCAGACTTGGGAGGTGGATACCACATGCCACCACTTAGAGCATTTATGGATGACACCACCGTTCTAGCATCATAAGAGAGCCACGCCCGCAGGATGCTTGAACGCCTGGACGAACTCATCGTGTGGTGCCGGATGAGCTTCAAACCAAGGAAGTCACGAAGCCTATCCATCAGACGAGGGAAGACCAAGCAAGTTACATTCAGTGTGGCGAAACAGAGGATTCCAACCGTCTGCGAGGAGCCAATAAAGAGCCTAGGCAGAGTGTATGACGCCTCATTGAAAGACACGAAAGCAGTCCAGAGAGTAAGAGAGATGACAGAGCAAGGGCTACATATCATCGACCGGAGTAGACTTTTAGGAAAGTTTAAGATCTGGTGCCTCCAGTTCATGTTGATACCCAAACTGCTATGGCCTCTTCTGATATATGAGATCAGCTCAAGTACGGTGGAAGCGATGAAGAGCAAGATTAGCAAGTACACCGGTCGGAAGTGGCAGGCGTGTGCAACAGTACGCGAAGCACGTGAGAGTCTCCAGCTAAAGGAAGTAATGGGCTACACGCAAACCAACAGGCGTGGATTTGGTCATGGAGACATCCAATGGTGGTCAAAGGCATCAAATAGACAACGAAGGGACATGGTAGTCAGGGAGATCAGAGATGTCGAGGAGAACAAGCGTGTACAAAAGGCAGCACAACAAGTGCAGCAAGGCCAATGGACCACATGGGAAATGGCTTTGCAGAGGACACTAACATGGAATGACATGTGGCATATGGCACCGCTGCGGCTCAGCTACATAATCAGATCTATGTGTGACCTTCTACCATCAGCCTGCAACCTTGTGAAGTGGGGGAAGACAGATGACAATCGATGTCCTCTTTGCGGAGGAAGACAGACGATGGAACATGTTCTTTCCTCATGCAAGACAGCACTAGGCCAAGGGCGGTACACATGGCGACACAACAGAGTGCTGCATGAACTGGCTGCCACCGTGGATGGGGCGCGGATGAAGGCCAACAATAAAGTTCGACCAGCTACGACTAACACCTACTTTTTGAGAGCGGGACAGGCTGCACGCCCCAAGCAGAACCACTGGAGCGACTTCACTATCCTGGACATAGCAAACGATTGGGAGATGGCGGTTGACCTCCCAGGGCGAGGGAAGTACCCAGAGTGTATTAAGAGATCTAAAATGCGTCAAGACATTGCACTCTACACGTCAAATATGACCCATGTCATTTTAATAGAGCTCACAGTGCCATTTGAATCCAGGATAGAGGAACAACATATATTCAAACTATCTAAATGTGGTTTTACAGAAGAATGTTAAGAGTACCATGGACAGCTAAGAAGAGTAATGAAGATGTTCTGAGAGAGGTCAAAGCAAAAAGAGAGCTAATTTCCAATATTAGGAAGAAACAATCATCATTTTGTGGCCATGTAATGAGAAGAGAAAAACTGGGATATGTTGTAACAACTGGAAAAATTGAGGGACGAAGAAATAGAGGAGGGCAAAGAGAAAAAATAACAGACAGCTTAAGAGAATGGCTTGGCAGAAGGTCAACAACAGAAATGATAAATAGCTGCCGAGATCGAAAGTTGTGGAGAGACATGATCACCTACGCTAGTAGGCCCGGTACTTGATGATGATGATGATCTTTCACAGAGCGGAAAAGAATTGGAGTCCCTTCTGATCACACAGTGGGCATGCATGTTCAGAAGTCAGTACTTAAAAAATTGAGCCACAAAAGAATAGTCACAAATTGTATTAACAGACTGAACCTCACAATAATAAATGAATTAACAGCGATCAAAGAATGTTCAACTTGACAACGAAGTACAATAAATTATTTTAAAATATTGCTTAAAATAAATAATGACCTTCTTCTCCACCCTCCCATTATTGATCTTGAATAAAGAGAAACATTTTTGAATATCGTAAATTACTATGTGTGAAGCAATTCACAAAAACTACAGTATTTTGTCTATTTAATCATGCAAGAATAGAGAGACAACATACGAAATCATCATTTATTTGTCACAATATTAAATATTCGGATTATTCCACTGGCACGGGCGGTTGAATTATTGATTTTAATTCGTTTGCAATGATACCGGGGCCTTTCATAACCATAGCCATACTATTAAATATATAGTATGTTAGCAAGACATAATCTATTAAAATAAAACAAAGGGCAAATTAGATTCACACTCACCTATTTATCTAGAGACAAAGCAATGCAGAGTGACTAACACAGATCATGAAAGCTGCTGTGTGTTTCTTAGACCAAAGATAACATATGTACATTTAATGTGAGGGTTCCCAAGCAGTTGTTTCATATTAACTTTCATCCTGTAGATTTATGTTATACATAGACAATTTTGTGACTTATAATTAAGTTGTTTCATCCCAAAAATTATATTCCACATTACTGGTAGTTATGTATTACAATTTAACAAAATTGTAACTTTGCTGTGCACATAAAATTTAATTTAATTATGGTTGAGGATATATATAATAAATATAAATATATTGTATAACAAACACGCACGATATATTCGTACATCTACGCTTTATAATAAATATAAATGCGTATATAACAAAATCGTCCGATATATACCTTTATCTACGTTTTTTAAGATCTATTTAAAATAAAAAAAAAAGATTTAGTATTTAGTATCTATCTAAGACAGAAAGATTACGTTTTTAGTATCTATCTAAAACAAAAAGATTCCGTTTTAGAGAAGTTACTGTTTTCAAATTATAGCTGTCACTTGATTACCTCTCGTGATACAAAATTATAAAACTTTAAAAGACATATCAAAAGTACATGTCATATTTGTCTGGACGAAAAGTAACCACACATTCTATGATAGTTTTCTTTTATGAAAATTCACTTTAGCAATACAGATAAAATATTAATTTTCCAAGAATGATGGCGTGGCTTAAGTGAAAAGTTAAATTGAAATTCATTTATCTCATTTTTGGAGCTTACTGCATAATTTACCCAGGTCTGATTATAAAGGGATCTACACGCAACAGTAGCATAGCAGTGTGCAATTTTTTTTACACGATTCTAACTATATTCATCTGCTTGAAACTATCCATTGAATAATGGCACCCAAAGACAACGCAGATCTTATTGATCGAGTCGTTATAATTTATTCGTATGTTCTTTACACCGCGATATGTCAGATAATCAACGTCTTTGGCATCGTCACCAACATTATCAACATCGTCTGCTTTTGCAGACAAGGATTTGACGACTCTGTGAACATCAGTTTGTTAGGTAAAATAATGAGAGAAAAACAATGATTAGTGTGATATGTCCTTTTTTGTTCACAACTTCTGTTAATACACTCTTTAGCGTGTACTTCTTCCTCCACTGATTATCAAACGTTTAGTGTTAGGGAAAAAGAGTGCCTTCCCTTCGCATGTTAAGCTATTCCAAATCTGGAACTTTTTAATCTCTGCTACCACTGTTCTCCACCATCATGTACTTGCTTTTCTTCCAGTCTCGTTTTTTATAAATTTCATTTGAACGAAATGTCAGTTCTTGTGATCGCTATTGATATCCTCTAAAGCAAATACAGCTACTGTTTGTTATACATTCTTACCGGACTCATATGTTGTGCGTTATGGTCATTTCTTACCTAACTGTAAATATTCAAATTTTAAAAATATTTAGAACTTTAGGTATTTACTAGTTTTTCATCACAATCCATTACAGGGTCTGCGGGCGTAGGTCATCATGTCTATCCACAACTTTCGAGATCTCGACAGTTATTTATCATTTCTGTTGTTGACCTTCTGCCACGCTATTCTCTTAATTTGTCTGGTATTTTTTCTCTTTGCTTCCCTCTATCTATTCGTCCCTCAATTTTGCCAGTTGTTACAATATATCCTAGATGTTCTCTTCTCATTACATGGCCAAAAAATGATGATTGTTTCTTCCTAATATTGGAATTTAGCTCTCTTTTTGCTTTGGTCTCTTTCAGAACGTTTTCATTACTCTTCTTAACTGTCCATGGTATTCTCAACATTCTTCTGTAAAACCACATTTCTATAGACTCCAGTGTGTTGTCCTATTGTACATAATTCACATCCATATGTTAATACTGGCTCTACATAACATTTAAGAACTCTTTTTCTAGTTTGTTATAAGTAGCGGTAATATAAATGTGTCCGTCGTGTGAAAAATCGATATTAGCTCATTGTAAGAATCTTAACTGCTTGGACTAGAAGTAAAACGTCAATCTCTCGACAGGAAGGTCTCGCGTTTGTATCTCGATCTCGCTAAAGACGATGGATTTATTCGTGGCTTTACTAAATTTTCTCGCTGGCCGTCAACAACAGAACTGATACCATGCACTGTGGATTGAAAATTGTGGAAGGACATGATCGCCTACCCAAAACCGGCATGGCACTGATGATGATGATGACGTCCTCTTTTTCTTCTGCCAAAGTTTATTACTGCATATAGGTAAGGTGACCATATTTTTGAAACCCTAGTCCGGGACGAATAATTTTGATTTAAATTTTTCATCAATAAAATGAAATTTCTTCAGTCTTTTTCAAATGAATAAAACATTTATCGTAAAACTAATTAAAACAGCTAACAATATAGGCTTACAAAAGGTTATCAGGAGATACAAAAAAAAAAAAAAACATTAGTAATATTCACTTAAATGGAAGGTGAAGCAGAGTTACTGTACTTTTCTGATCAGTATTTCAGTTTCGGTATACAAGTATCCAACTTGCAGCGCATTTTACTGTTATTGTTTCGTCAAATAAACAGCCAGTTCAACTTTTTAAACATTTTCTACACAACAACGGAATCATGTCTATTTTTAAGTCGAAGAGACGTTTACCATATTGGCAAAATTGGTAAACGTTTGTGTCCCTAATGTATTTTAACAAATCCGGGACAAAAGCAGAAAAATCGGCAAAAATCAGGACAAATTCGGGACAGTAACAAATCCGGGACAAAAGTTGGAAAAAAAAAACAAAAAAAAATTCGGGACTGTCCAGGAAAATTCGAGACGTCTGATCACCTTATTGTGGGATGCCTTTGTGAATCCGTTTTATCCTGTATTTGGTATACTACGGTGCAAGTGGCCTTGCCATCTTAGACAGCGTTACTTTGAGACAGAATGAACGAGTCACCGCAACCCAACACTAGCGCATCACTGTTCATTACCATTGTTCAAGGGGTGTGTATATCGTAGACAGTTCAGAGTAAAGCCTTTTTTTTTCTATTGCGAGGTGTAGAAAGTCCAGTCCTGATGGCATATAGAAAAGTGGCACATTCTAATCTCTGCGTTCAGTGTCAGCATAGTTGTATTACACTCTTTGTGCCAGTTAGATAGTGTTGTTGCTGAGTCCACTACAATGGTTGATCTATGATAGTTACATTTGTTTGCAGCTACAGATTGTTACCGGTTTGACAATATTTATAGACGCATGCTATAGTCATCGGCTCTTTCAATCTATGGCGAGTTGAAACATCTCACATGATTGGTTGAATTAAGCTGACAAAGGTGTGTGTAGCCAGAGAGTATGTATATTACATTTAAAAATAGTATCTTAGGATGTTTGTCCTCTTCTTTTAACCTGTGAAAATGTCAAAATTAGTGTCAGAGTCTGTGAAGACATTAATCGCTCACTATTTAATGCTTTTTTTCAGGTTTATCAATATCTGACTTTGGCAACCTGGTAACCACGACATGGATAGTATTGTGTATAACTCCAGCTTTCCTTTCAGCTGATTTACCATTTGATCCCATTGATACTTGTTACCTGACATCGGTAATGATGCATTTTTCCTTTACAAGAATCAGCAGCTGTACAACAGCCATGATTACCATAGAGAGATGTTTGTGTATAACCGCTCCTTTACAGGTTGGTATATTACATCATTTGATACAATTGTGGCAACTTTAAATTATTTAACTTTTTTCAATTTTTTAACGTTAAAAGGTTTTCCCATCTCATTATTTTTATTTCAATAATATTTATCTGTTCCATGTTTATATCTTTACTTATATATTGCCAAGTAGCAAAATGAAGAACTGGCCACACTGCACTATGGGTAGAAATATCCCTCTTCGACCCAGTGTTTGTTTCCTGGTTATACGATTCCATGGTATCTGGTTAGTGAGATGTGCTGTTTAGCAAAAAGGCGGAAGTCTTGTGTACACTCTGTGCACGGTAAAGAAACATTGGCAATTAATCGTCGCAAAAAATATAAGAAAATGTCTGCGGCCGGACAATAACTATGAAACAAAACCTATCCATGCTGGAAACTGATGTGTTGCGTTGGAAATGTCAGCTATTACGGTTTGTTGTAAACTAGCGACATAACTGAAACATGTCAACTTATCGTAGACGAAGAATTTATTTCGATGACTATAACATAATTTGTACAAATTAAAGTACAATAGAGCTCACTTGTTGGTCTTGATTGGTCACATTGTTGTAATAGAGTATAGCTAGTGAGAGCATGGAGGCTCGTAACTTAGTTGTAACCCGTTTCTCAATAGATTATAGCAGTAACAAATAGTAGCGACCAGCAGTAGTTAGGACATGAAGAAGGGGAATGGGAAATTTCCAGCCAGAAATAGAAGTTCACATCTGGGTAGGGTCCTCAGAAATAATAAGGACATCCACCAAGCTAAGGAGGAAATGTCTAGAATTATTGGACGACACAATGAATAGTTTAGGTCAAAATTTCCACTTCAGAACAAGTTTGTGAGTGAGAGGAGATACGAGGTACAGATTTCCACCAACAGCAGGTTGGGGAAATATCAAATATCATGCGTTGACCTCATGACTTTGCTGTCCAGTAAACAGCTACCAGAAAAGGTCAGAGTCGCGAAGTAATATTATTTTAAATAGGTTATATAAGTCACGAAAATAATTTGTTATTGTCATAGTCTTGGATAGTTGAGACACTAGTCAGTTGTAGGGTTCAAGTCTCGGACACGAGGCTGCAAGTAATCAGGAGGGATTCGCAAATTGTCACTTCGCGACGATTTTGATTGGTTACTGATTTTCAGGTGAAGAGAGTGGTTGAAGTATTTAAAGTTCAACACAAAAGGAATTAGGTAGGTTACAGACAGAGATGAATTAGTCAGGAGTAGAAGGTCAACAGTTCGAGAATTAGACAGTTAGAAAAACTCAGAACAGTTAGAAAGTTAAGATTAGAAAGTGAAGCCAGTTAGCTAGGAAGTTAAAATCTCCAAGTTGTAGTTCAAGTCAGTTTAGAATTTATTAGTAGAAGTTGATAGAGAGTATTATGAACATAAGCTGTGAAAGTGTTGTTGAAAGATTCATAGAATTGTGCTGCAATATATTCTTACAAGTTCGTAAGTAAACAAATGAATACTGTTGTATGAAAGATATGCACTTACGGGCATTCAAATAGTCACCGAAGATAGTCTCTTGAGTGTCCTGAATTAACGAAGATTAATTTAAGATAAATGCACGATCATGGGCCAAGATTTATAATAGAGAAATCAATAAACTGATAAGGATTTTATAATGAGAGAAAAAGAGTCTGTCATGAATTACCTGTTGTGATCAAATAAAATAAATGTGCTAACACTGTCAAAATATAATATAATATAACATCAAGATATAAATACAACAAAGAGTCAGTGTGGGTATATAACATTATGTCTTTCTCGTATTATGGAATGGATTGTCAGAGTTTCCGTTAAACTTACAATATGAAATATATATATATATATATATATATATATATATATATATATATATATATATATATATATATATATATTTATATATATATATATATATATATATATATATATATATATATATATATATAGAGAGAGAGAGAGAGAGAGAGATTTGTTAATTTTAATAAAACATTATTATTATTTTAGCATTTATAAAATTTATCTCCTCAGATTAAAAGTATAATCACGCCCAAACGAGTGGCTATTGTCTATGTATGTGTATTCATCATCTTCTTCTGCAGTGGCTCCCCAGTTTGGGTCGTCAATAGACTGGGATTTAAATATTTTCCATTAAAAAACAAAACTCTTGTTGGCATTATCTCCACAGCGGATCGGGAAAACGTTGAGATGATAACTTTTGCCATCAACAACTTTTTCATCCCTTTCTGTTGCTTCATGATCATCGTTGTCTGCACGACAATACTTTCAGTGAAACTTAGAAGCCAATCAAAGTGGAGACAAGAAACAATCACCAGTCCACATGTTAACAGAATTTCCAACCGTAACCAGAAAGCAGCTAAAATGGTTGTAATCATTTCCATTTTGTTTATTATTTGTTTCGTCCCTCTGACCATCATTATGTTAGCTGCTGGACTTGTACCGGAACTGTCGATTAACGGAAAATATACTTATATATCATTATTGCTGGCTGGAATTGGCTACACATTGGAGAGTGTAAATTCATCAATGAATATATTTATTTATTACCGCATGAGCAGTAAATATAAACGAATAGTTTGTGCTTTATTTAGTAAATGTGCAGATCAAAGGAAGCTGTAAATGGCTGATAGATTAATAACATCTATAGGCATACCAGTGTTTGAAAAGTCTTCTTGTTATTGATATGTATACAGAGACCTCTGAGCTTACGAACTTGGGCCTGAAATGTTTGACTAGAACCATACACTTGTAATAAAAGCACCCAATAGGTTTGATCTAGTTCTGTTTATATCCATTCTCACATGCCTTGCAGCATTAAATAAGATAATTTGACAGTCTTTTTTCTCTTCTGTTTGTCCCTGCTTTTAATTTTCCGTGTGTGTCTCATAAACTGCATAAACAAGCCATATTTTCGTAGTCAGCTCTTTAATCTAACATTTTCGTAGCGTTTGTTGATATTTTCTATAAAATGTAACTCTTATACACATATCACGAGGCCAAACCATTGTGTCTATATAATGTCTTTTTATGGACTGAAAAAGATCGCCTCTGAACTTATCTATTAGTCTAGATCGGGTGACGAGTGAAACGTATCAATCTTTCATGGGCTAATTAAATCTGATATGTGAAATAGTAATTGAAAAAAAAAATATTAGACCCGTTTGCTGCATGTTACAATAATGAAATAACACTAAGATAAATACATCTACTAGACGTAATATAGAAATAGTAAAATATACCGAACAGGATGAACATATAATGATTCCAAAATAAGGTAAAACGAAGCAAGAGGAGCCTTCTCTGCATTAGGAAAAAATGAAAATCCAAAAAAAAATAGGTTACAAACAACAATTAAAATAGTGGGCGCTAGTGTTATTGTATATCATTCCTACTGTGTGTCTGTGAAACATGAAGACAACAAAACAGGACAAGCACAACGATTAGACTTTCGTTAATGGATGCTTGCGCAGAAAAAAATTGATATGGATGGCAGAACAAAATTACTAACTTGAAATTATTGGAAAGTACAAAATACCAGTGGACAAAGAAATAAGACAAAGACGATGGCGTTGAATGGGACGCATTGAATCATTTGCTCGTGCCGAAGATTAGCGTAACTTACATGCACCTTAATCTGGCTTGTGTTATGAAGAAGTAATTTTATTGTTATTTTGACTATTGATTGATCTACCCTGACGTAATGATTTATAATTATGAATATATTTAATATTCATTCTTGTTATTATTATTTTGTTATCAACTAATAATGTTATGCAACCTATAATATGTGATACATTGATAATCAGTATATAGACGACTTTCATTTTAATAAGAGAAGAGCACTAGTAAATTTAGCACTAGTAATTTATCTCCTCAGATTAAAAGTATAATCATGCCCAAACGAATGATCGTTGTCTATGTATGCATATTCATCATATTCTGTAGTTGCTCCCCAGTTTGGGTCGTCAATAGACTGGGATTTAAATATTTTCCACTAAAGAACAAAACTCTTATTGGTGTTATCTCCACAGTAGATCGGGAAAACTTTGAGATGATAACTTTTGCCATCAACAACTTTTTCATTCCGTTCGGTGCATTTATGATAATTGTTATCAGTACGACGATACTTTCACTGAAACTTAAAAGCCAATCAAAGTGGAGACAAGAAACAATCACCAGTTCACAGGTTGACAGGATTTTCCAGACGTAACAAGAAAGCAGCCAAAATGGTTGTGATAATCTCCATTTTGTTTATTATTTGTTTCGTCCCTCTTAGTATTTGTATGTTAGCTGTTAGACTTGTACCGGAACTGTCGATGAACGGAGAATATGTTTATGTATCAATAATACTTGTTGCAATTGCACACACTTTGGAAAGTGTAAATTCATCATTGAATATATTCATTTATTACCGCATGAGCAGTAAATATAGACGAATCTTTCGTACTTGATTTTTTTAGAGTTGCAGAGAAAAGGGAACTATAAATTACTGCTAGATTGATAATCAAATCTACTCATATGCGAGTGTTTGACAAATTAAGTTATTTCTATGGAACCTGCGACATTTGAGCTTGGACTTGAAAGGTTTTACAAACAATTGTTATACTTTTGGAATAAAAGAAACAATAATTAATTGTTAATAAAACAGAAAGTGATGTTCTAGTTCATTTCCTATCCTTCCTCATGTGGCTTGCAGCGTCGATTATAGAAACGTTCACGGTCTTATCTTTTCTTTTTATGTCTATTTTTGTTGCTTCTGCTGATAATTTTACTAAGTTCTCTGATACACTATACAATCGATCCATAGTCGTAGTAGGATATTTGAACTCGCCTTTTCGTAGTGTATGTTGATGATTCGTATACAATTTAGCGCCTTCACACATATCACAATATATTAAAATACGTTATTATTTCCATTATTGTTCTCCTATTATTTATCTTCTGAACGTATCTCTGAGTCTAGTTAGGGTCACGAGTCAAACATATTAATGTTTCAGTCGTTGCTTTACTGCTTAAACCTGTTCACGGAGTCATGGACAATATGTTATTGGGTTTGAATCATAAAACAAATAAGCAAGGCAATACAGAGAACATATAAGGCAACTGCGATATGGTTTATGAAAAGCATGTTGCGATTGTCATGGAAAGCAAAGATTCCTAATGAAGAATCTTTTAAAAGATCTGGTGAAACCAGAAATGTCATCAGAATAATATTTTTTTAATATACATTTTAGGAACCTAATCAAAAAGAAAGTACTTTGAGTACTATATCAACAGGCAGAATGAAAATAAAGAAGAGCAGAGGGAAACCAAATGAGAAATATTGAACAGTTTATTCAAAAAAGTATATTAAAAGATTACTGACTGAAATTATGATATACTTGAAGCGCCGAGAGATGTGGAGAGATATGACCGCCTACGCTAAATGTTGGCGCCTAGTAATGATGACACCAATGCTGAAATCCGCAAACATTGGAATAAACATGTAAATAGCACAGATTTAAATGCGTTTAGGTCTAAAAATATTTTGGATAAGATAAACTGTGTCACCTAAACGCTATATAGACTAGTGAGCACACAGACAATATATATAGAAATATTGAACATTAATGCAGGGCTAGTATACAAAAGGTAAATAAAAAAATATGTTATCATAGTTTAGTGGATAGCTACTTCACATTACACGTTGGGCATGTCCGTGAGTGCTCAGATATCCTCCCAATATGTCCTCAGTGTGTGAAGACTAACGATTCCAGTTTTGTCTTGATTTCTTGTTCTTCTGGGCATATAAATATAACAAAGAGATATTGTTCACTGCGGCAGTATTCGCCTATGACGTATTCGAAGGCTTCCACAGACGAGGTAAGACAACTGCTGCTGTTATAGATCTGGAGGATGCATACAACAGAGCACCATTTGAATGGCTCATGCATATGCTCATCAAACTGGCTGTTAAACCCTTCCTCGTCAGATGCATGGCTGCATCACTGTTTCAGAGGAAGGTGATTCTCAGATGTGGAATTTGGTTATCCGAGCCAACATCAATTTGTCCAGGGCTGCCACAGGACTCAGAATTATTAACAGTTCTATTTAACGTGTACACAATAACGATCACGGAACAATAGCTGGATGGGAGGAACTATGGCTTTTGTTGATGACATTCTGATAAATCGAAACGGAAGAGACAGAAGGGAAATCGCCCCTACTTTGCAAAATGAACTCGAACTCACCTCTTCTTGGTGTGAGGCATCGGATGCTTTGGTTAGTCGTGATCTGTTTGAATAACTCTTTCTATACTCTACATTAAATATTATTGTATCGGTATGTTTGTATTCTTATGTAACGGATGTTTGTAATTGTTTGTAAAACATTCAAAAAAAGTTTTGCTAATGTACGTTATAGTAAAGGTATGAAACTTTGAGCAAACAATTATTTTCAAATGTCAAATACTCTTTTATTTCCACCAATAAAAGTTTCTAATTTATGAAGAACAAAAATATTAAAAGCTAGTAAAATGTAGACGTTTTAAATTAAAATGAAAAAAAAAAGTGTGGCAGTAAGAAATTAGGTATTTCATTATTGATAGTTTTATATATATATATATATATATATATATATATATGATTGTATGGCCTTTGGCGTCTTGGCAGATGTTTGGTAGCAAATAATTTAGATAAGTCAGTAGTTTGGTAAAGCATTAGTCTTTATTTTGCACTGATGTGATAACTTTTTCTTAATTGTTATCATTACTTTTGTCTTTCTGCTATTAAGACTGAGTCCTTTATTTTTGCTTTCTTTCACTATAATGTCTAACATTTCTTGTAACTTATTTTCACTCTTAGCGATTAAGACTGTATCATTAGCATACCTTAGATCATTTATATTACGACCTCCAATTGTTATTCCAGGCATGCCCCTTAAGGATCTTAAAATAATCTCACTATAAATATTAAACTATTGTCATCAGGTCGCGTTTCCTTTGTAGAACGTTGCATTCGCCATAGTTCGGCTAAAAGAATATCTGCCTCTAGCAAGATCTCCCACTTCTTCTTTGCCATGTTCAAGGTCTCTTTCATGTCTGAAAACCATTTTCTTCTTGGTGTCCTTCTGATGCGTCGTACAGGAACCATACCTTTCATGATTGTTATTTTTCCAGTTTACTTACTATTGACGTGGTCATACTAATTTATTTTTATCTGTAGAATGGTGTTTATAAGACATTTCGCTTTAATGTTTAAATCCTTTAATACGTCTCTTCATTGCCTTTTCATTGCCCAGGGTATCTTAAGAATTTGTCTGTACTAATATGTTCGGAATGAATTGATTTTCTTGCTTGGATGTTTGCGAAAGACATACATACAATATTTATGTCAAACACATATTTTCTTCATTTCTAGATCAATTTGTTTGTAAATAAATTAGCTTAATGTTGCAATTTTAGAGTTTTTTGCTATTAGTTGTTAAAATGCACGGCGAAAGAAAAGAAATTATATCATTTCGGGAAGGGCGGGGGGCACTGAGAAATCGATAATCAACTATGACTGATGGAGGCTACTACTACTGGTAAAATAAACAGTTCATTCATTTTGTTTTAAGAAAATATTTTTTATGACTGCACTTTTATGTGTTTGTGGCAATTGTCAATGGGATTGTTTTAATGTGTCGATAAAGGTCTACAACTCCTGTCCGAACTATCCGTCAGGACTGATTTGATTGTTTGCGCCGTTTTATTGGGTTGTCTCCCCTACTTTTGTTATACGAGGATTTGTTTCCTGGATGTGAAATTTTAAAATTGATATAATCCAATTACTGGTTCTTGATTTCAAACATGTGCATATCAAACCTCCAATTGCATGTGGTAAACCATTCATTCTTTTTTTTAGCTAAAATAAATGTAAATCCTCTGATCTGTGACATTTTCAGTTTTGCAAGCAAATGACGGCTGGAGTCAAGTTAAAAATATCTATTAATCACTTCCAGCTGTTCTCAACCAATAATATGTGTCTGTGTATCTGTGTATATATATATATATATATATATATACACACACACACACACATATATATATAGAATTATAGCGTGTTTTAATTATTCATATTTGTTATTGTTTATTTGTGTATGTATGTTGTTCTCTTAAATCACATTAATGATTCATCAGTTCATCACAAGATTTTTGTTTTAAATGGCAATGCTATGATGTTTTGCACACGAATAACATAAGTAGTGTATGTCCGTATATATATATGGAGCTGTGATTATTGAAGCTCGGTGTGTTCTCGTTCATTTGACCAACTGAAAATGAAGGTAACGATACTTGAAAATATTCATGTCTAGTCTATTACATCAATTGGAATTTAGCCCAAAATTGGTTAATGTTGGTGATATTTGTCCCATTTATTTAAAAAGGATTACTTTAGCTTCTCATTAAGTGCAGAAACAATATATCTTTAGCTCTTTATTTCATGTACACTAGTGATCCACTTATAGTTTAGAAACACATCATCAGAGTAGATGGAAAACACTTAGAAAAAGTTGTAAAAAACATAGCCATCTTTGACATGTTACAGCAAGTGATGGAAAAGATCAAACAGAAATAAACAAAATAACAAGAATAGAAAAAGCAATGTTAACAATATGAAATTATACAAAAATAAGAATAACGCCAGAGACTAAAATTACGAATTGCGCATTTTCATTTCTAATCAACAATCATGTATGGTGCAGAAACATGGATGCTAAAAAAAAAAACACAAAATCCATCGAAGTTTTTGAAATGAGTATTTTAGAATAATTGGTAGAATTGTATGAAAGGAAGAAAAGACAAACAGTGAATTTTTGAATCAGCTGAAAATAAAAAATAAAGGAAAATACTTAAAACATTTCATGCTTGAATCTCCACCATTAATGGTGGAATAGAGTTTACGTCCTCTCAACCGCTGCATGATTTGCATTTGGGGACTGCTTAATTTCATCTCTCCAATGCAGATTTCTTCGTTAAAGTCAATCTGATATTCCGCTTAAGGGATTTGCGTCGGTGATACTGTGTCGTGCACATGGCAATGTCTCTCTTCGGCAACTCAAGTGATGTGAATGCGACCTTCCCCTGTCTTGGAGTTGATATGCAGTTTACGTCAACACATTGAGAGCTGTTCGATGGCCGTCATTGGAATTATTTGATGCCAACTACATACAAGTTCACATTACCCCAAAAATCATGTGCTGAAGGTCTGTAAAATATAGGGTCACTAACACCATATTTCCCTATACGCCACTTGGCGTGACGGGGGGTACTTTACTTTACTTTTTTTTACATACAAGTTACAACTCATTAATATGGACTGCTCTGCCAAGTCAACTGAAGGTTTCACTTTAGGGATTTTGCACCATCGTTACGGTGTTTTGTGTGATGTTTTCTGCATTCACTTGAGTAATCGGGCGTTTGTTGGAGCATCCATTTTTGTGTGTGGTACGTCATCATGATGGCTGATCGTATATCTCTAAGCCGGCCGTACGCTTATGATGAAGAGCGAAATGACGTAGTTTTCTTCATGTCTATGCAGCGCGGGTGTGACTCCCAGGGTGTTATGTTGATAAGGAGGGATGTTGTCTAGATTCAAGAGGGCTACTGCGACATCGAAGGTAGATTTGTGAACCAGTTTATCATTTTACAAATTCACATTGCAGGGGAGATGACTGTTGTTCGATGTACGATGAGGATAATTCGACAAAAAACTGTTTCATGTGTTCGGATTTGGAGACAAAAAAGATGTTCTAACATTATGAAGCGCTATACACTAAATAAAATTATGACGATCACAAATTTCAGGAGGACGTGAACTTCCGGTCAATCTGGCGGATTGGTGGCACTAACTTTTAAAGGCTGTGTCTGAAAAGTGTTCCTTGTTTCTTTCCTCATATCCCAAGTCCGGCATGCTGCAAGAGCTACTGAATTAAGTGCTCTGTGCGCACAGTGAGCTGCGTGTTTCATCGTTTTGATCGTGTTTCGATATTCCAATTGCTTACGATGAATGATGATATTGTATGACGGGGAATAGGTGGCTGTGTTCACTTTCTGTGCGGTTACACCTTATGTTTTTAGTGTGTCCTGAGACTACTATGATGGGCACTGCAGCTACTTTTCTGTGTTTGCTAGATAAGATATTAAATCCGATGATTCCACTAGCACGGGCGGTTGAGCAATTATGGATTTTAAGTCGTTTGTAGTATTACTTGGGCCTTTCATAACCATAAAGATAAAATAAAATGACACTAAATGGTTGCCAACCTTTTGTATCGACCCAATGAATGAATGAATTAAACATCTAAATATGTAAAAGATGGCTGTGTCAGGCTGAATGCCTCAGATATCGCAACTTGTCGTAAACTGAGACACGACGCATTTTCACCACTGTAACGGGTTACGATAAAAACTTAAATAAAAAAAACTGTTATTTTAACAATTTTTTAAATACACAAAACATACTGGCAAGCTATAAAGTAAACATTATATGGAAAAAAATATGTGTTCCTTAATTTATATACATTCATATAATGACTAATATACTATTATTGTATGTCAATTTGTGTCACATGTGCTAAAGACAAATTAAACATATTTAGTCTAAAGTAGGATTTACCAATACGAGAGCTTATATACACTTTCATTTCCGAAAATATCTTTAAACAGAATTCTGTATAGCATGTCAATAATTCCTTTTACTCCACTATATTAACTTTGTTTAATTGGTAATTATGAGTTTCAATTTAACAAAATGGGAATTATATTATATAAGTAAAGATATATTTATAAAATATACCTATGGACTTATATATATATATATATATATATATATATATATATATATATATATATATATATATAATTTATATCATCTATATTATTATAATTTAGCGATGAACAGTGTGGTTTTGTTATAGATAAAGGAACAATCAATGTCATTTATATCATGAGATCTTTAGTAGAAAGAGCCATAGAGGTGATAACAGATCTATACCTATGTTTTATAGATTACACTAAGGCAAAAAATCCGGTACCCGATAAAGGCAGGGTGAGCCGGAAGCCGTCGATTGGGATCGAACCCTACCTCTTGTCCTTTGTAGTCGAGTTCACTAACCACTGAGCTATACTGGTTCCCGACTTCTAGTTTCACTGAACGCTAAATGCTTATTACATTTTTATTCTTAAATTTAAAAATATGATCTAGTACAGTGTCCACATTTTGTGTTAATGGTGAAAAGTATATAGGTACCAACACTAGATACCATTACGTCATGGTGGAGGTGAGACTGGAGTCTTATTGAGACTTGCTTTTATTTTGTTACATTCTATGGCTTCTTGTGTGGAATTCTACAATCCAATGTAACGACTGAACGTGTAACTAGTATATGTATATTGATGCTGTAATAGAGACCGTGGCAGAAATCTTGACAAAGAATTTCTAAACTGTTCATATTTCTCTCCTAACCTTGGATGACGCAACATCGTTCAAGAAAACTTTATGTGATCTTGGTGTGATCTTGGTGTGATCTTGGTGTACAATAAATCGAAAGGTCCGGTAAAGCTACAAAAACAACGATTTCCAAAACTCGGTAGATTAAAAACATCACCATCATATGCCGAGCCGGTTGACGTAAGCGATCCTGCCCTTCCACAATTCTCTACACACAGTAAACAAAAAAAGTAAAGTGCCCCCGTCCCACCAAGTGGCGTATAGGGAATATGGAGTTCGTGACCATAAATTTTACAGAGCTTTGGCACATGATTTTTGGGGTAATGTGGTCGGTATTACGCCCGTGCCGCTTTACTTTCTCAGAAAAAAATCCGGTATCTATTAAAGGCTGGGTGAACCTGGAAGCCGTCGGTTGGGATCAAACCCTACCTCTTGTCCTTCGTAGACCAGTTCACTAACCACTGAGCTATTGCGGCTCCACACACAGTACATTGTATCAATTCTATTGTGGACTGTTTTCCGTGCCATAACAGCAAGCTAGCAAGTATCTTAAGCCTTACGAGTCATATGACTAAGATATTACTAAGAATCATCATGTGAAGAGTGCGAAACAAAATCATTCAGGTGTTCAGTCAGAGTGGATCTGACAGACTCTAATTATGATGTTCTGTCTGTGGGGGCGATCAACACACTTAGCCTGACAGCTGACTTCATATGAGAGTCTGGAGTCATTACTCTGATTTAGTCCTGAACGCAGAGAGAGAGAGAGAGAAAATCATTCCAGAAATCAGCGATGAACAGTGTGGTTTTGTTAGAAATAAAGGAACAAGCAATGCCATTTATATCATAAGATCTTTAGTAGAAAGTGCCATAGAGGTGAAAACAGATCTATACCTATGTTTCATAGATTACATCAAGGCATTTGACAAAGTAAAGCACCCAGAAATAATCAACATTTTAGAAAGCATAAACATAGACAGCAAAGATCTAAGAATAATAAAGAACATGTACTGGCAACAAACAGCGGCCATAAGAACTGAAAACCAATTGGGAATGCTTCAACGAATAAAACAGGGTGTTAGACAAGGTTTGTGCTGTCACCAGATTTGTTTAATATTTTTAGTGAGATTATGTTAAGATCTATAAGGGGCATGCCTAGACTAACAATTGGGGGTAATAATATAAATAATGTAAGTTATGCTGATGATACAGTAGTAATCGCTAAGAGTGAAAATGAGTTACAAGAAATGTTGGACATTATAGTGAAAGGAATCAAAAATAAAGGACTTAACCTTAATACCAAAAAGACAGAGGTAATGGTAACAACAAAGAAAAAGACATCACCTCAGTGCAAAAGACAAACAAGTGGAACAACATTAAAACAGGTAAATGAATTTAAATATTTGGGAACGTTGTTAGCTTAGACGGAAGATGTACAAAAGAGGTGAGTTACAGAATGGCTCAGACAAAAGCAGCTTTCCAAAAAATGAGGAAAATAGAATGCAATCCATTTTTGGCAATCGTAACAAGAAAAAGAGTTCTTAAATGTTATGTAGAGCCAGTCTTAACATATGGATGCGAATCATGGACAATAGGACAACAAGAACATCACTGGAGTCTGTAGAAATGTGGTTTTACAGAAGAATGTTGCGAATACCATGGACAGGTAAGAAGAGTAATGAAAACATTGTGAAAGAGGCCAAATCAAACAGAGAGCTAATTTCGTATATTAGGAAGAAACAATCATCGTTTTTTACCATGTAATGAGAAGAGAACAGCTGGAATATATTGTAACAACTTGGACAATTGAGGGACGAAGAGATAGAGGGAAGCAAATAGAAAAAATACCATATAGTTTAAGAGAATGGCTTGGCAGAATGTCAACAACAAAAATGATAAAGAACTGTCGAGATCGAAAGTTGTGGAGAGACATGACGACCTACGCCAGCAACCCCGGTACTTGATGATGATGAATTGTATCTTCAGCCTCCGCTATATCAGTTGCCATTTTCTCTGCTTCTCTCAAGCCTTTGTTAGTTGTCTCCGTGCTATTCACTTTCTCTGACAAAGTAACCATCTTTTTTTTTCTTTTTGGCTTGTTTCCATACCCTAATCTCATGGTCACTTTTTATTAATTTCTCTTTCATCTCCTCTATTACTCTTTTACGTTCTTCATTCTTCTCCTCAATAAATTTAGACTCATGCGTTTGTCAGATTATTTCTCTATCACTACCTAAACAGGCATCAACATAATTCTTTACAAGCACAGCTTCTAAAT
The DNA here is from genome assembly GCA_032433765.1 of Megaustenia siamemsis. Classification (NCBI taxonomy): domain Eukaryota; kingdom Metazoa; phylum Mollusca; class Gastropoda; order Stylommatophora; family Ariophantidae; genus Megaustenia; species Megaustenia siamemsis. The sequence continues at coordinate 92,280,370 of JAVIAB010000124.1, forward strand.
CAGTCTGGGTATCTCTTGTCACGTATGTCTTAATTACTTTCCTACTAATTTTAGATTTCTTATAGACTAACCTTTCTACCTCATTCGTTTCATCCTCAACTGCCGTCAGAAATTCTTTGTTGTCTGATATATCTGCTACTGTGTATTCGCAATAAATGTACCCATATTTTGTTCCCTAATCCTCTTGTTTATTTGAAGACCATACAACCTTTAGTTTGGTCTCTCATAGAGTGCATAGGTTCCTCTTTACTGTCATTTATTAAAAATGGTCTTGTCTTTCGGTTGTCTTGGTATCTGTTTCTTATTACTGGTCTAAATATCTATACTTTTATTTTATAATTTGTTATTGAAAGTTCCATCCTCAAAATATCAATTACTATTGTGCTATCTTTATAAAGTATCATGTCTCTATTTCTGTTGTCTGGTCTGTCTATTGGTTATGGACGGCCTCGGTATCACTGCAAGCGTATTAAAATCCATAATTGCTCAACCGCCCGTGCCAGTGGAATCATCCGAATTATAACTCATCTTCCAAACAAAGAAAGGTAACTGTAGTCCCCATCATAGCAGTCTCAGCACACGCCAAAAGACATAAGGCGAAACCGCACAGAAAGTGAACACAGCCAACTGTTCCCTGTCATACGATATCATCATTCATCGTACACAATTGGAATATCGAAACATGATCAAAATGGATGAGCCACACAGCTCACGGTGTGCACAGAGCACTTAACTCAGTAGCTCCTGCAACAAGCCGGACTTGGAACATGAGGAAACTGCAACAAGGAACACTTTGCAGACATAGCCTTCAATGGTTCCTGCCGCCTATCCATCACATTACCCGGAAGATCACGTCCTCCTGAAAATGATGATCGTCATAGTAAATGTATGGCGCTTGATGATGTTAGGAAATCGTGTTTAACTCCAGCTCCGAACATACAAAACACAGTTCGTCTTCAGATTATCCCCGTTGCACACCAAACGCAAGATTAGCGCATGGTCGGTCTTGGGACACACGATGATCCATTATGATGACGTAGCACGCACAAAATGTCTGCGCCCATGTATTCATTATTACTCTACTGAATGCAGTCTACAACGAACGAAACATGGTACAAACTTCCCAAAGACGCTGACTTGACTGACTTGACGGATCCCACCACATTAATGCGTTGTAACTTGTAAATAACTTGCGTCAACCAACTCCATCAAATGGTCACTGAACAGCACTATATAAGGTCTGTCTATAAATGTACAAAACATTTTTTTTTTCCAAATTTTTAAAAATATTTCCTAGCGTGTTCTTCTTTAATATCCTTCTTTAAATTCATTACTATTATTTTACAGCTATTTGTTTTGTTTGCCATATCCCTTGTTGCACGAACTTTAGCAGTAATTATTTCTTTTGTAACAAAACTTTCTGTCAGGTCAGGTAATTTTATCTTCTACTGTATGTAGTAGTACATACAGTACAACCTATGGCTGCCCTGCTGCCTTGCAGGTAAGCTCGGGAGAGTAAAAGGCTAAGAGAAGGTACCCCGAAGCAATCAATCCCACTGCCTTGTGGGTGAGACATTTTAGTCAAAGGCTGGCGGAGCCAACCGTAAACAAACCGACAGAAGGCAACAGAAAACCACATTCGTAACTTCTTTGTACAATCAAGAATCGCCACAACAATAGAAATAACGACGACAACGTTAAGGGGGATTCCAACGGAAAACCCTCGTTCGGTAGGGGACATTATGTGCTACAGTTGATAAATCATCATGATCAAGCTACTGTAAGCAAAATAAAGATAAAACAAACTCTAAAGATAGGTACTTGGAGTGTGAGAACACTCATGCAGAAGGGTAAAATGGAAAACATCATACAAGAAATGAAAAGAATTGGTTTACATTTACTGGGACTTTTGTGAAATGAGATACACCGGATAAGGGGAGATGTATTCTGATAAACATCAAATAATTTATTATGGAGGTACTGAACTCCTGCTCAATCTCAATTCAATGTTCATAGCCCTACCTAAGTAATCTGGTGAGATTGAATGCAATGATCATCACACAATAAGCATAATGAGTCCCATGACTAAGATATTACTAAGAATCATCATGCGAAGAGTGTGAAACAAAATCAGTCCAGAAATTAGCGATGAACAGTGTGGTTTTGTTGGAGGTAAAGGAACGAGCAGTGCCATATACATCATACGATCTTTAGTAGAAAGAGCCACACAGAGAAACCTATGTTTCATAGATTATAACAAAGCATTTGACAAAGTAAAGCACCAAGAAATAATCAACATTTTACAAAGCATAAACGTAGATAGCAAAGATCTAAGAATAATAAAGAACATGTACTGGCAACAAACAGCGGCCACAAGAACTGGAAAAAAATTGGAATGTTTCAACAAATAAAACAGGGAGTTAGACAAGGTTGTGTGCTGTCACCAGATTTGTTTAATTTTTATAGCGAAATTATTTTAAGATTCATAACGGGCATGCCTGGAATAACAATTGGAGGTCATAATACAAATAATATAAGGTATGCTGATGATACAGTATTAATAGCTAAGAGTGAAAATGAGTTACAAGAAATGTTGGACATTATAGTGAAAAAAAGCAAAAATAAAGGACTCAGCCTTAATAGCAAAAAGACAGAAATAATTGTAACAGCAAAGAAAAAGACATCACCTCAGTGCAAAATAAAGACAAGTAGAACAATATTAAAACAGGTAAATGAATTTAAATATTCGGGAATTTTGTTAACCTCAGACGGAAGATGTACAGAAGAGGTGAGATGCAGAATGGCTCAGGCAAAAGCAGCTTTCCAAAAAAAATGAGGAAAATAGAATGCAATCCATTTTTGACAATAGAAACTAGAAAAAGAGTTCTTAAATGTTATGTAGAGCCAGTCTTAACATATGGAAGTGAATCATGGACAATAGGATAACAGACAAGAAAATCACTGAAGCCTTTTAAATGTGGTTTTACAGAAGAATTTTAAGAATACCATGGACATTTAAGAAGAATAATGAACATGTTCTGAAAGAGGTCAAAGCAAAAAGTGAGCTAATTTCCAATATTAGGAAGAAACAATCATCATTTTTTTAAACCATGTAATGAAAAGAACAACTGAAATATATTGTAACAACTGGAAAAATTGAGGTACAAAGAGATAGAGGGAAGCAAATAGAAAAGATACTAGACAGCTAAAAAGAATGGCTTTGCAGAAGGTCAACAACAGAAATGATAAATAACTGTCGAGATCGAAAGTTGCGCACAGACATGATTACCTACGCAGCAGGCCCTGCACTTGATGATAATGGGTTCTCTTTTCATGTTTGTAATTTTAAGACTTCATCATTTGTTTTCTTTTCCTTTCATCCAGTTTTTTTCCATTTGTCTATAAATACACATTTAAAAGGCTTCAATTTTCTATTCTCTTTGTTGTTTAATTTCCTTGTTTTTGCACCATACAGAAATGCTGTGAAGATATGATATTTTGCTATTCCTAGTTTTAGCCCTGGTGTTATTTGTTTTGATGTTAGTATATTTTTCCTACAACAGAGATGAGATGCAGAATAGCTCAGTCAAAAGCAGCCTTCCAAAAAAGAGGAAGATACAGTGTAATCAATTGTGCACAATAGAAACAAGAAAAAGAGTTCTTATGTGTTATTTAGAGCCAGTCTTAACATACGGATCTGAAACATGGACAATAGGACAAACTGACTAAAACGTCACTGGAGGCTATAGAAATGTCATTTTACAGAAGAATGTTGAGAATACCATGTGCAGCTAAGCAGAGCAATGAAAATGTTCTGAAAAAGTCAGATGAATAGAGAGAGCTAATTTCCTATATTAGGAAGAAACAATAATCATTTATTGGCAAATTTAATTGGAATAAAAGCTGGAATACTTTGTAAGAACTGGGACAATTGATAGACAAAACGATAGAGTTAAGCAAAGAGAAGAGACACCAAACAGCTTAAGAGAATGGCTTGGCAGAAGATCAGCAATAGAAAGGGTAAATAACTGTCGAGATTGAAAGTTGTGGAGAGACATAATCACCTACGCCACCAGGCTTGGTACTTGATGATGATATTATTTATGTCATTAAAATTACTATTTTGCAATTACTATTCTTTTATTTATTCCAGTTTTACATTTACCATCACTGGTTATAGTATGTAAAACGTAGTTGTAGCTCTGAACTATCTCCAGGTCTATTCTTTAAACTTTGATATTCACCTGTAGGTTTTGAGTATTATCTTTGTTTATGGTCATTGTTTTAGTCTTTGATATACATATCTAATCTATATTTTGTGCTTGTCATGTTTACTTCATAAGTAATTGTTGCAGTCTCTGTACACCTTAAAAAGACCAACGAGGAACATTTCAATGAGGCAAGCACATAAGGGAGGTTCCTAAGAAATATCAGAAAGAAACAATCATCATTTTTAGGGCACATCATGAAAAGAAGAATGTTGAAATACTTATTTACAACTCGCAAAATACAGCGAAAGAGAGATTGCAAAAGACAAAGATAGAAAATACTTGATAACTTGCTGCCATGGCATTGAAAACAGTAAACAACAGAATTGATACGATACACGGCCCTGTTAGAGGAAGCTGCTGGATAATATGGAGCATACTCGTAACACAGAACGATCCAGCACCTCATTGTTAGTTACGTTGTCTGTTCAGGTAAAACCGAGTATACACATTCAACAGCTCAACAAAATCTATTTTTTTTAATTGTAATGTGCATACAATCCAGACACTGTTTGTATTTCGCTGAGTGTTCCACACGGAACTTCTTGTCCTTCATGTCTGCATATTAGTTAAAACCCACACTCTGCATAACGATCTAGATAATGTTGCTGATTCCATGTCTGATGTTACATTTAGCTATGAAGATGACGTACCGGTATTGGAGGTCCTAAGTCAGTTTAATCCCCCGTTTGTTTTCGCTTAGAATAATAATTTTAGGTAGCACACGCACTGTCTGAGGTAATTTGTATGGGAGCAAACAGCAATAATAAAATATAACAAGGAGAACTCTACACCAATTGATATAAAAAGAGGAGTAAGACAGGATGCATCATATCACCAATCTTGTTCAATCTATACACTGAGCAAATCTTTTAAAAAATCATAGAGATGCCACGCCTACAAATTAATGGAAAGATAATCAATAACTTAAGATATGCTGATGATACTGTTCTACTAGCAGAAAATCCTAAAAACCTACAACAATTGCTTAATGTAATAAACATTACAAGCAAAAAAAAATATGGACTAGATATGAATATCAAAAAGACGAAAACTATGAACATAAAACAAAGTAAATTCTCAAGACCTACAATTAAATATCACAGTGGAGGGAATACATCTGGGGACAGTCCAGAGCTACAACTACCTGGGACATACTATAACCAATGATGGAAAATGTAACATTGAAATAAACAAAAGAATAGGTATGGCAAAACGTAATTTTAATGCCATGAAAAATATACTAACAACAAAAGAAATATCAGCAGGGCTGAAACTAAGAATGACAAAATGTTACATCTTTTCAGTATTCCTGTATGGTGCAGAAACATGGGCATGAGACAAGAAAACAGAAAAGAGAATTGGAGCCTTTGAAATGTAGATATATAGAAGAATATGTATAATTGGATGGAAAGAAAAGAAAACAAACGATGATGTCTTAAAACAAATAAAAATGAAGAGAGAACTACTAAACACAATAAAAAAAAACAGATGCGATTTTTGGGCATTGTTAAAAGACACAATAATCTTGGAGGGGAAAATATAAGATAAAAGAGTCACAGGCAGACCAAGACTAACATGGACGAGTAACATCAAAAGATGGACAAATCAGCCTATAACAACCTGCACCATGAAACCAAGAGACAGCAGAATGGCGCACCATGGTAGCCAAACTTCATTGTGGAGATGGCACTCGATGATGATGATGAGAAACTGTTCTTTTAATACAACAATTTCAATACAACACTTTTTATACACACTTTTAATACAATACTTTAAATTCAACACTTTAAATACAACACTTTTAAGAGAACACTTTTATCATAAAATGTTTACTCAGATCAAGAGTATAAACACACCCAAAAGAGTGAGGATTGCCTGTGTCTGTATATTCATCATCTCACTCGGTAGTAGTTGACCTGTTTGGACAGGGATCAAAATGTTCCACATCAAGGAACAAAATTCGTGTTTATTATCGTGGTATTATCTCAACATTGCGATGATAACTTTTGCCATCAATAACTTTGTTATTCAATTCTGTGTCTTTGTGATAATCACTATCTTTGCAACGACACATTCACTGAAGCTTAAAAAACAATCAAAATGCAGACAATAAACAATCAACAGCACACAGTTTGACAGTTTCTAACCGTGACCAGAAAGCAGCCAAAATGGTTGTGATCATTTCTATTTTGTTTAGTATTTGACTTGTTATTGTTACCATTATTACGTTAGCTGTTGGGCTTGTACAAGACCTGTCGGTTAATAGATAATATACCTGTATATCATTAATGGTAGGTAGAATTGGCTACATAATGGAGAGTGTAAATTCATCAATGAATATATTTATTTATTACCGCATGAGCAGCAAATACAGATGAATCTTTCATCCTTTATATTCCATAGATACGAGGTAAATATTGCTTCATATGGCTAGATTTACACAAGCAAGAGAAATACGAGTGTTTGAAAACATTTTTGTTTTATTATTTTTTTTTTAAATTTGTTCCTTAAATGTCTAAGTAAGGACAAGTAGAAGCAAGTAAAACTGAAATCCCTCAAAAATATTCTTCTTATACACATACGAGCAGTCAATACTAAGGCATCTGAAACCTGCATTGTTTATATATACAATATACATATTTTACCTTAATTAACAGTCACATGTGTAAATGTAAAAATAAAGGTAATAATAAATGTATTTGTTTTAATTTTTTTTTCTAAATGTCAATATATTTTTAATATATTAATTTTATTTATTTATTATTAATATAATAATTATTAATATTTATTATTAATAATATTATTATTTATTATTAATATTTTAAATTATATATTTATAATGACAATATGTCAATATTTTCTGTTACGTGTTCTTTGCGATAGTTGCAAGTAAACAACTCACATACACCGTTTGAAGATCAAGTATTAATCACCAAAGAAGTGTAATAGTAACAACAACAGATAAACGAAAATGTTTTCACCAAAAATGTAACAATTGCGCGATAGCTCAGTGGTTAGTGAACTGGACTACTACGGACAAGGGGTAGGGTTCGATCCAACCGACGGCTCCGGGTTCACCCAGCCTAAATGGGTACCGGATTTTTCTGGGAAAGTAAGCAGCACGGGCGTAATACCGACCACATTACCCCAAAAATCATGTGCTGAAGGTCTGTAAAATATGGGTCACTAACACCATATTTCCCTATACGCCACTTGGCGTGACGGGGGTACTTTACTTTTACTTTTATAAACCCTACCATGTAGGTCACAACTATAGCTCGTTTCAAATCACGTGACCAACTTCAAAACGCTATTACTCAGTAGCCGTTTGTTAAAAACTGTTGAAATGTTCCAAATGTTATTAGAATGTAAAAGACCCTTTAAATGTATATTTAACAAATATCTTGCAGCTGCAGTTTTCTTAAAGCGGCGAATTTCTTTGATGTTTGTCAAAATTGTAAATTGTGAACCCCTAAATAATAGAAATTACCGTAGTTGCTGGTCTATGATTAATTTTCACTAGGTAAAGGCGTGGCCGTAATGGGGAAATAACTGAATAAAACAAAACACCAGGAGAATTATTGTTTTCTCAGTTCGAGGACGGACGATAATATCAAGGTATACCTGTATGTCCAATTTTCATAGTTGTGTGGTCCTGAAAAGGTCCGTTTGTTGAAATAATTTAAGGTAATATAGGGGCCAACATTGTGGGGGCTATATACTTTCATTCTGAATCAGACGAGTATAAAAGATTAATAACTGTTTGGGGTTGAACATTCCACAAACCATCATTTTTCCAATATTCCTCTTCCTGTTTTAAGACGTGGTCTTCATATTTAGCCCAATAATCTGTGTCTATATTTAATAAAGCGAGATTAGCAAGAGTCTTTACATCGCATATTTTGAATGTTGTATTTTCATTTGCCACTTGTCCTTTTAATTTTGCCCAGATTAGTTCTATTGGATTTAAATGAGCATGGTAAGGTGGCAGCCTCAAACTTATATGACCGTGCTCTTGGATAATCTTATCTATTTGAAAAATCTTTGTCCTTTGTTTTTGCTTTACTAGAGATAGTAATTCATTTTTTAAGTACATGTTATTAAATTGTATGTGCTCCTTTGTGAGCCATATCTTAATAGCATCTTTTGTACTGGATGACGTCGGGACTTTATCTTCAAGTGCAACAATGTTGTGGTACGCTGCATTGTCCATTATTAGGCAAGATGGTCGATCTAGTGATGGGAGAACAGAATTTTCAATCCAATGTCTAAATATGTGACCATTCATCTCAGAGTGATAATCCCGATTGTCTATGGATTTTGAAAGAAAAATGAGCTCTGCATTCTGTATTAGTCCATGTTGTCGACTACCTGCATGAGCAATTATCAAGCGCTGTCCTTTGCTGCTAGGTATTAATCTCTTAATCTTTCCATCTGATGACTGCCATTCCCTTTGGTTAGTGTGGTGAGCATTGATCCATGTTTCATCCAAGTATACAATATCATAACCTTGCTTGCGCACCTCTTTTACTTCACGTAAGTACATGCTTCTCATGACTACTATATGTGGCTTCTCACAGATGATGTTTCGTCCATTGGAATACTTTCTGAATGTAAAGCCTGCAGCTCTCACATTCCTCCATAATGTAGACTTTGATATTTCAATACTGTTGTTCTTTTACAGCGATACTTTTAATTTTCTTATTGTAACAGTTTCATTCATACCCAACATTTTGCGAATTTCACTTCTAATAAGTTCACTGTCGAAATTATCCAACATTTTTGCTCTTCCTTGTGATTTTGTATATTTTGAACATTGACGGTCACGTGCTTGAATTCAGCGATTAGATGACCGTTTAGATAAATCCAAAATGTGTCTTGTCCTATTCTCAGGGTTTTCTAAAGAATGAAATAATCTTCCTCGTTTAGCCTCTTTGCAAAAATAGTCATACATTTTTATTGCGATGTTTTGTAAACTGCAGAATTTCATTTTAAGACTCATGATAAATGTTATCGTTCCACGTCTCCACCTCTGAAAGAACGGAAATGGAACACACAATTTCTCGTGTTTTTACAAGTGTCTAATTGTGTCAAAAAACCACTGCGAAAGCGTGCAAACAAGTCAATTTTACCGTGTATGGATTTTTACTCGCTATTTTTAACTTAAAATACGATAAACATTAAGTTTTGACTACATCAATGGTTCGTTATAAATTTATATAAATCAAATAAGCAACAATAATAAATAAATGTTTTTCTTTTATGAAATTAATTCCCTGTTGGGCTCTAATCATTATAACTTTACATGCAAATTTTGAACAACTTACAACAAGCGGTTAAAAAGCTATCGATTTTAAAAGTTGGGCACGAGTTATGAAACAAGCTATAGAACTCGCTCTGTTATATACACAATTCCGTACATTTGGGAGTACATTTTATAACAGTTATCTTTTATAGAGAGGAAAAGAATTGGAGTCCCTTCTGATCACACAGTGGGCATGCATGTTCACAAGTCAGTACTTAAATAGTTGAGCAACAAAAGAATAGTCACATATTGTATTAACAGACACATCCTTACAATAATAAATTAATTAACAACGATCAAAGAATGTTCAACTTGACTATGAAGTACAATAAATTATTTTAAAATATTGCTTAAAATAAATAATGACCATCTTCGCCACTCTCCCATTATTGATATTGAATAAACAGAAATATTTTTGAATATCGCAAATTACTATGTATGAAGCAATTCACAAAAACTACAGTGTTTTGTCTATTTAATCATGCAAGAATAGAGAGACAACATACGAAATCATCATTTATTTGTCACAATATTAAATATTCGGATTATTCCACTGGCACGGGCGGTTGAGTAATTTTTTTTTAATTTTAAGTCGTTTGCAGTGATACCGGGGCGTTCCATAACCATAGACATACTATTAAATATATAGTATGTTAGCAAGACATAATCTATTTTTTAAAAAACAAAGAGCAAATTAGATTCACACTCACCTATTTATCTAGAGACAAAGCAATGCAGAGTGACTAACAAAATCATGAAAGATATTGTATGTTACTTAGACCAAAGATAACATATGTACATTTAATGTGAGGGTTCCCAAGCAGTTGTTTCATAATAACTTTCATCCTGTAGATTTATGTTATACATAGACAATTTTGTGACTTATAATTAAGTTTTTTCATCCCAAAAAATTATGTTCCACATTACTGGTAGTTATGTATTACAATTTAACAAAATTGTAACTACGCTGTGCACATAAAATTGAATTTAATTATGGTTGAGGATATATATAATAAATATAAATATATTGTATAACAAACACTCACGATATATTCGTACATCTACGCTTTATAATAAATATAAATGGCGTATATAACAAAATCGTCCGATATATACCTACATCTAAGTTTTTTAGGATCTATTTGAAATAATAAAGATTCAGTATTTAGTATCTATCTAAGACAGAAAGATTAAGTTTTTAGTATCTATTTAAGACAAAAAGATTACGTTTTTAGTATCTATCTAAGACAGAAAGATTAAGTTTTTAGTATCTATTTAAGACAACAAGATTACGTTTTTGGTATCTATCTAAGACAGAAAGATTAAGTTTTTAGTATCTATTTACGACAAAAAGATTACGTTTTTAGTATCTATCTAAGACAGAAAGATTAAGTTTTTAGTATCTATTTAAGACAACAAGATTACGTTTTTGGTATCTATCTAAGACAGAAAGATTAAGTTTTTAGTATCTATTTAAGACAAAAAGATTACGTTTTTAGTATCTATCTAAGACAGAAAGATTAAGTTTTTAGTATCTATTTCAGACAAAAAGATTACGTTTTTAGTATCTATCTAAGACAGAAAGATTAAGTTTTTAGTATCTATTTCAGACAAAAAGATTACGTTTTTAGTATCTATCTAAGACAGAAAGATTAAGTTTTTAGTATCTATTTCAGACAAAAAGATTACGTTTTTAGTATGTATTAAAAACAAAAAAACAAAAGTTATTTTATTAGTATCTATTTAAAACAAAAAAGATTCAGTTTTAGAGAAGTTACTGTTTTCAAATTATAGCTGTCACTTCATTACCTCACGTGATACAAAATTATAAAACTTTAAAAGACATATCAAAAGTACATGTCATATTTGTCTGGACAAAAATTAACCACACATTCTATGACAGTTTTCTTTTATGTAAATTCACTCTAACAATACAGATAAAGTATTAATTTTCCAAGAATTATGGTGTGGCTTAAGTGAAAATGTATATTAAAATTCATTTATCTCGTTTTGGGAGCTTGCTGCATAATTTACCAAGGTCTGATTATTGACTATTGGGACCTACATGCAACAGTAGCATGGCTGTGTGCAATTTTTTTTTTACACGATTCTAACTATATTCATCCGCTTGAAACTATCCATTGAATAATGGCATCCAAAGACAACGCAGATCTTATTGATCGAGTCGTTATAATTTATTCGTATGTTCTTTACACCGCGATATGTCAGATAATCAACATCTTTGGCATCGTCACCAACATTATCAACATCGTCTGCTTTTGCAGACAAGGATTTGACGACTGCATAATTTACCAAGGTCTGATTATTGACTATTGGGACCTACATGCAACAGTAGCATGGCTGTGTGCATTTTTTTTTTACACGATTCTAACTATATTCATCCGCTTGAAACTATCCATTGAATAATGGCATCCAAAGACAACGCAGATCTTATTGATCGAGTCGTTATAATTTATTCGTATGTTCTTTACACCGCGATATGTCAGATAATCAACATCTTTGGCATCGTCACCAACATTATCAACATCGTCTGCTTTTGCAGACAAGGATTTGACGACTCTGTGAACATCAGTTTGTTAGGTAAAATAATGAGAGAAAAACAATGATTAGTGTGATATGTCCTTTTTTGTTCACAACTTCTGTTAATACACTCTTTAGCGTGTACTTCTTCCTCCACTGATTATCAAACGTTTAGTGTTAGGGAAAAAGAGTACCTTCCCTACGCATATTTTGTGGTTAAGCTATTCCAAATCTGGAACTTTTTAATCTCTGCTACCACTGTTCTCCACCATCATGTACTTACTTTTCTTCCAATCTGTTTTTTATAAATTTCATTTGAACGAAATGTCAGCTCTTGTGATCGCTATTGATATCCTCTAAAGCAAATACAGCTACTGTTTGTTATACATTTTTACCGGACTCATATGTGTTGCGTTATGATAATTTCTTACCTCACTGTAAATATTCAAATTTTAATAATATTTAGAACTTGAGGTATTTACTAGCTTTTTATCATAATCCATTACAGGGTCTGCGGGCGCAGGTCATCATGTCTATCCACAACTTTCGAGATCTCGACAGTTATTTATCATTTCTGTTGTTGACCTTCTGCCACGCCATTCTCTTAATTTGTCTGGTATTTTTTCTCTTTGCTTCCCTCTATCTCTTCGTCGCTCAATTTTCCCAGTTGTTACAATATATCCCAGATGTTCTCTTCTCGTTACATGGCCAAAAATGATGATTGTTTCTTCCTAATATTGGAAATTAACTCTCTTTTTGCTTTGGTCTCTTTCAGAACGTTTTCATTACTCTTCTTAACCGCCCATGGTATTCTCAACATTCTTCTGTAAAACCACATTTCTATAGACTCCAGTGATTTTCTTGTCTGTTGTCCTATTGTACGTGATTCACATCCATATGTTAATACTGGCTCTACATAACATTTAAGAACTCTTTTTCTAGTTTGTTATAAGTAGCGGTAATATAAATGTGTCCGTCGTGTGAAAAATCGATATTAGCTCCATGTAAGAATCTTAACTGCGTGGACTAGAAGTAAAACGTCAATCTCTCGACAGGAAGGTCTCGCGTTTGTATCTCGATCTCGCCATAGACGATGGAAATTTTTCAAAAATGTAATTCGGGGTTTCTTCGTCCTTTACCAAATTTTCTCGTTTATAGCGTCAATGACAGTCAACAACAGAACTGATACCATGCACTGTGGATTGAAAATTGTGGAAGGACATGATCGTCTACCCAAAACCGGCATGGCACGTGATGATAATGATGACGTCTTATTTTTCTTTTGCCTTAAGGTTATTACTGCACATAGGTAAGGTGACCATATTTTTGAAACCCTAGTCCGGGACAGATTAATTTGATTTAAATTGTCCATCAATAAAATGAAATTTCTTCCGTCTTTTTCAAATGAATAAAACATTTATCGTAAAACTAATTAAAACAGATAACAATATAGGCTTGCAAAAGGTTATCAGGAGATAAAAAAAAAAAGCAATAGTGATACTCACTTAAATGGAAGGTGAAGTAGAGTTACTGTAATTTTCTGATCAGTATTTCAGTTTCGGTATACAAGATTTAAAACTTGAACCGCATTTTACTGTTACTGTTTCGCCAAATAAACAGCCAGTTCAACTTTCTAAACATTTTCTATACAACAACGGAGTAATGTATATTTTTAAGTCGAAGAGACGTTTACCATATTGGCAAAATTGGTAAAAGTTTGTTTCGCTAATGTATCTTAACAAATCCGGGACAAAAGCTAAAAAATCGGCCAAAATCAGGACAAATTCGGGTCAGCAACAAATCCGGGACAAAAGTTGAAAAAACAGAACAAAATTCGGAACTGTTTGGGAAAAATCGGGACGTCTGGTCACCTTATTGTGGTATGCCTTTGGGAATCCGTTTCAACCTTTACTTGGTATACTACGGTACATGTGGCTTTGCCATCTTAGACAGCGTTACTTTGAGACCGAGAATAAACGAGTTACCGCAACCCAAACCTAGCGCGTCTATGTTCGTTATCCTGTTCAGGAGTTGTGTATATCGTAGACAGTTCAGAGTAAAGCATTTTTTTCTATGGCGAGGTGTAGAAAGTCCAGTCCTGATGGCATATAGAAAAGTGGCACATTCTAATATCTCCGCGTTCAGTGTCAGCATATTTGTATTACACTCTCTGTGCCAGTTAGATAGTGTTGTTGCTGAGTCCACTATAATGGTTGATCTATGATAGTTACATTTGTTAGCAGCTACAGATTGTTACCGGGTTTGACAATATTTACAGACACATGCTATGGTCATCGGCTCTTTCAATTTATGGCGAGTTGAAACATCTCACATGATTGGTTGAATTAAGTTGACAAAGGTGTGTGTAGCCAGAGAGTATGTATATTACAATTAAAAGTATCTTAACTACTATATTAGTATCTTAGGATGTTTGTCCTCTTCTTTTAAACTGTGAAAATGTCAAAACTAGTGTCAGAGTCTGTGAAAACATTAATCGCTCACTATTTAATGCTTTTCTTCAGGTTTATCAATATCTGACTTTGGCAACCTGGTAACCATGACATGGACAGCGTTGTTTCTAACTCCAGCTTTCCTTGCAGCTGATTTACCATTTGATCCCATGGAAACTTGCTACCTGACATCGGTAATGATGCATTTTTCCTTTACAAGAATCAGCAGCTGCACCACGGCCTTGATTACCATAGAGAGATGTTTGTGTATAACCGCTCCTTTACAGGTTGGTATATTACATCATTTGATACAGTTGTGGTAACTTAACATTATTTCACTTTTTAAAAACTTTTTAGCGGTAAAAGGTTTTCTCATCTCATAATTTTTTATTTGAATAATATTTATCTGTTCCATGTTTATATCTTCACTTCTGATTGCCAAGTAGCAACATGAAGAACTGGCCACACTGCACTATGGATAAAAATATCCCTTTTCGACCCCGCGTTTGTTTCCTGGTTATACGATTCCATGGTATCTGGTTAGTGAGATGTGCTGTTTAGCAAAAAGGCGGAAAGTCTTGTGTACACTCTGTGCATGTTAAAGAAACCTTGGCAATTAAGCGTCGAAAAAAATTTAAGAAAATGTCTACTGCCGGACAAAAACTATTAAAGAAATCTATCCATGCTGTAAACTGATGTGTTGCGTTGAAAATGTCAGCTATTAAGGTTTGTTGTAAACTAGCGACATAATTAAAACATGTGAACTTATCGCAGACGAAAAATTTATTTCGATGACAATAACATAATTTGTGCAAATGAAAGTACAATAGAGCTTCCATGTTGGTCTTGATTGGTCACATTATGTCTTTCTCGTATTATGAAATGCATTGACAGAGTTTCGGTTAAACTTACAATATGAAGTATATATATATAAATATATATATATATATATATATATATATATATATATATATAGAGAGAGAGAGAGAGAGAGAGAGAGAGAGATTTGTTAATTTTAATAAAACATTATTATTACTTTAGCATTTATAAAATTTATCTCCTCAGATTAAAAGTATAATCACGCCCAAACGGATGATCGTTGTCTATGTATGTATATTCATCATCTTCTTCTGCAGTGGCTCCCCAGTTTGGGTCGTCAATAGACTGGGATTTAAATATTTTCCATTAAAGAACAAAACTCTTGTTGGCATTATCTCCACAGCGGATCGAGAAAACGTTGAGATGATAACTTTTGGCATCAACAACTTTTTCATCCCTTTCTGCTGCTTCATGATCATCGTTGTCTGCACGACAATACTTTCATTGAAACTTAGAAGTCAATCAAAGTGGAGACAAGAAACAATCACCAGCTCACAGATTGACAGAGTTTCTAGCCGTAACCAGAAAGCAGCTAAAATGGTTGTAATCATTTCCATTTTGTTTATTATTTGTTTCGTCCCTCTGACCATCATTATGTTAGCTATTGGCCTTGTACCGGAACTGTCGCTTAAAAGAAAATATACTTATATATCATTATTTCTTGCTGGAATTGGCTACATATTGGAGAGTGTAAATTCATCAATGAATATATTTATTTATTACCGCATGAGCAGTAAATATAAACGAATAGTTGGTGCTTTATTTAGTAAATGTGCATATCAAAGGAAGCTGTAAATGGCTGCTAGATTAATAAAATTTATAGGTATACCAGTGTTTGAAAAGTCTTCTTGTTGTTGATATGTATACAGCGACCTCTGAGCTTACGAACTTGGGCCTGGAATGTTTTACTAAAACCATACACTTGTAGTAAAAGCACCCAATAGGTTTGATCTAGTTCTGTTTATATCCATTCTCACATGCTTTGCAGCATCGAAATAGGATAAGTTGACAGTCTTTTTTCTCTTCTCTTTATCCCTGCTGTTAATTGTCCGTGTGTATCTCATAAACTGTATAAACAAGCCATAATTTTCTTAGTCAGCTCTTTAATCCCACATTTTCGTAGCGTTTGTTGATATTTTCTATAAAATGTAGCTCTTATACACATATCACACGGCCAAACCATTGTGCCTATATAATGTCTGTTTATGGATTGAAAAAGATCGCCTCTGAACTTATCTCTTAGTCTAGATCGGGTGACGAATCAAACGTATCAATCTTTCCATGGGCTAATTAAATCTGATATGTGAAATAATAATAAAAAAAAATATTAGACACGTTTGCAACAGTTACAATAATGAAATAACACTAAGATAAATACATCTACTAGACGTAATATATAAATAGTAAAACATACATAGCAGGATGAACATATAATGATTTCAAAATAAGGTAAAACGAAGCAAGAGGAGCCTTCTCTGCATTAGGAAAAAATGAAAATCCAATAAAATTAGGTTAAAAACAAAAATTAAAATAGTGGGCGCTAGTGTTATTGTATATCATTCCTAGTGTATGTCTGTGAAACATGAAGAACAACAAAACAGGACAAGCACAAAGATTAGACTTTCGTTAATGGATGCTTGCGCAGAATAAGAATGGATGGGGATGGCAGAACAAAATTACTAACTTGAAATTATAGGAAGGTACCAGATAAATACGGGTGTCCGGTTAGCGCAATCGATAGGCGGTTGGCTTACCACGGCAACAGCCGGGGTTCGTAATCCTGGCGAGGACACCTGGGTTTTACTAATTCCCTAAAAATTAGTAGGAGCCGCGATAGCTCAGTGGTTAGTGAACTGGACTACTACGGACAAGGGGTAGGGTTCGATCCCAACCGACGGCTCCGGGTTCACCCAGCCTTAAATGGGTACCGGATTTTTTCTGGGAAAGTAAAAGCAGCACGGGCGTAATACCGACCACATTACCCCAAAAATCATGTGCTGAAGGTCTGTAAAATATAGGGTCACTAACACCATATTTCCCTATACGCCACTTGGCGTGACGGGGGTACTTACCAGATAAATACCAGTGGACAAAGAAATAAGACAAAACGATGGCGTCACAAACAAGAGATAAACAAGTGTTTGATAAAATTTGCTACCGATCCATATTTCCCGTAGTCAGCTATTTAATCACGCATTTTCGAAGCGTTTGATGATGTCTGATATAGAAGTTAGCCTTTCACACTTATCACACTACCAAATCATTGTATGTGTATGCTCTTTATGTATTCAAAAGCTGATATCACTTCGCCTCTGAACCTATCTCTCATTCTTTTTAAGGTCACGTGTTATTGATCAAACAAATTAGTTTTTGAGTCGATTGTTTTACTGTTAAAACAATTTATATGAAATAACAATTGAAAAATATTCAACTATTACAAACGTGTACATTGTCACAGTATACATTCAAGACGTTTACAATTGTCTTTGCTTTACATGAGAGCAAACATGAACATTTCTCTTCCTATTGCTTTTCATAAATCTGTTCACAAATCATATGGCCCTTTTCGTCTTGTCAAACGGTCTAGTGGAGGCTAATGTGTATTTTTGTAGGTTCTGTTTTTGTCGAACAGTTTCTCTCGTGGCTAATTCTACCAATGTTTGACAAACATACACAGCCACAGAATGAAAACGCAAGACCCACTGTTCCTCAGAGCTTTCCATCCTTTTCATGAGTCTTTTCGCTTCTAAGTTTTGCCTTAGCAGTCTCAAATGATGTTGTGCCATTCCTTAAGAATGCTCTCCATGATGTGCGATCTCTTTATTACCAGTCATTTTCACAAATGGAGAAGTAAATCAAAGATAATTTACAGATATCTCTATAACGTAGCTTAGGTCTGCCGATTTGTCTTTTTCCGAGTATTAGTTCACCATATAGTATTTGCCTGGGGATGCGTTTTTCTTCCATTCGCTGGACGTGCCCCAGCCATCTTAGTCTTCGACATCCGAGCATCGTCATGATTGTTGGGGTCTTAGCACGTTGCAGGACAGTTAAGTTGGTTATTTTGACCTGCTATTTGATGTGCATTATTCTGCGGAGACATCGCATGTGGACGAAATTTAGTCTTTTTTGGGTGATTTGAGTACGTTGTCCAGGTATCAGATCCATATAATAGTGTGCTAAGCACACAAGTTTGATATACTAAGAGTTTGGTCTTCGGTGTTAGTTTCGTGTTGTTCCAGGCTCTTTCTGTGAGTGCCGAAAGTCGTAGCTGCTTTACCATTTCGGCCGTTTATTTCATCATCAATAGAAGTAGTTTGTGTAATTGTGGATCCAAGATTCGTGAATTTCTGAACTGATTCTAGTGGATATTCTTTAATAGTAATTAATAGAGGTTTGATGTCACCTTGACTAAGAACTACTGTTTTGTGAACTCTAATTGACAGTGCAAAAAGGTCGCATACTTTGTCCAAGTTGTTGATCAGCGATTGTAGGGTGGCTTCACTATCAGGGACTAGGGCTGCATCGTCAGCCAATACAAGTTCTTTAAATATGGCAACATTTGTTATTGTTTTTGCTCTTAGTCGTGCTAAGTTGAACAGTGAGCCATTTGATCTTGTGCGAATGTAAATGTCTCCTGAGCTGTTTCCGAAGGCGTAATATAGAAGGGTAGCAAAAAATATACCAAAAAGGGTGGGGGCGAGGACACATCCCTGTTTCACTCCATTGTCGACTATAAAGCTCTCTGATTAACTCCCATCTAAGTGGATTTTAGCCAGTGGCATATTCTCTATGATATCCCAGCTATAGCCTGAACATATTAACGAAATACAAAAGGAAATGATAATTTATTATATTTTTTTAAAAGTTATGTTACAAATTTTCGAATATTCTATGGCTTTCTTATTATTTATAATATAATTTTCGTAGGTCGATATGATTTATTTGCTTTGATTTGCATTTATTAAGGCAAGGTTTTCCTCTGGTCACTATAACGTTTTTGAAATCAAATCTACTATACATTGAAACATCTAGAAGCCAGCGGTTCATTTTTCATCTATCCGGACCTTGTATTAACGACCTTGACATTCACAAATCCCCGTTAAAATGTATAGCAGGTGTTACCGCAAGAGAAATGCAGTTTCATGGGTTATTTTTAGCTCTAGCCAATCAGATTCGCCAAAAAGTGAAAGTGAAACTATGTCTATTTACCGGAACTTACTTAGCTATTTATAACTGCGTTATGCGCATCATCACCTAAGCTACGAATACAAGGTAAAAGAGGCAGACCAAGACTAACATTGACGAGTAACATCAAAAGATGGACAAATCAGCCTATGACTACCTGCACCATCAAAGCAAGAGGCAGAGCAGAATGACGCTCCATGGTAGTCAACATTCGTTGCGGAGACGGCACTCGATGATGATGATGTTATGTGCATCAGCATATGTAAAAATAACTTTTACTGCTCTCAAGAGAATAAAATCTTATTTAAATAACAGCTACAAGTGAGTATACTAGAAGCCTATCTAAAAGACAACTACAAGTGAGTCTACTAGAATCCTCTCTAAAAGACAACTACAAGTGAGTCTACTAGAAGCCTCTCTAAAAGACAACTACAAGTGAATCTACTAGAAGCCTCTCTAAAAGACAGCTACAAGTGAGTCTACTAGAATCTCTCTAAAAGACAGTTACAAGTGAATCTACTAGAATCCTCTCTAAAAGACAGTTACAAGTGAATCTACTAGAAGCCTCTCTAAAAGACAACTACAAGTGAATCTACTAGAATCCTCTCTAAAAGACAACTACAAGTGAATCTACTAGAATCCTCTCTAAAAGACAACTACAAGTGAATCTACTAGAAGCCTCTCTAAAAGACAGCTACAAGTGAGTCTACTAGAATCTCTCTAAAAGACAGCTACAAGTGAGTCTACTAGAATCCTCTCTAAAAGACAGTTACAAGTGAGTCTACTAGAATCCTCTCTAAAAGACAGTTACAAGTGAGTCTACTAGAATCCTCTCTAAAAGACAGTTACAAGTGAGTCTACTAGAACCCTCTCTAAAAGACAGCTACAAGTGAGTCTACTAGAATCCTCTCTAAAAGACAACTACAAGTGAGTCTACTAGAACCCTCTCTAAAAGACAGCTACAAGTGAGTATGTACCTGAGTTTAAAGTGTTGCCCTGTTCATGTCTCTTGAACATCAAAACGTGTAGTTAAAACATTTAACACTCAGTCTTATGAATCATTCACATTAAGTAATCTTAACTTGGCACATGACATAGAGTGGAGTATGTAATTTGTAATTATTGTTCTTCACTGAGATTCTCTTTAGGCGACTGTCGATCTTGACGGAGAAATCTCTTGTACTTGTTGCTGGCTACAATCAACACGCTATCTTTCTCACAAATGTATTTCATTACAGTTCTATGCATCTACTTACTAGTAATTCTTTGTAGCACCATTTCAGAAGATCCTTGGAAACACTGCACAACTGAGTTCTATTACTATCGCTATATGATCTAACCTGTACTGTTCTTGGAGTAACTAATTCCTCGTCCCTTCTTTGCTCTGGCTATCATCTGTGGCTAGCTATTCCA
Source organism: Megaustenia siamemsis (assembly GCA_032433765.1). Classification (NCBI taxonomy): domain Eukaryota; kingdom Metazoa; phylum Mollusca; class Gastropoda; order Stylommatophora; family Ariophantidae; genus Megaustenia; species Megaustenia siamemsis. The sequence goes on from JAVIAB010000124.1 coordinate 92,301,417, forward strand.
CTTTCCTGTGACTATCTCGGTGCATATCGGTCTGTTCGTTAGTCTTGATCAAGGAAGGAGACTGACAGCTAACTGTTCTGCTCTGCTCCGCTGCCCGTTCTGCTGTGACTGCTCCGCTGACCGTTGAGTGCCTTCTAACGTTTATATTTCCCCCTAGTTGCAATCCCAAGCTTCCTCACTCGGCCAATCGAATTATGCCAATCTCATTTCCGTTGTCTCCCAGTTGCTACACAAATACGTTACAGCCATTAAAACGATGAGTCACCTCTTTTCGCCTTCTAGAAATGTCCAGACCGCACCATCTTGAACACTTCATGTACCTATGTTATATTTCTATACTTTGTACACTTTTTACAATCTCCTGGTTCATTATTCCATTACCTCCCGCTCGTTTTAGTTTTCCAACGAGAAACGTTGAACACTCCTTAAAAATAGTAATAGTCTATAAACATAATACTATCATACCTACTTCACTGTAAACAAATTCATATTTGTATTTACAAAAGCTAAACACCAGCTGTAGTGTTCCAAAATCTAACAATGATACCTATGAAGTTCACCGAATATAGTTTACAATTATCATGCAAGTATTATAATCAAAACCATGTACTGTACAATAATTAATTATCGCTGGTACCATTACCACGTGCACTTGAAAGTATTAATAAAGATATTTAACAAATATTGAACATTTCTGATATCATCACAGTATGCATTTCTAACCGATGTCTTGCACTTGTCTGAAACAGAGGTAATCATTAACTTTAACAGGTCTTCAGAACATAATATCCTCTTAATTCACATAAGAACATATAACAATAATTGAACAATTCACACATCACCGGAGATCACGATCACAAACAAACAATTAGCTAGAGCAATATACTGATATTTTACTTACACCATCTCAATTCCACTTCAAAATACTGCTCTGAGTATTTGTTTTTCTAGTTTCATGAGTCTCAATTTCTCATAATACTCTAGCTTAGTATTTTCTATCTAATCTTATAATTTCAAAGCATTATGTCTGTGTACTGTCCACGTGATGTAGTAGACTATTTATATTCATTCGACTATAATATGTTATTAGGAAGAAACAATCATCATTTTTTGGCCATGTAATGAGAAAAGAATAACTGGAGTATATTGTAACAACTGGAAAAATTTAGGGACGAAGAGATAGAGGGAAGCAAAGAGAAAAAGATAACCGACAGCTTAAGAGAATGGCTTGGCAGAAGGTCAACAACAGAAATGATAAATAGCTGCCGAGATCGAAGGTTGTTGAGAGACTTGATCACCTACGCCGTACCCCAGGTACTTGATGATGATGATAATATACTAAACATTTAATCTCTTATTATATCATAACTTTTATGAGTACCATTCTAATCTCATAAATTCACATTAGTCTCAATTAATTCTTTCTCATGAATTCTCTTGTTTATTCTCATACATCTGTGCACAATGTCATCTTGCACAAATATAGTCATTAGACTATATATATATATATATATATATATATATATATATATATATATATATATATATATATATAATTTCTTATCATTAACTCTTTACCTCACATAACTTCCTTTAAGTCTCAAATAATTCTTCTCTTGAGTACTCTCACATAACTTTCCACGAGTTATCACTCTCGTTACACAATTACTATATTCAAAACCTATTATCCTCTCGGTCATCTCGAAGCACCCTTCCTCATTGGTAACTCAACTCTCTCTAGTTCATCTGAGGTTATCTCTATATTGCCTCACCTCTCTGGTCTACTATCATTCTCTAAATCCTTTAACGGCCATCTTATTACCAGCCTTAACTCTTTTTCTTGTAATAATCTGGGCACGAGCTATATGCTCATCCACAAATAAAAACATCTGTTTTAACGCGCTTATCATCTTGTCTTCTGCTCTCTTCTATTAGTTTATTTCACTCTGGAGTTCCCAGTGGCCAGAACACTACTTCTGAATTAGTGGTTCTTTCTTCTTGTATGTCATTTCTTTTATTTACACCAACTGTAGCAACTTGTCTATTCTTTTCTTATTTGTTCCTCTTGTGGAAGTTTGTATATTTTCACTATCAGTGGACAATTCTGCATCTCAATTCCACTCATTGACGTATGACGCGGCTTTACATTCATGTTTCTTCTTGATTGATGCAACCTTTTACTTCTCCGGCTGTATCTTTTGTTTGTCACTTTTAATATCTATCCTTCTTTAAATCTTCTCGTGCATCTCTTGTTTATCTTGCATCAATAAATCTACCTCCATATTCATGTCAGCCTTCTCACATATTAGTCGACTAATTGTATCTGCCATTAATTTTCGGGCACATCATGAGAAGAGGAAAGTTGAAATGCTTGGTTACAACTGGCAAAATAAAAGGAAAAAGAGATCGCGAACGACAAAGAGAGAAAATACCGGATAGCTTGGTGTCATGGCATGGAAAACAGTCAACAACATAACTGATACGATGCACTGTAGATAGAAGATTGTCGAGAGGCATGATCACATACGCCAACCGGTATGGCACATGATGATGATAAGTAAAGCACCAAGAAATAATCCAAATTTTAGAAAGCATAAACGTAGACATCAAAGATCTAGAAATAATAAAGAACATGTACTGGCAACAAACAGCGGCCATAAGAACTGGAAACCAACTGGGAATATTTACAAAAAATAAAACAGTGTGTTAGGCAAGGTTGTGTGCTGTCACCAGATTTGTTTTATATGTATGGTGAGGTTATTTTAAGTTCCATAAGGGGCATGCCTGGAATAATAATTGGAGGTCATAATGTAAATAATCTAACGTATTCTGATGGTACAGTTTTAATCGCAAAGAGTAAAAAAGAGTTACAAGAAATGTTAGGCATTATAGTGAAAGAAAGCAAAAATAAAGGACTCAGCTTTAATAGCAAAAAGACAGTAGAAATTGTAACAATAAAAAAAGACATCACTTAAGTGCAAAATAAAGACAATTGGAACAATATTAAAACAGGTAAGTGAATTTAAATATTTTGAAACTTCGTTAACCTCAGACGGAAGATGTACAAAAGAGATGAAATGCAGAATGGATGAGGAAAAAGAAGCTTAACAAAAATGACGAAGATACAATGCAATCCATTTTTGACAATGGCAACAAGTAAAAAGAGTTTTTGATGTAGAGCCAGTCTTAACATATGGAAGTGAATCATGGACAATAGGACAACAAACAAGAAAATCACAGGAGTCTGTAGAAATGTGGTTTAACAGAAGAATGTTGCGAATACCATGGACAGGTAAGAAGAGTAATGAAAACATTGTGAAAGAGGCCAAAGTAAACAGAGAGCTAATTTCCAATATTAGGAAGAAACAATAATAATTCTTTTACCAATGAAATGAGAAGAGAATAAATGGAATATATTGTAACAACTTGGACAATTGAGGGACGAAGAGATAGAGAGAAGCAAATAGAAAAAATACCATATATCTTAAGAGAATGGCTTGGCAGCAGGTCAACAACAAAAATGATAAAGAACTGTCGAGATCGAAAGTTGTGGAGAGACATGATCACCTACGCCAACAAGCCCGGTACTTGATGATGATGAATTGTATCTTCAGCCTCTGCTGTATCAGTTGCCATTTTCTCTGCTTCTCTCAAGATTTTGTTAGTTGTCTCCGTGCTATTCACTTTCTCTGACAAAGTAACCATCTTTCTATCTTTTCTCTCATTGGCTTGTTTCAATACCCTAATCTCATGGTCTCTTTATTTCTCTTTCATCTCCTTTATGACTCTTTTACTTTCTTCATTCTTCTCCTCAATAAATTTAGACTCATGCGTTTGTCAGGTTATTTCACTATCAATACCTAAACAGGCATCAACATAATTCTTTACATGCACAGTTTCTAAATCAGTCTGGGTATCTCTTGTCTCGTATGTCTTAATTACTTTCCTACTAATTTTAGATTTCTTATAGACTAACCTTTCTACCTCATTCGTTTATCCTCATCTGCCGTCAGAAATTCTTCGTTGTCTGATATATCTGCTACTGTGTCTGTATTCGCAATAAATTTACCTTTATTTTGTTCCCTAATGCTCTTGTTTATTTAAAGATCATACAACCTATAGTTTGGTCTCTCATAGAGGGCATAGGTTCCCGCTTTGCTGTCATTTATTAAAAATTGTCGTGTCTTTCGGTTGTCTTGGTATTTGTTTCTTATTACTGGTCTAAATATCTCTACTTTTATTTTATAATTTGTTATTAAATGATCCATCCTCAAAATATCAATTACTATTGTGCTATCTTTATATTATAAAGTATAATGTCTCTATTTCTGTCGTCTGGTCTGTCTATGAATGTACAAAACATAATTTTTTTTCCAAATTTATTAAAATATTTCCTAACGTGTTCTTCTTTAATATCCTTCTTTAAATTCATTACTATTATTTTACAGCTATTTGTTTTGTTTGCCATATCCCTTGTTGCACGAACTTTAGCAGTAATTATTTCTTTTGTAACAAAACTTTATGTCAGGTCAGGTAATTTTACATACTACTGTATGTAGTAGTACCTACAGTACAACCTATGTACGCCCTGCTGCCTTGTAGGTAAGCTCGGGAGAGTAAAAGGCTAAAGGAGGGTACCCCGAGGTAAAAAATTCCCACTGCCTCGTGGTTGAAACTTTTTAGTCAAAGGCTAGCGCAGCCAACCGGTAACAAACCGACAGAAGGCAACAGAAAACCACCGTCGTAACTTATTTGTACAATCATGAATCGCCACAACAATAGAAATCACAACAACGTTAAGGGGGATTCCAATAGAAAACCCTCGTTCGGTAGGGGACATCATGTGCTACAGTTGATAAATCATCATGATCAAGCTACTGTAAGCAAAATAAAGATAAAACAAACTCTAAAGATAGGTACTTGGAATGTGAGAACACTCATGCAGAAAGGGTAAAATGGAAAACATCATAAACAACATAATCAGAAATGAAAAGAATGGGTTTACAGTTACTGGGACTTTGTGAAATGAGATACACCGGATCAGGGGAGATGTATTCTGATAAACATCAAATAATTTATTTTGGATGTACTGAACTCGTGCTAAAATATTCATAGCCCTACCTAAGAAATCTGGTGCGATTGAATGCAATGATCATCACACAATAAGCATAATAAGTCACATGACTAAGATATTACTAAGAATCATCATGCGAAGAGTGTGAAACAAAATCAGTCCAGAAATTAGCGATGAACAGTGTGGTTTTGTTGGAGATAAAGCAAAGAGCAATGCCATATACATCATAAGATCTTTAGTAGAAAGAGCCACAAAGGTGAAAACAGATCTATACCTATGTTTCATAGATTATACCAAAGCATTTGACAAAGTAAAGCACCAAGAAATAGTCCACATTTTAGAAAGCATAAACGTAGATAGCAAAGATCTAAGAATAATAAAGAACATGTACTGGCAACAAACAGCGCCATAAGAACTGGAAAAAAATTGGAATGTTTCAAAAAATTAAACAGGGAGTTAGACAAGGTTGTGTGCTGTCACCAGATTTGTTTAATATTTATAGTGAAATTATTTTAAGATCCATAAGGGGCATGCCTGGAATAACAATTAGAGGTCATAATATAAATAATCTGAGGTATACTGATGATACAGTATTAATCGCTAAGAGTGAAAATAAGTTACAAGAAATGTTGGACATTAGTGAAAAAAGCAAAAATAAAGGACTCAGCCTTAAGAGCAAAAAGACAGAAGTAATTGTAACAACAACGAAAAAGACATCACCTCAATGCAAAATAAAGACAAGTGGAACACTATTAAAACAGGTAAATGAATTTAAATATTTAGGAACTTTGTTAACCTCAGACGGAAGATGTACAGAAGAGGTGAGATGCAGAATGGCACAGGCAAAAGCAGCTTTCCAGAAAATCAGGAAGATACTATGCAATCCATTTTTGACAATAGAAACAAGAAATAGAGTTCTTAAATGTTATGTAGAGCCAGTCTTAACATATGGATGTGAAAAATGGACAATAGGACAACAGACAAGAAAATCACTGGAGCCTGTAGAAATGTGGTTTTACAGAAGAATGTTGAGAATACCATGGACATTTAAGAAGAATAATGAAAATGTTCTAAAAGAGGTCAAAGCAAAAAGAGAGCTAATTTCCAATATTAGGAAGAAACAATCATCATTTATTGGCAATGTAATTGGAATACGTTGTAAGAACTGGGACAATTGATAGACAAAGAAATTGAGTTAAGCAAAGAGAAGAAACACCAAACAGCTTAAGAGAATGGCTTGGCAGAAGATCAACAATAGAAATGGTAAATAACTGTCGAGATTGAAAGTTGTGAAGAGACATGATCACCTACGCCAGCAGGCTTGGTACTTGATGATGATATTATTTATGTCATTAAAATTACTTTTTTGCAATTACTATTCTTTTATTTATTCCAGTTTTACATTTACCGTCACTGGTTATAGTATGTAAAACGTATTGTAGCTCTGAACTATCTCCAGGTCTATTCTTTAAACTTTGATCCAGGGTTTGAGTATTATCTTTGTTTATGGTCATTGTTTTAGTCTTTGATATTTATATGTAATCTATATTTTGTGCTTGTCATGTTTATTTCATAAGTAATTGTTGCAGTCTCTGTACAGCTTAAAAAGACCAACGAGGAAAATTTCAATGAGGCAAACACATAAGGGAGGCTCCTAAGAAATATCAGAAAGAAACAATCATCATTTTTAGGGCACATCATGATAAGAGGAATGTTGGAATACATATTTACAACTCGCAAACTACAGGGAAAGAGAGATTGCAAAAGACAAAGATAGAAAATACTTGATAACTTGGTGTCATGGCATTGAGTCAACAACAGAATTGATACGATACATGGCCCTGTTAGAGGAAGCTGCTGGAGAATATGGAGCATACTCGTAACACAGAACGATCCAGCACCTCATTGTTCGTTACGTTGTCTGTTCAGGAAAAACCGAGTATACACATTCAACAGCTCAACAAAATCTTTTTTTTTGGTAATGTGCATACAATCCAGACACTGTTTGTATTTCGCTGAGTGTTCCACACGGAACTTCTTGTCCTTCATGTCTGCATATTAGTTAAAACCCACACTCTGCATAACGATCTAGATAATGTTGCTGAGTCCATGCCTGATATTACATTTATAGATGACGTACCGGTATTGGAGGTCCTAAGTCAGTTTAATCCCCCGTTTGTTTTAGCTTAGAATAATAATTGTAGGTAGCACACGTACCGTCTGAGGTAATTTGATTGGGAGCAAACAGCAATAATAAAATATAACAAACAGAACTCTACACCAATTGATATAAACAAAGAAGAAAGACAGGGATGCATCCTATCATCAATCTTGTTCAATCTATACACTGAGAAAATCTTTAAAAACATCATAGAGATGCCACGCCTACAAATTAATGGAAAGATAATCAATAACCTAAGGTATGCTGATGATACTGTTCTACTAGCAGAAAATCCTAAAGACCTACAACCATTGCTTTTTGTAATAAACATTATAAGCACAAAAAAATGGACTAGATATGAATATCAAAAAGACTAAAACTATGATCTTAAAAAAAGTAAATTCTCAAGACCTACAATTAAATATCACAGTGGAGAGAATACATCTGGAGACAGTCCAGAGCTACAACTACCTGGGACATACTATAACCAATGATGGAAAATGTAAAATTGAAATAAACAAAAGAATAGGTATGGCAAAAAGTAATTTTAATGCCATGCAAATATATACTAACAACAAAACAAATGTCAGCAGGGCTGAAACTAAGAATGGTAAAATATTACATCTTCACAGTATTTCATATATGGTGCAGAAACATGGACATTAGACAAGAAAACAGAAAAGAAAATTGAAGCCATTGAAATATAGATATAAAGAAGAATATGTATAATTGGATGGAAAGAAAAGAAAACAAACGATGAAGTCATAAAACAACTAAAAATGAAGAGAGAACTACTAAAAACAATTTAAAAAAAAACAGATGCAATTTTTGGGCCATGTTAAAAGACACAACAGCCTACTAAAAGTAATCTTGGAGGGGAAAGTATAAGGTAAAAGAGTCACAGGCAGACCAAGACTAACACGGACGAGTAACATCAAAAGATGGGCAAATCAGCCTATGACAAACTGCACCATCAAAGCAAGAGACAGAGCAGAATGGCGCTCCATGGTAGCCAACCTTCATTGCGGATATGGCACTTGATGATGATGATGATAAACTGTTCTTTTAATACAACACTTGTAATACAACAATTTTAATACAACACTTTTAAGAGAACACTTTTACCATAAAATGTTTACTGAGATCAAGAGTATAATCACACGCAAAAGAGTGATGGTTGTCTGTGCATGTACATTAATCATCTCACTCTGTAGTAGTTGACCTGTTTGGGCTGTCAACAAGGAAAAAAATGTTCCACATTAAGAAAAAAAATTCGTATTTATTATCGTGGTATTATCTCAACATTGCGATGATAACTTTTGGCATCACTAACTTTGTTATTCAATTCTGTGTCTTTGTGATAATCACTATCTTTGCAACGACACATTCACTGAAGCTTAAAAAACAATCAAAATGCAGACAATAAACAATCAACAGCACACAATTTGACAGTTTCTAACCGTGACCAGAAAGCAGCCAAAATGGTTGTGATCATTTCTACATGTATTTTGTTTAGTATTTGACTTGTTATTGTTACCATTATTACGTTAGCTGTTGGGCTTGTACAAGAACTGTCGATTAATAGATAATATACCTATATATCATTAACGGTAGGTAGAATTGGCTACATAATGGAGAGTGTAAATTCATCAATGAATATATTTATTTATTACCGCATGAGCAGCAAATACAGATGAATCTTTTGTCCTTTATATTCCATAGATAGGAGGTAAATATTGCTTAATATGGCTAGATTTACACAAGCAAGAGAAATACGAGTGTTTGAAAACATTTTTTTTTTATTTTTTTTTTTTATTTGTTCCTTAAATGTCTAAGTAAGGACAAGTAGAAGCAAGTAAAACTGAAATCCCTCAAAAATATTCTTCTTATACACATACGAGCAGTCAATACTAAGGCATCTGAAACCTGCATTGTTTATAATATAAAATATACATCTTTTACCTTAATTAACAGTCACATGTGTAAATGTTAAAAATAAAGGTGATAATAAATGTATTTGTTTTAATTTTGTTTCCTAAGTGTCAAAATATTTTTAATATATTAATTTTATTTATTTATTATTAATATAATAATTATTAATATTTATTATTAATAATATTATTATTTATTATTAATATTTTAAATTATATATTTATAATGACAATATGTCAATATTTTCTGTTACGTGTTCTTTGCGATAGTTGCAAGTAAACAACTCACAAACACCGTTTGAAGATCAAGTATTAATCACCCAAGAAGTGTAATAGTCACAACAACAGATAAACGGAAATGTTTTCACCAAAAATGTAACAATTGAGGCAAACATAAACCTTACCAAGTAGGTCACAACTAGAACTCGCTCTGTTATATACACAATTCCGTACATTTGGGAGTACATTTTATAACAGTTATCTTTTATAGAGAGGAAAAGAATTGGAGTCCCTTCTGATTACACAGTGGGCATGCATGTTCACAAGTCAGTACTTAAATAGTTGAGCAACAAAAGAATAGTTACATATTGTATTAACAGACAGAACCTCACAATAATAAATCAATTAACGATCAAAGAATATTCAACTTGACTATGAAGTACAATAAATTATTTTAAAATATTGCTTAAAATAAATAATGACCATCTTCGACACTCTCCCATTATTGATATTGAATAAACAGAAACATTTTTGAATATCGCAAATTACTGTGTGTGAAGCAATTCACAAACACTAAATATATTTGGTCTATTTAATCATGCAAGAATAGAGAGACAACATACGAAATCATAATTTATTTGTCACAATATTAAATATTCGGATTATTCCACTGACACGGACGGTTGAGTAATTTTTTTAAATTTTAATTCGTTTGCAGTAATACCGTGGCCTTCCATAACCATAGACATTCTATTAAATATATAGTATGTTAGCAAGACATAATCTATGAAAAAAAAAGGAAGAGCAATTTAGATTCACACTCACCTATTTATCTAGAGACAAAGCAATGCAGAGTGACTAACAAAATCATGAAAGCTATTGTGTGTTACTTAGACCAAATATAACATTTGTACATTTAATGTGAAGGTTTCCAAGCAGTTCTTTCATATTAACTTTCATCATGTAGATTTATGTTATAGATAGATAATGTTGTGACTTATAATTAAGTTGTTTCATCCCAAAAATTATATTTCACATTACTGGTAGTTATGTATTACAATTTAACACAATTGTAACTACGCTGTGCACATACAATTGAATTTAATTATGGTTGATGATATATATAATAAATATAAATATATTGTATAACAAACATTCACGATATATTCGTACATCTACGCTTTATAATAAATATAAATGGCGTATATAACAAAATCGTCCGATATATACCTACATCTACGTTTTTTAGGATCTATTTGAAATAAAAAAGATTCAGTATTTTAGTATTTATCTAAAACAAAAAGATTCCGTTTGAGTTATTGAGTTATTTAACAAAAAGACTCAATTAGATTATAGCTGTCACTACTTTACTTCACGTGATACAAAATTATAAAACTTTAAGACATATCAAAAGTGCATGTCATATTTGTCTGGACGAAAAGTAACCACGCATTCTATGACAGTTTTCTTTTATGAAAATTCACTTTAGCTATACAGATAAAGTATTAATTTTCCAAGAATTATGGTGTGGCTTAAGTGAAAATGTATATTAAAATTCATTTATCTCGTTTTGGGAGCTTGCTGCATAATTTACCCAGGTCTAATTATAAAGGGACCTACATGCAACAGTAGCATGGCTGTGTGCAATTTTTTTTTTTACACGATTCTAACTATATTCATCCGCTTGAAACTATCCATTGAATAATGGCATCCAAAGACAACGCAGATCTTATTGATCGAGTCGTTATAATTTATTCGTATGTTCTTTACACCGCGATATGTCAGATAATCAACGTCTTTGGCATCGTCACCAACATTATCAACATCGTCTGCTTTTGCAGACAAGGATTTGACGACTCTGTGAACATCAGTTTGTTAGGTAAAATAAAGAGAGAAAAATAATGATTAGTGTGATATGTCCTTTATTGTTCACAACTTCTGTTAATACACTCTTTACCGTGTACTTTTTCCTTAACTGATTATAAAACGTTTAGTGTTGGGGAAAAAGAGTACCTTCCCTTCGCATGTTAAGCTGTTCCAAATCTGGAACTTTTTAATCTCTGCTACCACTGTTCTCCACCATCATGTACTTGCTTTCTTCCAGTCTCGTTTTTTATAAATTTCATTTGAACGAAATGTCAGTTCTTGTGATCGCTATTGATATCCTCTAAAGCAAATACAGCTACTGTTTGTTATACATTTTTACCGGACTCAAATGTTGTGCGTTATGATCATTTCTTACCTCACTGTAAATATTCAAATTACCTGACTCAAATGTTGTGCGTTATGATCATTTCTTACCTCACTGTAAATATTCAAATTACCTGACTCAAATGTTGTGCGTTATGATCATTTCTTACCTCACTGTAAATATTCAAATTACCTGACTCAAATGTTGTGCGTTATGATCATTTCTTACCTCACTGTAAATATTCAAATTACCTGACTCAAATGTTGTGCGTTATGATCATTTCTTACCTCACTGTAAATATTCAAATTACCTGACTCAAATGTTGTGCGTTATGATCATTTCTTACCTCACTGTAAATATTCAAATTTTAATAATATTTAGAACTTGAGGTATTTACTAATTTTTTTTATCACAATCCATTACAGGGTCTGCGGACGCAGGTCATCATGTCTATCCACACATTTCGAGATCTCGATAGTTATTTATCATTTCTGTTGTTGACCTTCTGCCAAGCCATTCTCTTAATTTGTCTGGTATTTTTTTCTCTTTGCTTCCCTCTATCTCTTCGTCCCTCAATTTTCCCAGTTGTTACAATATATCCCAGAAGTTCTCTTCTCATTACATGCCCAAAAAAATGATGATTGTTTCTTCCGAATATTGGAAATTAGCTCTCTTTTTGCTTTGGTCTCTTTCAGAACGTTTTCATTATTCTTCTTAACCGTCCATGGTATTCTCAACATTCTTCTGTAAAACCACATTTCTATAGACTCCAGTGATTTTCTTGTCTGTTGTCATATTGTACGTGATTCACATCCATATGTTAATACTGGCTCTACATAACATTTAAAAACTCTTTATCTAGTTGTTATAAGTAGCGGTAATATAAATGTGTCCGTCGTGTGAAAAATCGATATTAGATCCTTGTAAGAATCTTAACTGTGTGGGCTAGAAGTAAAACGTCAATCTCTCGACAGGAAGGTCTCGCGTTTGTATCTCGATCTCGCTATAGACGATGGAAATGTTTAAACAATTTAATTCGTGGTTTATTCGTGGCCTTACCAAATTTTCTCCCTTATAGCGTCAATGGTAGTCAACAACAGAACTGATAACATGCACTGTGGATTGAAAATTGAGGAAGGACATGATTGCCTACCCAAAACCGGCATGGCACATGATGATGATGTCTTCTTTTTCTACTACCTAAGGTTATTACTGCATATAGGAAAGGTGACCATATTTTTGAAACCCTAGTCCGGGACGAATTAGGATTTAAATTTTCCATCAATAAAATGAAATTTCTTCCGTCTTTCTCAAATGAATAAAACATTTATCGTAAAACTAATTAAAACAGCTAACAATATAGGCTTGCAAAAGGTTATCAGGAGATACAAAAGAAACATTAGTGATACTCACTTAAATGGAAGGTGAGGCAGAGTTGCTGTAATTTTCTGATCAGTATTTCAGTTTCGGTATACAAGATTTAAAACTTGAACCGCATTTTACTGTTACTGTTTCGCCAAATGAACAGCCAGTTCAACTTTTTAAACATTTTCTATACAACAACGGAATCATGTCTATTTTTAAGTCGAAGAGACGTTTACCATATTGGCAAAATTGGTAAACGTTTGTGTCCCTAATGTATTTTAACAAATCCGGGACAAAAGCTAAAAAATCGGCAAAAATCAGCAAAAATCAGGACAAATTCGGGACAGTAACAAATCCGGGACAAAAGTTGGAAAAAAAAACAAAAAAAAATTCGGGACTGTCCAGGAAAATTCGGGACGTCTGGACACCTTATTGTGGGATGCCTTTGTGAATCCGTTTTATCCTGTATTTGGTATACTACGGTGCAAGTGGCCTTGCCATCTTAGACAGCGTTACTTTGAGATAGAGAATGAACGAGTCACCGCAACCCAACACTAGCGCATCACTGTTTATTACCCTGTTCAGGGGATGCGTGCATCGTAGACAGTTCAGAGTAAAGCCTTTTTTTTCTATTGCGAGGTGTAGAAAGTCCAGTCCTGATGGCATATAGAAAAGTGGCACATTCTAATATCTCCGCGTTCAGTATCAGCATATTTGTATTGCACTCTCTGTGCCAGGTAGATAATGTTGTTGCTGAGTCCACTATAACGGTTGATCTATGATAGTTACATTTGTTAGCAGCTACAGATTGTTACCGGGTTTGACAATATTTACAGACACATGCTATGGTCATCGGCTCTTTCAATCTATGGCGAGTTGAAACATCTCACATGATTGGTTGAATTAAGCTGACAAAATGCTTTTTTTCAGGTTTATCAATATCTGACTTTGGCAACCTGGTAACCATGGCATGGACAGCGTTGTGTCTAACTCCAGCTTTCCTTTCGGCTGATTTACCTTTTGATCCCATGGAAACTTGCTACCTGACATCGGTAATGATGCATTTTTCCTTTACAAGAATCAGCAGCTGCACCACGGCCTTGATTACCATAGAGAGATGTTTGTGTATAACCGCTCCTTTACAGGTTGGTATATTACATCATTTTATACAGTTGTGGCAACTTTAAATTATTTCACTTTTTTCAATCTTTTAACGTTAAAAGATTTTCCAAACTCATAATTTTTATTTGAATAATATTTATATGTTTCCATGTTTATATCTTCACTTCTGATTGCCAAGTAGCAAAATGAAGAACTGGCCACACTGCACTATGGATAGAAATATATCTATTCGGCTCCGTGTTTGTTTCCTGGTTATACGATTCCATGGTATCTGGTTAGTGAGATGTGCTGTTTAGCAAAAAGGCGGAAGTCTTGTGTACACTCTGTGCATGTTAAAGAAACCTTGGCAATTAAGCGTCGAAAAAAATTTAAGAAAATGTCTGCTGCCGGACGAAAACTATTAAAGAAAACTATCCATGCTGGAAACTGATGTGTTGCGTTGAAAATTTCAGCTATTACGGTTTGTTGTAAGCTAGCGACATAACTAAAACATGGGGTATGAATGCATGAAAATACAAAGCTGCAGTAAAGCTGAATGTAAGGAAAAATTAAAAAACAGAAAAAAAATGGTATGTTAGAAGCTTTACGTGATTAGTGGACGACACAGATTAAACGACGTTTCGGCCCAATAGGCCTTCAGCAGAAACTGTGTCGTCCACTAATCACGTAAAGCTTCTAGCATACCATTTATTTCTATTTTTTAATTTTTCCTAACTGAAACATGCCAACTTATCGTAGACGAAGAATTAATTTCGATGACTATAACATAATTTGTACAAATGAAAGTACAATAGAGCTTCCATGTTGGTCTTGATCGGTCACATTATGTCTTTCTCGTATTATGAAATGGATTGACAGAGTTTCGGTTAAACTTACAATATGAATTACATATATATATATATATATATATATATATATATATATATATATATAGAGAGAGAGAGAGAGAGAGAGAGAGAGAGAGAGAGAGAGAGAGAGAGAGAGAGAGAAAGACAGACGGAGAGAGAGAGATTTGTTAATTTTAATAAAACATTATTATTATTTTAGCATTTATAAAATTTATCTCCTCAGATTAAAAGTATAATCACGCCCAAACGAGTGGCTATTGTCTATGTATGTGTATTCATCATATTCTTCTGCAGTGGCTCCCCAGTTTGGGTCGTCAATAGACTGGGATTGAAATATTTTCCATTAAAGAACAAAACTCTTGTTGGTATTATCTCCACAGTAGATAGGAAAAACGTTGAGATGATAACTTTTGGCATCAACAACTTTTTCATCCCTTTCTGTTGCTTCATGATCATTGTTGTCTGCACGACAATACTTTCAGTGAAACTTAGAAGCCAATCAAAGTGGAGACAAGAAACAATCACCAGCTCACAGGTTGACAGAGTTTCCAGCCGTAACCAGAAAGCAGCTAAAATGGTTGTAATCATTTCCATTTTGTTTATTATTTGTTTCGTCCCTCTGACCATCATTATGTTAGCTGCTGGACTTGTACCGGAACTGTCGATTAACAGAAAATATACTTATATATCATTATTTCTTGCTGGAATTGGCTACACATTGGAGAGTGTAAATTCATCAATGAATATATTTATTTATTACCGCATGAGCAGTAAATATAAACGAATAGTTTGTGCTTTATTTAGTAAATGTGCATATCAAAGGAAGCTGTAAATGGCTGCTAGATTAATAACATCTATAGGCATACCAGTGTTTGAAAAGTCTTCTTGTTGTTGATATGTATACCGCGACCTCTGAGCTTACGAACTTGGGCCTGGAATGTTTTACTAAAACCATACACTTGTAATAAAAGCACCCAATAGGTTTGATCTAGTTCTGTTTATATCCATTCTCACATGCCTTGCAGCATCGAAATAGGATACGTTGACAATCTTTTTTCTCTTCTGTTTATCCCTGCTGTTAATTGTCTGTGTGTGTCTCATAAACTGTATAAACTAGCCATAATTTTCTTAGTCAGCTCTTTAATCTCACATTTTCGTTGCGTTTGTTGATATTTTCTATAAAATGTAACTCTTATACACATATCACACGGCCAAACCATTGTGTCATTATAATGTCTGTTTATGGATTGAAAAAGATCGTCTCCGAACTTATCTCTTAGTCTAGATCGGGTGACGAGTGAAACGTATCAATCGTTCATGGGATAATTAAATCTGATATGTGAAATAGTAATTGAAAAAAAAATATTAGACACGTTTGCAACAGTTACAATAATGAAATAACACTAAGATAAATACATCTACTAGACGTAATATATAAATAGTAAAATATACATAGTAGGATGAACATATAATGATTTCAAAATAAGGTAAAACGAAGCAAGCGGAGCTTTCTCTGCATTAGGAAAAAATGAAAATCCAATAAAATTAGGTTAAAAACAAAAATTAAAATAGTGGACGCTAGTGTTATTGTATAAGATTCCTAGTGTATGTCTGTGAAACATGAAGAACAACAAAACAGGACAAGCACAAAGATTAGACTTTCATTAATGGATGCTTGCGCAGAATAAGAATGGATGGGGATGGCAGAACAAAATTACTAACTTGAAATTATAGGAAAGTACCAGATAAATACCAGTGGACAAAGAAATAAGACAAAGACGATGGCGTTGGATGGGACGCATTGCATCATTTGCTCGTGCCAACGATGAGCGTAACTTCCATGCACCTTAATCTGGCTTGTGTTATGATGAGGTCATTACATTGTTATTTTGACTATTGACTGATCTACCCTGACGAAAGTATTTATAATTATGAATATAATTAATATTCATTCTTGTTATTATTATTTTGTTATCAACTAATAACAATATGCAACCTATAATATGTAATACATTGGTAATCAATATATAGACGACTTACATTTCGATAAGAGAAGGCCACTAGTAAATTTGTGCAACGGGGCAGAAATCCAGTGGACAACTGAAATTATGTGAGAAAATGAGATTATCATAAGACCACAGTAATTTGATCTTTATTTTACTGCTAGATTAACACAAACAAGAGATAAACAAGTGTTTGATAACTCTTCTTGTTTCTGTTATGGACCCAGCAGCCTGTGAGCATATGCAAATCTGCCTGAACAGTGATACAAATATCATGCAATTGGAACAAACACACATAATATGTAGGAGACAATGTTGATCTGGTTCTTTTTTTCTATATGTCCTCAATATCCGCAATGATAAGTTTACAATCTTAATTTTTGTTTTGAGATCTACTGATGTTAATATTCCTCATCATCATCATTGAGTGCCGTCTCCGCAACGAAGGTTGGCTACCATGGAGCGCCATTCTGCTCTATCTCTTGCTTTGATGGTGCAGGTTGTCATCGGTTGATTTGTCTATCTTTTGATGTTACTCGTCCATGTTAATCTTGGTCTGCCTCTGCCTCTTTTACCTTGTATTTTCCCCTCCAGGATTACTTTCAGTAGGCTGTTGTGTCTTTTAACATGGCCCAAGAATCGCATTTGTCTTGTTCTAATTGTGTTCAGAAGTTCTCTTTTCATTTTTAGTTGTTTTAAGACTTCATCGTTTGTTTTCTTTTCCTTCCATCCAATTCTACCTATTCTTCTATAAATCCACATTTCGAAGGCTTCAATTCTCTGTTCTGTTTTCTTGTCTAATGTCCATGTTTCTGCACCATATAGGAATATTGAGAAGATGTAACATTTTGCTATTCTTAGTTTTAGCTTAGGTGTTATTTGTTTTGATGTTAGTATGTTCTTCATAACATTAAAATTACTTTTTGCCATTCCTATTCTTTTGTTTATTTCAGTTGTACATTTTCCATCACTGGTTATAGTATGTCCAAGGTAGTTGTAGTTTTGAACTGTCTCAAGGTCTATTCCTTCAATTTTTATATCCACTTGTGGGTTTTGAGTATTTTATTTGTTTATGATCATAGTTTTAGTCTTTTTGATGTTCATATCTAGTCCATATTTTTTGCTTGTCGTGTTTATTTCATTAAGTAATTGTTGTAGGTCTTTAGGATTTTCTGCTAGTAGTACAGTATCGTCAGCATAGCTTAGGTTATTGATTATCTTTCCATTAATTTGTAGGCCTGGCATCACTATGATGTTTTTTAAAGATTTGCTCAGTGTATAGATTGAACAAACTTGGTGATAGGATGCATCCTTGTCTTACTCCTCTTTTTATATCAATGGGTGTAGAGAACTCTTTGTTATATTTTATTATTGCTGTTTGCTCCCAGTATAGATTGCATATTAGTCGTATATCCATGTCATCTAGATGTATCTCTTCTAGGCATTCTATAAGTTGTTTGTGGTGTACTCTATCAAAAGCGTTGGTGTAGTCTATGAAGCATGCATATATTGGTTTGTTTACTTCTGTGTATTTTTCGATTAATGTTCTCATGCAGAATATGGCTTCTTTTGTCCCGCTATTTTTCCTAAATCCAAATTGCTGCTCATCTAATTCAGTATTGATTTTATTCTGAATCCTTCCTTGTATAACTTTTAGCAGGATTTTTGTAACATGGCTCATTAGGCTTATTGTTCTAAAATTGCTGAATTCAACTGCACCATTCTTTTTAGGCAATGCAATGAAAGTTGATGTTTTTAGTTCATTTGGTATGTATCCTGTGTGGTATATGTTGTTGCATATGTCTGTAATCACTTCAATGCCAAAATCTTCAAGTGCCTGTATCATCTCTATCTGTACGCTATCAGGTCCTGCTGCTTTTCCCCTTTTCATTGTTTTTATAGCTTATTCCACCTCAGATTTTAAGATTTTATAGCCTGATGTACATTTTATAACTGGTTTCTTGTCCCTTTGATCATGAAATAGTTCTTTTATATATTCCTGCCATATATCTATGATATCCTTATTGTCTGTTAGCATTTTTCCTTTTTTGTCTGCAATGCATCCACCTTCTGTGGCTTTTTTATTTTTATTAGTCATTCTCTTTATTTCTGTGTGCATTCCTCTTAGGTCTTGTTTGCTTTCCATAGTTTCTATTTCTATACATTTTTGGCTGAGCCAGTCTTCTTTTGCCTTTTTGCACATTTTGCGTATTTCATTATCTATTTTATTGTATTGGGCAGTGTTCTTCGCTTGTCTCCTTTCTTCCATTTTTTCTAAGATGGTGTTAGTTATCCATTTTTGTTTTTTGTTCTTTTCTCTTTTGGGTAAGGTGTCGCAGGCTTTGTGTATGCTTTTCTTTAAGCATTCCCATTTGGTTGTTACTTTTTCATCAGGATTTTCTCTTCTGTTTTGTTCAATTCCTTCCTCTAGCAGCTTCTGGTATGTGTTCTTTACTTGTATTGTATAGGTATCTTTAATATATTTTTGATTTAAAGCTGTTATATCGAGTGGATTTGTTGATGAATTAGATTTTTGCTTGTTTCTCTTTAGTTTGATTTTCATTTTAATCATTACAGGATTGTGATCAGAATTAATATCTGCTCCTGGGTAGGTTTTGGTTTTCTTTACGCTGTTACGGAACCTTTCTTTTATCATTATGTAATCTATTTGATTCCTCTTCCTATCTCCAGGGCTTTTCCATGTGTATAGTTTCCTTTTCTCTTGCTCAAAGTAGGTGTTACATATTATCAGCCTGTTTTCTTCACAGAATTGTATTAATCTTTCTCCTCTGTCATTTCTTTTTCCTAACCCATGATTTCCTAAAATGGTCTTATATCTACCTTTTCCTACTTTAGCGTTCATGTCACCCATTACAATCAAGATGTCTGAAGATTTCACTTGCTTCATAACTTTATTTAGGTCTTCATAGTATGCCTCTATTTGTTCATCTGTGTAGTCTTGAGTAGGTGCATATGTCTGTATTATTGCTATGTCGAATGGTTTTGCTTTCAACTTGACTAGTATAATCCTATCACTGTATGTCCAGTGGGTACTTATATCTTTTTGTAGCTCTCTTTTTATCAGTATTCCTACCCCCCTTTGATGTTCTGTTGTGTTTCCTGAGTATATAAATGTATATTTTTCGTCTTCAATGTACCCACATTCTTTCCATCTAGTCTCTGATATGCCTAAAATATCTATATTTATTCGTTCTGCTTCTTGAATCAAATTTTCCAATTTCCCTTGTTGATATAGAGTCCTAACATTCCAAGTACTTATTTTAAGATCTTTCCTCCGACATAAGTTCGAATTTCTCCGACTCTCCATGGCTTCCTCTGGACTAGTACGTGATGAGGCTCCAATCTCTTTCACGGTGGTCAGCCATGTTCGGAGTAATATTCCTATTGGCTCAAATTTGCTACCAATCCATATTTCCCGTAGTCAGCTATTTAATCACGCATTTTCGAAGCGTTTGATGATGTCTGATATAGAAGTTAGCCTTTCACACTTATCACGCTACCAGATCATTGTATGTGTATGATCGTTATGTACTCAAAAGCTGATATTATTTCGCCTCTAAACCTATCTCTCATTCTGTTTAAGGTCACGTGTTATTGATCAAACACATTAATTTTTGAGTCGATTGTTTTACTGTTAAAACAATTTATATGAAATAACAATTGAAAAATATTCAACTATTACAAACGTGTACATTGTCACAGTATACATTCAAGACGTTTACAATTGTCTTTGCTTTACATGAGAGCAAACATGAACATTTCTCTTCCTATTGTTTTCATAAATCTGTTCACAAATCATATGGCCCTTTTCGTCTTGTCAAACGGTCTAGTGGAGGCTAATGTGCATTTTTGTAGAGGTTTAGTTTTTGCTGAACAGCTTCTCTCGTGGCTAATGCTATCAATGTTTGACAAACATACACGGCCACAGAATGAACACACCTGACCCACTGTTCCTCAGAGCTTTCCATCCTTTTTCATGAGTCTTTTCGCTTCTAAGTTTTGCCTTAGCACAGTCTCAAATGATGTTATGCCATTCCTTAAGAATGCTCTCCATGATGTGCGATCTCTTGCCAGATGTTCTCAATCATTTTTACAGATGGAGAAGTCATTCATAGATAATTTACAGATATCTCTATATCGTAGTTTAGGTCTGCCGATTTGCCTTTTTCCGTGTATTAGTTCACCATATAGTATTTGCCTGGGGATGCGTTTTTCTTCCATTCGTTGGACATGCCCCAGCCATCTTAGTCTTCGACATCTGAACATCGACATGATCGTCGGGGTCTTAGCACGTTGCAGGACAGTTAAGTTGGTTATTTTGTCCTGCCATTTGATGTGCATTGTTCTGTGGAGACATCTCATGTGGACGAAATTTAGTCTTTTTTGGGTGATTTGAGTACGTTGTCCAGGTGTCAGATCCATATAATAGTGTGCTAAGCACACAATATATTAAGAGTTTGGTCTTTAGTGTTAGTTTCGTGTTGTTCCAGGCTCTTTCTGTGAGTGCCGAAAGTCGTAGCTGCCTTACCAATTCGGCTGTTTATTTCATCATCAATAGAAGTAGTTTGTGTAATTGTGGATCCAAAATACGTGAATTTCTGAACTGATTCTAGTGGATAATCTTTTAAAGTGATTAATACAGGTTTGATATCATTTTGACTTAATACTACTGTTTTCTGAACACTAATTGACAGTGAAAAAAGGTCGCATGCTTTGTCCAAGTTGTTGATCAGCGACTGTAGGGTGGCTTCACTATGAGCGACTAGGGCTGCATCGTCAGCAAATAAAAATTCTTTAAGTAGGGCAACATTTGTTTTTGTTCTTGCTCTTAGTCGTGTTAGTTTGAACATTTGATCTTGTGCGAATGTAAATGTCTCCTGAGCTGTTTCCCAAGGCGTAATTTAGAAGGGGAGCAAAAAATATACCAAAAAGGGCGGGGGCGAGGACACATCCCTGTTTCACTCCGTTGTCGACTATAAAGCTCTCTGATTAACTCCCATCAAAGTGGATTTTAGCCAGTGGCGTATTCTCTATGATACCACAGCTATAGCCTGAACATATTAACGAAATTAGAAAAGGAAATGCTAATTTATTATATTTTTTAAAATTATATTATAAATTTTGAATATTCTATAGCTTTCTTATTAATTACAATATAATTTTCGTAGGTCGATATGATTTATTTGCTTTGATTTGCATTTATTAAAGCAAGGTTTTCCTCTGGTCGCTATAAAGTTTATGAAACCAAATCTACTATACATTGAAACATCTATAAGCCAGCGGTACATTTTTCTTCTATCCGGACCTAATGACATTGACATTCAAAAATTCTCGTTAAAATGTATAGCGGGTGTTGCCGCAAGAGAAATGCGGTTTCATGGGTTATTTTTAGCTCTAGCCAATCAGAATTACCAAAAAGTGAAAGTGAAACTATGTCTAATTACCGGAACTTCCTTAGACCAAGATTAACATGGACGAGTAACATCAAAAGATGGACAAATCAGCCTATGACAACCTGCACCATCAAAGCAAGCGACAGTGCAGAATGGCGCTCCATGGTAGCGCCAACCTTTGTTGCGGAGACGGCACTCAATGATGATGATGATGGTGATATGCGCATTAGCATCTGTAGAAAGAACTTTTTCTGCTCTCAAGAGAATCAAATCGTATTGTCGCTCAATTCAGACACAAGAACATTTATCTGGTTTGGCATTAATGTCCTTTTAGAAATCATTTCCTCAGAAACTTAGAAACCAACCCAACAGTACTTTCAATGACAAAGTCATCAAGACATTTTCGTCCTAAACAAGACGGATATAATTAACATAAATAATAAGTAATGTAAATTGTAGTGATATCATAGAAAATATTACTTTATGTTAGCCTACTGAATATAATGTATGTTTTTATTTATTATGTCAGCGGTAGCCCAGACCACAAAACCAGTATACATCACTAATTTTATCATTCACGTTTTCATGAAAGGATATAATCAGCTTAAGTAATTTAGGTGAGTAGCCTATGCTTTCTAGCACCCTGTAGAGCCCATCTGTATTTACTGAGTCGAAGGCCTTTGTGGATCTCACTATATATAGCGGTATATTTTCTTCCCACATATTTCTTGTGTAATTATCTAAGTAATTCGGCAATTGCTGATATATTTACATTATTTACGCGACAGTCTAGTTGTAAAATTATGTGTTGCTATTCCCCGTATGGTGTATGTTTTACTTCTGACGTGCGGATGAACTGTGATTACCGATATTTAAGTGGAATATGATTTATTCTTCTTTGTGTCGTGTGTTCTCGGTACGATAGGCAAGCACATGTTTCGACAAAAATGTCGCCAACAAACCGGGTATGTTCAACCCATATGTGAAAAGTCTGTGACGGTGGATGGGGCGGATGAATCAGAAATGATCAACTGCCCAGAAAGCGAAAACAGCAAAGTGTGTGGTACACATGAGGCTTATTCAGAACATGAAAGGCGATTATGGCAGACTACTGTGACAAAGAGATTTGAGTCTCATCACGTACTAGTCCAGAGGAAGCCATGGAGTGGAATTCGAACTTATATCGGAGGAATGATCTCAAAATAAGTACTTGGAATGTTAGGACTCTATATCAACAAGGGAAATTGGAAAATCTGATTCAAATAAGCTTGTTCAATCTATACACTGAGCAATTTTTTTTAAAAACATCATAGAGATGCTAGGCCTACAAATTAATTTAAAGATAATCAATAACCTAAGATATGCTGATGATACTGTACTACTAGCAGAAAATCCTAAAGATCTACAACAATTACTTAATGAAATAAACATGGCAAGCAAAAAATATGAACTGGATATGAATATCAAAAAGACTAAAACTATAATCACAAACAAAGAAAATACTCAAAACCCACAAGTGGGTATCAAAATAGAACGAGTACCTGGAGAGAGTTCAGAACTACTACTACCTTGGACATACTATAAACAGTGATGGAAAATGTACAATTGAAATAAACAAAAGAATAGGAATGGCAAAAAGTAATTTTAATGTCATGAAGAACATACTAACATCAAATCAACGTAAAAAAAATCGTACATGAAAACTGTTTAACCTTTTTTCCTCCCCTGCATAGGTAGTCTAACTTTCTGATCAGTATAGAAGTGTACTAGCACACAAATGTGGTAAATTTGAGTCTCAGTCCGGAGTGTTAAATTCGTGTTGATCCATGTTATATATATATATATAAGAAAAAAAAATAACTATTCTAGGGGTGCTGAAAAATCCATAGTCAACTATGACTGAAGTATATATATATGTATATATATATAAATATATATATATATATATACATGTATATATATATTTATATATGTATATACTGAATGTCGAAGAAATATACTTTGCATTAAATGGAATGAATTTAAGACTAATGCTGAAGTCAGACAATGTGGGACATGTATTTAGAAGAAGGAAAAAGTCATTCCGTAAATTACTCAGCTAGTCCTCAAATAGGAAACATTAGTGGAAAAGAGGATTAATTCATGAAACACTGATCAGAACTTGAACCATATAGGCAGACACTGACTCACTATCTATAATCATACAGATCGCCAGAAATATACACAACTGGCTTAAGACTTTACAAGCCTTGTGTCGTCTAATTACACTGGAAGGATGGATGGTATATATATATATACTTCAGTCATAGTTGACTATGGATTTTTCAGCACCCCTAGAATAGTTATTTTTTTTTTCTTTTCTTTCATTTCGTCGTGTGTTCTCTTTCTCTATGAATCTGTTTGCTTCTTGTTTGAGGTGAACCTTTAGAGTGTGTTTCCAGAGATTGCGGTCTGCAGCTATGTCTTCCCATGCTGCAGCTATGTCTTCCCAGGCTGCAGGGTTTAGGTTCAGTCATCATTTCACGTTTACAAACATCGAGAAGCTCGATGTCGAGATCGAAAATTGTGGAGAGACATGATCACCAACGCCAGTAGGCACGGTACTTGATGATGATGAATGTTTAAGTAAAGTTGGTAATTCAAAATACATGTTCTTGTTATGCAATATGTATTACCCCAGAGCAAAAACATAGCTGTAAATTGTACTTTAAAGAGAAGGAACATGAAATTACATACCAATACATGAATATATGTATATATATATATATATATATATATATATATATATATATATATATTTATAACTATAGATAGTTTACTGTCGTAATTAACAAATGAAAACAAATAAAATGTTAAAAGGTACAAGATGATAATGCTTGTATTTGTTTCAATATTCCTTCAAAATGTGATGTTATGTAAATATGTTATGTCACATGTTGATTGCATTAGTTGCAAGTAAACGGTCTTACATGTACATGTTGAAGAACACGTTTCAATAACCCAATAAAAGTAATACTCGCAACAACAACACAAAAAAGGAAATGTTTTCAATACAAAAGTAGGAATTCAAGTAGAATGTCTCTCCACTACGCCACAACTAGTCCACGCTTTGTTAAAACACTATACATTGGGAAAAAAAATTATGCCAGCTACCTTTCATAATGGAAGAAGCCCTGTAAAACCCTCATATTTACCACAATGTTCACACCGTAAACTTGTGTACTCACAAAATAGACTTTAAAAATGTAGCTACACAAGAATAGACATATATTAAAAATGCAGAACTTCACAACAATAAAACAACGAACAGCAACCAAAGAATGAACCTGACAACGACCTACATTAATTGATTTTTAAATATTACATGATATAAATAATGACCACCGCCGGCACACTGACGTAAAAGATATTGATTAAACAGATATATTTGAGAACATTGTTAAATACGATGTATACAACAACCCACTAGGAACTTTAGTATTTTCTCTATTTCATCGTGCATCAAAAATATAAATACAAAATACGATAACATTAGTTATTTGTCACAATTGAAAATAGCATATTAGCAAGATATAATCTGCTAAGAAGCAATGAGCAAAAAGAGATTTATATTCACCTATTTATCTACAGGCAAAGTAATGTTTAATGGCTAATAGAATATTGTAAGATAATGTGTGTCACGTGTACGAAAAATAACATAGTAATTTTAATGAAAGAGTTATCGTGCTATAGTCTCATATTAAAGTCCTTTCTGCAGATTTCTTTAAACGATTGTTATGTGACTTTGAATAAATAATCCCTTTCAACCCATAAATTATGTTCCACATTATTGGTTGTTATGTATTGCAATTGAACAAAACAGGAACTACGTACGTTACGCAAGAAATAATAATTGAGTTAACCATAGCTAAGGATTGAAATATTGCATAGCCTATACAGTAAAATCGAATGATTTATACGTACATATACGGTTTATAATATCTACTTACAACAAAAAGATGCAATTCTAGAGAACCTGTTGTCAAACTATAATTGTCGGTTGCCTCAATTAATGCAAGTTTATAAAACTTGGAAAAGAAAAAAAAACGAAATTGCACGTGTTGTCACATTTGTTTGGACGACAAGCAACGAAATTATTGAATTACAACATTTCCTTTATGAAATTTCACTTTAGCGTTTCAGAAAAAAGTATTTATTTTACCAAAATTGTGGTGTGATTTGAAAGAAAAGCTATATTTTAACGAATTTATTGCATATAATTTTGGACGCTCGTTACATATTTTACCGATGGCTGACAGTAATGGCACATACCCGCAACACTCGTCTGGGTGTGTGCATGAAAGATTTGTATTTTACGAGCACATCATCCGTTTGAAATTGTCCAGTAAACAATGTCATCTAAAGAGAACGCTGATTTTATTGGAAACCTCATTGTGATTTACTCATATGTTGTTTACACTGGGGTATGTCAGACAATCAACATCTTCGGCATCATCACTAATATTATCAACGTCATCTGCTTTTGCAAACAGGGATTTGACGACTCTGTGAACATCAGTTTGTTAGGTAAAATATTTGAAAAAAAAAAAAAAAACGATCAGTGTGATAAGACATATATTGTTTACATCTTCTTTTAATACACTATTTCTCGTTCTCTTCTTCTACTCGTCTTTTTTTCTCCAACTCACCCTTCTCGTTTATATTCTAATTTTCCTTTACCACAGATCGTCAAAACGATTAGTGTAGGGAAAAGAGTACCTTTCATTTTGCATAAAAAAAGTAATGTGCCCCCATCACGCCTAGTGGCGTATATAGAATATGGTGTTAGTGACCATAAATTGTACAGACCTTCGGCATATGATTTCTGGGGTAATGTGGTCGGTATTACGCCCGTGCCGCTTTACTTTCCCAGAATAAAATCTGGTACCCATTAAAGGCTGGGTGAAGCTGGAACCGTCGATTGGGATCGAACCCTACCTCTTGTCATTTGTAGTCCAGTTCACTAACCACTGAGCTATCGCGGCTCCCTTTCATTTTGCACAGTTTGTGGATAAGCTGTTACAAATCTGGCTCACCCTGTTCACCCCTGCTTCCACTGTTCTCCACCATCTTATACTTGTTTTCCTTACATTCTCGGTTTTTTTCATTTGAACAGCAAGCAAGTTTGTGTGATTGTTATTATTCTTATCTAAAAGAGCACTAGCGACTGCTTATTTATAACTGCATACCTGTCTTAAAGTCTGTGCATTGCTATCATTTTAAAGCCGACACTTTGTATCAACGTTTTAATACTAATTTGAACGTGAGATTTCCATTTGTCTACTAGTTTGTGATTACAAGCAATAATAAGATGGTATTTGTCACGAGAAACATTGAAATTTGAGTTATTGAGTTATTTGCGGGTCATCATTGCATTCCGAACATGTCATTAGGTGCCAGGATCCACTCCTCAGCAAAGTCCCATAGTGTCCAGCGACTGACTACTCCAGTTATGTGTTGGTTGATAAGTCTTCTTACACGCCCACAAAGTTTCTTATTCCTGGTTGTGACCATTTAACTCCCATCTCTTTCATCCGAAGGAGTGACGTGGACTCATGGTTGTCGAAGTCCTGTGCTCTTCCCACATCTCGGAGGACATTAATGATATCCGCCTGATCTATTGGTTGCCCGTCCTCAACAACAGCGCAGCTAGCCAAATTGTCCGCTCTTTCATTTCCCCGTACTCCCGCATGTCCAGGGACAAAGACAAAGGTGACCTTACATATTTTGGATTTCTGCAACGACTCAAAACATTGCATGCCTACAGAGCCCGCCTCCACTTTTTGTATCATGCTCTTCGAATCAATCAGTATTCAGGCGTGGGTGTAGTCTTGTGACTCTAATCAGTTGAATGACATGGTCACTGCCATCACCTCCATCGTCATGCTACTTGTCGTCATGACGTATGCACCACTGCCTTCTTTGACTATTCTGCCTTCGAGTATGCTGTAAATGCCCATGCACTTCTTTGGTGTCGTATTACAGATCCGTCTGTATAGATGACTGCATCTTTCTCATCGGTGTTATCGCAGATGAGATCGTTGACCTCGGCATTGACGACGACTGAGTTCTGTTCCCTACTCTTTATGTCGAGTGTGACAATACACGAGAATGTCCCTTTTAATGACGCAGGCACTGGTATCCACTCCTCGCCAACGTTGATATTGGCAAGCCCACAGACCTGTTTGATGACATCTTCTGCTCGTCCCACCCATGATTTGCCCTCTTTTTAGCCTGGCACCTTTCCCTGTGTTGAGCACGTGGTGCAATGGATATTCTTTATCTGCACTGATCTTCAGGTATTCTCGTGCCCTCCAGATCTTGATTCTGTCATCCATGGTTGGAAAGTAAAGAAGATACCTCATTGCTACACAGCGAGTGTCCCTCGTACACCCAATGATAATGCGCATGGCTTCATTCTGTATTTTCTCCAGCCTGTCAATTTGAGTCATACTGACAGTAAGAAATGCCAGGAAATAAGGCTATTACCATATGTAGGATGCTTTAAGAATTGAAATGTGTTCGCATGTACGAACCTTATTTCAGATTACTTTAACTTATTTTGTGTTTGTATAGAGTCGAAACACTTTCTTAACATGATTGCCCTTGCGGGACTATGTGGAATTTGCTGAATCTGTTCTTAGATGGCGGTAACATTTCAAAATTATAGTCCGTGATTCCTTCGCTGCATTATTTTCCCCTAGTCTTTTGGTAGTGAGATCTAATGTGTAGCCATATCGGATAAAGGCGAAAAACACGATGTCCTGTGTACACTCGCGAACGTTAAAAAAACCATTGACAGTTAAAAGTTGAAAAGAGTAGAGCTAAAATGACGGCTGCCGAGAAAAAAAAATTGTTAAGAGAGTTACCTATGTCCAAGACGGGTATGTGGGGATGAAAGGCATAGACAGAACTTACTTTCAGACAAGCATTCACTATCAGCGCCAAGCTGGGTCTGTCTTTACTAAGCACTTACCATCTAAGTATGCTTATATTCTCACCTCTCATTCACACTGTAGATGTGGCCTTTCTTTTCTGCATAAGGCTATTACTCTATGTAGGATGCTTTTAGGAATCCGTTCTATCCTGCACTTCGTAAACTACGTTGCGTGTGACCTATCCATCTTAGACAGCGTTACTTGGGGAAGAGATCATACGAGTTAACGCAACACAACGCAGAACTTCATTGATCATTAATTTGTTCAGGGAATTTGCAGTATGAATCGCTGTCATGAAATCGTGACATGAACAAAGTGCCCCATTCTTAGATATTGGCGTACAGGTAAGTATGTTTTTATTATACATCCTCTGCGCCAAACTGGACAGTGTTGATGAGCTCATCGGTAATGGTGGATCTAATGTAGTTAAATTTGTTTGCAGCTTCAGTTTGTTATCCCTTCGACAATATTCTCAGCATTTGCCTTGGGGCATCCCCTTTTTAAGTTGATGGCAAGTTCAAACACCCCGCTTGGTAGACTGAATCCATCGGACATAGTTTTATGTAGCTAGAGAGTCTGCTTATTAAATTAAAATAAACAGTATTTTAGAACGTTTGTTCTCTGTCCTTAAATCTAGGCAAATGTTACAATTGTCCTCAGAGTATATGAAGACATAATCGCTCACTATTTAATGCTTTTTCAGGATTATCATTATCTGACCTTGGAAGCCTCGTAACCATGATGTGGTCAGCGTTGAGTCTAACTCCAGCTTTCCTTGCAGCTGATTTACCATTTGATCCCATTGAAACTTGCTACCTGACATCGGCAATGATGCATTTTTCCTTTACAAGAATCAGCAGCTGCACCACAGCCTTGATTACCATAGAGAGATGTTTGTGTATAACCGCTCCTTTACAGGTTGGAATATTACATTATTTGATACAGTTGGGGTAACTCTAACTTATTTCATTAAAAAAACTAGTTTTTCTTCCCATTTATTTTTAATATGTATCTGTTCTTTGTTTATATGTACACTTCTGATTGCCAAATAACGGAAGGAAGTATTAATTGCACTGCACTAAGAGCAGAACAATTTCTACCAATAGTAAAAATATTTTTTCGCACTAATATCACCCCAAAGTATTTGCTTAGTGAGATCAGATGTTTAGCAAAAAGGGGGAGACCGCGTGTAAACTCTGCACATGGTGAAGAAATATTGAGAATTAAAAGTAAAAAGAATTTTTTTAAATGCTCTTTGTAGAACGGCAATTAGAAAGCAAATCTATCCATGACGGAAACTGATGTGTCGGGCCATAAGGTTCAGGTATTTCGACTTGTCAAAGAAAGCGAAAGAGCCGAAACATGCCAGCTTAACGCAGAGGAAGAATTTGCATTGACGAATATAACATTTTGTACACAAATGAAAGTACACTAGAGCTTCCAGACTGGGATATTACGGCTCACTCGTTTAATGGAATGGGATGATACAGTTTTGGTAGGGGAACCTCCATAACCTAGTTGGGAAAACCACCCCACTAGCTAAGGCCTTTCGGACAACCTGTGATCGATTCTTGCTGGAAACAGTGTGAATTGTACTCGTTATTGCAAAAAAGTACCTCCGTGGTCGACCCAGCCGCTGGATGAAATGGATACCAGGGTTCCCAATCTGGAAAGAGAGGAATGGTACCTCGTTCGTGAGTTACGATCCTTGAGGCAACACTAGATGGAAGTCTCCGAACACTTCTGAATAGGCTGCCGCGCACATATTGATTTAAAAAAACACGTTTGCTAAAACGCAGATTCAGTTTAACTACATTTGCCTTTATATATTAAACATATTTGTTTTCTATATTTATAAATGGTATGCTAATAAAACATCATCATTAATGTAACATTTATATAATTTATCTCCTCAGATTAAAAGTATAATCACGCCCAAACGGATGATCGTTGTCTATGTATGTATATTCATCATCTTCTTCTGTAGTGGCTCCCCAGTTTGGGTCGTCAATAGACTGAGATTTAAATATTTTCCATTAAAGAACAAAACTCTTATTGGTGTTATCTCCACAGTAGATCGAGAAAACGTTGAGATGATAACTTTTGCCATTAACAACTTTTTCATTCCGTTCGGTGCCTTTGTGATCATTGTTGTCAGCACGACAATACTTTCAGTGAAACTTAGAAGCCAATCAAAGTGGAGACAAGAAACAATCACCGGTTTGCGGGTTGACAGAGTTTCCAGCCGTAACCTGAAAGCAGCCAAAATGGTTTAATAATCTCCATTTTGTTTATTATTTGTTTCGTGCCTCTGACTATTTTTATGTTAGCTGCTGGGTTTGTACCGGAACTTTTGCTTAACGGAGAATATGCTTATGTATCAATAATACTTGCTGGAATTGCTTACACTTTGGAAAGTGTAAATTCATCAATGAATATCTTCATTTATTACCGCATGAGCAGTAAATATAGACGAATCTTTTGTGCTTTACTTTTTAGAGTTGCAGAGAAAAGGGAACGATAAATGACTGCTAGATCAATAATCTACTCATATGCGAGTGTTTCACAAACTAAGTTGTTGTTGCTATGAATCCTGCGGTATTTAAGCTTGTGAACTTGGACTTGAAAGGTTTTACAATTACCGTAATTTTGAAACAAAACACGCATTAATCAATTGTTAATGATACAGAAAGTGTTGATTAGTTCATTTTCTATCCTTCCTAGCATGCCTTGCAGATTCGATTATAGAAAAGTTTACGATCTTATTTTTTTTTTTATCACTTCTGCTGATAAGTTCTCTGATACACTGTATAATCGATCCATAGTCGTAGTCGGATCTTTGAACTCGCCTTTTCGTAGTGTGTGTTGATGATTCGTATACAATTTAGCGCTTTCACACATATCAAGCGGCTAAACCATTGAATGTGTAGTCTTTTTCTGTATGAAAATATGTTATTATTTCCTGTAGTATTCTCATATTATTTATCTTCTGAACGTATCTCTGAGTCTACGAGTCAAACACATTAATGTTTCAGTGGTTCCTTTACAATCTGTTGATGAAACATTAAGTGAAACAAATAAAAGAAAAATATATGATGCTTTTACTGCAGCTTCAATAAAGAAATAACACTCGAAAAAATGGGAGCCGCGACAGCTCAGTGGTTACTGAACTGGACTATAAAGGACAAGAGGTAGGTTTGATCTCAACCGGCTTCTTCCGTGTTCACCCAGCCTTAAAAGGGTACTAGATTTTTTCTGGGAAAGTAAAGCGGCACGGCCGTAATATCGATCACATTACCTCAAAAAGTCATGTTCTGAAGATCTGTAAAAGTTATGGTCACTACCACCATATTCCCTATACGCCACTTGGCGTAACGGGGTTTTTTGAAAAAAAAAAACTAGGAAAAATGCCTTTACAATACGTAAAATGTAAACTATATATAGAAATAATCGCCGTCATAGAAAACATATAGAAACAATAGAGCTCGACGCTGTAAGACAAAAAAGGAATGAAAGACTAAGAAAATATATATGTTTATGTGTATATATATGTATATATATATATATATATATATATATATATATATATACATGCAGTGATATATACAAAAAAAGGAGGAAATGAGGACGTTACCAAAATAAGGATATAACAAACAAGAAGAGCCTACTAGGAATCATATGGAAATCCAAAGAAATTAAGTTAAAAACAAGAGTGATATTGGTGGACAATGTTTTATCAGTCTCTCTCTCTCTCTCTCTCTCTCTCTCTCTCTGTCTCTCTCTCTCTCTGTGATCAAGACTCAATCAGAGTAGGATTCCAGACTCTCTTTTTGAAGTCAACTGAGTGTTTAATCGAATCGATTGCCCTATATAGTTTCTCCTCCAGGGAGGTGGGCGTGGACCACATTGCTCTTCTCAGGTCTGTTCACTGGGGCAGTCATGTAGAACATGTTTTGTAGCCATATTGTCCAGTATACAGTGGCATAGGCTGGTTGTACCTCTTTCTGTTAGATCCATTCCGATTGAATACCTTTTAAAACGTTGCAATGTGTTCTGCACCAGTGGCCCAGTGCATCAGATTTCAGCCAGCATTTAATTCAGGTTTGCTTTCCTTAGCCTTTGATTGTCCCCAATCTTCCTGCAAGGCAGCAGAATGTCCTATTGTTTGGTTAGCCCTATCAAAGAAACCTGGTGCGATTGAATGCGAGGATCAACGCACAATAATTCTTATGAATCACATGACTAAGAATCATCATGCGAAGTATGCGAAACAAAATCAGTCCAGAAATTAGCGATGGACAGTGTGGTTTTGTTGGAGGAAAAGGAACGAGCAATGCCATATATATCATAAGATCTTTAGTAGAAAGAGTCATAGAGGTGAAAACAGATCTATACCTATGTTTCATAGATTATACCAAAAGCATTTGACAAAGTAAAACACCAAGAAAGAATCACAATTTTATAAAGCATTCACGTAGACAGCAAAGATCTAAGAATAATAAATAACATCTACTGGCAACAAACAGCGGCCATAAGAACTGGAAACCAAACGGTAATGCTTCAACAAATAGAACAGGGTGTTAGACAAGGTTGTGTGATGTCACCAGATTTGTTTAACATTTATAGTGAGATTATTTTAAGATCCATAAGGGGCATGCTTGGATTATCAATCAGAAGTCATAATATAAATAATCTAAGGTATGCTGCTGATACAGTCTTAATCGCTAAGAGTGAAAATGAGTTACAAGAAATGTTGGACATTATAGTGAAATAAAGCAAAAATAAAGCTTTAAAGCAAAAAAGACAGGAGTAATGGTAACAACAAAGAAAAAGACATCATCTGAGTGCAAAATAAAGACAAGTGAAAACATATTAAATCGAGTAAATGAATTTAAATATTTGGGAATTTTGTTAACCTCAGAGGAAAGATGTACAAAAGAGGTGAGATGCAGAATGGCTTAGGCAAAAACAGCTTTTGAATCATTGACAGTAGGACAACAGACAAGAAAATCACTGGAGTCTGTAGAAATGTGGTTTTACAGAAGAATATTGAGAGTACCATGGACAGCTAAGAAGAGTAATGAAAATGTTCTGAAAGAGGTCAAAGCAAAAAGAGAGCTAATTTCCATTATTAGGAAGAAACAATCATCATTTTGTGGCCATGTAATGAGAAAAGAACAACTGGAATGTTATTTTCAAATGAAAATTGACGGAACGAAGAGATAGAGGGAAACAATGAGAAAAAATACCAGACTGCTTAAGAGAATGGCTTGGCGGAAGGTCAAGAACAGAAATGATAAATAACTCTCGAGATAGAAATTTGTGGAGAAACATGATCACCTACGCCAGCAGGCCCGATACTTGATGAAGATTATGGTTGTGAATAATGGAACACACAAAAAAACACTTTTGTTATTATCTAATTTTTAGTAACATGTACACAAATGTTGACGCGAAATACCAGTCATAGAAATGTCAGTGTAAAACAGAAACTAATTAAGGTAGAAGAATGAAACTTTGCACCAATGCACTATTAATAATGCTGAGTAATATGAACCTGGTACTGTCAGACTGTGATATACCAAGGTCCAAAAATATGAAACCTTCAGCATGCAGAAAATATCACTTTCCTTCAAATTGCTAATACTAAAATGATGCATTTCAAAGAAACACATCTAGTGAAGCTATGTACAAAATATGTAGTCAATAGTCCCATTAGTTTTTAAAATAGCATGAAAACCGGAATGGCATCCCAAAAGAACATGACTTTGATAATATTGACTTTAAAAAGAAACAAATGCTGAAACATGTGACTATATGATGAAATACAGAGCTGTAACTAAAATAGTTATAACTCCTGGGTGTGGAGAGTAATTGTAAACCATATCTGGTCATTCATGTTCACCAGCTTGATAGAAATCATCTCGAATGTCGCTGCAATTTGCGTCATGTTGCTTGTACACTTTCTTTTTCCGCTGCAACAATACTTCTTCTATCAAGTTCTTTGAAGCAAAGTTCAGCAAAATATCCACATGAAGTTCCTATGTTTTTAAAAATGTTAGGCCCTCCTTTTTCACCATCATTAAACACAATAGTTGCTTCAGCTACTGATAGCGAAAGACGTTGACGACCAACAAAACTCATCTTAGGACACTTCTGCCAAATGATGTTGATGTCCAACAAAACTCATCTTAGGACACTTCTGCCAAATGATGTTGATGTCCAACAAAACTCATCTTAGGACACTTCTGCCAAATGATGTTGAGACTACCTTCATTGGTGTTATGTGTTCCACCATGAGCATATTTTCTTAATAATATTTCATTGCTTATGGTTTCAAACACTGGCTTGATTGCTTCTACAACATATAGAGTAAATGCATTTTTATCTGCATAGAGAGTGGGTTTTTCTTGGAAGGACACAAATTGCCACAATCATCATGGATATTGTTTCTGTGTTTCAAAATTGCCCAGGTATCCTTCGGACACATGACACATCAATCACTACCACCGGCCGGATTGCTCTCGATCACTAACAACAGAACTTGTGACACTGTTTGAGGTTGTAGGTGACTTTTACAGATTACTAGTGTATTGGTTCTCACAGAATTTACGTTTTTTCCTTCTGCCAGCTCAAACTTCTTTTCTCCATGATATCTTAGCAAAAATCTATAGATAGCTTTGAAAACACACAATTCGTATAAGAATCTACTGTGGTACCCGCCATATTGATTATATGGTTAATACGTAGCGAAGATAGAACGCGTCATCTGGTTGGCTGAAAGTGTAATATTGTAGAGGTCATGGTGAAATTTCAACCAATCAAAATGTTTGTTGTAGACCCTATACTACTCTTTGAAGTCTAAGGTAGAGAATTTAATTCTGCAAAAATGCTTTTTAAATTACGTTGATATGTCAATTCTAAGCAAAGTTATGATGATTTCAAGATTTTGCATAATTAATTAGTTAACCGAAGAGAAAAACAAAATTACCTCCACTTCAAAAGAAAAGAAAAACACAAAAATAAACATGTAAATAGATCAAAGTGACAAAAATGAATATTGTAATGTGTGCTATGATAATCAAATATGAAAATTACAAAATATTAAATTTTGAAGAAAATTGTCTTTTTTCAACTTAGAGCCTGCCCTTATTAAACACAAGCAAAAATTATACCGTTTCATTAAAAAAATGAAAACATTGAGAAAAAAAACAAAATAACTTTTCCTAGGAATTTATAGTAGGGATAGGGACATCCACCGAGGAATTTACTCGGACATAACGGACACCCACCAAGCTAAGGTAGGAAGGTCCAATTACTGGACATAATAGTTCAATGGAAATGTCCACTTCAACCAAAATGGAAGTGAGAGTAGGCGCATGACAATAGAGCATGCGTTGTGTTTCACATTTCTCACG
Organism: Megaustenia siamemsis; assembly: GCA_032433765.1. NCBI lineage: Eukaryota > Metazoa > Mollusca > Gastropoda > Stylommatophora > Ariophantidae > Megaustenia > Megaustenia siamemsis. The sequence goes on from JAVIAB010000124.1 coordinate 92,338,140, forward strand.
AACGTAAGTTGATTAATGTTTAATATAAAATATGCACTTGTGGACTGATCATATCCACCGACTATTTGTCTCAGAGATGTCCAAAATTTAATGAACATTCATTTAAGAAAAGTGCATCAGCCACTAGTACGAATCATTGTGCCAAGAAATATCAATAAACTTGATTATGATTATGCAATGAACATACGAGAACTCTGTCATGATTAATGTTGTGTCAACTATAAATGTGATGTCCTTTCAATGAACAATAATATAATAAGAAAGATAATAAATAACATCACAGCTCTATAACATTTAGTCCCGTGGCCTATTAGTTGTTTGCTATACTATAAGACCCATTGCAATGCAGCGTACTAAGAAAGAAAAACAAAGTGTCTAACAACAAATCAATAAAACAAATTATGATTCAAAGACAACCGTTATCAATCAAAGAAACATTCAAGTTTTACGAAACATTATTAATTATGTGGATTAATAGAGAATATGAAGAATTGGATGGAAAGAGATGAAAATAAATTATGACGTCTAACAATGAAAAGAGAACTACTAAACATAATTGAACAAGACAAATGAGTCTTTTGGGACATGTTAAAGACACAACAGTCTACTCAAAGTAATCTTGGAAGGGAAAATACAATGTAAAGGAGGCAGAGTCTAACCAAGACTAACATGGACAAGTAACATCAAATGATGGACAAGTCAACCCATAACAACATGCACCATCGATGCAAGAGAGAGAGCAGAAAGGCGCTCCATGGTAGTCAACCTTCAATGCGGAGACGGGACTCAATGACGATGATGATATTAATAACGTTTAACAAGTCAAAGCAAATTAATTTTAGAAGCCGTGTCCTAAAAAAAGCTACATAGTACATGTTTTACAATATGGAAGTGAGTCATGAACAATATGTTATTGGGTTCGAATCATGAAACAAATAAGCAAGCCACTACAGAGAGCATATGAGGCAACTGAGATGTGGTTTATCAGAAGAATGATGCGATTGCCCTTGATAGCAAAGATTCCTATTGAAAAATCATTTAAAAGAGCTAACGAAACCAAAAATATCATCAGAATAATAAGAACAAAATAATATACATTTTTAGCCAACTGATCGAAAAAAAAACACTTAGAATACTATATCAACCGGCAGAATGAAAATAGAGAAGGGCAAAGGAAAACCAAATGAGAAATATTGAACAGTATATTAAACAAAGTATATTGAAAGATCACTGACTGAAATTATGATATACATGAAGAGCCGAGAAACGTGGAGAGATATAACAATTATGGACACTAACACCATATTACATATACGCCACTTGGCGTGACGGGGCTCCATAATTTTACTTTACAACAAATATCACTTACTTATTACAATGTTATTAGAGGAAATTAAAACAATCCTGAAACATTCTAGGAAACGGTCTTTTGTGTCAATTCTCTGGTACCGAAGATTAAAGTGCCTGGGACATGTTGACAAAATGGTCAACAACCACAAAGCTGAAAATATATTTTGCTGGGACCTTATACACTGTCCAAAACGTATTAAATACAGATAGAGATAAACACATGATGGTGTACATGACTGTCGAATATAATAGATTTATGTCCCTTTTTATGTTTATTTTTATTCTCAATGAAAACAAAAGCATTTGCTGGAAAAGTGCATTTTTGGAATTTTCAAACTGAACTTGAATACTCATTTATGAATACTATTTCAATAGAATATATTTATAAAAAAGAACATACACTTAAATAGAACAATCGTTATACGAATGAATCGAGAAGGACGTATACATTCCAGTCAACAATTGTGTTGTGACTGTCTTCCTGTAGTCCAGCAGAACATCTCGGGTTTGAATCCTCCAACAAGTGTTATTTTCTCTTCAAAATCATGTGCGTTTTCTATTCTCTAGAATAGTATCTAGAATGTTATTTCTATACTCTTGCACACAGCCACATGAGAGTAAATGAGCTTTTCCTTCTAGCGTTTGATATTTCTTTATTCTGTTAGGCTGATCTTGTTAATTGTGTGCTCTTGTATTATGTTTTAAAACCCTTAGCACGATAATGGACAATATCCAGTAGCATTGCTATCTTTGTTTCATGATCTTAGTGCAGTAAACAATCTTCGTAGCACCGGCAACAATCTCAGAGTATTATTATAAATGTTTTAAAATATTTTGGAAGAAATTTACTTTTTGGTGCATTTCTAAATATAACCTGTTTGGTGGCCTCGGTAGCCGAGTTGGGAAAACCACTCGACTGGACTACCGACGTTCGGACAACCCGTGTTCGATCCCCGCTGGGAGCAGTGTGAATTCTACTCGTGGTTGGAAAAAAATACACCCGCGATCGACCCAGCCGTTGACAGAAATGGGTACCAGGGTATTACCTTGGGAAGGTGAGGAATGTCGCCTCACATCTGAGTTTCGATGCTTGAGGTGACACTATACAGAAATATCCGAACATTTCTGGATAGGCGGCCGAGCACATATTGGTGGAAACTCGCGTGCTAAGACGCCGGTTCAAGTCTCGTACTTTACCTTTACCTTTACCTTTACCTATACCTTACCTGTAAAAAAAAAAAACAGCTTATTATTTTCTTATTTTTCATTATACGGGTTCCTTTATACGGGAAGAATGAATGAACAAGAGGTCGACAATAGACAAGGAAGTTCAAGAGCAATTGTGCGAACTCTACCGCTGTTGAAGATCGCTTGACATTTGAGATGTGCTAAAATCTTGTTCTTGTGATTCTAATCAATTGTGAAACTATCCTGGATAAAACTAAGACATGCCCAGGGTTAAAAATAATAATATATAATAATATAATATATATATATATTAATTCTTGTTAAACTCACAACTTCAAAACATCAATCTTCAGTTAGCAACAACTGTATTTTTAAAACGCTAATTATTTTTTTTAATGTCAATAGTAGTAGCTTCATTCAGTCATAGATGACAATGAACTTTACAGAACCCATAGGAAAAGTTATTTTGTTTTTTTTCTCTGTGTTTTCATTTTTTTAATGAAACGGTATAATTTTTGCTTGTGTTTAATAAAGGCAGGCTCTAAGTTGAAAAGAGACAATTTTCGTCAAAATTTAATGTTTTGTAATTTTCATTTTTCATATTTGATTATCATAGCACACATTACAATATTCATTTTTGTCACTTTGATCTATTTACATGTTTATTTTTGTGTTTTTCTTTTCTTTTGATGTGGAGGTAATTTTGTTTTTCTCTTCGGTTAACTAATTAATTATGCAAAATCTTGAAATCATCATAACTTTGCTTAGAATTGACATATCAACGTAATTTAAAAAGCATTTTTGCAGAATTAAATTCTCTACCTTAGACTTCAAAGAGTAGTATAGGGTCTACAACAAACATTTTGATTGGTTGAAATTTCACCATGACCTCTACAATATTACACTTTCAGCCAACCAGATGACGCGTTCTATCTTCGCTACGTATTAACCATATAATCAATATGGCGGGTACCACAGTAGATTCTTATACGAATTGTGTGTTTTCAAAGCTATCTATAGATTTTTGCTAAGATATCATGGAGAAAAGAAGTTTGAGCTGGCAGAAGGAAAAAACGTAAATTCTGTGAGAACCAATACACTAGTAATCTGTAAAAGTCACCTACAACCTCAAACAGTGTCACAAGTTCTGTTGTTAGTGATCGAGAGCAATCCGGCCGGTGGTAGTGATTGATGTGTCATGTGTCACATTGTGTGTTCAGAAATGTAAACAAACCGCTGTTGTCAGCTGCTGCATCTAAACCAGGAGAAATGTGTTTTCACACGGACCATTTTGATAATAGTTCACATCTTGCAGGCTTTCCTTTCATTCATTTGAAATTATTTATTGAATGTATGTGAGAGAAAAAGTTCACTAGCGTCAAAATCAATTTTCATTGCCAGTGTCAGAACAAACTTGAATTCTCAACTTGACAAAATGTGGCAAAGTTTATGAAATCAACACATTTCCCATTGCAATGTTGAATGGTGTGGTCATTTCCAGAAAATAATGGAGAAACAGCTCATGATCTTATTGTCAGAAAAAAAAGAAAAAAAAAGTAAAGTACCCCCGTCCCGCCAAGTGGCGTATGGGAATATGGTTTTAGTGACCATAAATTTTACAGACCTTCGGTACATGATTTCTGGGTTAATGTGGTCGGTATTACGCCAGTGCCGCTTTACTTTCCCAGAAAAAATCCGGTACTCATTAAAGGCTGGGTGAACCCGGAAGCCATCGGTTGGGATCGAACCCTACATCTTGTCCTTTGTAGCCCAGTTCACTAACCACTGAGCTATCGCGGCTCCCCTTAGTGTCAGAGCTGAAGAATAAAACATTCCAGCAGCAGGGAAAAATTCCAATAGGGATAGAAGGCACGGGAGGCCTAACAAAAAAGGCAATTTTAAAAATCCAGTCCTGTTGGATGCTCTTTCCTGCTTTTGCTATTTCATCTGATTGCTGTTGGATGCTCTTTTATTTTTTTGCTGTTTCATCTGATTGCTGTTAGATGCTCTTTTCTTTTTCTGCTGTTTTATCTGATTGCTGTTGGATGCTCTTTTCTGCTTTTGCTATTTCATCTGATTGCTGTTGGATGCTCTTTTCTGCTTTAAAAAAATTGGCTTTGTAAGCAGTGTCTTACACGAAGGCGTTCTCATGACTATAGCATAGGGTTACGATCACAGATCGGAAATAAATTGTACATCTGTACTTTCCTATTAATGCAAGTATCTACCTCGTGTGTCAAACCTTCAGCGTGTGTCTCTTCTGGAGCAAAACCAACTCTGCCTCCTGTGTCAAACCTTCAGCGTGCGTCTCTTCTCGAGCTAAACCAAATCTACCTCCTGTGTCAAACCTTCAGCGTGCGTCTCTTCTCGAGCTAAACGAACACTGCCTCCTTTGTCAAAGCTTCAGCGTGCGTCTCTTCTCGAACTAAACCAACTCTACCTCCTGTGTCAAACCTTTAGCGTGAGTCTCTTCTCGAGCTAAACCAACTCTAACTCCTGTGTCAAACCGTCTGTGTACGTCTATTCTCGAACTATATTAACAGTACAAAGTCTGATATTGTATCTAACTTACGCTTACAATGTAAATCAGGTAGCAAAAAAAGTCACGTTCGATGCAAGGAATAAGCAAGTTATATACATATATATCCAAGTTAACTGAACAATAACTCAAAATAGCAAGTTATTATGATAGCTCAAGACAAAGCGTGCTCAAGTTGTCGAGACAGGTCAAATTGATGTAAACAAGAAGTTAACAACTAGAGATTCAAGTTACTTCAGAGCGTTGTTTCACGAGAAACTCCCAAATATTGCAAGACAACACAGAACATTCAAGATTGAAATCGTCAATTGTCAATTAGCGTACAACAAATCCTGGTTAACTAGGGAACAGTGTGACATTGTGAGATCGTCGAACTTAAAACGTAGTGTCTGGAGAGACATCCGTGCAATCACGTGACCGTGTGAGTGTAACCTACTTCTGGCTCAAGAAGCATAAACGTCGCGTGTGTTCTTTAATTTTCCAAGGATTATTAAGGATGAATTACTTAGTTAATTATATTTATGAATTGATTCTCCTTTTGAATTGATTGTTGAAATGGAACTTACTGTATTGTTTGGTAGAATACAAGTGTTATAAAATAGTATTTAATTGAAATATATTTTCAAGTTTACAAAAAAAGGAATTGAAATTTGTTCAGAGCAAGTATTATAAACTTTGTTTTCCTTCCAGAGAGACGAACCAAGACCGTTGTATTATGAATTGAATATACGTTGTTAAATTATATTAAATTATCAATCGCTTCATGCACATTGTGACAGAACACAAAAGGCAAATCTTAATTGCATAATTATATAAAAATGAAATGGAACAAATTCTTGCACATATAGAATCAACAGTTAGATATTAGCAGATGATAGAAAACTTTTTTTTACAGCCGTGTCAATCGATCGAAGTGAGAAATTGTATTATAGTTCGTTTCAAATCATGTGCCCAACTTCAAAACGCTATTACGCAGTAAACATTTGTTAAAAACTGTTGAAATTTTCCAAATGTTATTAGAATGCAAAAGACCCTTTAAATGTATATTTAACAAATATCTTGCAGCTGCAGTTTTCTTAAAGCGGCGAATTTCTTTAATGTTTGTCAAAATTGTAAATTGTGAAGCCCTAAAGAATAGAAATTACCGTAGTTGCTGGTCTATGATTAATTTTCACTAGGTAAAGGCGTGGCCGTAATGGGGAAATAACTGGATAAGACAAAACACCAGGAGAATTATTGTCTGCTCAGTTCGAGGACGGACGATAATATCAAGGTATACCCGTATGTCCAATTTTCATAGTTGTGTGGTCCTGAAAAGGACCGTTTGTTGAACTAATTTAAGGTAATATAGGGGCCAACATTGTGGGGGCTATATACTTTCATTCTGAATCAGACGAGTCTAAAAGATTAATAACTGTTTGGGGTTGAACATTCCACAAACCATCATTTTTCCAATATTTCTCTTCCTTTTTTAAGACGTGGTCTTCACATTTAGCCCAATAATCTTTGTCTATATTTAATAAAGCGAGATTAGCAAGAGTCTTTACATCGCATATTTTGAATGTTGTATTTTCATATGCCACTCGTCATTTTGGGTGTCCGGTTAGCGCAATCGATAGGCGGTTGGCTTACCACGGCAACAGCCGGGGTTCGTACCCTGGCGAGGACACCTGGGTTTTACTAATTCCCTAAAAATTAGTGGGAGCCGCGATAGCTCAGTGGTTAGTGAACTGGACTACTACGGACAAGGGGTAGGGTTCGATCCCAACCGACGGCTCCGGGTTCACCCAGCCTTAAATGGGTACCGGATTTTTTCTGGGAAAGTAAAACAGCACGGGCGTAATACCGACCACATTACCCCAAAAATCATGTGCTGAAGGTCTGTAAAATATAGGGTCACTAACACCATATTTCCCTATACGCCACTTGGCGTGACGGGGGGTACTTTACTTTTTTTTTACTTACTCGTCATTTTAATTTTGCCCAGATTAGTTCTATTGGATTTAAATGAGCATGGTAAGGTGGCAGCTTCAAACTTATATGACCGTGCTCTTGGATAATCTTATCTATTTGAAAAATCTTTTTCCTCTGTTTTTGCTTTACTAGAGATAGTAATTCAGGTTTTAAGTACATGTTATTAAATTGTATGTGCTCCTTTGTGAGCCATATCTTAATAGCATCTTTTGTACTGGATGACGTCGGGACTTTATCTTCAAGTGCAACAATGTTGTGGTACGCTGCATTGTCCATTATTAGGCAAGATGGTCGATCTAGTGATGGGAGAACATAATTTTCAATCCAATGTGTTAAATATGTGACCATTCATCTGAGTGATAATCCCGATTGTCTATGGATTTTGATAGAAAAATGAGCTCTGCATTCTGTATTAGTCCATGTTGTCGACTACCTGCATGAGCAATTATCAAGCGCTGTCCTTTGCTGCTAGGTATTAATCTCTTAATCTTTCCATCTGATGACTGCCATTCCCTTTGGTTAGTGTGGTGAGCATTGATCCATGTTTCTTCCATGTACACAATATCATAACCTTGCTTGCGCACCTCTTTTACTTCACGTAAGTACTCGCTTCTCATGACTACTATATGTGGCTTCTCACAGATGATGTTTCGTCCATTGGAATACTTTCTGAATGTAAAGCCTGCAGCTCTCACATTCCTCCATAATGTAGATTTTGATATTTCTATACTGTTGTTCTTTTTCAGCGATACTTTTAATTTTCTTATTGTAACAGTTTCATTCATACCCAACATTTTGCGAATTTCACTTCTAATAAGTTCACTGTCGAAATTATCCAACATTTTTGCTCTTCCTTGTGATTTTGTATATTTGGAACATTGACGGTCACGTGCTTGAATCCAGCGATTAAATGACCGTTTAGATAAATCCAAAATGTGTCTTGTCCTATTCTCATGGTTTTCTAAAGAATGAAATAATCTTCCTCGTTTATCCTCGTTGCAAAAATAGCTATACATTTTTATTGCGATATTTTGTAAACTGCAGAATTTCATTTTAAGACTCATGTTAAATATTATGGTTCCACGTCTCTGCCGCTGAATGAACGGAAATGGAACACACAATGTCTCGTGTTGGTAATTTCCTAGTTTGATCAGATATATTATTTCAGTTTGGAAGAGTGATGTCCCCTAAAATATGTCTGCCAAAATACAGTGGTTCTACGCATTCTTGGCGTTGGGGTCATTACGCTGGCATGTAATCATTTCGGAGTATCTGTTGATTGGGCATTGGGTCCAGGGGTTAGGTTTAGCTTTAGTGTTAAATATTTATAAATATATTATAACGCGTGACAAAAACGACGCCACTCGGCCTAATTATGATCTTCTGATCGAATGGAATTGTGCGGTTGATTACCAATCGCCGTAATTTACTGCCAAATGTTGGAAGATTGTCAAACTTTGGCTATTAATTAAAATGCACATACACACACATAAATACAAAAAATATCTAGAAATAGCTTTACGAAACACAATGCAACGTCTGTATTACCTCAAATTACCTGTCAGCGATTAGCAATCTGGTGCGGAGCTTGAGAATAACAACGAGTGTGATGAAAGTCCTCAAAAGGACCATAGTGAAAACTCTAGGCAATCTAAAATAGTTAATTGTGAATGTTTGGTTGTCCTGAAAAGGACAGTTGTGAAGTGGGCAGGTTTGGAGCAATATTATGTTGTCCTGAAAAGGACAGTAGTTTGCAGGGATGTGATGATTTTACACAGGATAACTCTCTGCAATTCCTGTAATTAGCGTCCCTAGGACGTTTCCTTGTCTGATTTCATTTCTGAAGGCGAACTCGTGTAGAAACGATGGGAACAATGTACGCCTAGTGCCGAACTGTCTCTTCAATTTCCTTTTGGCCCGCATCCACATATTTTCAATATTCTGTGTGTGAATTTCGGGATCATCTGGGTCGACAAAATTCTCTTGATGGATGACTGAACAATGGGTATAAATACCATTTGCAATTCGACTGATATTGGCATATGCAGACCAGCCGTCAGAAATAATGTGGCTTCCAGGTAAAATATGGGCAACTATCTCTGTTGTTAAAGTAGCCTCGGAGCGATCTGGTACTTCTACTAGAAAGCATTTTCCTGAAATCCTTTCTATTCCACCGAACACCCAGTGACCCTCATTCCATTGTCCCCTGTGATATTTTCGGTGAAAATATTTGGACTCGTCAATTTCCACAACTATTGGTTGGCCTAGAATGTCCATACCACCAATTTGACTGAAGTGTCTGACCATGTATTTCTCACATTCCTCGCGTAAAAAATTACACCAATCCACTACAGTATTTTTATTGACGCCTGCCTCATGCTGGATCAAGCTCTGTGGAAAATCGCTGCTCCAACAGTAGATCATAATTAAAATTTGTTTTAGTGATAGATGGCTCTTTGTGAAAAATAATCCATCACGAACGGACTTTCCAAAACTGCACCCCTGACATGACCACTGATAGCCATCTACTCCTCTGCTGTAGGCTACTAAACGCGCAGGCATATGACAAATGTTGCATAGACACGTATTTATTATTAGTCTACGCTTAGCTAACCACTGAATACACAATTTATTAGTGGCAATCTCGGGAATCAGAGTTAGTAAATTCCATCTATCCTCTGCAATGATGTCATGAAAAGTCATGATCTGCCCAACATTCACAACTTCAGTAAGGGCTCTAGGTCGCCCGGTCATTTTGCAAATACAGTAGTACCAAGTTCAAGTAAGTGAACTCAGAACTGCTTAGCTGGTTTTTAACTATTAGACAAACTAGCCTATATATATAGGCGGATAATTAGTAAGAAGAAGCATAAGAAAGGATAGGGGTTCAGCCAATTATTAATTAACATCTCGATTTGGACGCAGACGCTGACCCGAACGCCACGCTGACCCAAACGCCAGTGTGAGTGACACATGCTAGCGTAATGACCCCAACGCCAAGAATGCGTAGAACCAATGTATTTTGGCAGACATATTTTAGGGGACATCACTCTTCCAAACTGAAATAATATATCTGATCAAACTAGGAAATTACCTATGTTTATTACAAGTGTCTAATTGTGTCAGAAAACCCAAGTTGAAAGCGTGCAAAATCGTCAATTTGACCGTGTATGGATTTTTACTCGCTATTTTTAACTTAAATACTGTAAACATTAAGTTTTGACTACATCAATGGGTCGTTATAAATTTATATAAATCAAATAAGCAAAAATAATAACCAAATGTTTTTTTTTATGAAATTAATTCCCCGTTGGGTTCTAATCATTATAACTTTACATGCAAATTTTGAAAAAAACTTACAAAAAGCGGTTAAAAAGATATCGATTTTAAAAGTTGGGCACGAGTTATAAAACGGATTATAGTGCTAAGGTTAACACGGTAAAACATGGCAACAACCTTAGATCCTGACAATGAAGCATTGAGACTTGCAACTAAAACGGTAGGTGAGTTGAGGATAGCAATGAACCATCCAAATATAAGCAATCGCACTGCCACGTTCAAAGGAGAACCATCGACAATTAGAGAATGGATAGAAAATATAGAAAAAAAAAATTTAGCTCACTTAACGAAAAATCAAGAACTAAGGGATATATCATTTCAGACATGTTCAGATGAAGTGTCTGCGTTCATAAGAAGAAGGTTAGAATCAGTTATCATCGTGTGCTATCTCCGCAACGAAGGTTGGCTACTATGGAGCGCCATTCTGCTCTGTCTCTTACTTTGATGGTGCAGGTTGTCATAGTCTGGTTTGTCCTTCTTTTGATGTTACTCGTCCGTGTTAGTCTTGGTCTGCCTCGGCCTCTTGTACCTTGTATTTTCCCCTCCAGGATTACTTTTGTAGGCTATTGTGTCTTTTAACATGGCCCAAAAATCGCATTTGTCTTGTTTGAATTGTGTTTAGTAGTTCTCTTTTCATTTTCGTTGTTTTAAGACTTCATCTTTTGTTTTCATTTCCTTCCATCCAATTCTACTTATTCTTCTATATATCCACATTTCAAAGGCTTCAATTCTCTGTTCTGTCTTCTTGTCCAATGTCCTTGTTTCTGCACCATATAGGAATGTTGAGAGGACATAACATTTTGCTATTCTTAGTTTTAGCCCTCGTGTTATTTGTTTTGATGTTAGCATGTTCTTCATGACATTAAAATTATTTTTTTTGTCACTTCCTATTCTTTTGTTTATTTCAGTTGTACACTTTCCATCACTGGTTATAGTATGCCCAAGGTAATTGTATTTATGAACTGTCTCCAGGTCTATTCCTTCAATGTTGATATCCACTGGGGGGTTTTGAGTATTTTCTTTGTTTATGATCATAGTTTTAGTTTTTTTATATTTATATCTAGTCCATATTTTTTTTAGAATCAGTACCCGAGGAAAACGTTGGAAAGTGCGAAAGAAATATTAACCTTGATGTATGCAGAAGAAAGACGTCCACAAGATTTATTTGTAAAATGTGTGCGGTGTCAGATTCAATAAACAAATTCTTCGCCAAGAACCATGCCTGCTGGCGTAGGTGATCATGTCTCTTCACAACTTTCGATCTCCACAGTTATTCATCATTTCTGTTTGTTGACATGCTGCCAAGCAGTCTGGTATCTTTTCACTTTGCCTCCCTCTATCTCTTCGTCTCTCAATTGTTCCAGTCCTTACAATATATTCCAGCTGTTCCCTTTCATTACATGGCATTAAAATGATAATTGTTTCTTCCTAATATTGGATATTAGCTCTCTTTCTGCTTTGGCCTCTTTCAGACCGTTTTCATTACTATTCTTAACTGTCCATGGTTTTCTCAACATTCTTTGTAAAATTATATTTCTATAGCCTCCAGTCCTCCTACAGCCTTATTTTTTTTGTCTGTTGTCCTATGGTTCCCATGTAACAGGTTTGAAACAATGTTAGGCAGTGACCATGGTATGAATATTGGTAATGGTATGATAGGCCAATGAAAATGACCTGCCAGCACCATTTGAACAGCCTTTAATATCAGTCCAGTGTAGTACACCGTTTATGACAACAGCGTTCTTTCTTTACTTGTGTCGATAGTATATACTCACGCCCGTAATGGCTACTGTTACTGGTCAGGCGATGATGATGTTGACAAGGTACAAAAACGTGCAGTGGTCAACGTGCGCTCAACTTTCGTCTCAGCTGTCAGGTTCTCACGTCCTCAACTAGTACTTCGGCTGTAATCTGACAGAACTGACTTGTTTAACCTCCGACATGTATGTGCCGTGACAACTGTCAGTTAGATTCAACGCCCTAGCATAGGTAGTGACAGTTATCACTAAATCAATGTTATCAATAAATGTCTGCGCACTGCTGATGTTGAAAGATCATGTATCTTTATTCCGACAGCCCTAACAATGGCAACTATGTACAATTATTCACAGCGGCCAGCAATCACACATCTCGCTCGGCCAGTCACACTCTATATCACAGAATTCACATCTTTTGATTGACGTCAATTGATGACGTCATGGAACGCACCAAAATGGCAGCTTATTTATATTCGAGCCATGGACTAAGCAATGTTTACTGAACACCACGATATCTGTTATTGCAGCGAGTTGGCAGATTTTTGAAAATATATTCAAGGGTTTGAAAATAAATGTTTGTTCACAGTTCGTTAACCTTCGCTGTAGATAAAGTCTTTAATTTGATGGCTTTAATTTGATGGCAAGTGTGACCTTGGTCGCTAAGGACCTAACTTGTGCAAACGGATGGCATTGGCAAGGATCATTTTGAATCTATGAAGTGGGCTCATTTTGTGTTTAACTCAAAAGCATATGTGCTTTTTAACCAAAGACCTTTTTTGGGGAGGGACTCAAGGAAGATATCCCCGATGGAAGAATACATTGTATTATTAGTCCCATAAATGATTCGCTTCCAGAGGTTTATGATGTAAACAAAGCAGTTTTGTCATTGCAAGTGAATAATGTCCACACCTATAATTGATCAGGATTATGTAGCAGCTTTATAGCGAACACATAAAACATCATAGGATTGTGCTGTTCTGAAACGGCTATGCCATGCTACCCTAGAATTGCCTTTACTGGGATTACTGTGACCACAAACCACTCTCCATGTGTGTGCCACATATCTATACCCCAGAAAGAAATACTGAATATAACAACATCATATGCCGTCTGTGATATTAATGACCACAAACCAGGAGCCTCCTGTATGATTGATACAACTGTTGTATCAAGCACTTCATCAGCAGAGCCAGATCTATGGAATGTTAATCTGACATTGTTCTTGAATGATGTCCAAGTTAATGAGACATCAGAATCGTGTGGCAGCAGCTACAAGAAGGGAGCAGAGAACATCAAGTTCTGCTGCTATAAAGGAGACTTGCCTTGCTATCACAGAATTGCCTTAAATGGGATAACTGTAGTTGAAAACTTCTCCTCTTGTGAAAACTACACATTCACATCCAAGAGTGAATCAGTGAAGGTCACAAAATCATATTCTCTCTGTGGTTTTACTAACTACAGGTCATGTGGCTTCTGTTGGATTGGAAATGATAACTTACCACCACTGTGTGTCTATATGTTTGGAATTGGAGTCATCAACGATGGCCTAACATCATCAAGTGCTACGACGATCATCATTTTCGGGAGGACGCGAACTTCCATAGTATATGGTGGATAGGCGGCAGGAACCATTGAAGGCTATGTCTGAAAAGTGTTCCTTCTTGCAGTTTCCTCATATTCCAAGTCCGGCTTGTTGCAGGAGCTACTGAGTTAAGTGCTCTGTGCACACCGTGAATTGTGTGTCTCATCCGTTTTGATCCTGTTTCTATATCCCGCTTGTTTACGATGTGATGATGATATCGTATGACAGGGAACAGTTGGCTGTGTTCATTTTCTGCGCGGTTTCGCCTTATGTCTTTTGGCGTGTGCTGAGACTGCTACGATGGGGACTACAGTTACCTTTCTTCGTTTGGGAGATGTGCTAGTAATTCGGATGATTCCACTGGCACGGGCGGTTGAGCAATTATGGATTTTAATTCGTTTGCAGTGATACCGAGGCCTTCCATAACCAATAACCAATTCACATCTCTTCTGTATACTCTCGCTTCTGTGCGCCTGCCTACTCGGGCTTACTTTACTTAATGCTTCAGAAATAGATTATAAAGAATAAGACACCAATAATTCTAATAAGAACATATGTCATCAAACAGGCCTGAGGATTTACCAACGCTGGCGAGTAGTAGTTTACCTGTGCCTTATCGTGGCACATTCTCGTGTATTTTCACACTCCAGTGGAATCCACGTCACTCCTTCGGATGATGGAAATGCGAGTTAAGATGGGCACAGCCAGAAATGAGAAACTTAGTGGCCGTGTAAGAAGACTTATCAACCAACATAGAACTGGAGTCGTCAGTCGCTGGACACTGAGGGAATTGCTGAGGAGGGGATCTGAGCGCCTGTGGACGTGTTCGGAGTGCAATGATGATAACCCGCAAATAATCAATAACTCCAGAGGAAATGTGGGGAACAGAAGTTAAGGGGATAACCATTCATGTCATTTGTGTAAATGGAAGGGCTGCTGTCCCCAGGATCCCCACCTCACTAGGACTGATGCTCTATGCTAGAGCTGCCTAGCTAGTGGACACTAGCCCAGATTCAACAGCACACAGCCGTGCGCGATTGCAATCTCGGCACTAAGGACATGAGGTGTTACCTTGGTCCGACCACGCATCTTCCACCCCTCTGATGTTGCGTTCAAACAATGACATAATGGGAGGTATCAGCACAGTACCCAAAGACTACTATGCCATGTAGCCGACATGACACAGTCTGTGCTGCTAGAGCAGGCAACACAGGAGCTGAACCTAGGATGACACGAGCAGTCACGTCTTAATCATTGGCAACAATCAGACAGTTCCTTCTCAAAATCTGCACTAGCAGTTCTGAGAGGGCGGCCACTAGAATGTCATAAAACTAATAAATATTATATAAAGCACTTGCTAGTGTAATATTATAAGAGTACCTAAGTTTGCATATCACTTCAAAAGGACATTTCTTAAAAGTACGTATGATTAAATATAAAAAAAAAACTATTATACAATGTGTCTCAAAATGCACTAGGATTAAATATTATCAATAAAAGTTTATGTGCCTTTAATTTACGATGCAAATGGGAAATATTATTTTATATGCATTTTTAAAACGTATTATTTTCCTTGTTTATTGAGGGAAGTCACTGCAAAAAATTAATTTTTGGTAAAGTACAAGTTAGTGTTCGTAGGGGTAATTCCTTTAACTTTTTAGACTGTTCATGGCATTCTGCAATATATTAATTAATAATCATGTTTAGCAATGCATATAGATTTAAATTCATGCGATAAATTATGTACTTCTAAGTTTTGTGCAAATTATATTTAATTAATTTGTTTTAAATGTTAGCAATTACAAATTATCTAGTATGCATACAATTCAATTAGAACTCAACGATTCTTCTCAAAATGGCGCCCAATTTGTAAACAATATATTAATCATTAGACAATCATGTTTAGCAATTTAAATTAATGCCATAAATAAATGTGCTTCTACGTTTTGTGCAACTTATTGAAAATGTACTTGTAAGTTTTGTGCAAATTATATTTAATTAATTTGTTTTTAAATGGTAGCAATTTAAAATTATTCAGTGATGAGTGAGTATGCATACAATTCAACAAGAAATCCACGATTGACGATTGTTTTTAATTAAAATAGTGTCGCATGTAAACAATATATATATTTTATTTTCATCTTATCCCCACAAAATGCAGAGTGGGTAGTCAAAATTAAATTATATTTTCAGGAACATCGAGGCCATATCATTTCAGGTTCTCTAACAGAATAACTTATAATATCTTCAAGTGCTGATTAAGATGAAATTTATAAATACATTTGGACAGTTCAAGGTACTTCAATCTTTTTATTGAAAATGAATGAATATTCATTCATTATT
Source organism: Megaustenia siamemsis (assembly GCA_032433765.1). Lineage (NCBI taxonomy): Eukaryota > Metazoa > Mollusca > Gastropoda > Stylommatophora > Ariophantidae > Megaustenia > Megaustenia siamemsis. The sequence goes on from JAVIAB010000124.1 coordinate 92,354,212, forward strand.
AATCATTGTTTATTTTTTATGATTCTAACTTACAAAAGAATTAAGTAAGTTTGCCGCAGGCAAAAGTTGTATATATATATATATTAATACGATTATAATATCATTCTAATATTACAAATAATAATCAGAATTACCATAAGCTACCAATTGTTATTTTTAAATTAATCAAATTAAACGAGATCATTAATATTTATTGCTCTCTCACACACACATTATTTTTGCAGTCACAATAAAATACAGTTCTGGATAAAAATGGATTACAAGTTGTACCTTAATAGACATTCTTATTAAGTTATAGCTATAGTCCGTTCAGAATCGTTTGCCGAGATGTTATGATTTATAATTCAAAAAGTTCTTGATGATTTCACATGATTTTTGGCATACGGTGTTAAAATGTCCATGTCACGAGAACATATGTGTTACTCGATGTCTAGCTATAACGGTTTTCTTAAAGCGGCGAATTCCTTTGATCTTTGCCCATGTAACTATTATTTTGACCCTAATCAAAATGTTTTACAGTAATCTAGTGCAACTATGACCCATAGGCGTGTCCATAAAATTTTACTTGGTGGCAAGTATACAAATTTTAAATTATATATAGAACTTTTGTTCGTAGAGTCAATTTGATATAGTTCCATGCTCTTGGTGTGAGTTTCCCAAATGTTGTCGCTGCCTTTCAAATACGTACATTTAGTTCCTCATCTAAGGAAAGTGTGGCTGTAATAGTGGATCCAAGATAGCTGAACTTCTGTACTGACTCAAGCAGGCTTCCATTCAAAGTAATGGTTGTTGGTTTGCTTATAACATATTTTTGATTGCTTGGGTGGTCTTGAACAATAAACTGTTTAACAAATCAACTAGGAAATTTTGCAAAACAAACTATTTATCTGTAGACTTAATCAGAGTAATGATCATTCAGAATCAGACGAGTCAAATAGGTCGATTACTGCTTTCGGCTGAACAAACAACAAACCATCCTTTTTCCAATATTCCTCTTCTTGTCGTAACACATGATCCTCACATTTTACCCAGTAGTCTTTATTTATATTTGATAGAGCCTGATTTGTAAGTGTCTCAACATCGCATAATTTGAAAGTTTTATTTGTATATGCTACGTGTACTTTAACTTTTGCCCAAACTAGTTCTATAGGATTTAAGTGTGCATGATATGGAGGTAGTCTCAAACATCTATGGCAATGTTCTTGAATTAACTTGTCTATTTTAAATATCTTTGTACGTTGTGTCTGTTTTACAAGGCTAAGCAATTCGGGTTTCAAGTAGCTGTCGTTAACTTGTATGTGTTCTTTTATGAGCCACGTTTTGATTGCATCTTTTGTACTTGATGATGTTGGGATTCTATCTTCTACGTTAACTACGTTATGGTATGAAGCATTGTCCATTATCAGACAAGAAGGTCGATCTAATATTGGAAGGATACTTTTCTCGATCCAGTCTTTAAATATGTGCCCATTCATTTCGGAGTGGTAGTCTCTATTGTCTATGGATTTTGAAATGAAAACGAGATGAGCATTCTGCAACAACCCATTATGTCTGCTACCTGCATGTGCAACTATCAAACGTTGCCCTTTACTGCTTGGTACTGATCTTTTAATACTTCCATCTGCTAACTGTCATTCCTTTTCATTTGTATGATGAGCGTTGATCCAAGTTTCATCTAAATAAACAATATCATAATCATTTTCGCGCATTTCCTTCACTTCACGTAAATACTTGCTTCTAAGAGCTACTAGATGTGGCTTCTCACAAATAATGTTTTTTTCCACCAGCATACTTTCTAAAGGTGAAGCCTGCACTTCTTAATATTTTCCATAATGAAGTTTTTGATATTTCAATGTCGTTGTTAGTTTTCAGCCAAAGCTTCAACTTTCTAAGTGTCACTTCTTCGTTTATATCAAACATTCGACAGATTTCTCTTTTTACTAGGTCCTTATCAAAACTGTCTAACGTTTCTTTCCTTCCTTGCTTTCTTGCATTTGTTGGCAATAAATATCCGCTTCCTTTAACTATTCGATCAAATGAACGTTTACACAAACCTAAAATATGCATTGTTCTCTTCTCAGGGTTTGATAAAGAACAATAAAGATGTCCCTTTTTACGCTCTCTGCAGAAGTATTGATAATCTTTATAGCAATGTTATGCTCAGTAAAATATTTTGCCTTTATATTCATTCTCACATAGACTTGCAGAAGATAATATGGATAGTGCCGCCTCCTTTCTGTAAATATTGAGATTTGCCTCTGAATTATGACTCGAACTCGAGTCTGCGGCCGTGATTTTGACGTCACATAATTTCCGGTTTCGGCTAAAATGTCATTTTGTGCTAAACGGGAAATTTCATATGTAACATTTCTTTATAAAAATTTATAGTGGAAACATAACTATTTTAGGACGGTGCGCATTCAGCCGTGAAGGTCATGCCTATATGTTAAAGAATCAGCTGTGAGATGTAAGCATCTACATAAATCCGCCGGTGTTTATAATATCGATTAACTTTTTTTTTAATATAGGTTAAATAAGGCATCTTTGAAACTGGATCACATTTCTTTGATAAAAAAATATTTTTATAGCGACATTAGTATTCTAAACCTAACTTCAAAAGATCAATGCAAATGAACAATAAGTTTTTGAAAAAAATAAATTAATGTCTAGGCAAACGAATCTGAACGGACTATAGAAAAAAAGCGTATCTACATAGTGCTTAATTGTGGGTGTTGTTCGTTATGTGTATTTGCAAACATGAATTCAATTGGTTACAATTAGTGTGGCCGTATTTCTCAATGATTTTGTCAACATGGTACACCTTTTTCTTATTCGTATTCTTCACAAGTTGTAACAATTCGGGTTTTAAATATGTGTCGTCAAATTTGACATTTTCATTCGCAAGCCATGTCCTAATTTGCTCTTTTGTATTTGATGCAGTAGGCACTTTGTCCCATCTTGAATTCCCTAAGGAAGTGCTGATATAGTAAAACAGTAACCTTTTGCATAGTTATAAATTTGCATTTCAAACTCATTGTAATTTAGATATAAATGATGGTATTTAAAGTCAACAAATTGTCTACTGAGTCTTCACAAAATTAATAAAGATACGCCTTCACTTAGGTAATTAATGCCCAGGCCGTGGTGCGTCATGTCGTTCAATAACAATTCAGTTTTGTGCACGGGATTTTCCTGAACTTAGTGTTTCTGCAATAGCCAAACTATTTTACGTCAACGACCGCACCAAATTAATGTATATATCCTAAAATGGTGTCAAATTCGAACAGGGTGAATTTAATATAGCCTAAAGAAGAAAACTTTTAAACTAGATCAAATTTCTCAGAGCAAAAAATATTTCTATAACGACATCAATATTATAAGATTACATGCAAAAGTTGAAAGCAAAATAACAAAGGGTTATCACGTAAAGCTAATTCAAGTGTGATTATGAATTTCTGAACGGACTATAGAGTATAAATAATAGAGAAACCTTTCTTGAAAAATTAAGATAAAATAATTTTAGTACAAGACAATAAACTGTTCTCTTTGTTTGTTAGATAACAGACAGTATGTTAATTTAATTATTAATTCTAAACGTTGTTTTTTTAATAAAGTTTCTCACAATTATATTTAGTTTGACAATCACACAGTGCATTGATTAACTACTGCATAGTGTGCCAGATATGGCACATACCGAATAACGTTACACATTTAAATAATAATGAATGCAAAAATGTACTACAAACACAGAAGAGGTAGCTAGGATATATAGCTAAATGATTTGAGTGTTCTCCCTTTCTAGAAATCTTCAGTGAAGAAGTTAGAGTTCGTTATTGGTGACTCATCTGAACACACGCTTCGTCTGTGGCTTGGTCAATGTGTTGAACTGTTTCTATTCTTATTCTCAGTGCTAGAGTTTTATAAAAATTATTTAATAGAACTATCACATTATTTATCAAAATTAACACTTCATTAGAGCAAAACAATTAACTAGTATTGATTAATTCGCGCTTCTAGCTTTGTGCCAGATGTGGAACATTGTGCAGTAAAACTACACACGCTTCCGGGGATTCCCCTTCGTCAGGCCGGCTCAGTGACACAACAAAAGTGTCAGTCTATCGTTTTCATTTTCAAGTGCTTTCAAAACGAGTGTGATTATAATCATCTATAATGAATACAGCTACATTTTATGGCAGCTCTGCACCAAAGAGATCAAGATTTTTGCCGTCCAGTAGTGAAGATAGCAATTTATCTGCTGATTCTGATTGTGATGAATTAGACCTACTACAGAAAGTAGGTACACATATTTCTAACGCTCCTCAACTTGAGGGGTCTGATACAGATTCAGATGACACTGATCAAAATGATGTTGACCAGCTAACTGACATCATCTCTGTTCAGCCTGGCCCAAGCAGCCAGAATAAAAAAAAGAATTTTGGTCAAACAACTGCTACAAAAAAACGATTGACATCAGCTGGAGACATGAACCTCAGAGCTTTGTGCCTGATGAGGGCATGTTTTTGGGAGATAGTCTGCTGTCTGAGGACATATTGAACTTTCAAACACCATATGAGTTTTTTAAGTTTATATTCACAACAAAAATAATTAGACATATTGCATTACAGACTTGCCTGTATGCAACTCAATGTAGACCTGAAAAACCTTTGGACATTGACAATTCTGAAATTGAAGTGTTTCTAGGAGTTCTGTTGTGGATGTCGTTGATTCAGCTTCCCAATACACGCATGTATTGGAAACCAGAGGTAAACATTAATGTCATAACAAGTAAGATGCCGATCAATCGGTTTGAAGAGATTAAGAGATATTTGCATTTTAATGACAATAGTACAGCAGCTCAACGTGGTCAACCTGGATTTGATCGTCTCTGCAAGATAAGACCATTGCTTGATATGCTGAATGAACAGTTCAAACAAGTACCTGTTGAAGAAAGTCTCTCTGTAGATGAGCAAATGTGTGCTTTCAGAGGTCAACACAGTCTGAAACAGTACATTCCAAAGAAACCTCACAGATGGGGTTATAAACTATTTGTTCTGTCAGGAGTATCTGGCTTTCCTTACAACATAGAAGTTTACACCGGTGAGGAGAAAGGATGCCCTGACCAAAACATGAACTGTGGTGCAAGCGGAAATGTGGTTTTGCGGTTATGTGATGTTGTGCCAGAAAAAAAGAACCACAAAGTTTATTTTGATAACTTTTTCAACAGCCCAGAGCTTCAGCTTTGTCTTGCAAAAAAAGGTATTCTTTCACTTGGAACTGTTCGAATGAATAGAGTACCTAAGTGTAACATAATATCAGATGGTGATTTGAAGAAGAAAGGAAGGGGCGCATTTGATGAGGCATCTGCAGTACACGACTCAGTTAGAATTTCTTGTGTTAGGTGGTTTGATAACCAACCTGTCAATTTTCTGTCAACATTTGTGGGCAGCCAACCAGTCGGCAAAGCAAGGAGGTGGTCAAAAGCACAGAAGCAGTTTCTAGAAATTGACTGTCCCAGTGTTGTTGCTGTTTACAATAAACACATGGGAGGTGTTGATTTATTAAATTCCCTTTTGGGACTTTATAGAATACAGCTACGGTCCAAGAAATGGTATTTTCGTTTGTTTACACATTTACTGGATGTGTCAATCATATCAGCATGGCTGCTATATAGACGCGCGCAACTGCAGCTTCGTAGTCATCCAAAAGATGTCATCAGCCTTAACGACTTCAAGCAGCAAGTTGCTGAATGTTTGTGCAAGTGTGGCAAATCTTCAATACCTCCTACTGTAAAAAAGCGAGGCCGCCCAAGTAGTGAAGTGGAATACCAACTTCAGCTGAAGAGAACTAAAGGTCCAACAGCAGCAGTTCCCCTTCAGGCAGTCAGAAAGGACGAAATAGGTCATTTTCCTGTTGTATCAGATACACGACAAAGGTGCAAAAGACCCAATTGTACAAGCAAATCCTTTATCCAGTGCATCAAATGTGCAGTGCATTTGTGCTTGAACAAAAATAACAGCTGCTTTGTTGAATTTCATGTTATGTAAAAAATCCTTTTTTTGTGTAAATTGTTCATTGTGTGCGCAATGTGCCATATTTGGCACAAAGCTGCAAATGTATTACAAAATAAAATATTTTTAAAATAAACACATATTTAGTATACTGTATGTATTTTAATGTAAGAAAATTAGAAAAAAAATTTGGGGGGCAAATTTAAAATAATTCATGCAATAGAGGGTTAAGGACAGCATTGTTAAAAATAAAATAAAAAACAAGAAAATTGTTCCATGTGGAGTTTACTGAGAGCTATAGAATCTAAAATAGGATATAATACAAGCTGTTAAATTGAAGTTTTAAACTTCACCTTATATGTGTGAAATTAACAACCTGCCATCAATTACATTAAATTGACAGTTTAAAATATGAAAGAATTCAAATACTTGGGTACAATGTTAACTTTTGATGGTAGATTTACAGCAGTGGTGAGGGGCAAATAAATGGAAGCTAAGGTTGAATTTTAAGGGGCTATATATATAATTATGCAATGGTGCAGAGAAAAAAAAGAATACCGATCGATTTATTGAAAGGTTGTTCTATATAATTATGCAATGTGAAAAAAAAAGCTCTGATTTATTGAAATTGTTCAGTAGGTATGTTTACTTTTTCTAAAAAATGTATCCTGAAATTGCAGAAAATTAATCAACTGCTTTGTTGAAGAGCTGCGTAATACTTTTAAAAATCTTTCTTCTGTAATAATTTCACTCATCATTTATGATCTTCTTTTAATTTCAAATCATATAAGGACCTTCAAAATTGGTTGATAAGATGAAGAAGCTACCATGATCTCTCACAACTTTATGCTATATTTCACTCTAAATATTGTCAAATTAGTGATTCTAAACATTTTGTTATGTTACCCAATAATTTATTACAAATATTAGTAATAAATATGTGTGTATGTCTCTCTGTCTGTCTCTCTGATAGAGATTCCCAGCAAACTATGTGTAATGTTTCTGTTTTTTGTCTTGCAGGTTTTGCCCACTTCTTGGCCAGGCATAATCGGTTTAGCTTCAGATGAAGTCTTTCACGTTATATTAGACCGTGATTGTCATCCAAAATTAAAAGTGTAAGTTACTTTTGCTTCATAAATTGAACATATGTGTAATTGTTGTTGTCTTCTTGGATTTCCAGGTCTATGGCTGCTGTTTGTTGCCAGTACATGTTCTAATTATTCTTTGATCTTTGCTGTCAATATTCATGCCATCTACAATTTGTTATTATTTCTTGTGCTTTACTTTATCAAATGCTTCGGTATAATCTATAAAACATAGCTATAGATCTTTTTGGATATTTTTTACAAGTATTATTTTCTTTGGTTATTATAATGTTATGTAAAATACTAATTATTAGACATGTTTAGCAATGCATATAGATTTAAATTAATGCTAAAAATAAATGTGCTTTTAAATGTTTATGCAAAATATAGGAAATTAATTTTTTTAAAATGGTAGCAATTTACAATTATACAGTGTGCATAAATTCAACAAGAACTCCACATTTCTTTTCATGATGGCGGCCTATATAAACCAGATATTTTATTTTCCTCTTATCCTCACAAAATGCAGGGTAGGTGGTCACAATAAAATCATATTTTCAGGAACATTGGACACCATTACATTTCAGGTTCTCGAACAAAACAACTTAGAATATCCTCAAGAAGTGATTAAAATGAGTTCTATAAATAGTATTGCCACAGTTTAAGTCAAGGCACTTCAAATATTGCAAATGAATTAATATTTATTCATTATTATTCATTGTCTTGGCATGATTGTAATTAAATAAGAATTAAGTAAGTTTGCCGCAGGTAAAAATTATATATTAATATGATTATAATGTCATTCTAATATTACAAATAATAATACTTACCTTAAGTTACTAATCTTTGCTGGCAACTTTTACGCCTTCTAAAATTGTGATTATTTCATGGTGCTTTACTTTATCAAATGCTTTGGTATAGTCTATGAAACAGATCTGTTTTCACCTCTGTGGCTCTTTCTATTAAAGATCCTATGATGTATATAGCATTGTTCATACATTTACCTCCAACAAAACCTCACTGTTCATCACTAATTTTTAGACTGATTTTGTTTCGCACTCTTCGTGTGATGATTCCTAGTAATATCTTAGACGTGTGACTCATAAGGCTTATTGTGCGATGATCATCACATGCAATCGCACAAGATTTCTTTAGTAAGGCTATGAATATTGATTTTAATAGGCCATCTGGTATATGTCACCTGTTATAGATTTGCATTCACCTGGAGCATAAAATAAATAAATATTCAGTGTATTGGTTTAACTGTTTAAAACATGTTTTCTTTGTAATTTTAATTAAAGCCTCTTTATGTCAGGCTATTAAACAATTTAATAAAATTATTTCTTCGACAGGCTGATGTGAACTGAGACTAAGTGATTGCAAAAGTGTAACTGAACTAGGCATGCGAGAGCGGCCAAATTACGTGAGACTCTACGTTACCTCAGTGTGGCCAAATTGTAAAAAGGTAATGGAGGTTTTTACATTTTAATGTCTCTTTATTTTTAAAAGTTGTGGGGTATTGGGAAAAGTATGTTAGTACCCATATATTTCCATGACTGTCTTACCTCTAATGCCCTGCAGTGCCATCAGATACCACACAGGGTTTTTGGTGTACCTTGTCATATGTCCATATTCTGGCCGAGCTTCTCAATCTTCGCTAAAATTCTACCTTACTCAACTTTGAAGAAAAGTGTAAACCCTAGGTAGTATAGCAATTATTGAAAAGACACCACCTTGAAAAAACCACTAGTCCTGAATTTAATGTGAGTAAGCAGCCATCTTGTACCAGCTCACCAACTACCTGCATCTACAAGTTTAACAGCCAAATATTTGTAATAAAAAATGTTGATCTACGTGTAATGTGTATTATGGTATTTTTATCATCGCAAACATTTGTACTCAGATTTTTTTCTTTAAAATGATTTACTACATTAACCCAAAAAGTACAGTATATACTAATATTTTTTTTCTTTAAAGTGATTTACTACATTAACCCAAAAAGTACAGTATAGACTAATATTTTTTCTTTAAAATGATTTACTACATTAACTCAACAAGTACAGTATAGACTAATATTTTTTCTTTAAAATGGTTTACTACATTAACCCAACAAGTACAGTATAGACTAATATTTTTTCTTTAAAATGATTTATTACATTAACCCAACAAGTACAGTATAGACTAATATTTTTTCTTTAAAATGATTTACTACATTAACCCAACAAGTACAGTATAGACTAATATTTTTTATTTTAAATGATTTTCTACATTAACACAACAAGTACAGTATAGACTAATCATTTTTCTATAAAATGATTTACTACATTAACACAACAAGTACAGTATAGACTAATATTTTTTCTTTAAAATGATTTACTACATTAACCCAACAAGTACAGTATAGACTAATATTTTTTCTATACAATGATTTACTACATTAACACAACAAGTATAGTATAGACTAATATTTTTACTATAAAATTATTTACTACATTAACACAACAAGTACAGTATAGACTAATATTTTTTCTCTGCGTTCACCACTATTCACCTAAGGCGAAGTCCCTATAGCCTAGGAACTGAATTTTGCATGTTAATTCATTTGACCTTGGCAGTCATGTAGGGGCCCCTCGCCACCCAGGTAGATCTCCATCTTCGGAGGTACTCATAGTTTTTCTGTTGATGTGTAATTGACGTTTCAAGCCGGACCTCACTGTTGAGACCAGGGGTGGTTGCTGCAGAGAGAAATCACAAATAACAATCTCAACTGATGCAGTCGGATTTAAACTCACAACCTCTCTGTCTCGAGACTGGCATAACTTGAGATTGAAAACTTCCTCTTCAAGCAAATTCCACAGAGAATTGTGAATTGCTTTAGACTCAAAACTTTCCACTGTGAGAATTTCAATCACAGCTTATAGCTTCTGTTCTGACACATTTTGGCAGAGCAAAAAAAAAAATCTTTCTTTACATTGGAAACAATACATTTGATAAAACTTTTACAGTGCAGGTACCGACTTTCACAGCATATCAGTTTAAAATTGTTTCTTTAGAGAGTTAAGTATAAATTTTATATGACATTTTCATTTGTCATTCATTCATTACAATCTTCATTCCAACGTTGTGCTACCAATGCCAGACCTGGACTCTAGATGCAAGAACAATAAGAAAAATAACCTCTACAGAGATGAAATGTGTTAGACGAATGACAGGAAACAGTCTGAGAGATAAGATCAGAAATGTAGAACTGAGAAAAAAGCTAGGAATAGCCCCAGCCATAGAATATATAAGGAAACAACAGATAAAATGGTTCAGCCACGTGACAAGGCAGAAAGAACAAAACACAACACAACGAGCCTTCAACAAACGTTGTGAGAACAACAGACCCAAGGGTCGACCACGAAAAAGATGGATCGATGGAATATTAGAAGCACTAGGAAACATAACAGCAGCAGAGGCGAACATAAGAGCAAAAGACCGCAAATTATATCTCCCCTCATCGCTGAAAGGCAGATGAGGAAGGAAAGAAGAAGAAGAAGAAGATTCATTCATTTATTGAGTGCTGTCTCCGCATCCAAAGTTGGCTACCATGGAGCACCTTTTTGCTCTGTCTCTTGCTTCGATGATGCAGATTATCATAGGCTGATTTGTCCATCTCTTGATGTTACTTATCCATATTAGCCTTGGTCTACCTCTGCCTCTTTTACATTGCATTTTCCCTCCCAAGATTACTTTTAATAGACTGCTGTGTGTTTTAACCTGCCCCAAAAATCTCATTTGTCTTGTTTGAATTGAGTTTAGTAGTTCTCTTTTCATTTTTAGTTGTTTTAAGACTTCATCAATTTGTTTTCTTTTTTTTTCTTTCCTATTCTTCTATAAATCCACATCTAAAAAAATCTTCAATTTTCTGTTCTGTTTTCTTGTCTAATTTCCATGTTTCTGCACCATACAGGAATGTTGAAAAGATATAATAATTTGCTATTCTTAATTTTAGCCCTGGCTTTATTTATTTTAATGTTGTATATTTTTCATGGCATTAACTCTTTCCATACGTTTCGCTGTACTGTGCGTCACGCCGAATTTGGCCGCATACATTTCGCCACATATTGTGTCACTCAATTTGATTAGCGTAAACCGTCATCAAACCATATTCTTTTTACATGTCTTGTATCATCTTGGTATTGGTGAAATCTAATACCCTGTTCAATTATCTACAAATTCATATCTAATATGTTATATGTTAGATAAATATAAATATGTAGGTTGATTCTTAAAACCATGACAAATTTTGTCTCAGAAATCTCTTCCATTGCATCGATAGAAAGCTTCCGTACAGAAAGAGTTAAAATTACTTTTTTGCCATTCCTATTCTTTTGTTTATTTTAGTTGTACATTTTCCATCACTGGTTATAGTATGTCCAAGGTAGGTGTAGCTCTGAACTGTCTTCAGGTAGTGAAGCATTGATTCTGGCCATTACATTATATAAAAGCTATGATGGTCATAAAAAAATGTAATCACTAACACCATTATTCCTCCATATATCAAAAGGGATGATGAGTTTAATTTATACATGTTTACTAGTGTTGTTATGTTTATGTACAATGTTTAAATATTTACAGAAGCATATTATAATTGTTGACAGATATTTATATATCTACCATTGTTTTTAATTATTTACACATTTTAGAAAGTATGTTAGTACTATTTACAAACATTTACATATATAATTGCTCAAAAAAGCCTGTTATGAACTTTTTACAAATTTTTCCTTGTTTACCAAGGTGTCAGACCAAGGGGTCATCCACATTACTAAGAACTACAACAAGCTATGCTACCTCAACGTTCAGGGCTGTAAGGATATCTCAGACACTGGCTTAGATTTTCTGGCACAAAACTGCTCAAGACTTCGCTCGTTGGACATAGGTAAATGTGACATAACTGATGATGGAGTGTATCCCTTATCTATGCACTGTCCAAATCTATGTAAACTTGGGATAAAGTCATGTGATGTAACAATAGACAATGGAATAGTGATGATTGCTAATAGGTTATCTTCATTTCAGCAGTTGCATGTCCAGGATTGTTGTCTGTCCCTTTATGCATATGCTATGGTTAGAAAGTACTGCAAGAGAGCCATCACAGAACACACAAATCCAGTAATTCTATAAAGCAGCTTTTTATACTAATTTTGTTCTTTTGAGTTGTGTCCACATTTTGTAATAGTTAAGTAACAGTGAGAGATAAAATTAGAAGTGAAGAATTAAGAAAAAAGCTAGAAATAATTCCTGCCATTGAATTAGATAAAGAAACAATTATAAAAAGGTTTGTTCCTTGTGTTGTGGTAAAACATATCAATACATGATACAATGAGCTTTCAATAAATCTATGAGAACACAGACCAGAAGCCTGACCATGAAAGAGATTGAATTTTAGAAACACTAGGAAACGAGGTAGGGGAGGTCAAGAGAACATAGACCGACAGTTGTAGTAAGTCGAAGACCCCGGTATCATTGCAAACAAATTTAAATACATAAGTACTCAACCGCCCGTGCCAGTGGAATCATCTGAATTAACATCACATCTTATTGAAGGATCCAGAAAAAGAAAGGTTGCTGCAGTGCTCCTCATAGCAGCCACAGCACACGCCAAAAGATATAAGGTGCAGCTGCACTGAAAGTGAACACAGCCAAACTGTCCTTCCTCATATAATATCATTCATTGTAAGTATCAGAATATTGAAACATGATTCACATGAAAAATACAGCTTACAGTGTGCACAGAGCAATAAACTCAATAGCTCCTACATCAAGCTGGACTTGGAATTTGAGGAAACTGCAACAGGGAACACTTTTCAAACAGAGCCTCAACAGTTTTTGCCACCTATCGGCCATATTGACAGGAAGTCCTCATTTGACATAGTAAGATCTTCTAGAAATAATAATTTTAAACGTTGGTAGCAAAGATTTCAGAAAAGTATATAAGATGTACCGGCGAGAGAAAACAGTTATGAGAAATGGAAACCAGGAATGTTTCAACAAATAAAACAATGTGTTAGGTAAATGTATGTGCACTCACGAGATTTTACTTCTATAGTTGGCGATGGATTATACCACAATCCATAAAGATCATGCAGCTGGCAGTAACCAAATAACAATAGGAGAAATACCTCTACTAGACGTACAATATTACATATATCTGGGCTGTAATATAGACAAAGTTGGAGGAGCCGAGAATGATACCAAAATAAGTATCATAAAAAAAAAAATCAAAAGCAAGAGGAGCATTCATTGCACTGGGAAACATATGGAAATCCAAAGAAATTAGGTTAAATACAAAAATACAAATTTTCAACTCTAAAAATGTTCTAAAAGAGTAATCGGGATGTTCTAAAAGAGTAATTAGGATGTTCTAAAAGAATAATTAGAATGTTGTAAAAGAGTAATCAGGATGTTCTAAAAGAGTAATTAGGATGTTCTAAAAGATGCCATATCAAAAATGAAAGCTAATTTCCAACATCAGAAAAAGACATTCATCACATGGGGCCATGTCAGGAGATAGGAACAACTGGATATTTTGTGACAACTATTATATTTTGTGACAATTGGGCTATTTTGTGAGAGCTGGGATGTTTTGTGTCAGCTAAGATATTTTGTGGTAGGTGAGATATTTTGTGACGACTGGGATATTTTGTGACAGCCCAGAAATTTTGTTATAGCTGGGTGGTTTTGTGACAACTGAGATAGTTTCTTACAGCATAGATGTTTTGTGACAATTTGGATATTATTTTTACAGCTTGGATGTTTTGTGACAACTGGGATATTATTTTTACAGCTTGGATGTTTTGTGACAGCTGGGATATTTTGTGACAGTTTGGATATTTTGTGACAAATGAGATATTTTGTGACAACTGGGATATTTTGTGACAACTGGGATATTATTTTTACAGTTTGGATGTTTTGTGACAACTGGGATATTTTGTTACAGCTAGGATATTTTTGTGACAGTTTGAATATTTTGTGACAACTGAGATATTTATTGACTTCAAGGATACTTGTGATAACTGGGATATTTGATGACTGCAGGAATATTTTGTGACAAATGAAATATTTTCTGAAAGCTGGGATATTTTGTGAAAACTGGGATATTTTTATAACATCTATGATATTTGTTACAGTTTGATATTTTGTTACAGCTAGAATATTTTGTTACAAAAGAGATAGTTTCTTACACCTGGGAATTTTTGTTACAGCTGAAATATTTCTTGCTATCAGTGCCATTTTGTGACAACTGGGATATTGTTGGTGACAACTGGATATTGTTGGTGACAACTGGGATATTGTTTGTGACGACTGTGATATCTTGTGACAACTGAGATATTTTCTTACCGCTGATATATTTTTTTGACAACTGAGGCATTTTGTTACAACTGATATTTTTTGTGACAGCTAGGATATTTTGTTACAACTGAGATATTTTGTGACAACTGGGATATTATGTGACATGATATATTTTTGTGACAGCTTTGATAATTTGTGACATCTGGGATATGTTGTTACTGCTGGGATATTTTGTTACAGCAAGGACATTTTGTGACAGCTTTAATGTTTAGTGAGAACTGCAATATTATGTGACAACTATATTTTTTGCAGCTGGAATATTTTGTGGCAACTGATTATTTTGTGACAGCTGGAATATTTTGTGGCAACTGATTATTTTGTGACAGCTGGAATATTTTGTGGCAACTGATTATTTTGTGACAGCTGGAATATTTTGTTACAGTTCTGACATTCTGTGACAACTGATAATTTTTTTAATAGGATATTTTATTATAACCAGAATATTTTGTGACAGCTGAGATATTTTGTGTCAACTGGGATATTTTTATGACAGGTTGGATGTTTCATGACAACTGGGATACTTTTGGACAACTGAGATATTTTGTAACAGTTGGGATATTTTTTGACAGCAATGATATTTTGAAAACATGAAATTTGTGACAGATTTGATATTTTGTGGTAGCTAGGAACTTTGATTATAGCTGCAATATTTTGTGACAAATTGGGATATTTTTGGTGACTGCTGGAATATTTTGTGACAATTCAGATTATTTTGTGACAGCTATAATATTTTGTTACAGCTGTGACATTTTGTGGCAATAGATATATTTTGTGACAGCTGCGATGTTTTGTTACAACTGGAATATTTTGTGACAGCTTTCATATTTTTGACAGTTTGGATATTTTGTGATAACTGAGATATTTATTGACATCAGGAATATTTTGTGATAGCTGGGATATTTCTTGACTGCTAGGATATTTTGTGACAAATGATATATTTTGTGTCAGCTGTGATATTTTGTGACAGCTGGATATTTTTTGTGACATCTTTGTTATATTTGTTACATCTTTGTTATTTTGTTACAGCTAGAATATTTTGCGACAATGGAGATATTATCTTACACCTGAGAATTTTTATTACAGCTGGGATATTTTTTGCTATCAGAGAATTTTGTGACATCTAGAATATTTTGTTACAACCGGGAAATTATGTGACAGCTGGGATATTTTTGTTACAGCTTTGTTGATTTCTGACAGTTGGGATATTTTGTTACTGCTCTGATATTTTGTTACAGCTGGGATATTTTTGTGATATCTTTGATATTTGTATTACAGCTAGAATATTTTGTGACAACGGAGATATTATCTTACACCTAGGAATTTTTATTACAGCTGGGATATTTTTTGCTATCAGAGACATTTTGTACGTCTAGAATATTTTGTTACAACTGGAAAATTATGTGACAGCTGGGATATTTTTGTGACAGCTTTGTTGATTTCTGGCAGCTGGGATATTTTGATACTGCTCTGATATTTTGTTATAGCTGGAATATTTTGTGACAGATGGGAATTTTGATTGCAGCTGGGTTATTTTGTGACAACCATGATATTTTGTGACAGCTTGGATATCTTATGACAACTGAGTCATTTTGTGACAGCTGAGATATTTTGTGACAGTTTTGATACTTTGTTACATCTTTGATTTTTTCTGACAGATTTTATATGTTTTTACAGCTAGGTTATTTTATTACAACTGAGATATTTTATGACAGCTATTATATAGGGTGTTTATAAAGTCTCACTACACTTGGTATCTAGGTCAATTTGAAAAAAATGTTTATGACGTCATCACAATATGTGCTCAATGGTAAGTTCACCATTTGCGACAGTTTTCTTAATGACTTGTCTGGACTTTTAAGGATTCTGTCTTGGATATCTAAACATATTTCATCATTCACAGCAGGCCTACCAGATCATGGAGCATCTTCCACATTTCCAGTAGCAATAAACTTATTCAACAAATTTCATTGACAGTGGGAGCACATATTGTGATGACGTCATAAACATTTTTTTTTCAAATTGACCTAGATACCAAGTGTAGTGAGACTTTATAAACACCCTGTATTTTGTTACTATGGGGTATATATATATATATATATATGGCCCTTTTCGTCTTCTCAGACGGTCTAGTGGAGGCTATTGCGTATATTTTTTAGGGTTTGTTTTTTGTCGAACAGCTTCTCTTGTGGCTAATTCTACCAATGTTTGACAAACACACACGGCCACATAATTAACAAGTCAGACCCACTGATCCACAGGGTTTTCCATCCTTTTTCATGAGTCTTTTCTCTTCTAAGTTTTGCCTTAGCACAGTCTCAAATGATGTTATACCGTTCCTTATACATGCTCCCCATGATGTGCAATTACTTGCCAGATGTTCCCAATCATATATACATATGGAGAGATTTCAGTCATGATTTACAGATATCCCTATATCGTAGTTTAGGTCTGACAATTTGTCTTTTTCCATGTATTAGTTCACCATATAGTATTTGCCTGGGAATGAGCTTTTCTTTAATTCGTTGGACATGCCCCAGCCATCTTAGTTGTCGGCATCTAAGCATCGACATGATTGTTGGGGTCTTGCACATTGCAAGACAGTTAAATTGGTTATTTTGTCCTGCCATATGATGTGCATTATTCTGCGGAGACATCGCACGTGGAAGACATTTAGTCTTTTTTTCCTGGTTTGAGTATGTTGTCCAGGTTTCAGATCCATATAATAGTATGCTAAGCACACAAGTTTGATATATTAAGAGTTTAGTCGTCAGTGTTAATTTCATGTTGTTCCAGGCCCTTTCTGTGAGCTTGCCGAAGGTCATAGCTGCCTTACCAATTCGACTGTTTATTTCTTCATCAAGAGAGATGGTTTGCGTAATTGTGGATCTAAGATATGTAAATTCTGAACTGATTCTAGTGGACAATCTTTTAGAGTGATTAATAGAGGTTTGATGTCGCATTCACTTAGTATTACTGTCTTCTGAACATTAATTGACAGTGAAAAAAGGTTGCATGCTTTATCCAGGTTGTTGATCAGCGATTGTAGGGTGGCTTCACTATGAGCGACAAGGGCTGCATCGTCAGCAAATAAAAGTTCTTTAAGCAGGGCAACATTTGTTTTGGTTTTTGCTCTTAGTCGTGCTAAGTTGAACAGTGAGCCATCTGATCTTGTGCGAATGTAAATATCTCCTGAGCTGTTTTTGAATGCGTAATTTAGAAGGGCAGCAAACAATATACCAAAAGGGTGGGGGCGAGGACACATCCCTGTTTCACTCCATTGTTGACTTTAAAACTCTCTGATGAACTCTCATCAAAGTAGATTTTAGCATTAATGTCTTCCTGAAAGGACATAATCAAATCATAATCACTATGGGGTGACAGCTGCAATATTTTTGTGATAGCTTTGATAATTTGTGACAGCTGGGATATTTTTTTACTGCTGGGATATTTTGTTATAGCTGGGAGATTTTGTTATAACTGGGACATTTTGTAACATCTGGAATATTTTATTGCAGTTGGGATATTTTGTGACAACTGTGATATTTTTTGACAGCTGAGATATGTTGTTATAGCTGGGAGATTTTGTTATAACTGGGACATTTTGTAACATCTGGAATATTTTATTGCAGTTGGCATATTTTGTGACAACTGTGATATTTTTTGACAGCTGAAATATTTTGTTATAGCTGGGAGATTTTGTAACATCTGGAATATTTTATTGCAGTTGGGATATTTTGTGACAACTGTGATATTTTTTGACAGCTGGGAGATTTTGTTATAACTGGGACATTTTGTAACATCTGGAATATTTTATTGCAGTTGGCATATTTTGTGATAACTGATATTTTTTGACAGCTGAAATATTTTGTTATAGCTGCGATAGTTTGAGACAACAACGGTGGTTTCTTTCTCCTGGGATTGTTTTTTTGCATCTTAGAAATTTTTATGTATCAGGAATATTTAATGACAATGGGGATTTTTGGTGACATATGGTATATCTTGTGATAACTGTGATTTTATGACAGCTGGGATATTTTGTTGCAGCTGGGATATTTTGTTGCAGCTGTGATATCTTATGACAGATGGGATATTTTCAGACAAATGAGATATTTTGTGCAGTTGGGATATTTTGTGATAGCTATAATATTTTGTTACAGCTGTGCCATTTTGTGACAATAAATATATTTTGTGACAGCTGGGATGTTTTGTTACAACTCTAATATTTTTTGACTGCTGAGATATTTTTCTGACAGCTTTGATATTTTGTTACAGCTGTGACATTTTGTGACAATAAATATATTTGGTGACAGCTGGGGTCTTTTATTACAAGTGGAATATTTTGTGACTGCTGAGATATTTTTGTGACATCATCATCATCATCATCATTGAGTGCCGTCCCCGCATCGAAGGTTGGCTACCATGGAGCGCCATTCCACTCTGTCTCTTGCTTTGATGGTGCAGAATGCCATAGGCTGACTTGTCCATCTTTTGATGTTACTCGTCCATGTTAGTCTTGGTCTGCCTCTGCCACCTTGTATTTTCCCTTCTAACATTACTTTTATTAGACTGTTGTGTCTTTTAACATGACCAAAAATTTCATTTGTCTTGCTCTAATTGTGTTTAGTAGTTCTTTTTTCATTTTTAGTTGTTTTAAAACTTCCTCATTTGTTTTCTTTTCTTTCCATCCAATTCTACCTATTCTTCTATAAATCCACATTTCAAAGGCTTCAATTTTCTGTTCTGTTTTCTGGTCTAATGTCCATGTTTCTGCACCATACAGGAATATTGAGATGATGTAACATTTTGCTATTCTTAGTTTTAGCCATGGTGTTATTTGTTTTGATGTTATTATATTTTTCATGGCATTGAAATTACTTTTTGCCATACCTATTCTTTTATTTATTTCAGTTGTTGATTTTTCATCACTGGTTATAGTATGCCCAGGTAATTGTAGTTCTGAACTGTCTCTAGAAGTATTCCTTCAACTTTGATATTTAATTGTTGGTCTTGAGAATTTTCTTTGTTTATGATCATAGTTTTAGTCTTTTTGACATTCATATCTAGTCCTTATTTTTTGCTTGTCATATTTATTACATTAAGTAATTGTTGTAGATCTTTAGGATTTTCTGCTTGTAGTACAGTATCATCAGCATATCTTAGGTTATTGATTATCTTCCCATTAATGTTAAGGCCTGGCATCTTATTGATGTTTTTAAAGATTTGCTCAGTGTATAAATTGAACAAGCTTGGTGATAGGATGCATAGAGTTCTCCTTGTTATATTTTATTATTGCTGATTGCTCCCAGTACAAATTACATATCAGTCATATGTCTGTATCACCCAGATTTATATCTTTTAGGCAGTCTATAATTTGATCATGGTGTATTCTATCAAATGCTTTGGTGTAGTCTATGAAGCAGGCATATATTGGTTTGTTTACTTCTATGTACTTTTCGATCAATGTCCTCATGCTGAATATGGCTTCTTTTATCCCACTGTTTTTCCTGAATCCGAATTGCTGCTCATCTAATTCATTATTAATTTTATTCTGAATCCTTCCTTGTATAACTTTTAGTAAAATTTTGGTTAATGGCTCATTAGGCTTATTGTTCTAAAATTGCTGCATTCAACTGCACCATTCTTTTTAGGCAATGCTATAAAAGTTGATGTTTTTAGTTCATTTGGTATGTATCCTGTACGGTATATGTCATTGCATATGTCTGTGATCACTTCAATGCCAAATCTTCTAGTGCCTGTATCATTTCTATCTTTATATTGTCAGGTCCTGCTGCTTTTCCCTTTTTCATTGTTTTTATAGCATTTTCTACTTCAGATTTCAGGATTTTATAGCTGGATGTACATTTTATAAATGGTTTTTTGTCCCTTTTGTCATGAAATAATTCTGTTATGTATTCCTGCCATCTTTCGATTATATCTTTGTTGTCTGTTAGCATTCTTCCCTCTTTGTTTGCAATACATCCATTTCCTGCAGCTTTTTTGTCTTTATCAGTCATTCTTTTTATTTCTGTGTGCATTCCTCTTAAATTTTGTTTACTTTCCATTGTTTCGACTTCTAGACATCTTTGGTTGAGCCAGTCTTCTTTTGCCTTTTTGCACATTTTTCGTATTTCATTATCAATTTCCTTGTGTTTGGCAGTGTTCTTCGCTTGTCTTCTCTATTCCTTTTTTTCTAAAATGTTGTCAGTTATCCATTTTTGTTTTTTGTTACTTTCTTTTTTGGGTAAGGTGATGCAGGATTCGTGTATGCTGTTTTTTATGCATTGCCATTTGGTTGTGACTTTTTCTTCAGGATTTTCTCTTCTGTACTGCTCAATCCCTTCTTCTAGCAGCCTCTGATATGGGTTCTTTACTTGTACAGTATAAGTTTCTTTCACATCTTTCTGATTTAGAGCTGTTGTATCTATTGCTATTGCAGAATTAGTATTTGGTTTATTTCTCTTTAATTTGATTTTCATTTTAATCATTACAGGATTGTTATCTGAATTAATATCTGCTCCTGGATAGGTTTTGGTTTTCTTGACGCTGTTCCGGAATCTGTCTTTTATCATTATATAATCTATTTGATTCCTCTTTGCAGGGCTTTTCCATGTGTATAATTTCCTTTTCTCTTGCTCAAAGTAAGTGTTACATATTATTAGCCTGTTTTATTCACAAAATTGAATGAATCTTTCTCCTCTGTCATTTCTTTTTCCTAACCCATGATTTCCTATAATGGTCTTATATCTGCCTTTTCCCACTTTTGCGTTCATCATGTCACCCTTTACAATCAAGATGTCTGAAGATTTCACTTGCTTCATAACTGTATTTAGATCTTCATAGTATGCTTCTATTTGTTCATCTGTATAGTCTTGAGTAGGTGCGTATGTCTGTATTATTGCTATGTCAAATGGCTTTGCCTTCATTTTTATTAATATAATCCTATCATTGTATGCCACTTGAGTATTTATATATTTTTGTAGTTCTCTTTTTATTAGTATGCTTACCCCTCTTTGGTGTTCTGTAGTGTTACCTGAGTATATAAATGTATATTTATCGTCTTGTATGTATCCACTTTCCGTCCACCTTGTTTCTGCTATGCCTAAAATATATATGTTTAATCGCTCTGCTTCTATCATAAGATTTTCTAGTTTTCCTTGTTGGTATAAGGTTCTAACATTCCATGTGGCTATTTTTAGTTCGTTCCTAAAACAGTAGTTAGAATTTCTCTCCCTGGCTTTCTTTGGACTGTTATGTGATGAGGCTCCAATCTCTTTCACGGTGGTCTGCCATATTCATCTTTCGTGTTCTGAATATGCCTCATGTGTACCACACATTTTTTGTGACAGCTTTTTTTTGACGAATTTTGTCACAACTTTGATATTTTGTGACAGTTTGGATATTTTGTGACTACTGAGATATTTATTAACATTAGGGATATTTTGTGATAACTGAGATATTTTGTCACTGCTAGGATATTTTGTGACAAATTATATATTTTGTGAAAGCTGTGATATTTTGTAACAACGGAGATATTTTGTGACAAATGATATATTTTGTGAAAGCTGTGATATTTTGTGACAGCTGGGATATTTTTGTGACATCTTTGATAGTTTTGTTACAGCTAAAATATTTTGTGACAACGGAGATATTTTCTTACACCTGTGAATTGTGTTTATAGCTGGGATATTTTTTGCTATCAGAGACATTTTGTGACATCTAGGATATTTTGTTATAACTGGGAAATTATATGACAACTGGGGTATTTTTGTGACAGTTTTGATGCTTTGGAAATCAAGAGGCTGAAAGTTACAGATATCAAAGCCTGGCTGTAAAGCTCCAAATAATACAAGTATGCCCACTTAAACCTAGATTACGAGACCTATCTGTGAGTGATATCAAAAAGACTAAAACTATGATCATAAACAATGATAATACTTGAAACCTACAAGTGGATATCATAGTTGAAGGAATACACCTGGAGACAGTTCAGAGCTACTACTACCTTGGACATACTATAACCAGTAATGGAAAATGTAAAACTCAAATAAACAAAAGAATAGGAGTAGCAAAAAGTAATTTTAATGCCTTGAAAAGTATATTAACATCAAAACAAATAACATCAGGGCTAAAATAGAATAGCAAAATGTTATATGTTCTCAATAGTCCTGTATGGTGCAGAAACACAGATATTAGACAAGAAAACAGAACAGAAAATTGAAGCCTTTGAAATGTTGATTCATTGAAGAATACTTATTCTTGGATGGAAAGAAAAGAGAACAAATGATGAAGTTTTAAAACAACTAAAAATTAAAAGAGAACTACTAAATACAATTCAAACAAAACAAATGAGATTTTGGGGGCAAGTTAAAACAACAGCCTGCTAAAAGTAATATTGGAAGGGAAAATACAAAGTAATAGAGGCTGACCAAGACTAACATGGACAAGTAACATCAAAAGATGAATAAGACAGCCTATGACAACTTGCACCATCAAAGCAAGAGACAGAGCGGAATGACGCTCCATTGTAGCCAACCTTCGATGCGGAGATGGAACTTGATAATGATACTGATCTGTGAGTGGTGTTTTCATCTTACCGTTGTAAAAATTACTACCATTTAATTAATACATTAGAGTTTTTAGAGTTAAAAATAGTATTTTCTTTGAACCTTTGCTACACCGCAGTGTGTTTACCCAAGCAGAGACATGGGAATCGGAGGCTGTAATCATTTCCTGGGTTACATTAGATTTATGGAATGAAATTCGACTCCAACGTACTGTGGCTACTGGAGGTGTTATGTTGTCTATTCATGCAGCTGGCGTAAGTTCATGATACCATACACATGTGAACACCTGCTCTGTAAAACATATACAATAGTTTTATGCAGTTGTGACGTCAAATACGTAATTCCCTCCCACTAAGTCTAACCAGAATGTTTCTACCCTCTGCTGCTGGAAGAAAAATTACACCTGGACTATATATTTTATATAAGGAAGAGTGACACTGTGTCCTTCCAAGCATGTCGTAAGAGGCGACTAAGGAGGTTGATCGATGGCTTGACAAGCTGTCATTGTAAAAAAGTATTGTTATGGAAACAGAACCATAGATTTTGAAAGCAGTGATCTTTGCAATATGTGCCATTTTGGCACGCAAGGTTTCTATTTTTGAGTTTGTGGTTCTGCCCTATGTGCCGTCTTCGGCTCGAAAGGACGATAGATAGATATATTTTATATTATGATCTGCTTAATTCACAACATTTAATCTCTCATATTAACGTTTTTAATCTAGATTTTTGTATACAGCAGTAAAGTTTAATCATTTCTATGAGTAAAAGTAAATGTCATAATTTTTATGACCATTCCAATTTTGTTAAACGTGTATCCGGAGAAGATCTATGATTTTGTGTTCATTAATATTATTTATTAATAATATTTTTAATATTAATAATATTTTGCGATCCGCTTAATTCACGACATTTAATCTCTCATATTAACATTTAGAATCTATATGTGTTTATACAACAATACAACCTAATAATTTCAGTGAGTAGAAGTGAAAGTCATAATTTTTTTTCACCGCTTCAATTTTGTTAAATTTGCATTTGAAGTTGCAACATATTTTTTGTGCTCGCTGAGTCGATGAAAGTGAAAGTCATCAACACTGGGCTATTAGGTGACAGTTGTTAATTGAGCTAATTTGTGAGACGAACTGAAACAACAGACAAGACACTGTTGACAGCGTTATATAAACAATTATTATTTTTACAACAGCAAGGTAGCAGTGATCTCTGCAATATGTGCCACTTCGGCACGCAGGGGTTTCTGTTTTTGAGATTGTAGTTCTGCCCTATGTGCCGTCTTCGGCTCGAAAGGACAGTAGATACATAGAAGGTGGCAGGGAAAGGTTCTGAATGTAGGTTAGAAACAGCGGAATTGTTGTCAGAGGAAGGGTCTCATTTGTGTCAACACGACTTAGGTCATTTCAGCTACAAAGCATGCCCCGAACAGTTGTGCATCATATTTTTTTATGGTCTGCACGTTTATGTCTGATCCAACATCAAGGGAAACAAATCCAATACCCAAGTGTCACTGGAAGTAGTAATTAGGAGAGCGGGGGGGGGGGGGGGGGGGGGGGTGTTTGCAGGCAACAAACTGTCAAATTTCAAGTATTTGTATTTTTGAGGTGGTAATTTTTACGACGGTATCATAATATAGGGTTAATGTCTATCTAAGGGGTAAAGGATTATCAGCTCATTTGCGTAATGGGGTAAAAACAAGAAAGAATGAGATAGAAGTAAGGCAGGTGTTTGAAAGTAAGATTTCAAAAGATAGCCAGAGTAGATTTGAGGTTTGTTTATTTCTAGGAATCATCGCAGGCCATTAAAAATTTGGACGAAGAGATGAAGCTACTGGGATCTCTCACAACTTTATTGCTATCTAAAGTGTTTGGAGGCTGCTGTCTTAGGAATTGGGCATACCATTCTATACAAACACAGCTGATACACTCTCTCACACATTAATCAAGGGAAGTAATCATACAATAAAAGAAAACAAAATGTCTCAGTTTTAAATTGTTGAATCATTGAAGACAGTCAGTCAGTGGGTTGGGCGAATATCATCATCCTCCGAGATGTGGGAAGGGCACAGGACTTCGACAAACATGAGTCCACCTCATTCCTTCGGATGAAAGAGATGGGAGTTAAGATGGGCACAGCCAGAAATGAGAAACCGTTTAAAAAGACTTATCAACCAACACAAAACTGGAGTCGTCAGTCGTTGGACACAGCGGGACTTACTGAGGAGGGGATCTGAGCACCTATGTACTTGTTCGGAGTGCAATGATGATGACCCGCAAATAACTCAATACGTTGCTACTTCCAGATATGGTGGCCCTCTTGAACGTATATCTGTATAGTTGGTTGTTATCTGGGATACGATGTTCTTCTATGTAGTTTTATGTACTCTATTTGAGTGCGATGGAAACATGTGCCATAGAGTTTGATGTTATATGTAAATGTTATATGTTGATATCAGGTCGAAAGGGAAGTCTGCCTTGTTTGTCCATTTGCCGATCACCATTATGGTTGATTTTTGGATGTTCAGTTTGGCTCCACTGCCCTAAATGAAATCTTTCAATGTCTCTAATATGTTCTGAGTGGATCTTTCACCTGGCGGGAAGAAAATGGTGTCCTACACATAGGCGGGCAGCTTTAGTTCTCCTCTGACTTGTATGAAGGTGCCCCTTATGGCTGCGTCTTGCCTGATTTTTTTCTAAGAGTGGTTCTATGGAGAGTATACAGAGTAATGGGGGCATCGGGTATCCTTGTCTCACTGAACTACTTAGAACAAATGATAGACATTAATATCATATTTCTTATAGGTGACCATTTCTCTTTTCATTTATTTCAATTTTTTTTTAGCTCTGCTGTTGAGAAAGTTAATATCTTATGCAGACTTCGTTTATGAATGGAACCAGACCTTGAACTAAAGTACAACAAATGTGACCAACGAACTTCTGAACAACATCAATAAACGGACAAATGTCATTCACTTACACACAAACTATCAGCAAAGCAAAATTACAGATAATATTATAGATCCACTACTACAGAATACGATGAAGATGATGTCACTGGATAGTTTTAATCTGCTTAATTCTGCATATTACTTTGTAAATATAAAACTGCATAAAATATATGCATTTTAAAAAAAACTTTCATGTATGGTAAAATTATTATAAATTGATTCAAGTAAAAGTATGAATTTTCCTTTAATTTGTGGTAAAATATTAAATTATAAATAAATCTCTTTCAAACGCATAAAGTTATCTTCCTTAATTTACAGGGAGACAAATTATGCCTGAATAAGGAAACTACTATATAAAGTCACCGTGCGGTGAAAATTTTTGTGAAATTACGGAATACATAAGGTCACCATTGTCTACGTCCCTGAACATCTGGGAGTACGGTGAAATGAAAAAGTACAGGTTGGTTAGAAGCTCTGTCATTGAAGATGGTGAACCAATAGGTCGAGCGGACATCATCAATGCCCTCCAAGATGTGGGAACAGCACTTGACTTCGACAACCATGAGCCCACATCACTCCTTCGGATGAAAGAGGATTTGTGATGAACAGTGTGGTTTTGTTTTTAAAGGAACAAGCAATGCCATATACATCATAAGATCTTTAGTAGAAAGAGCCATAGAGGTGAAAACAGATCTATACCTATGTTTTATAGATTATACCAAAGCATTTTACAAAGTAAAGCTCCAAGAAATAATCAAAATTTTAGAAAGCATAAGCGTAGACAGCAAAGATCTAAGAATAATAAAGAACATGTACTGGCAACAAATAGCGGTCATACGACTGGAAACCAATTGGGAATGTTTCAACAAATAAAAACAGGGTGTTAGACAAGGTTGTGTGCTGTCACCAGATTTGTTTAATATTTATAGTGAGATTATTTTAAGATCCATAAGGGGCATGCCTGGAATAACAAGTCACACTACAAACAATCTAAGGTATGCTGATGTCACAGTCTTAATCGCTAAGAGTGAAAATGAGTTACAAGAAACGATAGTCAGTATAGTGACAGAAAGCAAAAATAAAGGACTCAGCCTTTATACCAAAAAGACAGAGGTAATTGTAACAACAAAGAAAAAGACATCACCTCATTGCAAAATAAAGACAAATGGAACAATATTAAAACAGGTAAATGAATTTAAATATTTGGGAACTTTGTTAACCTCAGACGGAAGATGTACAAAAGAGGTGAGATGCAGAATGGCTCAGGCAAAAACAGTTTTCCAAAAAATGAGGAGGATTCTGTGCAATCCATTTTTGACAATAGAAACAAGAAAAAGATTTCTTAACTGTAATGTAGGGCCAGTCTTAACATATGGATGTGAATTATGGACAATAGAACAACAGACAAGAAAATCACTGGAGGCTGTGGAAATCTGGTTTTACTGAATTATGTTGAGAATACCATGGACAGCTAAGAAAAGTAATGAAAATGTTCTGAAAGAGGTCAAAGCAAAAAGAGTGTTAATTTCCAATATTAGGAAGAAACAATCATAATTTTTTGGCCATGTATTGAGAAGGGCCAAAGAGAGAAAATACTAGATAGCTTGATGTCATGGCATGGAAAACGGTCAACATCAGAACTGATACAATGCACTGCAGATAGAAGATTGTGGAAGGACATTGACGCCTATGCCAACTGGTACGGCACATGATGATGATGAATGAGAAGGGAACAGCTGGTATATATTGTGACAACTGGAAAAATCGAGTGACGAAGAAATAGAGTGAAGCAAAGAGAACAGATAGCAGACATCTTAATAAAATGGCTTGACAGAAGCACGTCTTTGGCCCGACATAAATGAATCAAACAAAATGAATGAATGAATCTCTGCAAAAAAAAAAAAAAAGCTTCCCATAAACGTTCTCAGCATTTATTTTTATTGAATGTGTCTATTATAAGTGATGAAAAAACTGTCAAGCACTTTATAGTCGATGAAGCTGATGAAGAAATAGTTATCTTGTTCACTGGGTTAGAGAAAAGTAAGAGAAAGACAACTGACTCAGTCATCACCATTTGCTGTAGCCTTTGGTGGGATGTCGTGGGACTAATTCTTATTTTATTATTTATAAAATAGAGTTGGTGGTTATTTAATTTTTTTTGTTGTAAAGTATGTAATAGGTCGAATGGCTCAGGCAAAAGCAGCTTTCCAAAAAATGAGGAATATACTATGCAATCCATTTTTGACAATCGAAACAAGAAAAAGAGTTCTCAAATGTTTTTGTAGAGTCAGTCTTAACATATGGATGTGAATCATGGACAATAGGACAACAAACAAGAAAATCACTGGAGTCTGTACAAATATGGTTTTTCAGAAGAATATTGAGAATACAATGGACAGCTAAGAAGAGTAATGAAAACGTTCTGGAAGAGGCCAAACCAAAATGAGAGCTAATTTCCAATATTAGGAAGAAACAAAGATCATTTTTTGGCCATGTAATAAGAAGAGAATAACTAGAATATATTGTAACAACTGGAAAAATTGAAGGACGAAGAGATAGAGGGAAACAAAGAGAAAAGATACCAGACAGCTTAAGAGAATGGCTTGGCAGAAGGTGAGCTACATAAATGATAAATAACTGTCGAGATCGAAAGTTGTGGAGAGACTTGATCACCTACGCCAGCAGGCCCGGTACTTGAGGATGATGATGATGCAACATATCTACAAAATACGCGTTAATACAAATAGTTATAGAATACAATTTATTGCAATATTTGTTTTTCATACATTTGTGGTTAGTGTTGCATCAAAGTTTTGAAATTTCGTGTGGTAACATGTGGTACTATACACACACTGGATGTTAACTTCATCCAGTTTTTCGACAAACATAAATGCAATAACATAGCTCGGACCAGAATCTCTGCAGCATATCCGGCCTGATCAGGTTTACATCATATGTGATGCGATCCTGCATAGTATCCATGTTCTGTGCTGGACACCTCTTTCCTGAGGAAAAATTAAAAAATATAAAAAAATGATATGTAAGAAGCTTTACGTAATAAGTGGACGACACAGACTAAACGACGTTTCGGCCCAATAGGCCTTCAGCAGGAACAAACAAAAAAAAACACACACAAAACTAATAACGAAACAACCAAAACAAAAACAGGTGGCAAACGTCCAGAAACTAAAGGATGATAAAAATGGCAGTCTAGTAAAAGGAGTAAACTAAGATATAAATACTAAAGTAAACACTAAGGACGAAATACAAACATTAAGTAGCAGCGGTATTGTAAAGTAAAGGGTTAAGGCATAAAAATGCGAAGCTGCAGTAAAGCTGAATGTGAGGAAAAATTAAAAAATAGGAAAAATTGTATGTTAGATGCTTTACGTGAAAAGTAGAAGACACAGATTAAACGACGTTTCGGATCAAAAGGCCTTCAGCAAGAACAAACATGGTATGTAACATCTTTCCTCCACGTCCATGAAAAAAAAGTTGCAGTATTTTAGGTGATCTGATTGGGGGGGGGGGGGGGGGGGGAGGGTAACAGTAACCACTTTATCTACGCACTGATGTGGGGTGGGTGAACGCCCTCTTGAATTTCACTTCATTCCAGTGCTGGGTGAAGATCGTTTATATTTTGTGGCACTGAAAAGAACATTCAGAGTTGGTGTATTTGCGGCCACCACGATTATAGTCAAACTTCAAAAGGTTGTGATTTTATAACTACTTGATATCAAAGAATGTTTTTATGGACATTTCTCTTGTGCCTCGCAAGTTGAAGACCATATCTATGGTTTGAGACTATCGCAATATCTTTGTGATTTCTCTGAGCATTAAACGTTTATCCCTTACCGACCTGCTGAGTCAGTCGTTAGTTAGAAGTTAAGAACTTAATTTATAAACACAAGTTGAGGTTGCCCACCTGTTTCCCCACGTGCTAGATCGCTAGGTGTCACGTGCGATCACTTACAATCTAACTGTACATTCTTGGATGGTTACATTTTGAAGATTCGTTTCCAATCTTGACCACCTCCTTGAATAGGACAATTTACACAACTTTAAAAAGCAACAAAACTTGTCAAATCATTCGGCAGTTATCATCACTATTGTCAACAAACGAAATAACTTTAGAGTAGAAACAACACGGGTACTCTACAACACAATCTTCATCCTAATATTTTGTTTCAAATGCCTGTACTGGACGCAGGATGCAAGAACAATAATAAAAATAACTTCTACTGAGATTAAATGTGTTAGAAGACTGCCAGGAAACAGCCTGAGAGATATGATCAGAAATGAAGAACTGTGAAACAAACTTGGAATAGCCCCCACCATAGAATATATTAAAAAAACAACAAATAATATGATTTGGCTAAGTGAAAATGCAGAAGGATCAAAACGCAACGAGCTTTCAATAAAACATTGCGAGAACAGCAGACTCCAGGGCCCACCACGAAAAAGATGTATAGGTGGAATATTAGCAACACTAGGAAACATAACAGCAGCAGAAGCGAAAAGATGAGCAGAAGACAGCAAATTATATCTCCCCTCGACGCTGGAAGGCAAATGAGCAAGGAAAGAAGAAGTAGAATAAGCGATATCTTTGTATATAAAAGTAAAGTACCCCCGTCACGCCAAGTGGCGTATAGGGAAATATGGTGTTAGTGACCCTTTATTTTACAGATAATAATAAATTAATTCCTCCAAATAATAACAATTTACCTAAACGATACTTGAGATTACATTTTTTTTTCTCCATTGATTTGTGTTATAAATTAATGGTATGATTGATTTCTTTATTTTCTATAAATTAATTGTAACACTTTTTTGTGGTATCATTATTCTACTGCCTATTTATAATGCCCATTTGCGAAATATTTATTCCGCTTATCCCCTAAGCAACCACGGGTTTATCACCCCGGCGTGTCATTTCTTTTCTTATCACGGATTCAGTTTTGGTGGTTCACCAATAGAGTGTTTATAGAAATCCCTGAGTAAGCTGGTCTGGCTTAATATTTACTGTTATCCACAAGACCAAATTGTTATAGTGAATGAATTAATTCTTCACAATTGTATGCTCTCACAAGGATGGTAAGGAGCCAGTAGTGGGGGTGTAACGTGCCCTGCTTACGGTATTGTGGCAGCTTTACGAAAAAGGAACACAACGGAATACTGTCGTTAACGTTAATAATGACGGTAGAATGGTAGGGACACAGGTTAAAGTTTGTTTTAAATTGTGTTGTTTCTTATCTTACAAAAATAAAAATTAAAAAAAAATGTTCCTCCATGACTGAGAGTCCCATATAATATAGTATAACATAACATAATGTAATGTAATGTAATATAATATAATTTAATATAATACAATATAATACAATATATATATATATATATATGTGTATATATATATATATATATAAATGACCCTTTTCGTCTTGTCAGACGGTCTAGTGGAGGCTGTTGTGTACATTCAGAGGTTTTGTTTTTGTCGAACATCTCTCGTGGCTAATTCTATCAATGTTTGACAAACACACGCGGTCACATTATGAACAAGTCAAGCTCGCTGATCCACAGGGTTTTCCATCCTTTTTCATGAGTCTTTTCTCTTCTAAGTTTTGCCTTAGCACTGCCTCAAATGATGTTACACCGTTCCTTATACAAGTTCTCCATGATGTGCGATTACTTGCCAGATGTTCCCAGTTATTTTCACATATGGAGAAGTCTTTCAGAGATGATTTACAGATATCTCTATATCGTAATTTAGTTCTGCCGATTTGTCTTTTTCCGTGCATTAGTTCACCATATAGTACTTGCCTAGGAATGTGCTTTTTTCCATTCGTTGGCCATGCCCCAGCCATCATAATCTTCGACATCTGAGCATCGACATGATTGTTGGTGTCTTAGCACGTTGGAGGACAGTTAAGTTGGTTATTTTGTCCTGCCATTTGATGTGCATTATTTTGCGGAGACATCGCATGTGGAAGACATTTAGTCTTTTTTCCTGGTTTGAGTATGTTGTCCAGGTTTCAGATCCATATAGTAGTGTGCTAAGCACACAAGTTTGATATATTAAGAGTTTAGTCTTTAGTGTTAGTTTCGTGTTGTTCCAGGCCCTTTCTGTGAGTTTGCCGAAGGTCGTAGCTGCCTTACCAATTCGACTGTTTATTACATCATCAAAGAGAGATGGTTTGCGTAATTGTGGATCCAAGATATGTAAACTTCGGTACTGATTCTAGTGGGCAGTCTTTTATAGTAATTGATAGAGGATTGATGTCGCCTTGACTTAGTATTACTGTCTTCTGAACATTATAATATAATATAATATAATATAATACAATACAATACAATACAATACATTACAATTGCATTGCATTGCAGTGCAGTGCAGTGTATAATATAATTAATATAATATATAATTAATATAATATATTATATAATATAATATCTATCTATCTATTGACCTTTCGAGCCGTAACCGGCCCATAGGGCGTAGACCAAGATACACCTTCTCCTATATGGATTTTTTGTTCTAGCAGTTTTCTTTTAAAGATATTTTATCAAATCTCGCCATCT
Source organism: Megaustenia siamemsis (assembly GCA_032433765.1). Taxonomy (NCBI): domain Eukaryota; kingdom Metazoa; phylum Mollusca; class Gastropoda; order Stylommatophora; family Ariophantidae; genus Megaustenia; species Megaustenia siamemsis. The sequence goes on from JAVIAB010000124.1 coordinate 92,386,802, forward strand.
GTCTCTGTTCTGTGCAAGCAGTTCTATCTCATTGAGGGAGCCGACTCCTGCTGCTCTTGCCTCTCTCATCAATGTTCTTCTCAGTGTCTCCCTGGGTCTTCCTCTTTTTCTTAATATAATATAACATAACATAACATAACATGGCATGGCACGGCACGGCATGGCACGGCGACGCGACGCAAACCAACACATAACAATAATATAATAATATAATACCAATACCAATACAATATAATAATAAAAAATAATATAATAATAATACAATAATATAATAAAATAATAATAAAATAATATAATAAAATAATAATAAAATAATATATAAAATAATAATAAATATAATATAATATAATATATAATATAATATAATATTATATAATATTATAATATTTTATATATATATAATATAATTAATATAATATAATAATATAATATAACATAATGTATTTTTTTTTTCGTTCGCCAGCTTTTACCTCTGACGAAGTCCCTAGAGACTAGGAACTGAATTTTGCGTGCTAATCCATTTTTCCCTGGCAGCCGTGTGCACAGGGTCACACGCCGCACAGGTAGATAACTCCGACTTCGAAGGTACTCATATTTTTTCCGTCGACGAGTAATTGACGTATCTAATTAACGGCTAAACAATATTTTATTTCGCGTTAGAAAAACAAACTTTGCCACTCATTGTAAATTTACCAGAAAAAAATCAACCTCGCCAAACTTTAGAAGAACTCAAAGTGCTCAATCATTCTCAACAGATGAAGCAGTACACATGATGGTAACTTCTTCAGGTTTCTCCACAGTCACTGTTTCACCTGCTCAGCTGTCGCTTCTCAGATGCTGCAGAATCTATAAATAATATTAATCCATACACTCATTATTATTTAGCACTGATTTTATTATTTTTTTAAGTTATCGATAACAAGGTGGGTCCAACCTTCTACCAACATCTCTCTCAAACTTACCTTCCAAATGAATGAATATACTCTTTCTTTATTAAGTCATGGACGAAGATCTAGTACAGGTTAATGTACTGATATCATCATCATGTGTCATACCGGTTGGCGTGGGCTATCATGTCCTTCCACAGTCTTCTATCTACAGTGTATCGTATCAGTTCTGTTGTTGACTGTTTTCCATGCCATGACACAAAGCTATCCAGTATTTTCTCTCTTTGATCGTCCGCGATCACTCTTTCCTGTTATTTTGCCAGTTGAAAAATGTTGATTTTTTCTTTCTGATGTCTTTTAGGAGTTGCCTTTTTTGTTGGCCTCTTTGAGAACTTCCTCAATGGTCTATTTAGCTGTCCAGGGAACTTTCAACATTCTTCTGAGAAATCCCATCTCTGTGGCCTCTAATCGTCTTTTCATTTGTTTGTCTACTGTCCTTGATTTGCTTCCATAGGTCAGAATTGGTTCTATATAGCACCGATGAACTCTCTTTCTCATTTCTATTGACATAGAGTCGAGTTCCCACTGACGTCGTTAGCTGTAGATAACAAGTTGTGATTTGTCATGATTAGTCTAAGCAAAATAATAAAGTAGGTTGCCACTCTTTTCCTTCTTGGCAGTGACTGTACTAGTCGGAAATCGCAGCCATTGTCTCTATACATGTATACATGAGATCCTCTGCCTGCCATCGCGGTGTGGGGACCATAACCGGCACCACTTGTCGGCTGCTACCACAACACCATCCACCACCTGCTCCTATGACTAATATAGGCTTAGCATTTATCTAGGTAAATCGTGTGGACATTTCCAGTAAGTGTATCAATCCAGCTTGCAACGTCAAATAAAGGCGAGAAAGCCGGTACTTTAACAAACCGATGATTCATCTTTTCTAAAACGAACTTTATTGAACACGTTTTTAATTCGTAAGTGAATTGTTAATTTTCATTAAATAAATTAACTTCACTACAACATTAAGTTTTCCACATCTTTGTTCATTATATCCTTATCAACCACTCCACTTATACTTTTACTTTTGACTTCTCATCGTCTTACGTGTGTAATTTGACTTACATTAAAAAAAAAAAAAAAAATCTTTGTTGCTGCGATTCACACCAGACACTTTATCTATAAATGATATTAAAAACAGTCAATCAGATAAATACTAGAGGATTTATCAGGCGCAATAAAGTAATGGGTTGAGATATTGCTTAACAAGTTAGGACCTGAAAATACAAATTTTTATCAATTTGGCAGTGGAATTAACAAAAAAAGGAATAAATATTATTTGACTATTTTATAAGATTAACATCGATTCACAAAGTTATCATGACATTTGAATAAATTTATCAAACAAAGATGGTTAGGGTGTGTTGGATAGATAGTCGTGATTGTGACAGGTGAAGTAAACAAAATGTATCATCAAGTGCAGGAAACACAATGTGACAGGTGAATAAAACAAAATGTATCATCAAGTGCAGGAAACACAATGTGACAAGTGAATAAAACCAAATGTATCATCAAGTGCAGGAAACACAATGTGACAGGTGAAGAAAACAAAATGTATCATCAAGTGCAGGAACACAATGTGACAGGTGAATAAAACAAAATATATCATCAAGTGCAGGAAACACAATGTGACAAGTGAATAAAACAAAATATCGCAGGATAAAGGAAAGCAATATGTGGCAGGTGAAGAAATCAATCAAAGCGCAATCGGTATAACATTGCCTCATCCTTTAATGCTAAAATACAAACAGAAAAGAAAGACAGAACATTTATCTATGCCTGCTAGAGCTGATATTCTTGTCATAATTGCTATTTTTTATTTCTGTAAAGTGAAGTTCGATTTGGTTTTTCACGACCTGAGCAAAGTACGTCAAATTTTAAATAAGAAAACATGCTTGAATCAAACAACAGGGAGGCTAATTAATCTCTAACACTTCCTTATATTATTTACATTGTGTTTAACGTTTCAAAACAGTTAAAAATAACTGTTTTTCTTTCATTATGAGAGATGGAGACCAATCCAGCAATGTAGATGTTAGGTGACTCGGTGTTGTGCAAATATGACTTTCGAGGGAGCTGCATGAATTAATAATATAGGTCAGCATATTGAGCTATTGAGTTATTAGCGGATCATCATCATTGCACTCCGAACATGTCCTGAGGTGCTCAGATCCCCTCCTCAGCATGTCTCGAAATGTCCAGAGACTCACGACTCCAGTTCTGTATTGGTTGATTAGTCTTCTTAACCGTCTACAAAATTTCTCGTTTCTGGCTGTGGCCATCTTAACTCCCATCTCTTTCATCCGAAGGATAGACGTGTTCTCATGGTTGTCGAAATCCTGTGTCCCTCCCACTTCCCGGAGGGCATTGATGATGTCCCCTCGATCCATTGGTTGACCGTCTTCAAACAACAGTGCAGGTAGCCAACCTGTCCGTCCTTTCATTTCCTCGTACTCCCACGTGTCCTGGGACGTAGACAAAGGCGACCTAACGTATTTTTGACTTCTGCAATGACTATACATACCCATTGCATACGTACAGATCCCGCCTCCACTTTTCTTATAATGCTCATCTAATCACTCATTACACAGGCGTTTTGCAAAACTAGCCACACATTCGGTATGTTATTGACTTCCAAAGCTAGCGACACATTTTGTATATCAATAACATGCCGAATGTGTCACTTTAGCTTTGGAAGTCAATAACATTTCGAATGTCGCTAGCTTTGGAAGTCAATAATATACCGAATGTGTCACTAGCTTTGGAAGTCAATAATATACCGAAAGTGTCGCTAGCTTTGGAAGTCAAAAATATACCGAATGTGTCACTAGCTTTGGAAGTCAATAATATATCGAAAGTGTCGCTAGCTTTGGAAGTCAATAATATACCGAAAGTGTCGCTTGCTTTGGAAGTCAATAATATACCGAAAGTGTCACTAGCTTTGGAAGTCAATAATATACCGAATGTGTCACTAGCTTTGGAAGTCAATGATATACCGAAAGTGTCACTAGCTTCAGAAGTCAATAACATTTCGAATGTCGCTAGCTTTGGAAGTCAATAATATACCGAAAGTGTCACTAGCTTTGGAAGTCGATAATATATCGAATGTGTCGCTAGTTTTGGAAGTCAATAATATACCGAAAGTGTCACTAGCTTTGGAAGTCAATAATATACAATAATATACCGAAAGTGTCACTAGCTTTGGAAGTCAATAATATACCGAAAGTGTCACTAGCTTTGGAAGTCAATAATATACCGAAAGTGTCACTAGCTTTGGAAGTCAATAACATTTCGAATGTCGCTAGCTTTGGAAGTCAATAATATACCGAATGTGTCACTAGCTTTGGAAGTCAATAATATACCGAATGTGTCGCTAGTTTTGGAAGTCAATAATATACCGAATGTGTCACTAGCTTTGGAAGTCAATAATATACCGAATGTGTCACTAGCTTTGGAAGTCAATAATATACCGAATGTGTCACTAGCTTTGGAAGTCAATAATATACCGAATGTGTCACTAGCTTTTAAAGTCAATAATATACCGAATGTATCACTAGCTTTGGAAGTCAATAATATACCGAATGTGTCACTAGCTTTGGAAGTCAATAATATACCGAATGTGTCGCTAGCTTTGGAAGTCAATAATATACCGAATGTGTCGCTAGCTTTGGAAGTCAATAATATACCGAATGTGTCACTAGCTTTGGAAGTCAATAATATACCGAATGTGTCACTAGCTTTGGAAGTCAATAATATACCGAATGTGTCACTAGCTTTGGAAGTCAATAATATACCGAATGTGTCGCTAGCTTTGGAAGTCAATAATATACCGAATGTGTCGGTAGCTTTGAAAGTCAATAATATACCGAATGTGTCGCTAGTTTTGGAAGTCAATAACATTTCGAATGTCGCTAGCTTTGGAAGTCAATAACATACCGAATGTGTCGGTAGCTTTGAAAGTCAATAATATACCGAATGTGTCGCTAGTTTTGGAAATCCTGGTGATACTCTGTAAACAGGTGCAGTCAAGTTTTGTCAATCTATTTCCGACTTACAATTCCTCAAAGTACACTTTGATTATTCTTTGTTGTTTACGAGTGTTGCCAGGAGCTGGTTTGAGCACAATTTGAGTTTTCGCTTTGTTTATTTCGAGTCATAAGTTGTAATATGTCTTAGTGAATCTGTAGGACAGCCTAACCGTGGGCAAGTAATAGCTGTTGTTGTGAAGGGTCATTCTCGTTGGTTAGAGTGGAGCGATATCTATTTTATGAATCTTTCTAGCCTCCGCTCATCTGTTTCTGCGTTTCTGTTTGCCACCCTAACCACAGCCAGCTATAGAGTTACTTATCCCTGTGGCTGAGAGGGGGTTTCTGGAAAATAGCCAACTAGCGTGATGTTGTCAGCTGTGACAGGGGTGGTTGATAGTAGAATGAAGCTAGCCGTCTATATTTACACTAGCGTAGAACACAGTGCAACGGGTAAATTAACAGGTATTCAATCATAGTGGATCTAACAGACTCTAATTATGATGTTCTGTCAGTGGGGTCGATCAATTCATTTAAACAGACAGTTGCCTACATGTGAAAGTCTAGAATCCTACTCTGATTGAGTCTTGATTGCAGAGTGTGAGAGATATATATTTACATTATTTTTATGCGTCATGCTGGTTGGAGGGTATTCAGGTTTTATTATCTGCCCACGAGCTTTAGTAAAGTTATAGTTACCTGTGTCCCACCATGTATTTCTATTGCGGCAAGATTGTTTCATGTGTCATGATTATTATTGACTAATTTTAATTAGGTTCTGATCATATCTTTAAATCGTGTCTTTTGTCCAATGTCTTGGTATTTATATTTCAGCAGCTCGCTAAATAATATGTTTGTTAGTCAGTAGTTTGCCCAGATTCTCTAATCGCTCTCGAAACAGAAAAAGTGAGTGTCAGTGCTATTAATATCACCTTTCTCCAAAATTGCTATATCTAGGATGTAGTCGTGTTTTGTTTATGTTCATCAGCCTGCTAAGACAGGGTGCACACACGTGATTTAAAGCTTTTCAGAAGAATGGCACGAATTCAATGGATAGCAAAGATTAGTAAAGAAAAATGTTTAAAAAGTGTTGGAGAAATCAGAATATCATCAGATTTATAAGAAAAAGTCAATATACGGTCATTGGGCATGTTTAGACGAAAAGAAAGCACAGAGAATACTGTATCAAAAGGCAGAGGGAAAGGAAAGAAGAGCAGAGGAAGACCAAGATAAATAACATTTAGCTGCTTACCCAAATGACATAAAGAAAGATCACAAAACCTGAAATGATGGCATACATGAGTGACCGAGAGATATTGAGAGAAATAATCGCGTATGCCAATCAGGATAACACATGATGATGACGTACACAGTCTAGTTTTAACATATTTAAACAACGTTGGAGAGAAGAAGCTTTATAAGTGTTTAATTTTGTACGCTGACACCACTATCAAACTTTGAGATATATAGTATCGATGGGGTCGCTAGCTTTGGAAGGCAATAACATATCGAATGTGTCGCTAGCTTTGGAAGGCAATACCATACCGAATGTGTCGCTAGCTTTGGAAGACAATAACATACCGAATGTGTCGCTAGCTTTGGAAGACAATAACATACCGAATGTGTCGCTAGCTTTGGAAGACAATAACATACCGAATGTGTCGCTAGCTTTGGAAGACAATAACATACCGAATGTGTCGCTAGCTTTGGAAGGCAATAACATATCGAATGTGTCGCTAGCTTTGGAAGGCAATAACATACCGAAATGTGTCGCTAGTTTGGAAGGCAATAACATACCGAATGTGTCGCTAGCTTTGTAAGGCAATAACGTACCGAATGTGTCGCTAGCTTTGTAAGGCAATAACGTACCGAATGTATCGATAGCTTTAAAAGTCAATAACGTACCGAATGTGTCGCTAGTTTTGGAAGGCAATAACATACCGAATATGTCGCTAGCTCTGGTACGCAATAACATACCAATTGTGTTTGTAGCTTTGGAAGGCAATAACATACCGAATGTGTCGCTACCTTTGGAAGGAAATAACATACCGAATGTGTCGCTAGCTTTGGAAGACAATAACATACCGAATGTGTCGCTAGCTTTGGAAGGCAATAACATATCGAATGTGTCGCTAGCTTTGGAAGGCAATAACATACCGAAATGTGTCGCTAGGTTTGGAAGGCAATAACATACCGAATGTGTCGCTAGCTTTGGAAGGCAATAACGTACCGAATGTGTCGCTAGCTTTGTAAGGCAATAACGTACCGAATGTGTCGCTAGCTTTGTAAGGCAATAACGTACCGAATGTGTCGCTAGCTTTGTAAGGCAATAACGTACCGAATGTATCGATAGCTTTAAAAGTCAATAACGTACCGAATGTGTCGCTAGTTTTGGAAGGCAATAACATACCGAATATGTCGCTAGCTCTGATACGCAATAACATACCAATTGTGTTTGTAGCTTTGGAAGGCAATAACATACCGAATGTGTCGCTACCTTTGGAAGGAAATAACATACCGAATGTGTCGCTAGATTTGGAAGGCAATAACATACTGAATGTGTCGGTAGCTTTGGAAGGAAATAACATACCGAATGTGTCGCTAGATTTGGAAGGCAATAACATACTGAATGTGTCGGTAGCTTTGGAAGGCAATAACATACTGAATGTGTCGGTAGCTTTGGAAGGCAATAACATACCGAATGTGTCGCTACCTTTGGAAGGAAATAACATACCGAATGTGTCGCTAGATTTGGAAGGCAATAACATACTGAATGTGTCGCTAGATTTGGAAATCAATAGCATACATAATGTGTCGCTAGCTTTCGAGGTCAATAACATACCGAATGTGTTGCTAGCTTTGGAAGTCAATAACATACCGTATGTGTCGCTAGCTTTGGAAGGCAATAACATACCGAATGTGTCGGTAGCTTTGGAAGTCAATAACATACCTAATGTGTCGTTAGCTTTGAAAATCATTGTGATACTCTGAAAGCAGTTGCAGTCAAGGTGTGTCAATCTATTTACGACTTACAATTTCTCAGCTCATACTTCGATTATTCATTGATGATTACGAGCGTTGCCAGTAGCTGGAGCACACTTTGTGTTTTCTCTTTATTTATTTTGATTAAGAAGTTGTAATACGCTTTACAGAACCTGCACATGTTACTCTATAGATCCAGCTTTGAACCAGTATTGAAATAACAATTATCAGTTCTCTTATAGGTGTGGTTTGCCGTTGTCTTTGCTTGCTTACTCTTGCGATTAAAGATCTTTCAATCTTGACACGCTGATGTCTATTATCTTTGACACCGTCTTTATAAGCTCTAATCAACATCATTAAAAATATGATGATTAAAAGGGCCGGAACCAGCACGCATCTCTGCGTGATTACATTTATGACGCGGAGAATGCTGATAACTCACTGCTGTTTTAAAATCTTCCATGTACTTCGTCAAAAAATTACTTGACTATCTGTGACATATTTCTAATCAATAGCTATTTTGGCATGCTTTTTCTAAGATATATAGTAGAAAAGTAAAGTACCCCCGTCACGCCAAGTGGCGTATAGGAAAATGGTGTTAGTGACCATAAATTTTACCGACCTTCAGGACATGATTTTTGGGGTAAGGTGGTCGGTATTACGCTCGTGCCGCTTTAATTTCCCAGAAAAAAAAAAAAAAAATCAGGTACCCTTTAAAGGCTGGGTGAACCGGGGGCCGTCGATTAGGATCAAACCCTACCTCTTGTCCTTTGTAGCCCAGGTCACTAACCACTGAGCTATCGCGGCTCCCTATAAGATATATAATATACTATATATTATATTATTTTTCATATATTGACTGTGTCAAATACATAGCACGTCAACGTCAATGAAAGCGGGTGATAGATCTCAATATTTTGTTATTCCTCACATTTTTCTTGTACAGCTCTTGCTGCAACCGCTTTGTAGATTCATTTGTTCATTGTTCTCCAATGTGAACGTTTATTTCTAAACTACCCTGATTTTCTAATTGAAGACATTGGTAAGGCAGTTAAACGAGATGTCTCCCATTAAGAGTGAAAATAGTGACACATCTAGATACTTGTTTCAGACTTAACGACCACATTTAAATTCCTATAGATGCATAACCTAAGATTATTTATATATTTGTTTAAAGATACAACTATTAATATTTACTCTTAAGTTAGGCTGATGCGCAAACATTAACTATTACTATAAAATTAGGATGATGCGTAAATATTAATCTTTACTCTAAAATTAGGCTGAAGCGAAAATATTAATCTTTTCTCTAAAGTTAGGCTGGTGCGCAAATATTAATCGTTTCTCTAAAGTTAGGCTGGTGCGCAAGTATTAATTATTATTCTAAAATTAGGCTGATGTGCAAATATTAATCTTTACTCTAAAATTAGGCTGATGTGCAAATATTAATTATTATTCTAAAATTAGGCTGGTGCGCAAATATTAATTATTATTCTAAAATTAGGCTGATGTGCAAATATTAATCTTTACTCTAAAATTAGGCTGATACGCAAATATTAATCTTTTCTCTAAAGTTAAGCTGGTGCGCTAATATTAATCTTTACTCTAAAATTAGGCTAATGCGCAATTATATTATATTCACTTTTATATAGGCATGAGAAATATGGACCTTTGCAGAAGAACATACACGTTATGTAGGTGATATAGGCATGCCATCGAGATGTTTTAGGCACATCCTGCTTGGATTGTTTCACATATGAAAAGGTGAGCAAAAGTATACAACCAACAGTCGTAGGACATGATGCTCTTTTGATTGTTATGAAGAGCACAACAGTAAATAGTTTGAATACGTGCCTGATCAGCATCTGCCCTGGCAAAGACTGTTCTCCAGATAATTATGAACATGAGGAAAATAAGAAGTAGAAATAAAAAATATCCGAAGGGTAACATAAAAAATAGGCAGCTCTCGGTTTCGCATAGCTCAACAATAATTATGCAGATATAGATCAATGAAAATGTTTATTGATACATGTAAAAAGTACGGGATAAGGGAAAAGAAGGAATACGATGGTTTAGCATCTCACATATTAGCGTATTATCTAACAATTTTCGAAAGATTTATTTAATGTTAACGTGCACATGCGAATCTTTTAGAAAGCAGTTCGCATGTCAGCAAAATATTAATAGCTTAAACAGCCATCTGAAATCATGCAGCACTAGAAACTACTCATTTATTCACTGTCGATGCTGTTTTGCTGTATATTATAGGGCAAAAGACTTCTGGAGTCTGAAATCATCCAAGGCTCCAACAGCGCGATTACATCAACATTTAAAGAAGAGAAAGATTGCTAAAGTATTTTTGACTGGGCAGTAGAGCCATTCGGATCGTTCTCGCAGGCTATAATGTAACCATTTTCTGCTAACTGTCTGGTAATACATTCAGTCACAGCCCCCCAGGTGTTGACAGTATAGAACGATACCGACATTGTGGAGTCATGTCCAAGGCGGGTGCGACTTCTTTCCCACCTGAGAGTGTCAGAAGGTCAAAGTGCCAAAACACTTGCTAAACGGAATTTGCTTGTGATAAATGTGTTTCCTCCTGCCGCAATCTCAAATAATTGAGTTCCCCATTCACACAACATGAATGTTCCATCGACTACTGGGATCAACACCGACGGGTTTTCGGAAAGTCTGATGACACTGGAGAGAAATAGACCAAGCGGTTAACCAGGCTGACACTCAATCTATCCGCTATAGACACGCCAATGAAAACTAACGACCAGGATACACCCAAACAATCCAAAGGGACAGGAGTAAAAAAGAATTAATATAACAAATTGCTCAAACTACACGAACTGATCAACTGATATTTGTTTGAGAACTACGACTTCAACAACATCATTGTAGTTATTGCTAGTTTTGATTGACACAGAAGGCCATGGATATACCCAGAACCATCAAAAGTATGGACGTCCAATAACTTAATAGCTTCTGTTCCTAGTGGTAAGAGATCTCAGTTAGACTCAATCCTCAAAACCGATTGCTCGGGCTGAACAGTATGATAATGTAGTCATTGATCTCATGGACGGAAAAAGACAAGGAATAAAGTTTCCACCCGCCTGCGTCAACAGAAGCTGTGAAAGGTTCGACACGCCCATAACGAAAGCCATAAACCATCACTTGAAGCCACGGGAGGAGTTGAACAAGTCTTTAGAGAAAGCCATAAACCACCAAATCAAAGGACTAAATTAAAATCAGAAGAGAGCTGGAGAGCTTCGAAGAGCTAATTTACTCTGACTGTGTCAACGAATTTGGCAGAAGCGGAAAGCAGAAGGTTATGGAACCTTACGAAAGAAGAAAACATAAATAGGATAAATTAGGAATAAGAGAAACAAGCCAAGAAGCTGGCAAATAAAGAGGTGGAAATAATAAAAAAAATAACAAGTACTGAATCAGATGTGACATCACTTAAAAGCAGGACATCAATGCACTCAGTAGACATATTCTTCCTGAAAGATAAGCAACAAAGAAGACCAGATGGATATTCGTCAAAGATTATATTAAGTTCATATAGGGGCTTGTCGCTATGCATTCACGATATCAGGAGCATTAAATGCCAGCACGGATGGACTATGCATATCTGAGAAAACACATCCGAAGGGCCAGTAAGGTGCACCGTTATAAGCTCTTCAATGTTTCATATGGTCAAGCAATTATGAAGCTGTATTAAATATGGAGGAGGCAATTCAATACATGAAAAGAGTCAAAGTTCCAGGTCCCGACAATATAACAATCGATGAGATAAATGCATTGGGAGAGCAGTGAGAACAAGTCATGACAAAACTACTCAATGGCATGTACAGTACTTGACACATACCGAAGATTTTATAAAATATATCTTTATAGCCATACCGAAGAGGATTCAGCCGTTACTGATTATGAAGACCAGCGCAATATTAGTCATTATATTAGGAGCCATATGTCGAAAATATTACTAAGAATCATCATGAGACGTGAAGGAACAAAATAAAACCAAAGATACGTTAGGAACAATGTGGATTTGTGGAAGGAAAGGGCACCAATAATGCAATTCACATCCTGAGAATATTGATAGAAAGAACTATAGAAGCAACGAAAGATCTATATTTGTGCTTTATAGACTACACCAAACCATTTGACAAAGTAAAGCATGTGGAAGTAATCAATATGCTGGGGAAATTAAACATTGATCACAAGGATCTGCGAATCATAAAATAAAACATTTACAGGCAACAAACAGCAGCCATAAGAATTAGCGAACCAGCAAAAATAGTATGAAATCAATTGAAGATATAAAAGGAATTGAAGTCAACGGTCACAACATAAAAAACGCGACATGCGGATGACACCGTCTTAAAATCAGAGACGGAGAATGAACTACACAAAATGATAGATGTTATAGTAAAAGAAAGCAACAAGAAAGGGCTCAGTCTCAATAGTAAGAAAATAAAAGTAATCGTCTTATCGAAGAAACAATCATCACCATGATACAGCATGAAAATAAAAATAAAAAAATCTTAAACAAGTGCAACGCGGCAAAAACTTGAGCACAATAATAACATCAGATGGAAGATGGACTACATAAATTACAAGCAGAATAGCTGAGGCCAAAATACCAGTTCGGAAAATAAAAAAAACGTCTTATGCAAAAAGTCTTATGTCAATAGAAGTGAGAAAGAGTGTTCATCTGTGCTATAAAAAGACATTTGAGACAAATAAAAGCGAATCGTGGACAGTTAACAATCAAATGAAAAGACGATTAGAGGCACAGAGATGGGATTTCTCTGACGGGACAGCTAAAAAGACTAACGATGAAATTCTCAAAGAGGCCAACACAAAAAGGGAGCTTGTAAGAAACATTTTTCGGGTATATCAGGAGAAAAGGAAAGCTCTCGAATACTTTGGTTACAACTGTCAAATTACAAGGACAAGATATTAGGAACCAGCAAACAGTAGCGATTCTAGAAACATACACGCAGCAGGAGATACGCAGGTGTCAGAAGATAAGCCTTGCGCTAATTCTACGATAACCCGTGGAATTACTGACTATTTCTAGAAAGTACAACTTATCTAACTGAAATCCGTCGTGATCAGATTTGGCGACTTGAATATCGATAAGCATATAAAAGCATTCATCGTTTGACGATTTATTAGAGGTAGCGAAACTGTTGCAGAATAAATAGGCTAATGTTCGTTCTTGCCATGTCATTTAGGGCTCAAAACAACGGTTAAATCAACAAACATTTTTTAATAAAGGGGAACTGTGCGAGATATTGGTGACTAGACGTGACAGAAGATTTAATCTGTAAGTATTGCACAGACTACAGTTGAAACCACTTTATGATGGTATTTTAGTGTCACTATAATCAGGCAGAAAGATCTGAGAGCATTTAGATTCAGAATGCAGAAGTTTGAGGATGTACGGGATTTATGACTCAGTCGAATTCACATCCCCTCACTAATAACCACGCATAATGTCAAGAAGATAAAACCATTTTGTCGGCCTGGCACATACTTAATGAAAAAAACCCATTTTCGACTACTTGAAACGACATTGTGATATAGAAGATCATTACAGAGGAGATAGTTTGAGATAAGCTAGTGTAAAACTATGAAATATGTGGTTTTTTCAGCCAGGATGAACTGCTCAAAACATGAGATATCTGGCTAGTAGAGGACAATATCCAGCGTAGAGGTCAAGAGAGTTGTAACAGTGGAAGCCAGATGTTGATGATTAGGGTTGGCAAAACATGAATGAATGCACTCTTTATGTCTGCAACATCATTATGTGCCAAAAAGGTTGGGCTAGGCGATCACGTCAATCCACAAGTATCTTGCCTACAACGCTTCGTACCTAGTACCTTCTCTCCTGATCGTTCGTGATTTCTCTTTCCCCGTACTTTGCCTGTTGTAACCATGTGTTCTAACTTTCCTCTTCTCATGATGTGTCCGAAAAATGTCGATTGTTTCTTGCTTATATTTTTCTTTTTCAGAAGCTCGCTTTGTGTGCTGGTCTCTATGTGAATTTCCACGTTAGTTTCTTTTTCTGTCCAGTGTCCAACTCTTAACATTCTTCTGAGAAATCGCATCTCTTTTGCATTGTATCGTCTGTTCACTTGATTGTCTGCTGTCTATGATTCACTTTCATCGCTCAAAATTGGCTGAATAAAGAACAGAAGAACCAACTTTTTTTTTAAACATCTAGTTTTGTTCTACAAAAATGTTCTTCATTTTCTCAAACGCAACGTGCCTGGGTACATCGGCATATTTGTATGTGTACGAGTATGAATACATTTCAGATATATAAATTTAGAACATGTTGCGTAAAAAAAAAAGAAAGTAAAGTGCTCCGTCTTGCCAAGTGGCTTATAGGGAATATGATATTAGTAACCATCACTTTTATAGACCTTCAGCGCATGATTTTTGGGATAATGTGGTTGCTATTACGCCCGTGCCGCTTTACTTTCCCAGAAAAAAGCCGGTACCCATTTAAGGATGCACGAACCCGGAAGGATCGAACCCGACCCCTTTTCCCTCTGTAGTTCTGTTCACTAACAACTGAGATATCGCGGCTTCCAAAACATTTGAATGGCTTATTCATATTTGTTGGGGTGTCCGGTTAGCGCAATCGATAGGCGGTTGGCTTACCACGGCAACAGCCGGGGTTCGTTCCCTGGCGAGGACACCTGGGTTTTACTAATTCCCTAAAAATTAGTGGGAGCCGCGATAGCTCAGTGGTTAGTGAACTGGACTACTACGGACAAGGGGTAGGGTTCGATCCCAACCGACGGCTCCGGGTTCACCCAGCCTTAAATGGGTACCGGATTTTTTCTGGGAAAGTAAAGCAGCACGGGCGTAATACTGACCACATTACCCCAAAAATCATTTGCTGAAGGTCTGTAAAATATAGGGTCACTAACACCATATTTCCCTATACGCCACTTGGCGTGACGGGGGGTACTTTACTTTTACTTTTTTTATTCATATTTGTTGTTATGACTCAATCACGCGTTTTATTACGCTACTTTGTGAGTCTCTAAAAACCTTATAATGTACAGTTTGATGAAAAGAACAAAAAATATTAAAATGCTAAGTTTTCAGGTTTACGTCGGTGAAGAACTACACGAAATGAAAATTGACGTTGCAGCTCAGTAGGCCTACCGTTGGAACAATGAACAAAACAATATATATATATATATATATATATATATATATATATATATATATATATATATATGTATATATATATATATATATATTATGTTTAGATAATGTTTTTTACATGACCAACGTAAAGAACAACCAAACTGTTAAACAATTTTTTTGGTCTTTTAATCCGTTTCATGAGCTTTACAGCAGCTTCTCACTTTTACTGCCTTTAACCCTTAGCATGCAGTTTACCTACCATTTCTCTTTCCAAGTGTTTGGTCTAGGAGTATTGACACAGCTGCCTGAGGTGCAGTACAATGCTGGGCGCGTGGACCGATTACTTTACACTTTCCTGTTCATTATTCTTCTATGGTCAGATTACTTTAATGTCTTTTCTTTCCCTGCGTTATGAAATAGGTTTTCCAATGTTGAGCTTTTGCTCAATACAGCTTTTTGCTGAGCTCTGTCAGTCTACCTTTTTAGCTCCCAGTGGAGCATAGGTCTTCAACAAACACTTTCCAAGACGCTCTTTTTTTTGCCATTCTTTTAAGATCATTCCATGTCTTCCCCATCATTTTCATCTCTGCTTCCATCTGTCTTCTCCAAGAATTCCTTGGTCTTCCTCTTTGTCTTTTCCCCTGGGGATTCCAAAAAAAGGCCTGTTGTGTAATACTCTCAGTTGGCTTCCGTAGTGTGTGTCCTATCCAGCGCCATCGTCTTCTCTGTATCTCTTTATCCACTTTTATTTGAGCTCTGTAGGTTTGACAAATTAAGGCGCTTGTTGATAGAGTTTATCGCACCTTATTTCATGTAGCTTGTAGAAATGAACAAAACGTTATAACTGCTTTGTAAATTCCTATTTTTGATTTCTTCCTCAAAGAAACAAGTGGTCTTAACCATAAACTCAAGTTATCAGTATTTGTTTTGCTATGCGTGGGATTTCCATGCAACGTTGTGGTTGTGCGCTAAGATCTCTCTTGTGCCAGAATTACATTTCTCTGTTCCGTGATTATTAAAGAAATATGCCATACCATATTGTATTGGAAGACAAAGTCAAATATAATATGTGATGTTCCTTTACAGGTATATGACAAGATTAAAACTAACCTGTCATACAGTATGTATTCTACCTGCAGGTAACACTTAAAAACCATAATTAATTTTTTGGCTTGCTCTCAACTATCTGACTTGGAATTAGCCATGACATCATGTTCAATCTTTTGTATGAATTGTGACCTTAGTTTAAGACTTGTCTAAATATAAATCAAATTATAAAGAAAGTGTTACACAAGATGAAGCTACTGTTATTGGGGGCACAAAAGATGTCGCCATAGATGTTTATAAATAGAGACCTGAGTTGAACGAATAATGACAAACAGTTAATGAAAACTAAAAATAAGAACGTTCAGTCATGTTCAACGTGTATGTCTTGTCATAAATAAACGACAGTCACTTCTTATCCGTTCATCGGTTAAGTGGACGTGGATGTATTCAACTGTTCACAACATGCAGTGATATCTTGAAATTGTAGCCACACAATCTCCTTCAAAACAGCATGTCTTCAACTCAACAATCTATGACCCGGAAGCGGCTCATTTGGCCTATGCTTTTTGACTTTAACTGTCAAGAGTTCTCTAACGTACTTAAGTACACTTGAGACAACCTGTTTGTGTCGTTATCAGAGAGCTGAATATCGGATTTCATTTTCCGAAGACTCATCATCATCAAGTACCGGACCTCCTGGCGTAGGTGATCATATCTCTCCACAAATTTCGATCCCGACAATTATTTATCATTTCTGTTGTTGACCTTCTGCCAAACCATTCTCTTAAGCTGTCTGTTAATTTTTCTCTTTGCTTCCCTCTGTCTTCGTCCCTCGAGTTTTCCAGTTGTTACAATATATTCCAGTTGTTCTCTTCTTATTACATGGCCAAAAAAATGATGACTGTTTCTTCCTAATATTGGAAATTAGCTCTCTTTTTGCTTTAACCTCTTTCAGAATATTTTCATTACAAAGACTAGAGGAGGGTAAAGCCACGAAGAAATCACAAATTAGAAGAGAAAAATGTCAACTTCCTGTGCTAGGATTACAACACGGGACCCTCAAGCCGACCCTTCGATCACCCAACCATTGTTAAGCCAATCAATAAGACAAAGGGAAGCTCGACTGACACGTTAAACATTGCCGGGGTCGAGTAAGTCTCTAAATACAAACATTAAAATACCTTTATAATTTTTATCCCAAAACCAGAGCTTGACAGAACAACCGTTTAACTGAAGAATACAGACATAATGTCCAGTAGTCTCTGCGAGATGTTTGTATTTCAGCAAAAACAGGAACAAAATGTGCCCCTACCGTGATTAGAGCCCTCGATCTGCTGATATGGAGCTAGGAGATTTATCCCTTCCACAACTCGCTTCATATAACCTTTTGCTTTTTTATATCAACAAATTATTAATTATTACAATTAATGCTGCCACAAAATGTGCACTTATTGTAAAGGAATGATCGTGTTTTCATGCCCAGAAATGTGACAGCTGGGAGCGCAGTTAAATGGTCTTTAGAATATACAAGTTAATTTTGCCATGAAAGGTTGCGTTTAATATTTCTATAAATAGTGCTATTAAGTAGAAAATGCATAAGAAAAAAAGAGTATCACAATGATTTCCAAAGCTACCGACACATTCGGTATGTTATTGACTTCCAAAGCTAGCGACACATTCGGTATGTTATTGACTTCCAAAGCTACCGACACATTCGGTATGTTATTGACTTCCAAAGCTAGCGACACATTCTGTATGTTATTGACTTTCAAAGCTAGCGACACATTCTGTATGTTATTAACATCCAAAGCTAGCGACACATTCGGTATGTTATTGCCTTCCAAAGCTAGCGATACATACGGTATGTTATTGACTTCCAAAGCTAGCAACACATTCGGTTTGTTATTGACTTCGAAAGCTAGCGACACATAATGTATGCTATTGATTTCCAAATCTAGCGACACATTCGGTATGTTATTGCCTTCCAAAGCTAGCGACACATTCGGTATGTTATTGCCTTCCAAAGCTAGCGACACATTCGGTATGTTATTGCCTTCCAAAGCTAGCGACACATTCGGTATGTTATTGCCTTCCAAAGCTAGCGACACATTCGGTACGTTATTGCCTTCCAAAGCTAGCGACACATTCGGTATGTTATTGCCTTCCAAAGCTAGCGACACATTCGGTATGTTATTGCCTTCCAAAGCTAGCGACACATTCGGTACGTTATTGCCTTCCAAAGCTAGCGACACATTCGGTATGTTATTGCCTTCCAAAGCTAGCGACCCCATCGATGCTATATATCTCAAAGTTTGATAGTGGTGTCAGCGTACAAAATTAAACTCTTATAAAGCTTCTTCTCTCCAACGTTGTTTAAATATGTTAAAACTAGACTGTGTACGTCATCATCATGTGTTATCCTGATTGCATACGCGTTTATTTCTCTCAATATCGCTCGGTTACTCATGTATGCCATCATTTCAGGTTTTGTGATCTTTCTTTATGTCATTTGGGTAAGCTGCTAAATGTTATTTATCTTGGTCTTCCTCTCCTCTTCTTTCCTTTCCCTCTGCCGTTGATACAGTATTATCTGTGCTTTCTTTTCGTCTAAACATGCCCAATGACCGTATATTGACTTTTTCTTATAAATCTGATGATATTCTGATTTCTCCAACACTTTTTTAAACATTTTTCTTTACTAATCTTTGCTATCCATTGAATTCGTGCCATTCTTCTGAATAACTTTAAATCACGTGTGTGCACCCTGTCTTAGCAAGCTGATGAACATAACCAAAACACGACTACATCCTAGATATAGCAATTTTGGAGAAAGGTGATATTAATAGCACTGAAACTCACTTTTTCTGTTTCGAGAGCGATTAGAGAATCTGGGCAAACTACCGACTAACAAACATATTATTTAGCGAGCTGCTGAAATATAAATACCGAGACATTGGACAAAAGACACGATTTAAAGATATGATCAGAACCTAATTAAAATTAGTCAATAATAATCATGAAACATGAAACAATCTTGCCGCAATAGAAATACATGGTGGGACACAGGTAACTATAACTTTACTAAAGCTCGTGGGCAGATAATAAAACCTGAATACCCTCCAACCAGCATGACGCATAAAAATAATGTAAATATATATCTCTCACACTCTGCAATCAAGACTCAATCAGAGTAGGATTCTAGACTTTCACATGTAGGCAACTGTCTGTTTAAATGAATTGATCGACCCCACTGACAGAACATCATAATTAGAGTCTGTTAGATCCACTCTGATTGAATACCTGTTAATTTACCCGTTGCACTGTGTTCTACGCTAGTGTAAATATAGACGGCTAGCTTCATTCTACTTTCAACCACCCCTGTCACAGCTGACAACATCACGCTAGTTGGCTATTTTCCAGAAACCCCCTTTCAGCCACAGGGCTAAGTAACTCTATAGCTGGCTGTGGGTAGGGTGGCAAACAGAAACGCAGAAACAGATGAGCGGAGGCTAGAAAGATTCATAAAATAGATATCGCTCCACTCTAACCAACGAGAATGATCCTTCACAACAACAGCCCACGGTTAGGTTGTCCTACAGATTCTCTAAGACATATTACAACTTATGACTCGAAATAAACAAAGCGAAAACACAAATTGTGCTCCAACCAGCTCATGGCAACACTCGTAAACAACAAAGAATAATCAAAGGGTACTTTGAGGAATTGTAAGTCGGAAATAGATTGACAAAACTTGACTGCACCTGTTTACAGAGTATCACCAGGATTTCCAAAACTAGCGACACATTCGGTATATTATTGACTTTCAAAGCTACCGACACATTCGGTATGTTATTGACTTCCAAAGCTAGCGACATTCGAAATGTTATTGACTTCCAAAGCTAGCGACACATTCGGTATATTATTGACTTTCAAAGCTACCGACACATTCGGTATATTATTGACTTCCAAAGCTAGTGACACTTTCGGTATATTATTGACTTCCAAAACTAGCAACATTCGAAATGTTATTGACTTCCAAAGCTAGTGACACTTTCGGTATATTATTGACTTCCAAAGCTAGTGACACTTTCGGTATATTATTGACTTCCAAATCTAGTGACACATTCGGTATATTATTGACTTCCAAATCTAGTGACACATTCGGTATATTATTGACTTCCAAAGCTAGTGACACATTCGGTTTATTATTGACTTCCAAAGCTAGTGACACATTCAGTATATTATTGACTTCCAAATCTAGTGACACTTTCGGTATATTATTGACTTCCAAAGCTAGTGACACTTTCGGTATATTATTGACTTCCAAATCTAGTGACACTTTCGGTATATTATTGACTTCCAAAGCTATCGACATTCGAAATGTTATTGACTTCCAAAGCTAGTGACACTTTCTTTATATTATTGACTTCCAAAGCTAGTGACACTTTCCGTATATTATTGACTTCCAAAGCTAGTGACACTTTCGGTATATTATTGACTTCCAAAGCTAGTGACACTTTCGGTATATTATTGACTTCCAAAACTAGCGACACTTTCGGTATATTATTGACTTCCAAAGCTAGCGACATTCGAAATGTTATTGACTTCTGAAGCTAAAGACACTTTCGGTATATTATTTACTTCCAAAGCTAGCGACACTTTCGGTATATTATTGACTTCCAAAGCTAGTGACACTTTCGGTATATTATTGACTTCCAAAGCTAGTGACACATTCGGTATATTATTGACTTCCAAAGCTAGCGACATTCGAAATGTTATTGACTTCCAAAGCTAGTGACACATTCGGCATGTTATTGACATACAAAATGTGTCGCTAGCTTTGGAAGTCAATAACATACCGAATGTGTGGCTAGTTTTGCAAAACGCCTGTGTAATGAGTGATTAGATGAGCATTATAAGAAAAGTGGAGGCGGGATC
This sequence comes from Megaustenia siamemsis, assembly GCA_032433765.1. Lineage (NCBI taxonomy): Eukaryota > Metazoa > Mollusca > Gastropoda > Stylommatophora > Ariophantidae > Megaustenia > Megaustenia siamemsis. The sequence goes on from JAVIAB010000124.1 coordinate 92,407,932, forward strand.
TGTACGTATGCAATGGGTATGTATAGTCATTGCAGAAGTCAAAAATACGTTAGGTCGCCTTTGTCTACGTCCCAGGACACGTGGGAGTACGAGGAAATGAAAGGGCGGACAGGTTGGCTACCTGCACTGTTGTTTGAAGACTGTCAACCAATGGATCGAGGGGTCATCATCAATGCCCTCCGGGAAGTGGGAGGGACACAAGATTTCGACAACCATGAGAACACGTCTATCCTTCGGATGAAAGAGATGGGAGTTAAGATGGCCACAGCCAGAAACGAGAAATTTAGTAGACGGTTAAGAAGACTAATCAACCAATACAGAACTGGAGTCGTGAGTCTCTGGACATTTCGAGACATGCTGAGGAGGGGATCTGAGCACCTAAGGACATGTTCGGAGTGCAATGATGATGATCCGCTAATAGCTCAATAGCTCAATATGCTGACCTATATTATTAATTCATGCAGCTCACTCGAAAGCCATATTTGTACAACACCGACTCACCTAACATCTACATTGCTGGATTGGTCTCCATCTCTCATAATGAAAGAAAAACAGTTATTTTTAACTGTTTTGAAACGTTAAACACAATGTAAATAATATAAGGAAGTTTGTGTGTGCTGGCCATGGCTCATATCTTGGTGTGTGTCATGTTAGTCATATCTCATATCTTGGTGTGTCCTTGTTAATCATGTCTCATATCTTAGTGTGTATCTGTGTTAGTCATGTGTCATATCTTTGTGTGTGCATGTTTGGGTTAGATATCTCATATCTTTGTGTGCATGTTTATGTTAGTCATATCTCATATCTTTGTGTGTGCATACCTGTGTACGTCACATCTCATATCCTTGTGTGTGCATGTCTATGTTGATCATATCTCATATCTTTATGTGCATGTTTATGTTAGTCATGTGTCATATACCTTGATGTATGTCAGTGTTAGTCATGCCTCGTATCGCTGTGTGCAAATCTGTGTTGGTCATATCTACTATCTTTGTGTGTGTAAGTCTGTGTTAGTCACCTCTAGTGACTTGGGCAGATGGTGCTCGTAAACCTGGGAGGGCCGACCATCTAAGGGCAGAATCCCCCTACAGAAAAGATCATCTGCTGCCTTGCAGGAAGATTGGGGACAATCAAAGGCTAAGGAATGCAAACCTGAATAAAATGCTGGCTGAAATCGGATGCACTGGGCCACTGGCGCAGAACACAGTGCAACGTTTTAACGGGTGTTCAATTCAGAGTGGATCTGGCAGACTCTAATTGTGATGTTCTGCCTGTGGGGGCGATCAACACACTTAACCTGACAGCAGACTTCATGTGAGAGTCTGGGATCCTACTCTGATTGAGTTCTGATCGCAGAGATATAGATATATATATATATAAGGAAGTGTTAGAGATTAATTAGCCTCCCTGTTGTTTGATTCAAGCATGTTTTCTTATTTAAAATTTGACGTACTTTGCTCAGGTCGTGAAAAACCAAATCGAACTTCACTTTACAGAAATAAAAAAATAGCAATTATGACAAGAATATTAGCTCTAGCAGGCATAGATAAATGTTCTGTCTTTCTTTTCTGATTTGTATTTTAGCATTAAAGGATGAGGCAATGTTATACCGATTGCGCTTTAATTGATTTCTTCACCTGCCACATATTGCTTTCCTTCATCCTGCGATATTTTGTTTTCTTCACCTGTCACATTGTGTTTCCTGCACTTGATGATATATTTGGTTTTATTCACCTGTCACATTGTGTTTCCTGCACTTGATGATACATTTGGTTTTATTCACCTGTCACATTGTGTTTCCTGCACTTGATGATACATTTGGTTTTATTCACCTGTCACATTGTGTTTCCTGCACTTGATGATACATTTGGTTTTATTCACCTGTCACATTGTGTTTCCTGCACTTGATGATACATTTGGTTTTATTCACCTGTCACATTGTGTTTCCTGCACTTGATGATATATTTTGTTTTATTCACCTGTCACATTGTGTTTCCTGCACTTGATGATGCATTTGGTTTTATTAACCTGTCACATTGTGTTTCCTGCACTTGATGATACATTTGGTTTTATTCACCTGTCGCATTGTGTTTCCTGCACTTGATGATACATTTGGTTTTATTCACCTATCGCATTGTGTTTCCTGCACTTGATGATACATTTGGTTTTATTCACCTGTCACAATCACGACTATCTATCCAACACACCCTAACCATCTTTGTTTGATAAATTTATTCAAATGTCATGATAACTTTGTGAATCGATGTTAATCTTATAAAATAGTCAAAAAATATTTATTCCTTTTTTTGTTAATTCCACTGCCAAATGTGTATTTTCAGGTCCTAACTTGTTAAGCAATATCTCAACCCATTACTTTATTGCGCCTGACAGATTTAACATTGGACAGCTAAATAGACCATTGAGGAAGTTCTCAAAGAGGCCAACAAAAAAACAAGGCAGCTCCTAAAAAACATCAGAAAGAAACACTCAACATTTTTCAACTGGCAAAATAACAGGAAAGAGTGATCGCGGACGACAAAGAGAGAAAATACTGGATAGCTTTGTAACATGGCATGGAAAACAGTCAACGACAGAACTGATACGATGCACTGTAGATAGAAGACTGTGGAAGGACATGATTGCCCACGCCAACCGGCATGGCACATAATGATACTGATGATGATATTAGTACATTAACCTGTACTAGATCTTCTTCCATGACTTCATAAAGAAAGAGTATATTCATTCATTTGGAAGGTAAGTTTGAGAGGATGTTTGTAGAAGGTGGGACCCACCTTGTTATCGATAACTTAAAAAAAAAATAAAATCAGCGCAAAATAAAAATGAGTGTATGGATTAATATTATTTGAAGATTCTGCAGCATCTGAGAAGCGACAGCTGAGCAGGTGAAAAAGTGACTGTGGAGAAACCTGAAGAAGTTACCATCATGTGTACTGCTTCATCTGTTGAGAATGATTGAGCACTTTGAGTTCTTCTAAAGTTTGGCGAAGTTGATTTTTTTCTGGTAAATTTACAATGAGTGGCAAAGTTTGTTTTTCTAACGCGAAATAAAATATTGTTTAGATTAGATACGTCAATTACTCGTCCACGGAAAAAAATATGAGTACCTTCGAAGTCGGAGTTATCTACCTGTGCGGCGTGTGACCCTGTGCACACGGCTGCCAGGGAAAAATGGATTAGCACGCAAAATTCAGTTCCTAGTCTCTAGGGACTTCCTCAGAGGTAAAAGCTGGCGAACGAAAAAAAATACATTATGTTATATTATGTTATATTATGTTATGTTATACTATACTATACTATACTATACTATACTATACTATACTATACTATACTATACTATACTATACTATACTATACTATACTATACTATACTATACTATACTATACTATACTATACTATACTATACTATACTATACTATACTATACTATACTATACTATACTATACTATACTATACTATACTATACTATACTATACTATACTATACTATACTATACTATACTATACTATACTATACTATACTATACTATACTATACTATACTATACTATACTATACTATACTATACTATACTATACTATACTATACTATACTATACTATACTATACTATACTATACTATACTATACTATACTATACTATACTATACTATACTATACTATACTATACTATACTATAATATACTATACTATACTATACTATACTATACTATACTATACTATTACTATACTATACTATACTATACTATACTATACTATACTATACTATACTATACTATACTATACTATACTATACTATACTATACTATACTATACTATATTATACTATACTATACTATACTATACTATACTATACTATACTATTTTATACTATACTATACTATACTATACTATA